>JBBMRM010000103.1:0-600000 GCA_037962945.1 Sarcoramphus papa
GTTAAAGTTAAAGTTAAAGTTAACAGTTAAAGTTAAAGTTAAAGTTAAAGTTAAGTTAAAGTTAAAGTTAAAGTAAAGTTAAAGTTAAAGTTAAAGTTAAAGTTAAAGTTAAAGTTAAAGTAAGTAAGTTAAAGTTAAAGTTAAAGTTAAAGTTAAAGTTAAAGTTAAAGTTAAAGTTAAAGTTAAAGTTAAAGTTAAAGTTAAAGTTACAGTTAAAGTTAAAGTTAAAGTTAAAGTTAAAGTTAAAGTTAAAGTTAAAGTTAAAGTTAAAGTTAAAGTTAAAGTTACAAGTTAAAGTTAAAGTTAAAGTTAAAGTTAAAGTTAAAGTTAAAGTTAAAGTTAAAGTTAAAGTTAAAGTTAAAGTTAAAGTTAAAGTTAAAGTTAAAGTTAAAGTTAAAGTTAAAGTTAAAGTTAAAGTTAAAGTTAAAGTTAAAGTTAAAGTTAAAGTTAAAGTTAAAGTTACAGTTAAAGTTAAAGTTAAAGTTAAAGTTCAAGTTAAAGTTAAAAGTTAAAGTTAAAGTTAAAGTTAAAGTTAAAGTTAAAGTTAAAGTTAAGTTAACCCTAACCCTAACCCTAACCCTAACCCTAACCCTAACCCTAACCCTAACCCTAACCCTAACCCTAACCCTAACCCTAACCCTAACCCTAACCCTAACCCTAACCCTAACCCTAACCCTAACCCTAACCCTAACCCTAACCCTAACCCTAACCCTAACCCTAACCCTAACCCTAACCCTAACCCTAACCCTAACCCTAACCCTAACCCTAACCCTAACCCTAACCCTAACCCTAACCCTAACCCTAACCCTAACCCTAACCCTAACCCTAACCCTAACCCTAACCCTAACCCTAACCCTAACCCTAACCCTAACCCTAACCCTAACCCTAACCCTAACCCTAACCCTAACCCTAACCCTAACCCTAACCCTAACCCTAACCCTAACCCTAACCCTAACCCTAACCCTAACCCTAACCCTAACCCTAACCCTAACCCTAACCCTAACCCTAACCCTAACCCTAACCCTAACCCTAACCCTAACCCTAACCCTAACCCTAACCCTAACCCTAACCCTAACCCTAACCCTAACCCTAACCCTAACCCTAACCCTAACCCTAACCCTAACCCTAACCCTAACCCTAACCCTAACCCTAACCCTAACCCTAACCCTAACCCTAACCCTAACCCTAACCCTAACCCTAACCCTAACCCCTAACCCTAACCCTAACCCTAACCCTAACCCTAACCCTAACCCTAACCCTAACCCCTAACCCTAACCCTAACCCTAACCCTAACCCTAACCCTAACCCTAACCCTAACCCTAACCCTAACCCTAACCCTAACCCTAACCCTAATGGCCCTAACCCTAACCCTAACCCTAACCCTAACCCTAACCCTAACCCTAACCCTAACCCTAACCCTAACCCTAACCCTAACCCTAACCCCTAACCCTAACCCCTAACCCCTAACCCTAACCCTAACCCTAACCCTAACCCTAACCCTAACCCTAACCCTAAACCCTAACCCTAACCCTAACCCTAACCCTAACCCTAACCCTAACCCTAACCCTAACCCTAACCCTAACCCTAACCCTAACCCTAAGGCCCTAACCCTAACCCTAATGGCCCTAACCCTAACCCTAACCCTAACCCTAACCCTAACCCTAACCCTAACCCTAAACCCTAACCCTAACCCTAACCCTAAACCCTAACCCTAACCCTAACCCTAAACCCTAACCCTGACCCTAAACCCTAAACCCTAACCCTAAACCCTAACCCTAACCATAACCCTAACCAGTGCTGGCAATTTTCATCTCTGAGCAATTGCTGGACGTTTGCAATTTCTCAGCTCGTGTCTACGAGACGGAAAGAGAAGGACCGTGACGTTTGGTGGCTAGAGAAGCGCAAAGCCCCAGTGTTGCTGTGCCTGTGAAAGCGCTTCCAAGGAAGGGTGCTGGCTAGCAAGAGCTTTCAGTGCTGGCACTTTTCATCTCTGAGCAATTGCTCGACGTTTGCAATTTCTCAGCTCGTGTCTACGAGACGGAGAGATAGTGACCGTGACGTTTGGTGGGTAGAGAAGCCCAGAGCCCCAGTGTTCTTAGGCCTACAAAAGCGCTTCCAAGGAAGGGGGCTGGCTAGCAACAGCTTTCAGTGCTGGCACTTTTCATCTCTGAGCAATTGCTGGACGTTTGCAATTTCTCAGCTTGTGTCTACGAGACGGAAAGAGAATGACCGTGACGTTTGGTGGGTAGAGAAGCGCAAAGCCCCAGTGTTGCTGCGCCTGTGAAAGCGCTTCCAAGGAAGGCTGCTGGCTAGCAACAGCTTTCAGTGCTGGCACTTTTCATCTCTGAGCAATTGCTCGACGTTTGCAATTTCTCACCTGAGCTCTCTTTAGAGTGCGCGAGAGGATGAGCAGAAGATTAGGTGGCTAGAGAAGCCCAGAGCCCCAGTCTTCTTAGGCCTACAAAAGCGCTTCCAAGGAAGGGTGCTGGCTAGCAAGAGCTTTCAGTGCTGGCACTTTTCATCTCTGAGCAATTGCTCGACGTTTGCAATTTCTCAGCTCGTGTCTACGAGACGGAAAGAGAATGACCGTGACGTTTGGTGGGTAGAGAAGCGCAAAGCCCCAGTCTTACTGCGCCTGTGAAAGCGCTTCCAAGGAAGGGTGCTGGCTAGCAACAGCTTTCAGTGCTGGCACTTTTCATCTCTCAGCAATTGCTCGACGTTTGCAATTTCTCACCTGAGCTCTCTTTAGAGTGCGCGAGAGGATGAGCACAAGATTAGGTGGCTAGAGAAGCGCAAAGCCCCAGTGTTCTTAGGCCTACAAAAGCGCTTCCAAGGAAGGGTGCTGGCTAGCAACAGCTTTCAGTGCTGGCACTTTTCATCTCTGAGCAATTGCTCGACGTTTGCAATTTCTCAGCTCGTGTCCACGAGACGGAAAGAGAAGGACCGTGACGTTTGGTGGGTAGAGAAGCGCAAAGCCCCAGTGTTGCTGCGCCTGTGAAAGCGCTTCCAAGGAAGGGTGCTGGCTAGCAACAGCTTTCAGTGCTGGCACTTTTCATCTCTGAGCAATTGCTCGACGTTCGCAATTTCTCAGGTCGTGTCTACGAGACGGAGAGATAGTGACCGTGACGTTTGGTGGCTAGAGAAGCGCAAAGCCCCAGTGTTCTTAGGGCTACAAAAGCGCTTCCAAGGAAGGGGGCTGGCTAGCAACAGCTTTCAGTGCTGGCACTTTTCATCTCTGAGCAATTGCTCGACGTTTGCAATTTCTCAGCTCGTGTCTACGAGACGGAAAGAGAATGACAGTGACGTTTGGTGGCTAGAGAAGCGCAAAGCCCCAGTGTTGCTGCGCCTGTGAAAGCGCTTCCAAGGAAGGCTGCTGGCTAGCAACAGCTTTCAGTGCTGGCACTTTTCATCTCTGAGCAATTGCTCGACGTTTGCAATTTCTCAGCTCGTGTCTACGAGACGGAAAGAGAAGGACCGTGACGTTTGGTGGGTAGAGAAGCGCAAAGCCCCAGTGTTGCTGCCCCTCTGAAAGCGCTTCCAAGGAAGGGTGCTGGCTAGCAACAGCTTTCAGTGCTGGCACTTTTCATCTCTGAGCAATTGCTCGACGTTTGCAATTTCTCACCTGAGCTCTCTTTAGAGTGCGCGAGAGGATGAGCACAAGATTAGGTGGCTAGAGAAGCGCAAAGCCCCAGTGTTCTTAGGCCTACAAAAGCGCTTCCAAGGAAGGGTGCTGGCTAGCAACAGCTTTCAGTGCTGGCACTTTTCATCTCTGAGCAATTGCTCGACGTTTGCAATTTCTCAGCTCGTGTCTACGAGACGGAAAGAGAATGACCGTGACGTTTGGTGGCTAGAGAAGCGCAAAGCCCCAGTGTTGCTGCGCCTGTGAAAGCGCTTCCAAGGAAGGGTGCTGGCTAGCAAGAGCTTTCAGTGCTGGCACTTTTCATCTCTGAGCAATTGCTCGACGTTTGCAATTTCTCACCTGAGCTCTCTTTAGAGTGCGCGAGAGGATGAGCACAAGATTAGGTGGCTAGAGAAGCGCAAAGCCCCAGTGTTCTTAGGGCTACAAAAGCGCTTCCAAGGAAGGGTGCTGGCTAGCAACAGCTTTCAGTGCTGGCACTTTTCATCTCTGAGCAATTGCTCGACGTTTGCAATTTCTCAGCTCGTGTCTACGAGACGGAAAGAGAATGACCGTGACGTTTGGTGGCTAGAGAAGCGCAAAGCCCCAGTGTTGCTGCGCCTGTGAAAGCGCTTCCAAGGAAGGGTGCTGGCTAGCAAGAGCTTTCAGTGCTGGCACTTTTCATCTCTGAGCAATTGCTCGACGTTTGCAATTTCTCACCTGAGCTCTCTTTAGAGTGCGCGAGAGGATGAGCACAAGATTAGGTGGCTAGAGAAGCGCAAAGCCCCAGTGTTCTTAGGCCTACAAAAGCGCTTCCAAGGAAGGGGGCTGGCTAGCAACAGCTTTCAGTGCTGGCACTTTTCATCTCTGAGCAATTGCTCGACGTTTGCAATTTCTCAGCTCGTGTCTACGAGACGGAAAGAGAATGACCGTGACGTTTGGTGGCTAGAGAAGCGCAAAGCCCCAGTGTTGCTGCGCCTGTGAAAGCGCTTCCAAGGAAGGGTGCTGGCTAGCAAGAGCTTTCAGTGCTGGCACTTTTCATCTCTGAGCAATTGCTCGACGTTTGCAATTTCTCACCTGAGCTCTCTTTAGAGTGCGCGAGAGGATGAGCAGAAGATTAGGTGGCTAGAGAAGCCCAGAGCCCCAGTGTGCTTAGGCCTACAAAAGCGCTTCCAAGGAAGGGGGCTGGCTAGCAACAGCTTTCAGTGCTGGCACTTTTCATCTCTGAGCAATTGCTCGACGTTTGCAATTTCTCAGCTCGTGTCTACGAGACGGAAAGAGAATGACCGTGACGTTTGGTGGGTAGAGAAGCGCAAAGCCCCAGTGTTACTGCGCCTGTGAAAGCGCTTCCAAGGAAGGGGGCTGGCTAGCAACAGCTTTCAGTGCTGGCACTTTTCATCTCTGAGCAATTGCTCGACGTTTGCAATTTCTCACCTGAGCTCTCTTTAGAGTGCGCGAGAGGATGAGCACAAGATTAGGTGGCTAGAGAAGCGCAAAGCCCCAGTGTTCTTAGGCCTACAAAAGCGCTTCCAAGGAAGGGTGCTGGCTAGCAACAGCTTTCAGTGCTGGCACTTTTCATCTCTGAGCAATTGCTCGACGTTTGCAATTTCTCAGCTCGTGTCTACGAGACGGAAAGAGAATGACCGTGACGTTTGGTGGCTAGAGAAGCGCAAAGCCCCAGTGTTGCTGCGCCTGTGAAAGCGCTTCCAAGGAAGGGTGCTGGCTAGCAACAGCTTTCAGTGCTGGCACTTTTCGTCTCTGAGCAATTGCTCGACGTTTGCAATTTCTCACCTGAGCTCTCTTTAGAGTGCGCGAGAGGATGAGCAGAAGATTAGGTGGCTAGAGAAGCCCAGAGCCCCAGTCTTCTTAGGCCTACAAAATCGCTTCCAAGGCAGGGGGCTGGCTAGCAATAGCTTTCAGTGCTGGCACTTTTCATCTCTGAGCAATTGCTCGACGTTTGCAATTTCTCAGCTCGTGTCTACGAGACGGAAAGAGAATGACCGTGACGTTTGGTGGCTAGAGAAGCGCAAAGCCCCAGTGTTGCTGCACCTGTGAAAGCGCTTCCAAGGAAGGGTGCTGGCTAGCAACAGCTTTCAGTGCTGGCACTTTTCATCTCTGAGCAATTGCTGGACGTTTGCAATTTCTCACCTGAGCTCTCTTTAGAGTGCGCGAGAGGATGAGCAGAAGATTAGGTGGCTAGAGAAGCCCAGAGCCCCAGTCTTCTTAGGCCTACAAAAGCGCTTCCAAGGAAGGGTGCTGGCTAGCAAGAGCTTTCAGTGCTGGCACTTTTCATCTCTGAGCAATTGCTGGACGTTTGCAATTTCTCAGCTCGTGTCTACGAGACGGAAAGAGAATGACCGTGACGTTTGGTGGGTAGAGAAGCGCAAAGCCCCAGTGTTCTTAGGCCTACAAAAGCGCTTCCAAGGAAGGGTGCTGGCTAGCAACAGCTTTCAGTGCTGGCACTTTTCATCTCTGAGCAATTGCTCGACGTTTGCAATTTCTCAGCTCGTGTCTACGAGACGGAAAGAGAATGACCGTGACGTTTGGTGGGTAGAGAAGCGCAAAGCCCCAGTGTTGCTGCGCCTGTGAAAGCGCTTCCAAGGAAGGGGGCTGGCTAGCAACAGCTTTCAGTGCTGGCACTTTTCATCTCTGAGCAATTGCTCGACGTTTGCAATTTCTCACCTGAGCTCTCTTTAGAGTTCGCGAGAGGATGAGCAGAAGATTAGGTGGCTAGAGAAGCGCAAAGCCCCAGTGTTCTTAGGCCTACAAAAGCGCTTCCAAGGAAGGGGGCTGGCTAGCAACAGCTTTCAGTGCTGGCACTTTTCATCTCTGAGCAATTGCTCGACGTTTGCAATTTCTCAGCTCGTGTCTACGAGACGGAAAGAGAATGACCGTGACCTTTGGTGGGTAGAGAAGCACAAAGCCCCAGTGTTGCTGCGCCTGTGAAAGCGCTTCCAAGGAAGGGTGCTGGGTAGCAAAAGCTTTCAGTGCTGGCACTTTTCATCTCTGAGCAATTGCTCGAAGTTTGCAATTTCTCAACTCGTGTCTACGAGACGGAAAGAGAAGGACCGTGACGTTTGGTGGGTAGAGAAGCGCAAAGCCCCAGTGTTGCTGCGCCTGTGAAAGCGCTTCCAAGGAAGGGTGCTGGCTAGCAACAGCTTTCAGTGCTGGCACTTTTCATCTCTGAGCAATTGCTCAACGTTTGCAATTTCTCACCTGAGCTCTCTTTAGAGTGCACGAGAGGATGAGCAGAAGATTAGGTGGCTAGAGAAGCCCAGAGCCCCAGTCTTCTTAGGCCTACAAAAGCGCTTCCAAGGAAGGGGGCTGGCTAGCAACAGCTTTCAGTGCTGGCACTTTTCATCTCTGAGCAATTGCTCGACGTTTGCAATTTCTCAGCTCGTGTCTACGAGACGGAAAGAGAATGACCGTGACGTTTGGTGGGTAGAGAAGCGCAAAGCCCCAGTGTTGCTGCGCCTGTGAAAGCGCTTCCAAGGAAGGGTGCTGGCTAGCAAGAGCTTTCAGTGCTGGCACTTTTCATCTCTGAGCAATTGCTGGACATTTGCAATTTCTCACCTGAGCTCTCTTTAGAGTGCGCGAGAGGATGAGCAGAAGATTAGGTGGCTAGAGAAGCGCAAAGCCCCAGTGTTCTTAGGCCTACAAAAGCGCTTCCAAGGAAGGGGGCTGGCTAGCAACAGCTTTCAGTGCTGGCACTTTTCATCTCTGAGCAATTGCTCGACGTTTGCAATTTCTCAGCTCGTGTCTACGAGACGGAAAGAGAATGACCGTGACGTTTGGTGGCTAGAGAAGCGCAAAGCCCCAGTGTTGCTGCGCCTGTGAAAGCGCTTCCAAGGAAGGGTGCTGGCTAGCAACAGCTTTCAGTGCTGGCACTTTTCCTCTCTGAGCAATTGCTCGACGTTTGCAATTTCTCAGCTCGTGTCTACGAGACGGAAAGAGAATGACCGTGACGTTTGGTGGGTAGAGAAGCGCAAAGCCCCAGTGTTGCTGTGCCTGTGAAAGCGCTTCCAAGGAAGGGTGCTGGCTAGCAACAGCTTTCAGTGCTGGCACTTTTCATCTCTGAGCAATTGCTCGACGTTTGCAATTTCTCACCTGAGCTCTCTTTAGAGTGCGCGAGAGGATGAGCAGAAGATTAGGTGGCTAGAGAAGCCCAGAGCCCCAGTCTTCTTAGGCCTACAAAAGCACTTCCAAGGAAGGGTGCTGGCTAGCAACAGCTTTATGTGCTGGCGCTTTTCATCTCTGAGCAATTGCTCGACGTTTGCAATTTCTCAGCTCGTGTCTAGGAGACGGAAAGAGAAGGACCGTGACGTTTGGTGGCTAGAGAAGCGCAAAGCCCCAGTGTTACTGCGCCTGTGAAAGCGCTTCCAAGGAAGGGTGCTGGCTAGCAACAGCTTTCAGTGCTGGCACTTTTCATCTCTGAGCAATTGCTGGACGTTTGCAATTTCTCACCTGAGCTCTCTTTAGAGTGCGCGAGAGGATGAGCACAAGATTAGGTGGCTAGAGAAGCGCAAAGCCCCAGTGTTCTTAGGCCTACAAAAGCGCTTCCAAGGAAGGGTGCTGGCTAGCAAGAGCTTTCAGTGCTGGCACTTTTCATCTCTGAGCAATTGCTGGACGTTTGCAATTTCTCAGCTCGTGTCTACGAGACGGAAAGAGAATGACTGTGACGTTTGGTGGCTAGAGAAGCGCAAAGCCCCAGTGTTGCTGCGCCTGTGAAAGCGCTTCCAAGGAAGGGTGCTGGCTAGCAACAGCTTTCAGTGCTGGCACTTTTCATCTCTGAGCAATTGCTCGACGTTTGCAATTTCTCAGCTCGTGTCTACGAGACGGAAAGAGAAGGACCATGACGTTTGGTGGGTAGAGAAGCGCAAAGCCCCAGTGTTGCTGCGCCTGTGAAAGCGCTTCCAAGGAAGGGTGCTGGCTAGCAACAGCTTTCAGTGCTGGCACTTTTCATCTCTGAGCAATTGCTCAACGTTTGCAATTTCTCACCTGAGCTCTCTTTAGAGTGCACGAGAGGATGAGCAGAAGATTAGGTGGCTAGAGAAGCCCAGAGCCCCAGTCTTCTTAGGCCTACAAAAGCGCTTCCAAGGAAGGGGGCTGGCTAGCAACAGCTTTCAGTGCTGGCACTTTTCATCTCTGAGCAATTGCTCGACGTTTGCAATTTCTCAGCTCGTGTCTACGAGACGGAAAGAGAATGACCGTGACGTTTGGTGGGTAGAGAAGCGCAAAGCCCCAGTGTTGCTGCGCCTGTGAAAGCGCTTCCAAGGAAGGCTGCTGGCTAGCAAGAGCTTTCAGTGCTGGCACTTTTCATCTCTGAGCAATTGCTGGACATTTGCAATTTCTCACCTGAGCTCTCTTTAGAGTGCGCGAGAGGATGAGCAGAAGATTAGGTGGCTAGAGAAGCGCAAAGCCCCAGTGTTCTTAGGCCTACAAAAGCGCTTCCAAGGAAGGGGGCTGGCTAGCAACAGCTTTCAGTGCTGGCACTTTTCATCTCTGAGCAATTGCTCGACGTTTGCAATTTCTCAGCTCGTGTCTACGAGACGGAAAGAGAATGACCGTGACGTTTGGTGGCTAGAGAAGCGCAAAGCCCCAGTGTTGCTGCGCCTGTGAAAGCGCTTCCAAGGAAGGGTGCTGGCTAGCAACAGCTTTCAGTGCTGGCACTTTTCCTCTCTGAGCAATTGCTCGACGTTTGCAATTTCTCAGCTCGTGTCTACGAGACGGAAAGAGAAGGACCGTGACGTTTGCTGGGTAGAGAAGCGCAAAGCCCCAGTGTTGCTGCGCCTGTGAAAGCGCTTCCAAGGAAGGGTGCTGGCTAGCAAGAGCTTTCAGTGCTGGCACTTTTCATCTCTGAGCAATTGCTCGACGTTTGCAATTTCTCACCTGAGCTCTCTTTAGAGTGCACGAGAGGATGAGCAGAAGATTAGGTGGCTAGAGAAGCCCAGAGCCCCAGTGTTCTTAGGCCTACAAAAGCGCTTCCAAGGAAGGGGGCTGGCTAGCAACAGCTTTCAGTGCTGGCACTTTTCATCTCTGAGCAATTGCTCGACGTTTGCAATTTCTCAGCTCGTGTCTACGAGACGGAAAGAGAATGACCGTGACGTTTGGTGGGTAGAGAAGCGCAAAGCCCCAGTGTTGCTGTGCCTGTGAAAGCGCTTCCAAGGAAGGGTGCTGGCTAGCAACAGCTTTCAGTGCTGGCACTTTTCATCTCTGAGCAATTGCTCGACGTTTGCAATTTCTCACCTGAGCTCTCTTTAGACTGCGCGAGAGGATGAGCAGAAGATTAGGTGGCTAGAGAAGCCCAGAGCCCCAGGGTTCTTAGGGCTACAAAAGCGCTTCCAAGGAAGGGTGCTGGCTAGCAACAGCTTTCAGTGCTGGCACTTTTCATCTCTGAGCAATTGCTCGACGTTTGCAATTTCTCAGCTAGTGTCTACAAGACGGAAAGAGAATGACCGTGACGTTTGGTGCACATAGAAGCACAAAGTCCCAGTGTTGCTGCGCCTGTGAAAGCGCTTCCAAGGAAGGGTGCTGGCTAGCAACAGCTTTCAGTGCTGGCACTTTTCATCTCTGAGCAATTGCTCGACGTTTGCAATTTCTCACCTGAGCTCTCTTTAGAGTGCGCGAGAGGATGAGCACAAGATTAGGTGGCTAGAGAAGCGCAAAGCCCCAGTGTTCTTAGGCCTACAAAAGCGCTTCCAAGGAAGGGTGCTGGCTAGCAACAGCTTTCAGTGCTGGCACTTTTCATCTCTGAGCAATTGCTCGACGTTTGCAATTTCTCAGCTCGTGTCTACGAGACGGAAAGAGAATGACCGTGACGTTTGGTGGGTAGAGAAGCGCAAAGCCCCAGTGTTGCTGCGCCTGTGAAAGCGCTTCCAAGGAAGGGTGCTGGGTAGCAACAGCTTTCAGTGCTGGCACTTTTCATCTCTGAGCAATTGCTCGACGTTTGCAATTTCTCAACTCGTGTCTACGAGACGGAAAGAGAAGGACCGTGACGTTTGGTGGGTAGAGAAGCGCAAAGCCCCAGTGTTGCTGCGCCTGTGAAAGCGCTTCCAAGGAAGGGGGCTGGCTAGCAAGAGCTTTCAGTGCTGGCACTTTTCATCTCTGAGCAATTGCTGGACGTTTGCAATTTCTCACCTGAGCTCTCTTTAGAGTGCACGAGAGGATGAGCAGAAGATTAGGTGGCTAGAGAAGCCCAGAGCCCCAGTCTTCTTAGGCCTACAAAAGCGCTTCCAAGGAAGGGGGCTGGCTAGCAACAGCTTTCAGTGCTGGCACTTTTCATCTCTGAGCAATTGCTCGACGTTTGCAATTTCTCAGCTCGTGTCTATGAGACGGAAAGAGAATGACCGTGACGTTTGGTGGCTAGAGAAGCGCAAAGCCCCAGTGTTGCTGCGCCTGTGAAAGCGCTTCCAAGGAAGGCTGCTGGCTAGCAAGAGCTTTCAGTGCTGGCACTTTTCATCTCTGAGCAATTGCTGGACATTTGCAATTTCTCACCTGAGCTCTCTTTAGAGTGCGCGAGAGGATGAGCAGAAGATTAGGTGGCTAGAGAAGCGCAAAGCCCCAGTGTTCTTAGGCCTACAAAAGCGCTTCCAAGGAAGGGGGCTGGCTAGCAACAGCTTTCAGTGCTGGCACTTTTCATCTCTGAGCAATTGCTCGACGTTTGCAATTTCTCAGCTCGTGTCTACGAGACGGAAAGAGAATGACCGTGACGTTTGGTGGCTAGAGAAGCGCAAAGCCCCAGTGTTGCTGCGCCTGTGAAAGCGCTTCCAAGGAAGGGTGCTGGCTAGCAAGAGCTTTCAGTGCTGGCACTTTTCCTCTCTGAGCAATTGCTCGACGTTTGCAATTTCTCAGCTCGTGTCTACGAGACGGAAAGAGAAGGACCGTGACGTTTGCTGGGTAGAGAAGCGCAAAGCCCCAGTGTTGCTGCGCCTGTGAAAGCGCTTCCAAGGAAGGGTGCTGGCTAGCAACAGCTTTCAGTGCTGGCACTTTTCATCTCTGAGCAATTGCTCGACGTTTGCAATTTCTCACCTGAGCTCTCTTTAGAGTGCACGAGAGGATGAGCAGAAGATTAGGTGGCTAGAGAAGCCCAGAGCCCCAGTGTTCTTAGGCCTACAAAAGCGCTTCCAAGGAAGGGGGCTGGCTAGCAACAGCTTTCAGTGCTGGCACTTTTCATCTCTGAGCAATTGCTCGACGTTTGCAATTTCTCAGCTCGTGTCTACGAGACGGAAAGAGAATGACCGTGACGTTTGGTGGGTAGAGAAGCGCAAAGCCCCAGTGTTCTTAGGCCTACAAAAGCGCTTCCAAGGAAGGGGGCTGGCTAGCAACAGCTTTCAGTGCTGGCACTTTTCATCTCTGAGCAATTGCTCGACGTTTGCAATTTCTCACCTGAGCTCTCTTTAGACTGCGCGAGAGGATGAGCAGAAGATTAGGTGGCTAGAGAAGCCCAGAGCCCCAGGGTTCTTAGGGCTACAAAAGCGCTTCCAAGGAAGGGTGCTGGCTAGCAACAGCTTTCAGTGCTGGCACTTTTCATCTCTGAGCAATTGCTCGACGTTTGCAATTTCTCAGCTCGTGTCTACGAGACGGAAAGAGAATGACCGTGACGTTTGGTGCACATAGAAGCGCAAAGTCCCAGTGTTGCTGCGCCTGTGAAAGCGCTTCCAAGGAAGGGTGCTGGCTAGCAACAGCTTTCAGTGCTGGCACTTTTCATCTCTGAGCAATTGCTCGACGTTTGCAATTTCTCACCTGAGCTCTCTTTAGAGTGCGCGAGAGGATGAGCACAAGATTAGGTGGCTAGAGAAGCGCAAAGCCCCAGTGTTCTTAGGCCTACAAAAGCGCTTCCAAGGAAGGGTGCTGGCTAGCAACAGCTTTCAGTGCTGGCACTTTTCATCTCTGAGCAATTGCTCGACGTTTGCAATTTCTCAACTCGTGTCTACGAGACGGAAAGAGAATGACCGTGACGTTTGGTGGGTAGAGAAGCGCAAAGCCCCAGTGTTGCTGCGCCTGTGAAAGCGCTTCCAAGGAAGGGTGCTGGGTAGCAACAGCTTTCAGTGCTGGCACTTTTCATCTCTGAGCAATTGCTCGACGTTTGCAATTTCTCAACTCGTGTCTACGAGACGGAAAGAGAAGGACCGTGACGTTTGGTGGGTAGAGAAGCGCAAAGCCCCAGTGTTGCTGCGCCTGTGAAAGCGCTTCCAAGGAAGGGGGCTGGCTAGCAAGAGCTTTCAGTGCTGGCACTTTTCATCTCTGAGCAATTGCTCAACGTTTGCAATTTCTCACCTGAGCTCTCTTTAGAGTGCACGAGAGGATGAGCAGAAGATTAGGTGGCTAGAGAAGCCCAGAGCCCCAGTCTTCTTAGGCCTACAAAAGCGCTTCCAAGGAAGGGGGCTGGCTAGCAACAGCTTTCAGTGCTGGCACTTTTCATCTCTGAGCAATTGCTCGACGTTTGCAATTTCTCAGCTCGTGTCTATGAGACGGAAAGAGAATGACCGTGACGTTTGGTGGCTAGAGAAGCGCAAAGCCCCAGTGTTGCTGCGCCTGTGAAAGCGCTTCCAAGGAAGGGTGCTGGCTAGCAACAGCTTTCAGTGCTGGCACTTTTCATCTCTGAGCAATTGCTCGACGTTTGCAATTTCTCAGCTCGTGTCTACGAGACGGAAAGAGAATGACCGTGACGTTTGGTGGGTAGAGAAGCGCAAAGCCCCAGTGTTGCTGCGCCTGTGAAAGCGCTTCCAAGGAAGGGTGCTGGCTAGCAAGAGCTTTCAGTGCTGGCACTTTTCATCTCTGAGCAATTGCTCAACGTTTGCAATTTCTCACCTGAGCTCTCTTTAGAGTGCACGAGAGGATGAGCAGAAGATTAGGTGGCTAGAGAAGCCCAGAGCCCCAGTCTTCTTAGGCCTACAAAAGCGCTTCCAAGGAAGGGGGCTGGCTAGCAACAGCTTTCAGTGCTGGCACTTTTCATCTCTGAGCAATTGCTCGACGTTTGCAATTTCTCAGCTCGTGTCTACGAGACGCAAAGAGAATGACCGTGACGTTTGGTGGCTAGAGAAGCGCAAAGCCCCAGTGTTGCTGCCCCTCTGAAAGCGCTTCCAAGGAAGGGTGCTGGCTAGCAACAGCTTTCAGTGCTGGCACTTTTCATCTCTGAGCAATTGCTGGACGTTTGCAATTTCTCACCTGAGCTCTCTTTAGAGTGCGCGAGAGGATGAGCACAAGATTAGGTGGCTAGAGAAGCGCAAAGCCCCAGTGTTCTTAGGCCTACAAAAGCGCTTCCAAGGAAGGCTGCTGGCTAGCAACAGCTTTCAGTGCTGGCACTTTTCATCTCTGAGCAATTGCTCGACGTTTGCAATTTCTCAGCTCGTGTCTACGAGACGGAAAGAGAAGGACCGTGACGTTTGGTGGGTAGAGAAGCGCAAAGCCCCAGTGTTGCTGCGCCTGTGAAAGCGCTTCCAAGGAAGGGTGCTGGCTAGCAACAGCTTTCAGTGCTGGCACTTTTCATCTCTGAGCAATTGCTCGACGTTTGCAATTTCTCACCTGAGCTCTCTTTAGAGTGCGCGAGAGGATGAGCACAAGATTAGGTGGCTAGAGAAGCCCAGAGCCCCAGTGTTCTTAGGCCTACAAAAGCGCTTCCAAGGAAGGGGGCTGGCTAGCAACAGCTTTCAGTGCTGGCACTTTTCATCTCTGAGCAATTGCTCGACGTTTGCAATTTCTCAGCTCGTGTCTACGAGACGGAAAGAGAATGACCGTGACGTTTGGTGGGTAGAGAAGCGCAAAGTCCCAGTGTTGCTGCGCCTGTGAAAGCGCTTCCAAGGAAGGGTGCTGGCTAGCAACAGCTTTCAGTGCTGGCACTTTTCATCTCTGAGCAATTGCTGGACATTTGCAATTTCTCACCTGAGCTCTCTTTAGAGTGCGCGAGAGGATGAGCAGAAGATTAGGTGGCTAGAGAAGCCCAGAGCCCCAGTGTTCTTAGGGCTACAAAAGCGCTTCCAAGGAAGGGTGCTGGCTAGCAACAGCTTTCAGTGCTGGCACTTTTCATCTCTGAGCAATTGCTCGACGTTTGCAATTTCTCAGCTCGTGTCTACGAGACGGAAAGAGAAGGACCGTGACGTTTGGTGGGTAGAGAAGCGCAAAGCCCCAGTGTTGCTGCGCCTGTGAAAGCGCTTCCAAGGAAGGGTGCTGGCTAGCAACAGCTTTCAGTGCTGGCACTTTTCATCTCTGAGCAATTGCTTGACGTTTGCAATTTCTCACCTGAGCTCTCTTTAGAGTGCACGAGAGGATGAGCAGAAGATTAGGTGGCTAGAGAAGCCCAGAGCCCCAGTCTTCTTAGGCCTACAAAAGCGCTTCCAAGGAAGGGGGCTGGCTAGCAACAGCTTTCAGTGCTGGCACTTTTCATCTCTGAGCAATTGCTCGACGTTTGCAATTTCTCAGCTCGTGTCTACGAGACGCAAAGAGAATGACCGTGACGTTTGGTGGGTAGAGAAGCGCAAAGTCCCAGTGTTGCTGCGCCTGTGAAAGCGCTTCCAAGGAAGGGTGCTGGCTAGCAACAGCTTTCAGTGCTGGCACTTTTCATCTCTGAGCAATTGCTGGACATTTGCAATTTCTCACCTGAGCTCTCTTTAGAGTGCGCGAGAGGATGAGCAGAAGATTAGGTGGCTAGAGAAGCGCAAAGCCCCAGTGTTCTTAGGGCTACAAAAGCGCTTCCAAGGAAGGGTGCTGGCTAGCAACAGCTTTCAGTGCTGGCACTTTTCATCTCTGAGCAATTGCTCGACGTTTGCAATTTCTCAGCTCGTGTCTACGAGACGGAAAGAGAATGACCGTGACGTTTGGTGGGTAAAGAAGCGCAAAGTCCCAGTGTTGCTGCGCCTGTGAAAGCGCTTCCAAGGAAGGGTGCTGGCTAGCAACAGCTTTCAGTGCTGGCACTTTTCATCTCTGAGCAATTGCTGGACATTTGCAATTTCTCACCTGAGCTCTCTTTAGAGTGCGCGAGAGGATGAGCAGAAGATTAGGTGGCTAGAGAAGCGCAAAGCCCCAGTGTTCTTAGGGCTACAAAAGCGCTTCCAAGGAAGGGGGCTGGCTAGCAACAGCTTTCAGTGCTGGCACTTTTCATCTCTGAGCAATTGCTCGACGTTTGCAATTTCTCAGCTCGTGTCTACGAGACGGAAAGAGAATGACCGTGACGTTTGGTGGGTAGAGAAGCGCAAAGCCCCAGTGTTGCTGCGCCTGTGAAAGCGCTTCCAAGGAAGGGTGCTGGCTAGCAACAGCTTTCAGTGCTGGCACTTTTCATCTCTGAGCAATTGCTCGACGTTTGCAATTTCTCAACTCGTGTCTACGAGACGGAAAGAGAAGGACCGTGACGTTTGGTGGGTAGAGAAGCGCAAAGCCCCAGTGTTGCTGCGCCTGTGAAAGCGCTTCCAAGGAAGGGTGCTGGCTAGCAACAGCTTTCAGTGCTGGCACTTTTCATCTCTGAGCAATTGCTCAACGTTTGCAATTTCTCGCCTGAGCTCTCTTTAGAGTGCACGAGAGGATGAGCAGAAGATTAGGTGGCTAGAGAAGCCCAGAGCCCCAGTCTTCTTAGGCCTACAAAAGCGCTTCCAAGGAAGGGGGCTGGCTAGCAACAGCTTTCAGTGCTGGCACTTTTCCTCTCTGAGCAATTGCTCGACGTTTGCAATTTCTCAGCTCGTGTCTACGAGACGGAAAGAGAATGACCGTGACGTTTGGTGGCTAGAGAAGCGCAAAGTCCCAGTGTTGCTGCGCCTGTGAAAGCGCTTCCAAGGAAGGCTGCTGGCTAGCAAGAGCTTTCAGTGCTGGCACTTTTCATCTCTGAGCAATTGCTGGACATTTGCAATTTCTCACCTGAGCTCTCTTTAGAGTGCGCGAGAGGATGAGCAGAAGATTAGGTGGCTAGAGAAGCGCAAAGCCCCAGTGTTCTTAGGGCTACAAAAGCGCTTCCAAGGAAGGGTGCTGGCTAGCAACAGCTTTCAGTGCTGGCACTTTTCATCTCTGAGCAATTGCTCGACGTTTGCAATTTCTCAGCTCGTGTCTAGGAGACGGAAAGAGAAGGACCGTGACGTTTGGTGGGTAGAGAAGCGCAAAGCCCCAGTGTTGCTGCGCCTGTGAAAGCGCTTCCAAGGAAGGGTGCTGGCTAGCAACAGCTTTCAGTGCTGGCACTTTTCATCTCTGAGCAATTGCTCGACGTTTGCAATTTCTCACCTGAGCTCTCTTTAGAGTGCGCGAGAGGATGAGCACAAGATTAGGTGGCTAGAGAAGCGCAAAGCCCCAGTGTTCTTAGGGCTACAAAAGCGCTTCCAAGGAAGGCTGCTGGCTAGCAACAGCTTTCAGTGCTGGCACTTTTCATCTCTGAGCAATTGCTCGACGTTTGCAATTTCTCAGCTCGTGTCTACGAGACGGAAAGAGAATGACCGTGACGTTTGGTGGGTAGAGAAGCGCAAAGTCCCAGTGTTGCTGCGCCTGTGAAAGCGCTTCCAAGGAAGGGTGCTGGCTAGCAACAGCTTTCAGTGCTGGCACTTTTCATCTCTGAGCAATTGCTCGACGTTTGCAATTTCTCACCTGAGCTCTCTTTAGAGTGCGCGAGAGGATGAGCACAAGATTAGGTGGCTAGAGAAGCGCAAAGCCCCAGTGTTCTTAGGGCTACAAAAGCGCTTCCAAGGAAGGCTGCTGGCTAGCAACAGCTTTCAGTGCTGGCACTTTTCATCTCTGAGCAATTGCTCCACGTTTGCAATTTCTCAGCTCGTGTCTACGAGACGGAAAGAGAATGACCGTGACGTTTGGTGGGTAGAGAAGCGCAAAGCCCCAGTGTTGCTGCGCCTGTGAAAGCGCTTCCAAGGAAGGGTGCTGGCTAGCAACAGCTTTCAGTGCTGGCACTTTTCATCTCTGAGCAATTGCTCGACGTTTGCAATTTCTCAACTCGTGTCTACGAGACGGAAAGAGAAGGACCGTGACGTTTGGTGGGTAGAGAAGCGCAAAGCCCCAGTGTTGCTGCGCCTGTGAAAGCGCTTCCAAGGAAGGGTGCTGGCTAGCAACAGCTTTCAGTGCTGGCACTTTTCATCTCTGAGCAATTGCTCAACGTTTGCAATTTCTCACCTGAGCTCTCTTTAGAGTGCACGAGAGGATGAGCAGAAGATTAGGTGGCTAGAGAAGCCCAGAGCCCCAGTCTTCTTAGGCCTACAAAAGCGCTTCCAAGGAAGGGGGCTGGCTAGCAACAGCTTTCAGTGCTGGCACTTTTCCTCTCTGAGCAATTGCTCGACGTTTGCAATTTCTCAGCTCGTGTCTAGGAGACGGAAAGAGAATGACCGTGACGTTTGGTGGCTAGAGAAGCGCAAAGCCCCAGTGTTGCTGCGCCTGTGAAAGCGCTTCCAAGGAAGGGTGCTGGCTAGCAAGAGCTTTCAGTGCTGGCACTTTTCATCTCTGAGCAATTGCTGGACATTTGCAATTTCTCACCTGAGCTCTCTTTAGAGTGCGCGAGAGGATGAGCAGAAGATTAGGTGGCTAGAGAAGCGCAAAGCCCCAGTGTTCTTAGGGCTACAAAAGCGCTTCCAAGGAAGGCTGCTGGCTAGCAACAGCTTTCAGTGCTGGCACTTTTCCTCTCTGAGCAATTGCTCGACGTTTGCAATTTCTCAGCTCGTGTCTAGGAGACGGAAAGAGAATGACCGTGACGTTTGGTGGCTAGAGAAGCGCAAAGCCCCAGTGTTACTGCGCCTGTGAAAGCGCTTCCAAGGAAGGGTGCTGGCTAGCAACAGCTTTCAGTGCTGGCACTTTTCATCTCTGAGCAATTGCTGGACGTTTGCAATTTCTCACCTGAGCTCTCTTTAGAGTGCGCGAGAGGATGAGCACAAGATTAGGTGGCTAGAGAAGCCCAGAGCCCCAGTCTTCTTAGGCCTACAAAAGCGCTTCCAAGGAAGGGGGCTGGCTAGCAACAGCTTTCAGTGCTGGCACTTTTCATCTCTGAGCAATTGCTCGATGTTTGCAATTTCTCAGCTCGTGTCTACGAGACGGAAAGAGAATGACCTTGACGTTTGGTGGGTAGAGAAGCGCAAAGCCCCAGTGTTGCTGCGCCTGTGAAAGCGCTTCCAAGGAAGGGTGCTGGCTAGCAACAGCTTTCAGTGCTGGCACTTTTCCTCTCTGAGCAATTGCTCGACGTTTGCAATTTCTCAGCTCGTGTCTACGAGACGGAAAGAGAATGACCGTGACGTTTGGTGGCTAGAGAAGCGCAAAGCCCCAGTGTTGCTGCGCCTGTGAAAGCGCTTCCAAGGAAGGGTGCTGGCTAGCAAGAGCTTTCAGTGCTGGCACTTTTCATCTCTGAGCAATTGCTCGACGTTTGCAATTTCTCACCTGAGCTCTCTTTAGAGTGCGCGAGAGGATGAGCAGAAGATTAGGTGGCTAGAGAAGCCCAGAGCCCCAGTGTTCTTAGGCCTACAAAAGCGCTTCCAAGGAAGGGTGCTGGCTAGCAACAGCTTTCAGTGCTGGCACTTTTCATCTCTGAGCAATTGCTGGACGTTTGCAATTTCTCAGCTCGTGTCTACGAGACGGAAAGAGAATGACCGTGACGTTTGGTGGGTAGAGAAGCGCAAAGCCCCAGTGTTGCTGCGCCTGTGAAAGCGCTTCCAAGGAAGGGTGCTGGCTAGCAAGAGCTTTCAGTGCTGGCACTTTTCATCTCTGAGCAATTGCTCGACGTTTGCAATTTCTCACCTGAGCTCTCTTTAGAGTGCGCGAGAGGATGAGCAGAAGATTAGGTGGCTAGAGAAGCCCAGAGCCCCAGTGTTCTTAGGCCTACAAAAGCGCTTCCAAGGAAGGGGGCTGGCTAGCAAGAGCTTTCAGTGCTGGCACTTTTCATCTCTGAGCAATTGCTCGACGTTTGCAATTTCTCACCTGAGCTCTCTTTAGAGTGCGCGAGAGGATGAGCAGAAGATTAGGTGGCTAGAGAAGCCCAGAGCCCCCGTGTTCTAAGGGCTACAAAAGCGCTTCCAAGGAAGGGGGCTGGCTAGCAACAGCTTTCAGTGCTGGCACTTTTCATCTCTGAGCAATTGCTCGACGTTTGCAATTTCTCAGCTCGTGTCTACGAGACGGAAAGAGAATGACCGTGACGTTTGGTGGCTAGAGAAGCGCAAAGCCCCAGTGTTGCTGCGCCTGTGAAAGCGCTTCCAAGGAAGGGGGCTGGCTAGCAAGAGCTTTCAGTGCTGGCACTTTTCATCTCTGAGCAATTGCTCGACGTTTGCAATTTCTCAGCTCGTGTCTACGAGACGCAAAGAGAATGACCGTGACGTTTGCTGGGTAGAGAAGCACAAAGCCCCAGTGTTGCTGCGCCTGTGAAAGCGCTTCCAAGGAAGGGTGCTGGCTAGCAACAGCTTTCAGTGCTGGCACTTTTCATCTCTGAGCAATTGCTCGACGTTTGCAATTTCTCACCTGAGCTCTCTTTAGACTGCGCGAGAGGATGAGCAGAAGATTAGGTGGCTAGAGAAGCCCAGAGCCCCAGTGTTCTTAGGCCTACAAAAGCGCTTCCAAGGAAGGGTGCTGGCTAGCAAGAGCTTTCAGTGCTGGCACTTTTCATCTCTGAGCAATTGCTGGACGTTTGCAATTTCTCAGCTCGTGTCTACGAGACGGAAAGAGAATGACCGTGATGTTTGGTGGGTAGAAAGCGAAAAGCCCCAGTGTTGCTGCACCTGTGAAAGCGCTTCCAAGGAAGGGTGCTGGCTAGCAACAGCTTTCAGTGCTGGCACTTTTCATCTCTGAGCAATTGCTGGACGTTTGCAATTTCTCAGCTCGTGTCTACGAGACGGAAAGAGAATGACCGTGACGTTTGGTGGGTAGAGAAGCGCAAAGCCCCAGTGTTGCTGCGCCTGTGAAAGCGCTTCCAAGGAAGGGTGCTGGCTAGCAACAGCTTTCAGTGCTGGCACTTTTCATCTCTGAGCAATTGCTCGACGTTTGCAATTTCTCAACTCGTGTCTACGAGACGGAAAGAGAAGGACCGTGACGTTTGGTGGGTAGAGAAGCGCAAAGCCCCAGTGTTGCTGCGCCTGTGAAAGCGCTTCCAAGGAAGGGTGCTGGCTAGCAACAGCTTTCAGTGCTGGCACTTTTCATCTCTGAGCAATTGCTCAACGTTTGCAATTTCTCACCTGAGCTCTCTTTAGAGTGCACGAGAGGATGAGCAGAAGATTAGGTGGCTAGAGAAGCCCAGAGCCCCAGTCTTCTTAGGCCTACAAAAGCGCTTCCAAGGAAGGGGGCTGGCTAGCAACAGCTTTCAGTGCTGGCACTTTTCCTCTCTGAGCAATTGCTCGACGTTTGCAATTTCTCAGCTCGTGTCTACGAGACGGAAAGAGAATGACCGTGACGTTTGGTGGCTAGAGAAGCGCAAAGTCCCAGTGTTGCTGCGCCTGTGAAAGCGCTTCCAAGGAAGGCTGCTGGCTAGCAAGAGCTTTCAGTGCTGGCACTTTTCATCTCTGAGCAATTGCTGGACATTTGCAATTTCTCACCTGAGCTCTCTTTAGAGTGCGCGAGAGGATGAGCACAAGATTAGGTGGCTAGAGAAGCGCAAAGCCCCAGTGTTCTTAGGGCTACAAAAGCGCTTCCAAGGAAGGGTGCTGGCTAGCAACAGCTTTCAGTGCTGGCGCTTTTCATCTCTGAGCAATTGCTCGACGTTTGCAATTTCTCAGCTCGTGTCTAGGAGACGGAAAGAGAAGGACCGTGACGTTTGGTGGGTAGAGAAGCGCAAAGCCCCAGTGTTGCTGCGCCTGTGAAAGCGCTTCCAAGGAAGGGTGCTGGCTAGCAACAGCTTTCAGTGCTGGCACTTTTCATCTCTGAGCAATTGCTCAACGTTTGCAATTTCTCACCTGAGCTCTCTTTAGAGTGCGCGAGAGGATGAGCACAAGATTAGGTGGCTAGAGAAGCCCAGAGCCCCAGTGTTCTTAGGGCTACAAAAGCGCTTCCAAGGAAGGCTGCTGGCTAGCAACAGCTTTCAGTGCTGGCACTTTTCATCTCTGAGCAATTGCTCGACGTTTGCAATTTCTCAGCTCGTGTCTACGAGACGGAAAGAGAATGACCGTGACGTTTGGTGGGTAGAGAAGCGCAAAGTCCCAGTGTTGCTGCGCCTGTGAAAGCGCTTCCAAGGAAGGGTGCTGGCTAGCAACAGCTTTCAGTGCTGGCACTTTTCATCTCTGAGCAATTGCTGGACATTTGCAATTTCTCACCTGAGCTCTCTTTAGAGTGCGCGAGAGGATGAGCAGAAGATTAGGTGGCTAGAGAAGCGCAAAGCCCCAGTGTTCTTAGGGCTACAAAAGCGCTTCCAAGGAAGGGTGCTGGCTAGCAACAGCTTTCAGTGCTGGCACTTTTCATCTCTGAGCAATTGCTCCACGTTTGCAATTTCTCAGCTCGTGTCTACGAGACGGAAAGAGAATGACCGTGACGTTTGGTGGGTAGAGAAGCGCAAAGCCCCAGTGTTGCTGCGCCTGTGAAAGCGCTTCCAAGGAAGGGTGCTGGCTAGCAAAAGCTTTCAGTGCTGGCACTTTTCATCTCTGAGCAATTGCTCGACGTTTGCAATTTCTCAACTCGTGTCTACGAGACGGAAAGAGAAGGACCGTGACGTTTGGTGGGTAGAGAAGCGCAAAGCCCCAGTGTTGCTGCGCCTGTGAAAGCGCTTCCAAGGAAGGGTGCTGGCTAGCAACAGCTTTCAGTGCTGGCACTTTTCATCTCTGAGCAATTGCTCAACGTTTGCAATTTCTCACCTGAGCTCTCTTTAGAGTGCACGAGAGGATGAGCAGATTAGGTGGCTAGAGAAGCCCAGAGCCCCAGTCTTCTTAGGCCTACAAAAGCGCTTCCAAGGAAGGGGGCTGGCTAGCAACAGCTTTCAGTGCTGGCACTTTTCCTCTCTGAGCAATTGCTCGACGTTTGCAATTTCTCAGCTCGTGTCTAGGAGACGGAAAGAGAATGACCGTGACGTTTGGTGGCTAGAGAAGCGCAAAGCCCCAGTGTTGCTGCGCCTGTGAAAGCGCTTCCAAGGAAGGGTGCTGGCTAGCAAGAGCTTTCAGTGCTGGCACTTTTCATCTCTGAGCAATTGCTGGACATTTGCAATTTCTCACCTGAGCTCTCTTTAGAGTGCGCGAGAGGATGAGCACAAGATTAGGTGGCTAGAGAAGCGCAAAGCCCCAGTGTTCTTAGGGCTACAAAAGCGCTTCCAAGGAAGGCTGCTGGCTAGCAACAGCTTTCAGTGCTGGCACTTTTCCTCTCTGAGCAATTGCTCGACGTTTGCAATTTCTCAGCTCGTGTCTAGGAGACGGAAAGAGAATGACCGTGACGTTTGGTGGGTAGAGAAGCGCAAAGCCCCAGTGTTACTGCGCCTGTGAAAGCGCTTCCAAGGAAGGGTGCTGGCTAGCAAGAGCTTTCAGTGCTGGCACTTTTCATCTCTGAGCAATTGCTGGACGTTTGCAATTTCTCACCTGAGCTCTCTTTAGAGTGCGCGAGAGGATGAGCACAAGATTAGGTGGCTAGAGAAGCCCAGAGCCCCAGTCTTCTTAGGCCTACAAAAGCGCTTCCAAGGAAGGGGGCTGGCTAGCAACAGCTTTCAGTGCTGGCACTTTTCATCTCTGAGCAATTGCTCGATGTTTGCAATTTCTCAGCTCGTGTCTACGAGACGGAAAGAGAATGACCTTGACGTTTGGTGGGTAGAGAAGCGCAAAGCCCCAGTGTTGCTGCGCCTGTGAAAGCGCTTCCAAGGAAGGGTGCTGGCTAGCAAGAGCTTTCAGTGCTGGCACTTTTCATCTCTGAGCAATTGCTGGACGTTTGCAATTTCTCAGCTCGTGTCTACGAGACGGAAAGAGAATGACCGTGACATTTGGTGGCTAGAGAAGCGCAAAGCCCCAGTGTTGCTGCGCCTGTGAAAGCGCTTCCAAGGAAGGGTGCTGGCTAGCAACAGCTTTCAGTGCTGGCACTTTTCCTCTCTGAGCAATTGCTCGACGTTTGCAATTTCTCAGCTCGTGTCTACGAGACGGAAAGAGAATGACCGTGACGTTTGGTGGCTAGAGAAGCGCAAAGCCCCAGTGTTGCTGCGCCTGTGAAAGCGCTTCCAAGGAAGGGTGCTGGCTAGCAAGAGCTTTCAGTGCTGGCACTTTTCATCTCTGAGCAATTGCTCGACGTTTGCAATTTCTCACCTGAGCTCTCTTTAGAGTGCGCGAGAGGATGAGCAGAAGATTAGGTGGCTAGAGAAGCCCAGAGCCCCAGTGTTCTTAGGCCTACAAAAGCGCTTCCAAGGAAGGGTGCTGGCTAGCAACAGCTTTCAGTGCTGGCACTTTTCATCTCTGAGCAATTGCTGGACGTTTGCAATTTCTCAGCTCGTGTCTACGAGACGGAAAGAGAAGGACCGTGACGTTTGGTGGGTAGAGAAGCGCAAAGCCCCAGTGTTGCTGCGCCTGTGAAAGCGCTTCCAAGGAAGGGTGCTGGCTAGCAAGAGCTTTCAGTGCTGGCACTTTTCATCTCTGAGCAATTGCTCGACGTTTGCAATTTCTCACCTGAGCTCTCTTTAGAGTGCGCGAGAGGATGAGCAGAAGATTAGGTGGCTAGAGAAGCCCAGAGCCCCAGTGTTCTTAGGCCTACAAAAGCGCTTCCAAGGAAGGGGGCTGGCTAGCAAGAGCTTTCAGTGCTGGCACTTTTCATCTCTGAGCAATTGCTCGACGTTTGCAATTTCTCACCTGAGCTCTCTTTAGAGTGCGCGAGAGGATGAGCAGAAGATGAGGTGGCTAGAGAAGCCCAGAGCCCCAGTGTTCTAAGGGCTACAAAAGCGCTTCCAAGGAAGGGTGCTGGCTAGCAAGAGCTTTCAGTGCTGGCACTTTTCATCTCTGAGCAATTGCTGGACGTTTGCAATTTCTCAGCTCGTGTCTACGAGACGGAAAGAGAATGACCGTGACATTTGGTGGCTAGAGAAGCGCAAAGCCCCAGTGTTGCTGCGCCTGTGAAAGCGCTTCCAAGGAAGGGTGCTGGCTAGCAACAGCTTTCAGTGCTGGCACTTTTCCTCTCTGAGCAATTGCTCGACGTTTGCAATTTCTCAGCTCGTGTCTACGAGACGGAAAGAGAAGGACCGTGACGTTTGCTGGGTAGAGAAGCGCAAAGCCCCAGTGTTGCTGCGCCTGTGAAAGCGCTTCCAAGGAAGGGTGCTGGCTAGCAAGAGCTTTCAGTGCTGGCACTTTTCATCTCTGAGCAATTGCTCGACGTTTGCAATTTCTCACCTGAGCTCTCTTTAGAGTGCGCGAGAGGATGAGCAGAAGATTAGGTGGCTAGAGAAGCCCAGAGCCCCAGTGTTCTTAGGCCTACAAAAGCGCTTCCAAGGAAGGGTGCTGGCTAGCAAGAGCTTTCAGTGCTGGCACTTTTCATCTCTGAGCAATTGCTGGACGTTTGCAATTTCTCAGCTCGTGTCTACGAGACGGAAAGAGAATGACCGTGACGTTTGGTGGGTAGAGAAGCGCAAAGCCCCAGTGTTGCTGCGCCTGTGAAAGCGCTTCCAAGGAAGGGTGCTGGCTAGCAAGAGCTTTCAGTGCTGGCACTTTTCATCTCTGAGCAATTGCTCGACGTTTGCAATTTCTCACCTGAGCTCTCTTTAGAGTGCGCGAGAGGATGAGCAGAAGATTAGGTGGCTAGAGAAGCCCAGAGCCCCAGTGTTCTTAGGCCTACAAAAGCGCTTCCAAGGAAGGGGGCTGGCTAGCAAGAGCTTTCAGTGCTGGCACTTTTCATCTCTGAGCAATTGCTCGACGTTTGCAATTTCTCACCTGAGCTCTCTTTAGAGTGCGCGAGAGGATGAGCAGAAGATTAGGTGGCTAGAGAAGCCCAGAGCCCCAGTGTTCTAAGGGCTACAAAAGCGCTTCCAAGGAAGGGGGCTGGCTAGCAACAGCTTTCAGTGCTGGCACTTTTCATCTCTGAGCAATTGCTCGACGTTTGCAATTTCTCAGCTCGTGTCTACGAGACGCAAAGAGAATGACCGTGACGTTTGGTGCGCATAGAAGCGCAAAGCCCCAGTGTTGCTGCGCCTGTGAAAGCGCTTCCAAGGAAGGGTGCTGGCTAGCAAGAGCTTTCAGTGCTGGCACTTTTCATCTCTGAGCAATTGCTCGACGTTTGCAATTTCTCACCTGAGCTCTCTTTAGAGTGCGCGAGAGGATGAGCAGAAGATTAGGTGGCTAGAGAAGCCCAGAGCCCCAGTGTTCTAAGCTCTACAAAAGCGCTTCCAAGGAAGGGGGCTGGCTAGCAACAGCTTTCAGTGCTGGCACTTTTCATCTCTGAGCAATTGCTCGACGTTTGCAATTTCTCAGCTCGTGTCTACGAGACGGAAAGAGAATGACCGTGACATTTGGTGGGTAGAGAAGCGCAAAGCCCCAGTGTTGCTGCGCCTGTGAAAGCGCTTCCAAGGAAGGGGGCTGGCTAGCAAGAGCTTTCAGTGCTGGCACTTTTCATCTCTGAGCAATTGCTCGACGTTTGCAATTTCTCAGCTCGTGTCTACGAGACGCAAAGAGAATGACCGTGACGTTTGCTGGGTAGAGAAGCACAAAGCCCCAGTGTTGCTGCGCCTGTGAAAGCGCTTCCAAGGAAGGGTGCTGGCTAGCAAGAGCTTTCAGTGCTGGCACTTTTCATCTCTGAGCAATTGCTCGACGTTTGCAATTTCTCACCTGAGCTCTCTTTAGACTGCGCGAGAGGATGAGCAGAAGATTAGGTGGCTAGAGAAGCCCAGAGCCCCAGTGTTCTTAGGCCTACAAAAGCGCTTCCAAGGAAGGGTGCTGGCTAGCAACAGCTTTCAGTGCTGGCACTTTTCATCTCTGAGCAATTGCTCGACGTTTGCAATTTCTCAGCTCGTGTCTACGAGACGGAAAGAGAATGACCGTGATGTTTGGTGGGTAGAAAGCGAAAAGCCCCAGTGTTGCTGCACCTGTGAAAGCGCTTCCAAGGAAGGGTGCTGGCTAGCAACAGCTTTCAGTGCTGGCACTTTTCATCTCTGAGCAATTGCTGGACGTTTGCAATTTCTCAGCTCGTGTCTACGAGACGGAAAGAGAAGGACCGTGACGTTTGGTGCGTATAGAAGCGAAAAGCCCCAGTGTTACTGCGCCTGTGAAAGCGCTTCCAAGGAAGGGTGCTGGCTAGCAAGAGCTTTCAGTGCTGGCACTTTTCATCTCTGAGCAATTGCTTGACGTTTGCAATTTCTCAGCTCGTGTCTACGAGACGCAAAGAGAATGACCGTGACGTTTGGTGGCTAGAGAAGAGCAAAGCCCCAGTGTTGCTGCGCCTGTGAAAGCGCTTCCAAGGAAGGGTGCTGGCTAGCAAGAGCTTTCAGTGCTGGCACTTTTCATCTCTGAGCAATTGCTCGACGTTTGCAATTTCTCAGCTCGTGTCTACGAGACGCAAAGAGAAGGACCGTGACGTTTGGTGGGTAGAGAAGCACAAAGCCCCAGTGTTGCTGCGCCTGTGAAAGCGCTTCCAAGGAAGGGTGCTGGCTAGCAAGAGCTTTCAGTGCTGGCACTTTTCATCTCTGAGCAATTGCTCGACGTTTGCAATTTCTCACCTGAGCTCTCTTTAGAGTGCGCGAGAGGATGAGCAGAAGATTAGGTGGCTAGAGAAGCCCAGAGCCCCAGTGTTCTTAGGGCTACAAAAGCGCTTCCAAGGAAGGGGGCTGGCTAGCAAGAGCTTTCAGTGCTGGCACTTTTCATCTCGGAGCAATTGCTCGACGTTTGCAATTTCTCAGCTCGTGTCTACGAGACGGAAAGAGAATGACCGTGACGTTTGGTGGGTAGAAAGCGCAAAGCCCCAGTGTTGCTGCGCCTGTGAAAGCGCTTCCAAGGAAGGGTGCTGGCTAGCAACAGCTTTCAGTGCTGGCACTTTTAATCTCTGAGCAATTGCTGGACGTTTGCAATTTCTCAGCTCGTGTCTACGAGACGGAAAGAGAATGACCGTGACGTTTGGTGCGTATAGAAGCGCAAAGCCCCAGTGTTACTGCGCCTGTGAAAGCGCTTCCAAGGAAGGGTGCTGGCTAGCAACAGCTTTCAGTGCTGGCACTTTTCATCTCTGAGCAATTGCTCGACGTTTGCAATTTCTCACCTGAGCTCTCTTTAGAGTGCGCGAGAGGATGAGCAGAAGATTAGGCGGCTAGTGAAGCCCAGAGCCCCAGTGTTCTTAGGCCTACAAAAGCGCTTCCAAGGAAGGGTGCTGGCTAGCAACAGCTTTCAGTGCTGGCACTTTTCATCTCTGAGCAATTGCTCGACGTTTGCAATTTCTCAGCTCGTGTCTACGAGACGGAAAGAGAATGACCGTGACGTTTGGTGGGTAGAGAAGCGCAAAGCCCCAGTGTTGCTGCGCCTGTGAAAGCGCTTCCAAGGAAGGGTGCTGGCTAGCAAGAGCTTTCAGTGCTGGCACTTTTCATCTCTGAGCAATTGCTCGACGTTTGCAATTTCTCCCCTGAGCTCTCTTCAGAGTGCGCGAGAGGATGAGCAGAAGATTAGGTGGCTAGAGAAGCCCAGAGCCCCAGTGTTCTAAGGGCTACAAAAGCGCTTCCAAGGAAGGGTGCTGGCTAGCAAGAGCTTTCAGTGCTGGCACTTTTCATCTCTGAGCAATTGCTCGACGTTTGCAATTTCTCACCTGAGCTCTCTTTAGAGTGCGCGAGAGGATGAGCAGAAGATTAGGTGGCTAGAGAAGCCCAGAGCCCCAGTGTTCTTAGGCCTACAAAAGCGCTTCCAAGGAAGGGGGCTGGCTAGCAACAGCTTTCAGTGCTGGCACTTTTCATCTCTGAGCAATTGCTGGACGTTTGCAATTTCTCAGCTCGTCTCTACGAGACGCAAAGAGAATGACCGTGACGTTTGGTGGCTAGAGAAGCGCAAAGCCCCAGTGTTGCTGCGCCTGTGAAAGCGCTTCCAAGGAAGGGTGCTGGCTAGCAACAGCTTTCAGTGCTGGCACTTTTCCTCTCTGAGCAATTGCTCGACGTTTGCAATTTCTCAGCTCGTGTCTACGAGACGGAAAGAGAATGACCGTGACGTTTGGTGGGTAGAGAAGCGCAAAGCCCCAGTGTTGCTGCGCCTGTGAAAGCGCTTCCAAGGAAGGGTGCTGGCTAGCAACAGCTTTCAGTGCTGGCACTTTTCATCTCTGAGCAATTGCTCGACGTTTGCAATTTCTCACCTGAGCTCTCTTTAGAGTGCGCGAGAGGATGAGCAGAAGATTAGGTGGCTAGAGAAGCCCAGAGCCCCAGTCTTCTTAGGCCTACAAAAGCGCTTCCAAGGAAGGGGGCTGGCTAGCAACAGCTTTCAGTGCTGGCACTTTTCATCTCTGAGCAATTGCTCGACGTTTGCAATTTCTCAGCTCGTGTCTACGAGACGCAAAGAGAATGACCGTGACGTTTGGTGGCTAGAGAAGCGCAAAGCCCCAGTGTTACTGCGCCTGTGAAAGCGCTTCCAAGGAAGGGTGCTGGCTAGCAAGAGCTTTCAGTGCTGGCACTTTTCATCTCTGAGCAATTGCTCGACGTTTGCAATTTCTCAGCTCGTGTCTACGAGACGCAAAGAGAATGACCGTGACGTTTGGTGGCTAGAGAAGAGCAAAGCCCCAGTGTTGCTGCGCCTGTGAAAGCGCTTCCAAGGAAGGGTGCTGGCTAGCAACAGCTTTCAGTGCTGGCACTTTTCATCTCTGAGCAATTGCTCGACATTTGCAATTTCTCAGCTCGTGTCTACAAGACGCAAAGAGAATGACCGTGACGTTTGGTGCACATAGAAGCGCAAAGCCCCAGTGTTGCTGCGCCTGTGAAAGCGCTTCCAAGGAAGGGTGCTGGCTAGCAAGAGCTTTCAGTGCTGGCACTTTTCATCTCTGAGCAATTGCTCGACGTTTGCAATTTCTCACCTGAGCTCTCTTTAGAGTGCGCGAGAGGATGAGCACAAGATTAGGTGGCTAGAGAAGCCCAGAGCCCCAGTGTTCTACGCTCTACAATAGCATTTCCAAGGAAGGGTGCTGGCTAGCAACAGCTTTCAGTGCTGGCACTTTTCATCTCTGAGCAATTGCTCGACGTTTGCAATTTCTCAGCTCGTGTCTACAAGACGGAAAGAGAATGACTGTGACGTTTGGTGCGTATAGAAGCGCAAAGCCCCAGTGTTACTGCGCCTGTGAAAGCGCTTCCAAGGAAGGGTGCTGGCTAGCAAGAGCTTTCAGTGCTGGCACTTTTCTTCTCTGAGCAATTGCTCGACGTTAGCAATTTCTCAGCTCGTGTCTACGAGACGGAAAGAGAATGACCGTGACGTTTTGTGGCTAGAGAAGCGCAAAGCCCCAGTGTTGCTGCGCCTGTGAAAGCGCTTCCAAGGAAGGGTGCTGGCTAGCAACAGCTTTCAGTGCTGGCACTTTTCATCTCTGAGCAATTGCTCGACGTTTGCAATTTCTCACCTGAGCTCTCTTTAGAGTGCGCGAGAGGATGAGCAGAAGATTAGGTGGCTAGAGAAGCCCAGAGCCCCAGTGTTCTTAGCGCTACAAAAGCGCTTCCAAGGAAGGGTGCTGGCTAGCAAGAGCTTTCAGTGCTGGCACTTTTCATCTCTGAGCAATTGCTCGACGTTTGCAATTTCTCACCTGAGCTCTCTTTAGAGTGCGCGAGAGGATGAGCAGAAGATTAGGTGGCTAGAGAAGCCCAGAGCCCCAGTGTTCTTAGGCCTACAAAAGCGCTTCCAAGGAAGGGTGCTGGCTAGCAAGAGCTTTCAGTGCTGGCACTTTTCATCTCTGAGCAATTGCTCGACGTTTGCAATTTCTCAGCTCGTGTCTACGAGACGGAAAGAGAAGGACCGTGACGTTTGGTGGGTAGAGAAGCGCAAAGCCCCAGTGTTGCTGCGCCTGTGAAAGCGCTTCCAAGGAAGGGTGCTGGCTAGCAAGAGCTTTCAGTGCTGGCACTTTTCATCTCTGAGCAATTGCTCGACGTTTGCAATTTCTCCCCTGAGCTCTCTTCAGAGTGTGCGAGAGGATGAGCAGAAGATTAGGTGGCTAGAGAAGCCCAGAGCCCCAGTGTTCTAAGGGCTACAAAAGCGCTTCCAAGGAAGGGTGCTGGCTAGCAAGAGCTTTCAGTGCTGGCACTTTTCATCTCGGAGCAATTGCTCGACGTTTGCAATTTCTCACCTGAGCTCTCTTTAGAGTGCGCGAGAGGATGAGCAGAAGATTAGGTGGCTAGAGAAGCCCAGAGCCCCAGTGTTCTTAGGCCTACAAAAGCGCTTCCAAGGAAGGGGGCTGGCTAGCAACAGCTTTCAGTGCTGGCACTTTTCATCTCTGAGCAATTGCTCGACGTTTGCAATTTCTCAGCTCGTGTCTACAAGACGGAAAGAGAATGACCGTGACGTTTGGTGGCTAGAGAAGCGCAAAGCCCCAGTGTTGCTGCGCCTGTGAAAGCGCTTCCAAGGAAGGGTGCTGGCTAGCAAGAGCTTTCAGTGCTGGCACTTTTCATCTCTGAGCAATTGCTTGACGTTTGCAATTTCTCAGCTCGTGTCTACGAGACGGAAAGAGAATGACCGTGACGTTTGCTGGGTAGAGAAGCGCAAAGCCCCAGTGTTGCTGCGCCTGTGAAAGCGCTTCCAAGGAAGGGGGCTGGCTAGCAAGAGCTTTCAGTGCTGGCACTTTTCATCTCTGAGCAATTGCTCGACATTTGCAATTTCTCAGCTCGTGTCTACAAGACGCAAAGAGAATGACCGTGACGTTTGGTGCACATAGAAGCGCAAAGCCCCAGTGTTGCTGCGCCTGTGAAAGCGCTTCCAAGGAAGGGGGCTGGCTAGCAAGAGCTTTCAGTGCTGGCACTTTTCATCTCTGAGCAATTGCTCGACGTTTGCAATTTCTCACCTGAGCTCTCTTTAGAGTGCGCGAGAGGATGAGCAGAAGATTAGGTGGGTAGAGAAGCCCAGAGCCCCAGTGTTCTAAGGCCTACAAAAGCGCTTCCAAGGAAGGGTGCTGGCTAGCAACAGCTTTCAGTGCTGGCACTTTTCATCTCTGAGCAATTGCTCCACGTTTGCAATTTCTCAGCTCGTGTTTACGAGACGCAAAGAGAATCACCGTGACGTTTGGTGCACATAGAAGCGCAAAGCCCCAGTGTTGCTGCGCCTGTGAAAGCGCTTCCAAGGAAGGGTGCTGGCTAGCAAGAGCTTTCAGTGCTGGCACTTTTCATCTCTGAGCAATTGCTCGACGTTTGCAATTTCTCACCTGAGCTCTCTTTAGAGTGCGCGAGAGGATGAGCAGAAGATTAGGTGGCTAGAGAAGCCCAGAGCCCCAGTGTTCTTAGGCCTACAAAAGCGCTTCCAAGGAAGGGTGCTGGCTAGCAACAGCTTTCAGTGCTGGCACTTTTCATCTCTGAGCAATTGCTCCACGTTTGCAATTTCTCAGCTCGTGTTTACGAGACGCAAAGAGAATCACCGTGACGTTTGGTGCACATAGAAGCGCAAAGCCCCAGTGTTGCTGCGCCTGTGAAAGCGCTTCCAAGGAAGGGTGCTGGCTAGCAAGAGCTTTCAGTGCTGGCACTTTTCATCTCTGAGCAATTGCTCGACGTTTGCAATTTCTCACCTGAGCTCTCTTTAGAGTGCACGAGAGGATGAGCAGAAGATTAGGTGGCTAGAGAAGCCCAGAGCCCCAGTGTTCTTAGGCCTACAAAAGCGCTTCCAAGGAAGGGTGCTGGCTAGCAAGAGCTTTCAGTGCTGGCACTTTTCATCTCTGAGCAATTGCTCGACATTTGCAATTTCTCAGCTCGTGTCTACAAGACGCAAAGAGAATGACCGTGACGTTTGGTGCACATAGAAGCGCAAAGCCCCAGTGTTGCTGCGCCTGTGAAAGCGCTTCCAAGGAAGGGGGCTGGCTAGCAAGAGCTTTCAGTGCTGGCACTTTTCATCTCTGAGCAATTGCTCGACGTTTGCAATTTCTCACCTGAGCTCTCTTTAGAGTGCGCGAGAGGATGAGCAGAAGATTAGGTGGGTAGAGAAGCCCAGAGCCCCAGTGTTCTAAGGCCTACAAAAGCGCTTCCAAGGAAGGGTGCTGGCTAGCAACAGCTTTCAGTGCTGGCACTTTTCATCTCTGAGCAATTGCTCCACGTTTGCAATTTCTCAGCTCGTGTTTACGAGACGCAAAGAGAATCACCGTGACGTTTGGTGCACATAGAAGCGCAAAGCCCCAGTGTTGCTGCGCCTGTGAAAGCGCTTCCAAGGAAGGGTGCTGGCTAGCAAGAGCTTTCAGTGCTGGCACTTTTCATCTCTGAGCAATTGCTCGACGTTTGCAATTTCTCACCTGAGCTCTCTTTAGAGTGCGCGAGAGGATGAGCAGAAGATTAGGTGGCTAGAGAAGCCCAGAGCCCCAGTGTTCTAAGCTCTACAAAAGCATTTCCAACGAAGGGTGCTGGCTAGCAAGAGCTTTCAGTGCTGGCACTTTTCATCTCTGAGCAATTGCTCAACGTTTGCAATTTCTCTGCTCGTGTCTACAAGACGGAAAGAGAATGACCGTGACGTTTGGTGCGTATAGAAGCGCAAAGCCCCAGTGTTACTGCGCCTGTGAAAGCGCTTCCAAGGAAGGGTGCTGGCTAGCAAGAGCTTTCAGTGCTGGCACTTTTCTTCTCTGAGCAATTGCTCGACGTTAGCAATTTCTCAGCTCGTGTCTACGAGACGGAAAGAGAATGACCGTGACGTTTTGTGGCTAGAGAAGCGCAAAGCCCCAGTGTTGCTGCGCCTGTGAAAGCGCTTCCAAGGAAGGGTGCTGGCTAGCAACAGCTTTCAGTGCTGGCACTTTTCATCTCTGAGCAATTGCTCGACGTTTGCAATTTCTCACCTGAGCTCTCTTTAGAGTGCGCGAGAGGATGAGCAGAAGATTAGGTGGCTAGAGAAGCCCAGAGCCCCAGTGTTCTTAGCGCTACAAAAGCGCTTCCAAGGAAGGGTGCTGGCTAGCAAGAGCTTTCAGTGCTGGCACTTTTCATCTCTGAGCAATTGCTCGACGTTTGCAATTTCTCACCTGAGCTCTCTTTAGAGTGCGCGAGAGGATGAGCAGAAGATGAGGTGGCTAGAGAAGCCCAGAGCCCCAGTGTTCTTAGGCCTACAAAAGCGCTTCCAAGGAAGGGTGCTGGCTAGCAAGAGCTTTCAGTGCTGGCACTTTTCATCTCTGAGCAATTGCTCGACGTTTGCAATTTCTCAGCTCGTGTCTACGAGACGGAAAGAGAATGACCGTGACGTTTGGTGCGTATAGAAGCGCAAAGCCCCAGTGTTACTGCGCCTGTGAAAGCGCTTCCAAGGAAGGGTGCTGGCTAGCAACAGCTTTCAGTGCTGGCACTTTTCATCTCTGAGCAATTGCTCGACGTTTGCAATTTCTCAGCTCGTGTCTACGAAACGCAAAGAGAATGACCGTGACGTTTGGTGCGTATAGAAGCGCAAAGCCCCAGTGTTACTGCGCCTGTGAAAGCGCTTCCAAGGAAGGGTGCTGGCTAGCAACAGCTTTCAGTGCTGGCACTTTTCATCTCTGAGCAATTGCTCGACGTTTGCAATTTCTCAGCTCGTGTCTACGAGACGCAAAGAGAATGACCGTGACGTTTGGTGGCTAGAGAAGAGCAAAGCCCCAGTGTTGCTGCGCCTGTGAAAGCGCTTCCAAGGAAGGGTGCTGGCTAGCAACAGCTTTCAGTGCTGGCACTTTTCATCTCTGAGCAATTGCTCGACGTTTGCAATTTCTCAGCTCGTGTCTACGAGATGCAAAGAGAATGACCGTGACGTTTGGTGCGCATAGAAGCGCAAAGCCCCAGTGTTGCTGCACCTGTGAAAGCGCTTCCAAGGAAGGGGGCTGGCTAGCAAGAGCTTTCAGTGCTGGCACTTTTCATCTCTGAGCAATTGCTCGACGTTTGCAATTTCTCACCTGAGCTCTCTTTAGAGTGCGCGAGAGGATGAGCAGAAGATTAGGCGGCTAGAGAAGCCCAGAGCCCCAGTGTTCTTAGCGCTACAAAAGCGCTTCCAAGGAAGGGTGCTGGCTAGCAAGAGCTTTCAGTGCTGGCACTTTTCATCTCTGAGCAATTGCTCGACGTTTGCAATTTCTCAGCTCGTGTCTACGAGACGGAAAGAGAATGACCGTGACGTTTGGTGGGTAGAAAGTGAAAAGCCCCAGTGTTGCTGCGCCTGTGAAAGCGCTTCCAAGGAAGGGTGCTGGCTAGCAACAGCTTTCAGTGCTGGCACTTTTAATCTCTGAGCAATTGCTGGACGTTTGCAATTTCTCAGCTCGTGTCTACGAGACGGAAAGAGAATGACCGTGACGTTTGGTGGGTAGAGAAGCGCAAAGCCCCAGTGTTACTGTGCCTGTGAAAGCGCTTCCAAGGAAGGGTGCTGGCTAGCAACAGCTTTCAGTGCTGGCACTTTTCATCTCTGAGCAATTGCTCGACGTTTGCAATTTCTCACCTGAGCTCTCTTTAGAGTGCGCGAGAGGATGAGCAGAAGATTAGGCGGCTAGAGAAGCCCAGAGCCCCAGTGTTCTTAGGGCTACAAAAGCGCTTCCAAGGAAGGGTGCTGGCTAGCAACAGCTTTCAGTGCTGGCACTTTTCATCTCTGAGCAATTGCTCGACGTTTGCAATTTCTCAGCTCGTGTCTACGAGACGGAAAGAGAATGACCGTGACGTTTGGTGGCTAGAGAAGCGCAAAGTCCCAGTGTTGCTGCGCCTGTGAAAGCGCTTCCAAGGAAGGCTGCTGGCTAGCAAGAGCTTTCAGTGCTGGCACTTTTCATCTCTGAGCAATTGCTGGACATTTGCAATTTCTCACCTGAGCTCTCTTTAGAGTGCGCGAGAGGATGAGCACAAGATTAGGTGGCTAGAGAAGCGCAAAGCCCAGTGTTCTTAGGGCTACAAAAGCGCTTCCAAGGAAGGGGGCTGGCTAGCAACAGCTTTCAGTGCTGGCACTTTTCATCTCTGAGCAATTGCTCGACGTTTGCAATTTCTCAGCTCGTGTCTAGGAGACGGAAAGAGAAGGACCGTGACGTTTGGTGGCTAGAGAAGCGCAAAGCCCCAGTGTTACTGCGCCTGTGAAAGCGCTTCCAAGGAAGGGTGCTGGCTAGCAACAGCTTTCAGTGCTGGCACTTTTCCTCTCTGAGCAATTGCTCGACGTTTGCAATTTCTCAGCTCGTGTCTACGAGACGGAAAGAGAATGACCGTGACGTTTGGTGGGTAGAGAAGCGCAAAGCCCCAGTGTTGCTGCGCCTGTGAAAGCGCTTCCAAGGAAGGGTGCTGGCTAGCAAGAGCTTTCAGTGCTGGCACTTTTCATCTCTGAGCAATTGCTCGACGTTTGCAATTTCTCACCTGAGCTCTCTTTAGAGTGCGCGAGAGGATGAGCAGAAGATTAGGTGGCTAGAGAAGCCCAGAGCCCCAGTCTTCTTAGGCCTACAAAAGCGCTTCCAAGGAAGGGTGCTGGCTAGCAACAGCTTTCAGTGCTGGCGCTTTTCATCTCTGAGCAATTGCTCGACGTTTGCAATTTCTCAGCTCGTGTCTAGGAGACGGAAAGAGAAGGACCGTGACGTTTGGTGGGTAGAGAAGCGCAAAGCCCCAGTGTTGCTGCGCCTGTGAAAGCGCTTCCAAGGAAGGGTGCTGGCTAGCAACAGCTTTCAGTGCTGGCACTTTTCATCTCTGAGCAATTGCTCGACGTTTGCAATTTCTCACCTGAGCTCTCTTTAGAGTGCGCGAGAGGATGAGCACAAGATTAGGTGGCTAGAGAAGCGCAAAGCCCCAGTGTTCTTAGGGCTACAAAAGCGCTTCCAAGGAAGGCTGCTGGCTAGCAACAGCTTTCAGTGCTGGCACTTTTCATCTCTGAGCAATTGCTCGACGTTTGCAATTTCTCAGCTCGTGTCTACGAGACGGAAAGAGAATGACCGTGACGTTTGGTGGGTAGAGAAGCGCAAAGTCCCAGTGTTGCTGCGCCTGTGAAAGCGCTTCCAAGGAAGGGTGCTGGCTAGCAACAGCTTTCAGTGCTGGCACTTTTCATCTCTGAGCAATTGCTGGACATTTGCAATTTCTCACCTGAGCTCTCTTTAGAGTGCGCGAGAGGATGAGCAGAAGATTAGGTGGCTAGAGAAGCGCAAAGCCCCAGTGTTCTTAGGGCTACAAAAGCGCTTCCAAGGAAGGGTGCTGGCTAGCAACAGCTTTCAGTGCTGGCACTTTTCATCTCTGAGCAATTGCTCCACGTTTGCAATTTCTCAGCTCGTGTCTACGAGACGGAAAGAGAATGACCGTGACGTTTGGTGGGTAGAGAAGCGCAAAGCCCCAGTGTTGCTGCGCCTGTGAAAGCGCTTCCAAGGAAGGGTGCTGGCTAGCAAAAGCTTTCAGTGCTGGCACTTTTCATCTCTGAGCAATTGCTCGACGTTTGCAATTTCTCAACTCGTGTCTACGAGACGGAAGGAGAAGGACCGTGATGTTTGGTGGGTAGAGAAGCGCAAAGCCCCAGTGTTGCTGCGCCTGTGAAAGCGCTTCCAAGGAAGGGTGCTGGCTAGCAACAGCTTTCAGTGCTGGCACTTTTCATCTCTGAGCAATTGCTCAACGTTTGCAATTTCTCACCTGAGCTCTCTTTAGAGTGCACGAGAGGATGAGCAGAAGATTAGGTGGCTAGAGAAGCCCAGAGCCCCAGTCTTCTTAGGCCTACAAAAGCGCTTCCAAGGAAGGGTGCTGGCTAGCAACAGCTTTCAGTGCTGGCACTTTTCCTCTCTGAGCAATTGCTCGACGTTTGCAATTTCTCAGCTCGTGTCTAGGAGACGGAAAGAGAATGACCGTGACGTTTGGTGGCTAGAGAAGCGCAAAGCCCCAGTGTTGCTGCGCCTGTGAAAGCGCTTCCAAGGAAGGGTGCTGGCTAGCAAGAGCTTTCAGTGCTGGCACTTTTCATCTCTGAGCAATTGCTGGACATTTGCAATTTCTCACCTGAGCTCTCTTTAGAGTGCGCGAGAGGATGAGCAGAAGATTAGGTGGCTAGAGAAGCGCAAAGCCCCAGTGTTCTTAGGGCTACAAAAGCGCTTCCAAGGAAGGCTGCTGGCTAGCAACAGCTTTCAGTGCTGGCACTTTTCCTCTCTGAGCAATTGCTCGACGTTTGCAATTTCTCAGCTCGTGTCTAGGAGACGGAAAGAGAATGACCGTGACGTTTGGTGGCTAGAGAAGCGCAAAGCCCCAGTGTTACTGCGCCTGTGAAAGCGCTTCCAAGGAAGGGTGCTGGCTAGCAACAGCTTTCAGTGCTGGCACTTTTCATCTCTGAGCAATTGCTGGACGTTTGCAATTTCTCACCTGAGCTCTCTTTAGAGTGCGCGAGAGGATGAGCACAAGATTAGGTGGCTAGAGAAGCCCAGAGCCCCAGTCTTCTTAGGCCTACAAAAGCGCTTCCAAGGAAGGGGGCTGGCTAGCAACAGCTTTCAGTGCTGGCACTTTTCATCTCTGAGCAATTGCTCGATGTTTGCAATTTCTCAGCTCGTGTCTACGAGACGGAAAGAGAATGACCTTGACGTTTGGTGGGTAGAGAAGCGCAAAGCCCCAGTGTTGCTGCGCCTGTGAAAGCGCTTCCAAGGAAGGGTGCTGGCTAGCAAGAGCTTTCAGTGCTGGCACTTTTCATCTCTGAGCAATTGCTCGACGTTTGCAATTTCTCAGCTCGTGTCTACGAGACGGAAAGAGAATGACCGTGACGTTTGGTGGCTAGAGAAGCGCAAAGCCCCAGTGTTGCTGCGCCTGTGAAAGCGCTTCCAAGGAAGGGTGCTGGCTAGCAAGAGCTTTCAGTGCTGGCACTTTTCATCTCTGAGCAATTGCTCGACGTTTGCAATTTCTCACCTGAGCTCTCTTTAGAGTGCGCGAGAGGATGAGCAGAAGATTAGGTGGCTAGAGAAGCCCAGAGCCCCAGTGTTCTTAGGCCTACAAAAGCGCTTCCAAGGAAGGGTGCTGGCTAGCAACAGCTTTCAGTGCTGGCACTTTTCATCTCTGAGCAATTGCTCGACGTTTGCAATTTCTCAGCTCGTGTCTACGAGACGGAAAGAGAATGACCGTGACGTTTGGTGGCTAGAGAAGAGCAAAGCCCCAGTGTTGCTGCGCCTGTGAAAGCGCTTCCAAGGAAGGGTGCTGGCTAGCAAGAGCTTTCAGTGCTGGCACTTTTCATCTCTGAGCAATTGCTCGACGTTTGCAATTTCTCACCTGAGCTCTCTTTAGAGTGTGCGAGAGGATGAGCAGAAGATTAGGTGGCTAGAGAAGCCCAGAGCCCCAGTGTTCTTAGGCCTACAAAAGCGCTTCCAAGGAAGGGTGCTGGCTAGCAAGAGCTTTCAGTGCTGGCACTTTTCATCTCTGAGCAATTGCTCGACGTTTGCAATTTCTCACCTGAGCTCTCTTTAGAGTGCGCGAGAGGATGAGCAGAAGATTAGGTGGCTAGAGAAGCCCAGAGCCCCAGTGTTCTAAGGGCTACAAAAGCGCTTCCAAGGAAGGGGGCTGGCTAGCAACAGCTTTCAGTGCTGGCACTTTTCATCTCTGAGCAATTGCTCGACGTTTGCAATTTCTCAGCTCGTGTCTACGAGACGCAAAGAGAATGACCGTGACGTTTGGTGCGCATAGAAGCGCAAAGCCCCAGTGTTGCTGCGCCTGTGAAAGCGCTTCCAAGGAAGGGTGCTGGCTAGCAAGAGCTTTCAGTGCTGGCACTTTTCATCTCTGAGCAATTGCTCGACGTTTGCAATTTCTCACCTGAGCTCTCTTTAGAGTGCGCGAGAGGATGAGCAGAAGATTAGGTGGCTAGAGAAGCCCAGAGCCCCAGTCTTCTTAGGCCTACAAAAGCGCTTCCAAGGAAGGGGGCTGGCTAGCAACAGCTTTCAGTGCTGGCACTTTTCATCTCTGAGCAATTGCTGGACGTTTGCAATTTCTCAGCTCGTGTCTACGAGACGGAAAGAGAATGACCGTGACATTTGGTGGGTAGAGAAGCGCAAAGCCCCAGTGTTGCTGCGCCTGTGAAAGCGCTTCCAAGGAAGGGGGCTGGCTAGCAAGAGCTTTCAGTGCTGGCACTTTTCATCTCTGAGCAATTGCTCGACGTTTGCAATTTCTCAGCTCGTGTCTACGAGACGCAAAGAGAATGACCGTGACGTTTGCTGGGTAGAGAAGCACAAAGCCCCAGTGTTGCTGCGCCTGTGAAAGCGCTTCCAAGGAAGGGTGCTGGCTAGCAACAGCTTTCAGTGCTGGCACTTTTCATCTCTGAGCAATTGCTCGACGTTTGCAATTTCTCACCTGAGCTCTCTTTAGACTGCGCGAGAGGATGAGCAGAAGATTAGGTGGCTAGAGAAGCCCAGAGCCCCAGTGTTCTTAGGCCTACAAAAGCGCTTCCAAGGAAGGGTGCTGGCTAGCAAGAGCTTTCAGTGCTGGCACTTTTCATCTCTGAGCAATTGCTGGACGTTTGCAATTTCTCAGCTCGTGTCTACGAGACGGAAAGAGAATGACCGTGATGTTTGGTGGGTAGAAAGCGAAAAGCCCCAGTGTTGCTGCACCTGTGAAAGCGCTTCCAAGGAAGGGTGCTGGCTAGCAACAGCTTTCAGTGCTGGCACTTTTCATCTCTGAGCAATTGCTGGACGTTTGCAATTTCTCAGCTCGTGTCTACGAGACGGAAAGAGAAGGACCGTGACGTTTGGTGCGTATAGAAGCGCAAAGCCCCAGTGTTACTGCGCCTGTGAAAGCGCTTCCAAGGAAGGGTGCTGGCTAGCAAGAGCTTTCAGTGCTGGCACTTTTCATCTCTGAGCAATTGCTTGACGTTTGCAATTTCTCAGCTCGTGTCTACGAGACGCAAAGAGAATGACCGTGACGTTTGGTGGCTAGAGAAGAGCAAAGCCCCAGTGTTGCTGCGCCTGTGAAAGCGCTTCCAAGGAAGGGTGCTGGCTAGCAAGAGCTTTCAGTGCTGGCACTTTTCATCTCTGAGCAATTGCTCGACGTTTGCAATTTCTCAGCTCGTGTCTACGAGACGCAAAGAGAAGGACCGTGACGTTTGGTGGGTAGAGAAGCACAAAGCCCCAGTGTTGCTGCGCCTGTGAAAGCGCTTCCAAGGAAGGGTGCTGGCTAGCAAGAGCTTTCAGTGCTGGCACTTTTCATCTCTGAGCAATTGCTCGACGTTTGCAATTTCTCACCTGAGCTCTCTTTAGAGTGCGCGAGAGGATGAGCAGAAGATTAGGTGGCTAGAGAAGCCCAGAGCCCCAGTGTTCTTAGGGCTACAAAAGCGCTTCCAAGGAAGGGGGCTGGCTAGCAAGAGCTTTCAGTGCTGGCACTTTTCATCTCTGAGCAATTGCTCGACGTTTGCAATTTCTCAGCTCGTGTCTACGAGACGGAAAGAGAATGACCGTGACGTTTGGTGGGTAGAAAGCGCAAAGCCCCAGTGTTGCTGCGCCTGTGAAAGCGCTTCCAAGGAAGGGTGCTGGCTAGCAACAGCTTTCAGTGCTGGCACTTTTAATCTCTGAGCAATTGCTGGACGTTTGCAATTTCTCAGCTCGTGTCTACGAGACGGAAAGAGAATGACCGTGACGTTTGGTGCGTATAGAAGCGCAAAGCCCCAGTGTTACTGTGCCTGTGAAAGCGCTTCCAAGGAAGGGTGCTGGCTAGCAACAGCTTTCAGTGCTGGCACTTTTCATCTCTGAGCAATTGCTCGACGTTTGCAATTTCTCACCTGAGCTCTCTTTAGAGTGCGCGAGAGGATGAGCAGAAGATTAGGCGGCTAGAGAAGCCCAGAGCCCCAGTGTTCTTAGGCCTACAAAAGCGCTTCCAAGGAAGGGTGCTGGCTAGCAACAGCTTTCAGTGCTGGCACTTTTCATCTCTGAGCAATTGCTCGACGTTTGCAATTTCTCAGCTCGTGTCTACGAGACGGAAAGAGAATGACCGTGACGTTTGGTGGGTAGAGAAGCGCAAAGCCCCAGTGTTGCTGCGCCTGTGAAAGCGCTTCCAAGGAAGGGTGCTGGCTAGCAAGAGCTTTCAGTGCTGGCACTTTTCATCTCTGAGCAATTGCTCGACGTTTGCAATTTCTCCCCTGAGCTCTCTTCAGAGTGCGCGAGAGGATGAGCAGAAGATTAGGTGGCTAGAGAAGCCCAGAGCCCCAGTGTTCTAAGGGCTACAAAAGCGCTTCCAAGGAAGGGTGCTGGCTAGCAAGAGCTTTCAGTGCTGGCACTTTTCATCTCTGAGCAATTGCTCGACGTTTGCAATTTCTCACCTGAGCTCTCTTTAGAGTGCGCGAGAGGATGAGCAGAAGATTAGGTGGCTAGAGAAGCCCAGAGCCCCAGTGTTCTTAGGCCTACAAAAGCGCTTCCAAGGAAGGGGGCTGGCTAGCAACAGCTTTCAGTGCTGGCACTTTTCATCTCTGAGCAATTGCTGGACGTTTGCAATTTCTCAGCTCGTCTCTACGAGACGCAAAGAGAATGACCGTGACGTTTGGTGGCTAGAGAAGCGCAAAGCCCCAGTGTTGCTGCGCCTGTGAAAGCGCTTCCAAGGAAGGGTGCTGGCTAGCAACAGCTTTCAGTGCTGGCACTTTTCATCTCTGAGCAATTGCTCGACGTTTGCAATTTCTCAGCTCGTGTCTACGAGACGGAAAGAGAATGACCGTGACGTTTGGTGGGTAGAGAAGCGCAAAGCCCCAGTGTTGCTGCGCCTGTGAAAGCGCTTCCAAGGAAGGGTGCTGGCTAGCAAGAGCTTTCAGTGCTGGCACTTTTCATCTCTGAGCAATTGCTCGACGTTTGCAATTTCTCACCTGAGCTCTCTTTAGAGTGCGCGAGAGGATGAGCAGAAGATTAGGTGGCTAGAGAAGCCCAGAGCCCCAGTCTTCTTAGGCCTACAAAAGCGCTTCCAAGGAAGGGGGCTGGCTAGCAACAGCTTTCAGTGCTGGCACTTTTCATCTCTGAGCAATTGCTCGACGTTTGCAATTTCTCAGCTCGTGTCTACGAGACGCAAAGAGAATGACCGTGACGTTTGGTGGCTAGAGAAGCGCAAAGCCCCAGTGTTACTGCGCCTGTGAAAGCGCTTCCAAGGAAGGGTGCTGGCTAGCAAGAGCTTTCAGTGCTGGCACTTTTCATCTCTGAGCAATTGCTCGACGTTTGCAATTTCTCAGCTCGTGTCTACGAGACGCAAAGAGAATGACCGTGACGTTTGGTGGCTAGAGAAGAGCAAAGCCCCAGTGTTGCTGCGCCTGTGAAAGCGCTTCCAAGGAAGGGTGCTGGCTAGCAACAGCTTTCAGTGCTGGCACTTTTCATCTCTGAGCAATTGCTCGACATTTGCAATTTCTCAGCTCGTGTCTACAAGACGCAAAGAGAATGACCGTGACGTTTGGTGGCTAGAGAAGCGCAAAGCCCCAGTGTTGCTGCGCCTGTGAAAGCGCTTCCAAGGAAGGGTGCTGGCTAGCAAGAGCTTTCAGTGCTGGCACTTTTCATCTCTGAGCAATTGCTCGACGTTTGCAATTTCTCACCTGAGCTCTCTTTAGAGTGCGCGAGAGGATGAGCAGAAGATTAGGTGGCTAGAGAAGCCCAGAGCCCCAGTCTTCTTAGGCCTACAAAAGCGCTTCCAAGGAAGGCTGCTGGCTAGCAACAGCTTTCAGTGCTGGCACTTTTCATCTCTGAGCAATTGCTCCACGTTTGCAATTTCTCAGCTCGTGTCTACGAGACGCAAAGAGAATCACCGTGACGTTTGGTGCACATAGAAGCGCAAAGCCCCAGTGTTGCTGCGCCTGTGAAAGCGCTTCCAAGGAAGGGTGCTGGCTAGCAAGAGCTTTCAGTGCTGGCACTTTTCATCTCTGAGCAATTGCTCGACGTTTGCAATTTCTCACCTGAGCTCTCTTTAGAGTGCGCGAGAGGATGAGCACAAGATTAGGTGGCTAGAGAAGCCCAGAGCCCCAGTGTTCTAAGCTCTACAATAGCATTTCCAAGGAAGGGTGCTGGCTAGCAACAGCTTTCAGTGCTGGCACTTTTCATCTCTGAGCAATTGCTCGACGTTTGCAATTTCTCAGCTCGTGTCTACAAGACGGAAAGAGAATGACCGTGACGTTTGGTGCGTATAGAAGCGCAAAGCCCCAGTGTTACTGCGCCTGTGAAAGCGCTTCCAAGGAAGGGTGCTGGCTAGCAAGAGCTTTCAGTGCTGGCACTTTTCTTCTCTGAGCAATTGCTCGACGTTAGCAATTTCTCAGCTCGTGTCTACGAGACGGAAAGAGAATGACCGTGACGTTTTGTGGCTAGAGAAGCGCAAAGCCCCAGTGTTGCTGCGCCTGTGAAAGCGCTTCCAAGGAAGGGTGCTGGCTAGCAACAGCTTTCAGTGCTGGCACTTTTCATCTCTGAGCAATTGCTGGACGTTTGCAATTTCTCACCTGAGCTCTCTTTAGAGTGCGCGAGAGGATGAGCAGAAGATTAGGTGGCTAGAGAAGCCCAGAGCCCCAGTGTTCTTAGCGCTACAAAAGCGCTTCCAAGGAAGGGTGCTGGCTAGCAAGAGCTTTCAGTGCTGGCACTTTTCATCTCTGAGCAATTGCTCGACGTTTGCAATTTCTCACCTGAGCTCTCTTTAGAGTGCGCGAGAGGATGAGCAGAAGATTAGGTGGCTAGAGAAGCCCAGAGCCCCAGTGTTCTTAGGCCTACAAAAGCGCTTCCAAGGAAGGGGGCTGGCTAGCAACAGCTTTCAGTGCTGGCACTTTTCATCTCTGAGCAATTGCTCGACGTTTGCAATTTCTCAGCTCGTGTCTACGAGACGGAAAGAGAAGGACCGTGACGTTTGGTGGGTAGAGAAGCGCAAAGCCCCAGTGTTGCTGCGCCTGTGAAAGCGCTTCCAAGGAAGGGTGCTGGCTAGCAAGAGCTTTCAGTGCTGGCACTTTTCATCTCTGAGCAATTGCTCGACGTTTGCAATTTCTCCCCTGAGCTCTCTTCAGAGTGTGCGAGAGGATGAGCAGAAGATTAGGTGGCTAGAGAAGCCCAGAGCCCCAGTGTTCTAAGGGCTACAAAAGCGCTTCCAAGGAAGGGTGCTGGCTAGCAAGAGCTTTCAGTGCTGGCACTTTTCATCTCGGAGCAATTGCTCGACGTTTGCAATTTCTCACCTGAGCTCTCTTTAGAGTGCGCGAGAGGATGAGCAGAAGATTAGGTGGCTAGAGAAGCCCAGAGCCCCAGTGTTCTTAGGCCTACAAAAGCGCTTCCAAGGAAGGGGGCTGGCTAGCAACAGCTTTCAGTGCTGGCACTTTTCATCTCTGAGCAATTGCTCGACGTTTGCAATTTCTCAGCTCGTGTCTACAAGACGGAAAGAGAATGACAGTGACGTTTGGTGGGTAGAGAAGCGCAAAGCCCCAGTGTTGCTGCGCCTGTGAAAGCGCTTCCAAGGAAGGGGGCTGGCTAGCAAGAGCTTTCAGTGCTGGCACTTTTCATCTCTGAGCAATTGCTTGACGTTTGCAATTTCTCAGCTCGTGTCTACGAGACGGAAAGAGAATGACCGTGACGTTTGCTGGGTAGAGAAGCGCAAAGCCCCAGTGTTGCTGCGCCTGTGAAAGCGCTTCCAAGGAAGGGGGCTGGCTAGCAAGAGCTTTCAGTGCTGGCACTTTTCATCTCTGAGCAATTGCTCGACGTTTGCAATTTCTCACCTGAGCTCTCTTTAGAGTGCACGAGAGGATGAGCAGAAGATTAGGTGGCTAGAGAAGCCCAGAGCCCCAGTGTTCTTAGGCCTACAAAAGCGCTTCCAAGGAAGGGTGCTGGCTAGCAAGAGCTTTCAGTGCTGGCACTTTTCATCTCTGAGCAATTGCTCGACATTTGCAATTTCTCAGCTCGTGTCTACAAGACGCAAAGAGAATGACCGTGACGTTTGGTGCACATAGAAGCGCAAAGCCCCAGTGTTGCTGCGCCTGTGAAAGCGCTTCCAAGGAAGGGGGCTGGCTAGCAAGAGCTTTCAGTGCTGGCACTTTTCATCTCTGAGCAATTGCTCGACGTTTGCAATTTCTCACCTGAGCTCTCTTTAGAGTGCGCGAGAGGATGAGCAGAAGATTAGGTGGGTAGAGAAGCCCAGAGCCCCAGTGTTCTAAGGCCTACAAAAGCGCTTCCAAGGAAGGGTGCTGGCTAGCAACAGCTTTCAGTGCTGGCACTTTTCATCTCTGAGCAATTGCTCCACGTTTGCAATTTCTCAGCTCGTGTTTACGAGACGCAAAGAGAATCACCGTGACGTTTGGTGCACATAGAAGCGCAAAGCCCCAGTGTTGCTGCGCCTGTGAAAGCGCTTCCAAGGAAGGGTGCTGGCTAGCAAGAGCTTTCAGTGCTGGCACTTTTCATCTCTGAGCAATTGCTCGACGTTTGCAATTTCTCACCTGAGCTCTCTTTAGAGTGCGCGAGAGGATGAGCAGAAGATTAGGTGGCTAGAGAAGCCCAGAGCCCCAGTGTTCTAAGCTCTACAAAAGCGCTTCCAAGGAAGGGTGCTGGCTAGCAAGAGCTTTCAGTGCTGGCACTTTTCATCTCTGAGCAATTGCTCAACGTTTGCAATTTCTCTGCTCGTGTCTACAAGACGGAAAGAGAATGACCGTGACGTTTGGTGCGTATAGAAGCGCAAAGCCCCAGTGTTACTGCGCCTGTGAAAGCGCTTCCAAGGAAGGGTGCTGGCTAGCAAGAGCTTTCAGTGCTGGCACTTTTCTTCTCTGAGCAATTGCTCGACGTTAGCAATTTCTCAGCTCGTGTCTACGAGACGGAAAGAGAATGACCGTGACGTTTTGTGGCTAGAGAAGCGCAAAGCCCCAGTGTTGCTGCGCCTGTGAAAGCGCTTCCAAGGAAGGGTGCTGGCTAGCAACAGCTTTCAGTGCTGGCACTTTTCATCTCTGAGCAATTGCTCGACGTTTGCAATTTCTCACCTGAGCTCTCTTTAGAGTGCGCGAGAGGATGAGCAGAAGATTAGGTGGCTAGAGAAGCCCAGAGCCCCAGTGTTCTTAGCGCTACAAAAGCGCTTCCAAGGAAGGGTGCTGGCTAGCAAGAGCTTTCAGTGCTGGCACTTTTCATCTCTGAGCAATTGCTCGACGTTTGCAATTTCTCACCTGAGCTCTCTTTAGAGTGCGCGAGAGGATGAGCAGAAGATTAGGTGGCTAGAGAAGCCCAGAGCCCCAGTGTTCTTAGGCCTACAAAAGCGCTTCCAAGGAAGGGTGCTGGCTAGCAAGAGCTTTCAGTGCTGGCACTTTTCATCTCTGAGCAATTGCTCGACGTTTGCAATTTCTCAGCTCGTGTCTACGAGACGCAAAGAGAATGACCGTGACGTTTGGTGGGTAGAAAGCGAAAAGCCCCAGTGTTGCTGCGCCTGTGAAAGCGCTTCCAAGGAAGGGTGCTGGCTAGCAAGAGCTTTCAGTGCTGGCACTTTTCATCTCTGAGCAATTGCTGGACGTTTGCAATTTCTCAGCTCGTGTCTACGAGACGGAAAGAGAATGACCGTGACGTTTGGTGCGTATAGAAGCGCAAAGCCCCAGTGTTACTGCGCCTGTGAAAGCGCTTCCAAGGAAGGGTGCTGGCTAGCAACAGCTTTCAGTGCTGGCACTTTTCATCTCTGAGCAATTGCTGGACGTTTGCAATTTCTCAGCTCGTGTCTACGAAACGCAAAGAGAATGACCGTGACGTTTGGTGCGTATAGAAGCGCAAAGCCCCAGTGTTACTGCGCCTGTGAAAGCGCTTCCAAGGAAGGGTGCTGGCTAGCAACAGCTTTCAGTGCTGGCACTTTTCATCTCTGAGCAATTGCTCGACGTTTGCAATTTCTCAGCTCGTGTCTACGAGACGCAAAGAGAATGACCGTGACGTTTGGTGGGTAGAGAAGAGCAAAGCCCCAGTGTTGCTGCGCCTGTGAAAGCGCTTCCAAGGAAGGGTGCTGGCTAGCAACAGCTTTCAGTGCTGGCACTTTTCATCTCTGAGCAATTGCTCGACGTTTGCAATTTCTCAGCTCGTGTCTACGAGATGCAAAGAGAATGACCGTGACGTTTGGTGCGCATAGAAGCGCAAAGCCCCAGTGTTGCTGCACCTGTGAAAGCGCTTCCAAGGAAGGGTGCTGGCTAGCAAGAGCTTTCAGTGCTGGCACTTTTCATCTCTGAGCAATTGCTCGACGTTTGCAATTTCTCACCTGAGCTCTCTTTAGAGTGCGCGAGAGGATGAGCAGAAGATTAGGCGGCTAGAGAAGCCCAGAGCCCCAGTGTTCTTAGCGCTACAAAAGCGCTTCCAAGGAAGGGTGCTGGCTAGCAAGAGCTTTCAGTGCTGGCACTTTTCATCTCTGAGCAATTGCTCGACGTTTGCAATTTCTCAGCTCGTGTCTACGAGACGGAAAGAGAATGACCGTGACGTTTGGTGGGTAGAAAGCGAAAAGCCCCAGTGTTGCTGCGCCTGTGAAAGCGCTTCCAAGGAAGGGTGCTGGCTAGCAACAGCTTTCAGTGCTGGCACTTTTAATCTCTGAGCAATTGCTGGACGTTTGCAATTTCTCAGCTCGTGTCTACGAGACGGAAAGAGAATGACCGTGACGTTTGGTGGGTAGAGAAGCGCAAAGCCCCAGTGTTACTGTGCCTGTGAAAGCGCTTCCAAGGAAGGGTGCTGGCTAGCAACAGCTTTCAGTGCTGGCACTTTTCATCTCTGAGCAATTGCTCGACGTTTGCAATTTCTCACCTGAGCTCTCTTTAGAGTGCGCGAGAGGATGAGCAGAAGATTAGGCGGCTAGAGAAGCCCAGAGCCCCAGTGTTCTTAGGCCTACAAAAGCGCTTCCAAGGAAGGGTGCTGGCTAGCAACAGCTTTCAGTGCTGGCACTTTTCATCTCTGAGCAATTGCTCGACGTTTGCAATTTCTCAGCTCGTGTCTACGAGACGGAAAGAGAATGACCGTGACGTTTGGTGCGTAGAGAAGCGCAAAGCCCCAGTGTTGCTGCGCCTGTGAAAGCGCTTCCAAGGAAGGGTGCTGGCTAGCAACAGCTTTCAGTGCTGGCACTTTTCATCTCTGAGCAATTGCTCGACGTTTGCAATTTCTCCCCTGAGCTCTCTTCAGAGTGCGCGAGAGGATGAGCAGAAGATTAGGTGGCTAGAGAAGCCCAGAGCCCCAGTGTTCTAAGGGCTACAAAAGCGCTTCCAAGGAAGGGTGCTGGCTAGCAAGAGCTTTCAGTGCTGGCACTTTTCATCTCTGAGCAATTGCTCGACGTTTGCAATTTCTCACCTGAGCTCTCTTTAGAGTGCGCGAGAGGATGAGCAGAAGATTAGGTGGCTAGAGAAGCCCAGAGCCCCAGTGTTCTTAGGCCTACAAAAGCGCTTCCAAGGAAGGGGGCTGGCTAGCAACAGCTTTCAGTGCTGGCACTTTTCATCTCTGAGCAATTGCTCGACGTTTGCAATTTCTCAGCTCGTGTCTACGAGACGCAAAGAGAATGACCGTGACGTTTGGTGGCTAGAGAAGCGCAAAGCCCCAGTGTTACTGCGCCTGTGAAAGCGCTTCCAAGGAAGGGTGCTGGCTAGCAAGAGCTTTCAGTGCTGGCACTTTTCATCTCTGAGCAATTGCTCGACGTTTGCAATTTCTCAGCTCGTGTCTACGAGACGCAAAGAGAATGACCGTGACGTTTGGTGGGTAGAGAAGAGCAAAGCCCCAGTGTTGCTGCGCCTGTGAAAGCGCTTCCAAGGAAGGGTGCTGGCTAGCAACAGCTTTCAGTGCTGGCACTTTTCATCTCTGAGCAATTGCTCGACATTTGCAATTTCTCAGCTCGTGTCTACAAGACGCAAAGAGAATGACCGTGACGTTTGGTGCACATAGAAGCGCAAAGCCCCAGTGTTGCTGCGCCTGTGAAAGCGCTTCCAAGGAAGGGTGCTGGCTAGCAAGAGCTTTCAGTGCTGGCACTTTTCATCTCTGAGCAATTGCTCGACGTTTGCAATTTCTCACCTGAGCTCTCTTTAGAGTGCGCGAGAGGATGAGCAGAAGATGAGGTGGCTAGAGAAGCCCAGAGCCCCAGTGTTCTAAGGCCTACAAAAGCGCTTCCAAGGAAGGGTGCTGGCTAGCAACAGCTTTCAGTGCTGGCACTTTTCATCTCTGAGCAATTGCTCCACGTTTGCAATTTCTCAGCTCGTGTTTACGAGACGCAAAGAGAATCACCGTGACGTTTGGTGCACATAGAAGCGCAAAGCCCCAGTGTTGCTGCGCCTGTGAAAGCGCTTCCAAGGAAGGGTGCTGGCTAGCAACAGCTTTCAGTGCTGGCACTTTTCATCTCTGAGCAATTGCTCGACGTTTGCAATTTCTCAGCTCGTGTCTACGAGACGGAAAGAGAATGACCGTGACGTTTGGTGGCTAGAGAAGCGCAAAGCCCCAGTGTTGCTGCGCCTGTGAAAGCGCTTCCAAGGAAGGGTGCTGGCTAGCAACAGCTTTCAGTGCTGGCACTTTTCATCTCTGAGCAATTGCTCGACGTTTGCAATTTCTCACCTGAGCTCTCTTTAGAGTACGCGAGAGGATGAGCAGAAGATTAGGTGGCTAGAGAAGCCCAGAGCCCCAGTGTTCTTAGCGCTACAAAAGCGCTTCCAAGGAAGGGTGCTGGCTAGCAAGAGCTTTCAGTGCTGGCACTTTTCATCTCTGAGCAATTGCTCGACGTTTGCAATTTCTCACCTGAGCTCTCTTTAGAGTGCGCGAGAGGATGAGCAGAAGATTAGGTGGCTAGAGAAGCCCAGAGCCCCAGTGTTCTTAGGCCTACAAAAGCGCTTCCAAGGAAGGGGGCTGGCTAGCAACAGCTTTCAGTGCTGGCACTTTTCATCTCTGAGCAATTGCTCGACGTTTGCAATTTCTCAGCTCGTGTCTACGAGACGCAAAGAGAAGGACCGTGACGTTTGGTGGCTAGAGAAGCGCAAAGCCCCAGTGTTGCTGCGCCTGTGAAAGCGCTTCCAAGGAAGGGTGCTGGCTAGCAAGAGCTTTCAGTGCTGGCACTTTTCATCTCTGAGCAATTGCTCGACGTTTGCAATTTCTCCCCTGAGCTCTCTTCAGAGTGTGCGAGAGGATGAGCAGAAGATTAGGTGGCTAGAGAAGCCCAGAGCCCCAGTGTTCTAAGGGCTACAAAAGCGCTTCCAAGGAAGGGTGCTGGCTAGCAAGAGCTTTCAGTGCTGGCACTTTTCATCTCGGAGCAATTGCTCGACGTTTGCAATTTCTCACCTGAGCTCTCTTTAGAGTGCGCGAGAGGATGAGCAGAAGATTAGGTGGCTAGAGAAGCCCAGAGCCCCAGTGTTCTTAGGCCTACAAAAGCGCTTCCAAGGAAGGGGGCTGGCTAGCAAGAGCTTTCAGTGCTGGCACTTTTCATCTCTGAGCAATTGCTCGACGTTTGCAATTTCTCAGCTCGTGTCTACAAGACGGAAAGAGAATGACCGTGACGTTTGGTGGGTAGAGAAGCGCAAAGCCCCAGTGTTGCTGCGCCTGTGAAAGCGCTTCCAAGGAAGGGTGCTGGCTAGCAAGAGCTTTCAGTGCTGGCACTTTTCATCTCTGAGCAATTGCTTGACGTTTGCAATTTCTCAGCTCGTGTCTACGAGACGGAAAGAGAATGACCGTGACGTTTGCTGGGTAGAGAAGCGCAAAGCCCCAGTGTTGCTGCGCCTGTGAAAGCGCTTCCAAGGAAGGGTGCTGGCTAGCAAGAGCTTTCAGTGCTGGCACTTTTCATCTCTGAGCAATTGCTCGACGTTTGCAATTTCTCACCTGAGCTCTCTTTAGAGTGCACGAGAGGATGAGCAGAAGATTAGGTGGCTAGAGAAGCCCAGAGCCCCAGTGTTCTTAGGCCTACAAAAGCGCTTCCAAGGAAGGGTGCTGGCTAGCAAGAGCTTTCAGTGCTGGCACTTTTCATCTCTGAGCAATTGCTCGACGTTTGCAATTTCTCAGCTCGTGTCTACGAGACGGAAAGAGAATGACCGTGACGTTTGGTGGCTAGAGAAGCGCAAAGCCCCAGTGTTACTGCGCCTGTGAAAGCGCTTCCAAGGAAGGGTGCTGGCTAGCAAGAGCTTTCAGTGCTGGCACTTTTCATCTCTGAGCAATTGCTCGACGTTTGCAATTTCTCAGCTCGTGTCTACGAGACGCAAAGAGAATGACCGTGACGTTTGGTGGCTAGAGAAGAGCAAAGCCCCAGTGTTGCTGCGCCTGTGAAAGCGCTTCCAAGGAAGGGTGCTGGCTAGCAACAGCTTTCAGTGCTGGCACTTTTCATCTCTGAGCAATTGCTCGACATTTGCAATTTCTCAGCTCGTGTCTACAAGACGCAAAGAGAATGACCGTGACGTTTGGTGCACATAGAAGCGCAAAGCCCCAGTGTTGCTGCGCCTGTGAAAGCGCTTCCAAGGAAGGGTGCTGGCTAGCAAGAGCTTTCAGTGCTGGCACTTTTCATCTCTGAGCAATTGCTCGACGTTTGCAATTTCTCACCTGAGCTCTCTTTAGAGTGCGCGAGAGGATGAGCAGAAGATTAGGTGGCTAGAGAAGCCCAGAGCCCCAGTGTTCTAAGGCCTACAAAAGCGCTTCCAAGGAAGGGTGCTGGCTAGCAACAGCTTTCAGTGCTGGCACTTTTCATCTCTGAGCAATTGCTCCACGTTTGCAATTTCTCAGCTCGTGTTTACGAGACGCAAAGAGAATCACCGTGACGTTTGGTGCACATAGAAGCGCAAAGCCCCAGTGTTGCTGCGCCTGTGAAAGCGCTTCCAAGGAAGGGTGCTGGCTAGCAAGAGCTTTCAGTGCTGGCACTTTTCATCTCTGAGCAATTGCTCGACGTTTGCAATTTCTCACCTGAGCTCTCTTTAGAGTGCGCGAGAGGATGAGCACAAGATTAGGTGGCTAGAGAAGCCCAGAGCCCCAGTGTTCTAAGCTCTACAAAAGCATTTCCAACGAAGGGTGCTGGCTAGCAAGAGCTTTCAGTGCTGGCACTTTTCATCTCTGAGCAATTGCTCAACGTTTGCAATTTCTCTGCTCGTGTCTACAAGACGGAAAGAGAATGACCGTGACGTTTTGTGCGTATAGAAGCGCAAAGCCCCAGTGTTACTGCGCCTGTGAAAGCGCTTCCAAGGAAGGGTGCTGGCTAGCAAGAGCTTTCAGTGCTGGCACTTTTCTTCTCTGAGCAATTGCTCGACGTTAGCAATTTCTCAGCTCGTGTCTACGAGACGGAAAGAGAATGACCGTGACGTTTTGTGGCTAGAGAAGAGCAAAGCCCCAGTGTTGCTGCGCCTGTGAAAGCGCTTCCAAGGAAGGGTGCTGGCTAGCAAGAGCTTTCAGTGCTGGCACTTTTCATCTCTGAGCAATTGCTCGACGTTTGCAATTTCTCACCTGAGCTCTCTTTAGAGTGCGCGAGAGGATGAGCAGAAGATTAGGTGGCTAGAGAAGCCCAGAGCCCCAGTGTTCTTAGCGCTACAAAAGCGCTTCCAAGGAAGGGTGCTGGCTAGCAAGAGCTTTCAGTGCTGGCACTTTTCATCTCGGAGCAATTGCTCGACGTTTGCAATTTCTCACCTGAGCTCTCTTTAGAGTGCGCGAGAGGATGAGCAGAAGATTAGGTGGCTAGAGAAGCCCAGAGCCCCACTGTTCTTAGGCCTACAAAAGCGCTTCCAAGGAAGGGGGCTGGCTAGCAACAGCTTTCAGTGCTGGCACTTTTCATCTCTGAGCAATTGCTCGACGTTTGCAATTTCTCAGCTCGTGTCTACGAGACGGAAAGAGAATGACCGTGACGTTTGGTGGGTAGAAAGCGAAAAGCCCCAGTGTTGCTGCGCCTGTGAAAGCGCTTCCAAGGAAGGGTGCTGGCTAGCAAGAGCTTTCAGTGCTGGCACTTTTCATCTCTGAGCAATTGCTGGACGTTTGCAATTTCTCAGCTCGTGTCTACGAGACGGAAAGAGAATGACCGTGACGTTTGGTGCGTATAGAAGCGCAAAGCCCCAGTGTTACTGCGCCTGTGAAAGCGCTTCCAAGGAAGGGTGCTGGCTAGCAAGAGCTTTCAGTGCTGGCACTTTTCATCTCTGAGCAATTGCTGGACGTTTGCAATTTCTCAGCTCGTCTCTACGAGACGCAAAGAGAATGACCGTGACGTTTGGTGCGTATAGAAGCGCAAAGCCCCAGTGTTACTGCGCCTGTGAAAGCGCTTCCAAGGAAGGGTGCTGGCTAGCAACAGCTTTCAGTGCTGGCACTTTTCATCTCTGAGCAATTGCTCGACGTTTGCAATTTCTCAGCTCGTGTCTACGAGACGGAAAGAGAATGACCGTGACGTTTGGTGGCTAGAGAAGAGCAAAGCCCCAGTGTTGCTGCGCCTGTGAAAGCGCTTCCAAGGAAGGGTGCTGGCTAGCAACAGCTTTCAGTGCTGGCACTTTTCATCTCTGAGCAATTGCTCGACGTTTGCAATTTCTCAGCTCGTGTCTACGAGACGGAAAGAGAATGACCGTGACGTTTGGTGCGCATAGAAGCGCAAAGCCCCAGTGTTGCTGCGCCTGTGAAAGCGCTTCCAAGGAAGGGTGCTGGCTAGCAAGAGCTTTCAGTGCTGGCACTTTTCATCTCTGAGCAATTGCTCGACGTTTGCAATTTCTCACCTGAGCTCTCTTTAGAGTGCGCGAGAGGATGAGCAGAAGATTAGGCGGCTAGAGAAGCCCAGAGCCCCAGTGTTCTTAGGCCTACAAAAGCGCTTCCAAGGAAGGGTGCTGGCTAGCAAGAGCTTTCAGTGCTGGCACTTTTCATCTCTGAGCAATTGCTCGACGTTTGCAATTTCTCAGCTCGTGTCTTCGAGACGGAAAGAGAATGACCGTGACGTTTGGTGGGTAGAAAGCGAAAAGCCCCAGTGTTGCTGCGCCTGTGAAAGCGCTTCCAAGGAAGGGTGCTGGCTAGCAACAGCTTTCAGTGCTGGCACTTTTCATCTCTGAGCAATTGCTGGACGTTTGCAATTTCTCAGCTCGTGTCTACGAGACGGAAAGAGAATGACCGTGACGTTTGGTGGCTAGAGAAGCGCAAAGCCCCAGTGTTACTGTGCCTGTGAAAGCGCTTCCAAGGAAGGGTGCTGGCTAGCAACAGCTTTCAGTGCTGGCACTTTTCATCTCTGAGCAATTGCTCGACGTTTGCAATTTCTCACCTGAGCTCTCTTTAGAGTGCGCGAGAGGATGAGCAGAAGATTAGGCGGCTAGAGAAGCCCAGAGCCCCAGTGTTCTTAGGGCTACAAAAGCGCTTCCAAGGAAGGGTGCTGGCTAGCAACAGCTTTCAGTGCTGGCCCTTTTCATCTCTGAGCAATTGCTCGACGTTTGCAATTTCTCAGCTCGTGTCTACGAGACGGAAAGAGAATGACCGTGACGTTTGGTGGCTAGAGAAGCGCAAAGCCCCAGTGTTGCTGCGCCTGTGAAAGCGCTTCCAAGGAAGGGTGCTGGCTAGCAAGAGCTTTCAGTGCTGGCACTTTTCATCTCTGAGCAATTGCTCGACGTTTGCAATTTCTCAGCTAGTGTCTACAAGACGGAAAGAGAATGACCGTGACGTTTGGTGGGTAGAGAAGCGCAAAGCCCCAGTGTTGCTGCGCCTGTGAAAGCGCTTCCAAGGAAGGGTGCTGGCTAGCAACAGCTTTCAGTGCTGGCACTTTTCATCTCTGAGCAATTGCTCGACGTTTGCAATTTCTCACCTGAGCTCTCTTTAGAGTGCGCGAGAGGATGAGCAGAAGATTAGGTGGCTAGAGAAGCCCAGAGCCCCAGTGTTCTTAGGCCTACAAAAGCGCTTCCAAGGAAGGGTGCTGGCTAGCAACAGCTTTCAGTGCTGGCACTTTTCATCTCTGAGCAATTGCTCGACGTTTGCAATTTCTCACCTGAGCTCTCTTTAGAGTGCGCGAGAGGATGAGCAGAAGATGAGGTGGCTAGAGAAGCCCAGAGCCCCAGTGTTCTAAGGCCTACAAAAGCGCTTCCAAGGAAGGGTGCTGGCTAGCAAGAGCTTTCAGTGCTGGCACTTTTCATCTCTGGCAATTGCTCGACGTTTGCAATTTCTCAGCTCGTGTCTACGAGACGGAAAGAGAATGACCGTGACGTTTGGTGGGTAGAGAAGCGCAAAGCCCCAGTGTTGCTGCGCCTGTGAAAGCGCTTCCAAGGAAGGGTGCTGGCTAGCAAGAGCTTTCAGTGCTGGCACTTTTCATCTCTGAGCAATTGCTCGACGTTTGCAATTTCTCAGCTCGTGTCTACGAGACGCAAAGAGAATGACCGTGACGTTTGGTGGCTAGAGAAGCGCAAAGCCCCAGTGTTGCTGCGCCTGTGAAAGCGCTTCCAAGGAAGGGTGCTGGCTAGCAACAGCTTTCAGTGCTGGCACTTTTCATCTCTGAGCAATTGCTCGACGTTTGCAATTTCTCACCTGAGCTCTCTTTAGAGTGCGCGAGAGGATGAGCAGAAGATTAGGTGGCTAGAGAAGCCCAGAGCCCCAGTGTTCTTAGGCCTACAAAAGCGCTTCCAAGGAAGGGTGCTGGCTAGCAACAGCTTTCAGTGCTGGCACTTTTCATCTCTGAGCAATTGCTGGACGTTTGCAATTTCTCACCTGAGCTCTCTTTAGAGTGCGCGAGAGGATGAGCAGAAGATTAGGTGGCTAGAGAAGCCCAGAGCCCCAGTGTTCTAAGCTCTACAAAAGCATTTCCAAGGAAGGGTGCTGGCTAGCAAGAGCTTTCAGTGCTGGCACTTTTCATCTCTGGCAATTGCTCGACGTTTGCAATTTCTCAGCTCGTGTCTACGAGACGGAAAGAGAATGACCGTGACGTTTGGTGGGTAGAGAAGCGCAAAGCCCCAGTGTTGCTGCGCCTGTGAAAGCGCTTCCAAGGAAGGGTGCTGGCTAGCAAGAGCTTTCAGTGCTGGCACTTTTCATCTCTGAGCAATTGCTCGACGTTTGCAATTTCTCAGCTCGTGTCTACGAGACGCAAAGAGAATGACCGTGACGTTTGGTGGCTAGAGAAGCGCAAAGCCCCAGTGTTGCTGCGCCTGTGAAAGCGCTTCCAACGAAGGGTGCTGGCTAGCAAGAGCTTTCAGTGCTGGCACTTTTCATCTCTGAGCAATTGCTCGACGTTTGCAATTTCTCACCTGAGCTCTCTTTAGAGTGTGCGAGAGGATGAGCAGAAGATTAGGTGGCTAGAGAAGCCCAGAGCCCCAGTGTTCTTAGGCCTACAAAAGCGCTTCCAAGGAAGGGGGCTGGCTAGCAACAGCTTTCAGTGCTGGCACTTTTCATCTCTGAGCAATTGCTCGACGTTTGCAATTTCTCAGCTCGTGTCTACGAGACGCAAAGAGAATGACCGTGACGTTTGGTGGCTAGAGAAGCGCAAAGCCCCAGTGTTGCTGCGCCTGTGAAAGCGCTTCCAAGGAAGGGTGCTGGCTAGCAACAGCTTTCAGTGCTGGCACTTTTCATCTCTGAGCAATTGCTCGACGTTTGCAATTTCTCACCTGAGCTCTCTTTAGAGTGCGCGAGAGGATGAGCAGAAGATTAGGTGGCTAGAGAAGCCCAGAGCCCCAGTGTTCTTAGGCCTACAAAAGCGCTTCCAAGGAAGGGTGCTGGCTAGCAACAGCTTTCAGTGCTGGCACTTTTCATCTCTGAGCAATTGCTCAACGTTTGCAATTTCTCAGCTCGTGTCTACGAGACGCAAAGAGAATGACCGTGACTTTTGGTGGCTAGAGAAGAGCAAAGCCCCAGTGTTGCTGCGCCTGTGAAAGCGCTTCCAAGGAAGGGTGCTGGCTAGCAAGAGCTTTCAGTGCTGGCACTTTTCATCTCTGAGCAATTGCTCGACGTTTGCAATTTCTCACCTGAGCTTTCTTTAGAGTGCGCAAGAGGATGAGCAGAAGATTAGGTGGCTAGAGAAGCCCAGAGCCCCAGTGTTCTTAGCGCTACAAAAGCGCTTCCAAGGAAGGGTGCTGGCTAGCAAGAGCTTTCAGTGCTGGCACTTTTCATCTCTGAGCAATTGGTGGATGTTTGCAATTTCTCACCTGAGCTCTCTTTAGAGTGCGCGAGAGGATGAGCAGAAGATTAGGTGGCTAGAGAAGCCCAGAGCCCCAGTGTTCTAAGCGCTACAAAAGCATTTCCAAGGAAGGGTGCTGGCTAGCAAGAGCTTTCAGTGCTGGCACTTTTCATCTCTGGCAATTGCTCGACGTTTGCAATTTCTCAGCTCGTGTCTGCGAGACGGAAAGAGAATGACCGTGACGTTTGGTGGCTAGAGAAGCGCAAAGCCCCAGTGTTGCTGCGCCTGTGAAAGCGCTTCCAAGGAAGGGGGCTGGCTAGCAAGAGCTTTCAGTGCTGGCACTTTTCATCTCTGAGCAATTGCTCGACGTTTGCAATTTCTCAGCTCGTGTCTACGACACGGAAAGAGAATGACCGTGACGTTTTGTGGCTAGAGAAGAGCAAAGCCCCAGTGTTGCTGCGCCTGTGAAAGCGCTTCCAAGGAAGGGTGCTGGCTAGCAAGAGCTTTCAGTGCTGGCACTTTTCATCTCTGAGCAATTGCTCGACGTTTGCAATTTCTCACCTGAGCTCTCTTTAGAGTGCGCGAGAGGATGAGCAGAAGATTAGGTGGCTAGAGAAGCCCAGAGCCCCAGTGTTCTTAGCGCTACAAAAGCGCTTCCAAGGAAGGGTGCTGGCTAGCAAGAGCTTTCAGTGCTGGCACTTTTCATCTCGGAGCAATTGCTCGACGTTTGCAATTTCTCACCTGAGCTCTCTTTAGAGTGCGCGAGAGGATGAGCAGAAGATTAGGTGGCTAGAGAAGCCCAGAGCCCCAGTGTTCTTAGGCCTACAAAAGCGCTTCCAAGGAAGGGGGCTGGCTAGCAACAGCTTTCAGTGCTGGCACTTTTCATCTCTGAGCAATTGCTCGACGTTTGCAATTTCTCAGCTCGTGTCTACGAGACGGAAAGAGAATGACCGTGACGTTTGGTGGGTAGAAAGCGAAAAGCCCCAGTGTTGCTGCGCCTGTGAAAGCGCTTCCAAGGAAGGGTGCTGGCTAGCAAGAGCTTTCAGTGCTGGCACTTTTCATCTCTGAGCAATTGCTGGACGTTTGCAATTTCTCAGCTCGTGTCTACGAGACGGAAAGAGAATGACCGTGACGTTTGGTGCGTATAGAAGCGCAAAGCCCCAGTGTTACTGCGCCTGTGAAAGCGCTTCCAAGGAAGGGTGCTGGCTAGCAAGAGCTTTCAGTGCTGGCACTTTTCATCTCTGAGCAATTGCTGGACGTTTGCAATTTCTCAGCTCGTCTCTACGAGACGCAAAGAGAATGACCGTGACGTTTGGTGCGTATAGAAGCGCAAAGCCCCAGTGTTACTGCGCCTGTGAAAGCGCTTCCAAGGAAGGGTGCTGGCTAGCAAGAGCTTTCAGTGCTGGCACTTTTCATCTCTGAGCAATTGCTCGACGTTTGCAATTTCTCAGCTCGTGTCTACGAGACGGAAAGAGAATGACCGTGACGTTTGGTGGCTAGAGAAGAGCAAAGCCCCAGTGTTGCTGCGCCTGTGAAAGCGCTTCCAAGGAAGGGTGCTGGCTAGCAACAGCTTTCAGTGCTGGCACTTTTCATCTCTGAGCAATTGCTCGACGTTTGCAATTTCTCAGCTCGTGTCTACGAGACGGAAAGAGAATGACCGTGACGTTTGGTGCGCATAGAAGCGCAAAGCCCCAGTGTTGCTGCGCCTGTGAAAGCGCTTCCAAGGAAGGGTGCTGGCTAGCAAGAGCTTTCAGTGCTGGCACTTTTCATCTCTGAGCAATTGCTCGACGTTTGCAATTTCTCACCTGAGCTCTCTTTAGAGTGCGCGAGAGGATGAGCAGAAGATTAGGCGGCTAGAGAAGCCCAGAGCCCCAGTGTTCTTAGGCCTACAAAAGCGCTTCCAAGGAAGGGTGCTGGCTAGCAAGAGCTTTCAGTGCTGGCACTTTTCATCTCTGAGCAATTGCTCGACGTTTGCAATTTCTCAGCTCGTGTCTTCGAGACGGAAAGAGAATGACCGTGACGTTTGGTGGGTAGAAAGCGAAAAGCCCCAGTGTTGCTGCGCCTGTGAAAGCGCTTCCAAGGAAGGGTGCTGGCTAGCAACAGCTTTCAGTGCTGGCACTTTTCATCTCTGAGCAATTGCTGGACGTTTGCAATTTCTCAGCTCGTGTCTACGAGACGGAAAGAGAATGACCGTGACGTTTGGTGGCTAGAGAAGCGCAAAGCCCCAGTGTTACTGTGCCTGTGAAAGCGCTTCCAAGGAAGGGTGCTGGCTAGCAACAGCTTTCAGTGCTGGCACTTTTCATCTCTGAGCAATTGCTCGACGTTTGCAATTTCTCACCTGAGCTCTCTTTAGAGTGCGCGAGAGGATGAGCAGAAGATTAGGCGGCTAGAGAAGCCCAGAGCCCCAGTGTTCTTAGGGCTACAAAAGCGCTTCCAAGGAAGGGTGCTGGCTAGCAACAGCTTTCAGTGCTGGCACTTTTCATCTCTGAGCAATTGCTCGACGTTTGCAATTTCTCAGCTCGTGTCTACGAGACGGAAAGAGAATGACCGTGACGTTTGGTGGGTAGAGAAGCGCAAAGCCCCAGTGTTGCTGCGCCTGTGAAAGCGCTTCCAAGGAAGGGTGCTGGCTAGCAAGAGCTTTCAGTGCTGGCACTTTTCATCTCTGAGCAATTGCTCGACGTTTGCAATTTCTCAGCTAGTGTCTACAAGACGGAAAGAGAATGACCGTGACGTTTGGTGGGTAGAGAAGCGCAAAGCCCCAGTGTTGCTGCGCCTGTGAAAGCGCTTCCAAGGAAGGGTGCTGGCTAGCAACAGCTTTCAGTGCTGGCACTTTTCATCTCTGAGCAATTGCTCGACGTTTGCAATTTCTCACCTGAGCTCTCTTTAGAGTGCGCGAGAGGATGAGCAGAAGATTAGGTGGCTAGAGAAGCCCAGAGCCCCAGTGTTCTTAGGCCTACAAAAGCGCTTCCAAGGAAGGGTGCTGGCTAGCAAGAGCTTTCAGTGCTGGCACTTTTCATCTCTGAGCAATTGCTCGACGTTTGCAATTTCTCACCTGAGCTCTCTTTAGAGTGCGCGAGAGGATGAGCAGAAGATGAGGTGGCTAGAGAAGCCCAGAGCCCCAGTGTTCTAAGGCCTACAAAAGCGCTTCCAAGGAAGGGTGCTGGCTAGCAAGAGCTTTCAGTGCTGGCACTTTTCATCTCTGGCAATTGCTCGACGTTTGCAATTTCTCAGCTCGTGTCTACGAGACGGAAAGAGAATGACCGTGACGTTTGGTGGGTAGAGAAGCGCAAAGCCCCAGTGTTGCTGCGCCTGTGAAAGCGCTTCCAAGGAAGGGTGCTGGCTAGCAAGAGCTTTCAGTGCTGGCACTTTTCATCTCTGAGCAATTGCTCGACGTTTGCAATTTCTCAGCTCGTGTCTACGAGACGCAAAGAGAATGACCGTGACGTTTGGTGGCTAGAGAAGCGCAAAGCCCCAGTGTTGCTGCGCCTGTGAAAGCGCTTCCAAGGAAGGGTGCTGGCTAGCAACAGCTTTCAGTGCTGGCACTTTTCATCTCTGAGCAATTGCTCGACGTTTGCAATTTCTCACCTGAGCTCTCTTTAGAGTGCGCGAGAGGATGAGCAGAAGATTAGGTGGCTAGAGAAGCCCAGAGCCCCAGTGTTCTTAGGCCTACAAAAGCGCTTCCAAGGAAGGGTGCTGGCTAGCAACAGCTTTCAGTGCTGGCACTTTTCATCTCTGAGCAATTGCTGGACGTTTGCAATTTCTCACCTGAGCTCTCTTTAGAGTGCGCGAGAGGATGAGCAGAAGATTAGGTGGCTAGAGAAGCCCAGAGCCCCAGTGTTCTAAGCTCTACAAAAGCATTTCCAAGGAAGGGTGCTGGCTAGCAAGAGCTTTCAGTGCTGGCACTTTTCATCTCTGGCAATTGCTCGACGTTTGCAATTTCTCAGCTCGTGTCTACGAGACGGAAAGAGAATGACCGTGACGTTTGGTGGGTAGAGAAGCGCAAAGCCCCAGTGTTGCTGCGCCTGTGAAAGCGCTTCCAAGGAAGGGTGCTGGCTAGCAAGAGCTTTCAGTGCTGGCACTTTTCATCTCTGAGCAATTGCTCGACGTTTGCAATTTCTCAGCTCGTGTCTACGAGACGCAAAGAGAATGACCGTGACGTTTGGTGGCTAGAGAAGCGCAAAGCCCCAGTGTTGCTGCGCCTGTGAAAGCGCTTCCAACGAAGGGTGCTGGCTAGCAAGAGCTTTCAGTGCTGGCACTTTTCATCTCTGAGCAATTGCTCGACGTTTGCAATTTCTCACCTGAGCTCTCTTTAGAGTGTGCGAGAGGATGAGCAGAAGATTAGGTGGCTAGAGAAGCCCAGAGCCCCAGTGTTCTTAGGCCTACAAAAGCGCTTCCAAGGAAGGGGGCTGGCTAGCAACAGCTTTCAGTGCTGGCACTTTTCATCTCTGAGCAATTGCTCGACGTTTGCAATTTCTCAGCTCGTGTCTACGAGACGCAAAGAGAATGACCGTGACGTTTGGTGGGTAGAGAAGCGCAAAGCCCCAGTGTTGCTGCGCCTGTGAAAGCGCTTCCAAGGAAGGGTGCTGGCTAGCAACAGCTTTCAGTGCTGGCACTTTTCATCTCTGAGCAATTGCTCGACGTTTGCAATTTCTCACCTGAGCTCTCTTTAGAGTGCGCGAGAGGATGAGCAGAAGATTAGGTGGCTAGAGAAGCCCAGAGCCCCAGTGTTCTTAGGCCTACAAAAGCGCTTCCAAGGAAGGGTGCTGGCTAGCAACAGCTTTCAGTGCTGGCACTTTTCATCTCTGAGCAATTGCTCAACGTTTGCAATTTCTCAGCTCGTGTCTACGAGACGCAAAGAGAATGACCGTGACTTTTGGTGGCTAGAGAAGAGCAAAGCCCCAGTGTTGCTGCGCCTGTGAAAGCGCTTCCAAGGAAGGGTGCTGGCTAGCAAGAGCTTTCAGTGCTGGCACTTTTCATCTCTGAGCAATTGCTCGACGTTTGCAATTTCTCACCTGAGCTTTCTTTAGAGTGCGCAAGAGGATGAGCAGAAGATTAGGTGGCTAGAGAAGCCCAGAGCCCCAGTGTTCTTAGCGCTACAAAAGCGCTTCCAAGGAAGGGTGCTGGCTAGCAAGAGCTTTCAGTGCTGGCACTTTTCATCTCTGAGCAATTGGTGGATGTTTGCAATTTCTCACCTGAGCTCTCTTTAGAGTGCGCGAGAGGATGAGCAGAAGATTAGGTGGCTAGAGAAGCCCAGAGCCCCAGTGTTCTAAGCGCTACAAAAGCATTTCCAAGGAAGGGTGCTGGCTAGCAAGAGCTTTCAGTGCTGGCACTTTTCATCTCTGGCAATTGCTCGACGTTTGCAATTTCTCAGCTCGTGTCTGCGAGACGGAAAGAGAATGACCGTGACGTTTGGTGGCTAGAGAAGCGCAAAGCCCCAGTGTTGCTGCGCCTGTGAAAGCGCTTCCAAGGAAGGGGGCTGGCTAGCAAGAGCTTTCAGTGCTGGCACTTTTCATCTCTGAGCAATTGCTCGACGTTTGCAATTTCTCACCTGAGCTCTCTTTAGAGTGCGCGAGAGGATGAGCAGAAGATTAGGTGGCTAGAGAAGCCCAGAGCCCCAGTGTTCTTAGGCCTACAAAAGCGCTTCCAAGGAAGGGGGCTGGCTAGCAACAGCTTTCAGTGCTGGCACTTTTCATCTCTGAGCAATTGCTCGACGTTTGCAATTTCTCAGCTCGTGTCTACAAGACGGAAAGAGAATGACAGTGACGTTTGGTGGGTAGAGAAGCGCAAAGCCCCAGTGTTGCTGCGCCTGTGAAAGCGCTTCCAAGGAAGGGTGCTGGCTAGCAAGAGCTTTCAGTGCTGGCACTTTTCATCTCTGAGCAATTGCTCGACGTTTGCAATTTCTCAGGTCGTGTCTACGAGACGCAAAGAGAATGACCGTGACGTTTGCTGGGTAGAGAAGCACAAAGCCCCAGTGTTGCTGCGCCTGTGAAAGCGCTTCCAAGGAAGGGTGCTGGCTAGCAACAGCTTTCAGTGCTGGCACTTTTCATCTCTGAGCAATTGCTCGACGTTTGCAATTTCTCAGCTCGTGTCTACGAGACGCAAAGAGAATGACCGTGACGTTTGGTGCGCATAGAAGAGCAAAGCCCCAGTGTTGCTGCGCCTGTGAAAGCGCTTCCAAGGAAGGGTGCTGGCTAGCAAGAGCTTTCAGTGCTGGCACTTTTCATCTCTGAGCAATTGCTCGACGTTTGCAATTTCTCACCTGAGCTCTCTTTAGAGTGCGCAAGAGGATGAGCAGAAGATTAGGTGGCTAGAGAAACGCAGAGCCCCAGTGTTCTTAGCGCTACAAAAGCGCTTCCAAGGAAGGGTGCTGGCTAGCAAGAGCTTTCAGTGCTGGCACTTTTCATCTCTGAGCAATTGCTCGACGTTTGCAATTTCTCACCTGAGCTCTCTTTAGAGTGCGCGAGAGGATGAGCAGAAGATTAGGTGGCTAGAGAAGCCCAGAGCCCCAGTGTTCTAAGCTCTACAAAAGCATTTCCAAGGAAGGGTGCTGGCTAGCAAGAGCTTTCAGTGCTGGCACTTTTCATCTCTGGCAATTGCTCGACGTTTGCAATTTCTCAGCTCGTGTCTACGAGACGGAAAGAGAATGACCGTGACGTTTGGTGGCTAGAGAAGCACAAAGCCCCAGTGTTGCTGCGCCTGTGAAAGCGCTTCCAAGGAAGGGGGCTGGCTAGCAACAGCTTTCAGTGCTGGCACTTTTCATCTCTGAGCAATTGCTCGACGTTTGCAATTTCTCACCTGAGCTCTCTTTAGAGTGCGCGAGAGGATGAGCAGAAGATTAGGCGGCTAGAGAAGCCCAGAGCCCCAGTGTTCTTAGGCCTACAAAAGCGCTTCCAAGGAAGGGGGCTGGCTAGCAACAGCTTTCAGTGCTGGCACTTTTCATCTCTGAGCAATTGCTCAACGTTTGCAATTTCTCAGCTCGTGTCTACAAGACGGAAAGAGAATGACAGTGACGTTTGGTGCGTATAGAAGCGCAAAGCCCCAGTGTTACTGCGCCTGTGAAAGCGCTTCCAAGGAAGGGTGCTGGCTAGCAACAGCTTTCAGTGCTGGCACTTTTCATCTCTGAGCAATTGCTGGACATTTGCAATTTCTCACCTGAGCTCTCTTTAGAGTGCGCGAGAGGATGAGCAGAAGATTAGGTGGCTAGAGAAGCCCAGAGCCCCAGTGTTCTTAGGCCTACAAAAGCGCTTCCAAGGAAGGGGGCTGGCTAGCAACAGCTTTCAGTGCTGGCACTTTTCATCTCTGAGCAATTGCTCGACGTTTGCAATTTCTCAGCTCGTGTCTACGACACGGAAAGAGAATGACCGTGACATTTGGTGGGTAGAAAGTGAAAAGCCCCAGTGTTGCTGCGCCTGTGAAAGCGTTTCCAAGGAAGGGTGCTGGCTAGCAACAGCTTTCAGTGCTGGCACTTTTCATCTCTGAGCAATTGCTGGACGTTTGCAATTTCTCAGCTCGTGTCTACGAGACGGAAAGAGAATGACCGTGACGTTTGGTGGGTAGAGAAGCGCAAAGCCCCAGTGTTACTGCGCCTGTGAAAGCGCTTCCAAGGAAGGGTGCTGGCTAGCAACAGCTTTCAGTGCTGGCACTTTTCATCTCTGAGCAATTGCTCGATGTTTGCAATTTCTCAGCTCGTGTCTACGAGACGGAAAGAGAATGACCGTGACGTTTGGTGGCTAGAGAAGCCCAGAGCCCCAGTGTTCTTAGGCCTACAAAAGCGCTTCCAAGGAAGGGGGCTGGCTAGCAACAGCTTTCAGTGCTGGCACTTTTCATCTCTGAGCAATTGCTCGACGTTTGCAATTTCTCAGCTCGTGTCTACGAGACGCAAAGAGAATGACCGTGACGTTTGGTGCACATAGAAGCGCAAAGCCCCAGTGTTACTGCGCCTGTGAAAGCGCTTCCAAGGAAGGGTGCTGGCTAGCAAGAGCTTTCAGTGCTGGCACTTTTCATCTCTGAGCAATTGCTCGACGTTTGCAATTTCTCACCTGAGCTCTCTTTAGAGTGCGCGAGAGGATGAGCAGAAGATTAGGTGGCTAGAGAAGCCCAGAGCCCCAGTGTTCTTAGGCCTACAAAAGCGCTTCCAAGGAAGGGTGCTGGCTAGCAACAGCTTTCAGTGCTGGCACTTTTCATCTCTGAGCAATTGCTCGACATTTGCAATTTCTCACCTGAGCTCTCTTTAGAGTGCGCGAGAGGATGAGCAGAAGATTAGGTGGCTAGAGAAGCCCAGAGCCCCAGTGTTCTAAGCTCTACAAAAGCGCTTCCAAGGAAGGGTGCTGGCTAGCAAGAGCTTTCAGTGCTGGCACTTTTCATCTCTGAGCAATTGCTCGACGTTTGCAATTTCTCAGCTCGTGTCTACAAGACGGAAAGAGAATGACCGTGACGTTTTGTGCGTATAGAAGCGCAAAGCCCCAGTGTTACTGCGCCTGTGAAAGCGCTTCCAAGGAAGGGTGCTGGCTAGCAAGAGCTTTCAGTGCTGGCACTTTTCATCTCTGAGCAATTGCTCGACGTTTGCAATTTCTCAGCTAGTGTCTACAAGACGGAAAGAGAATGACCGTGACGTTTGGTGGGTAGAGAAGCGCAAAGCCCCAGTGTTGCTGCGCCTGTGAAAGCGCTTCCAAGGAAGGGTGCTGGCTAGCAAGAGCTTTCAGTGCTGGCACTTTTCATCTCTGAGCAATTGCTCGACGTTTGCAATTTCTCACCTGAGCTCTCTTTAGAGTGCGCGAGAGGATGAGCAGAAGATTAGGTGGCTAGAGAAGCCCAGAGCCCCAGTGTTCTTAGGCCTACAAAAGCGCTTCCAAGGAAGGGTGCTGGCTAGCAACAGCTTTCAGTGCTGGCACTTTTCATCTCTGAGCAATTGCTCGACGTTTGCAATTTCTCACCTGAGCTCTCTTTAGAGTGCGCGAGAGGATGAGCAGAAGATTAGGTGGCTAGAGAAGCCCAGAGCCCCAGTGTTCTAAGCTCTACAAAAGCATTTCCAAGGAAGGGTGCTGGCTAGCAAGAGCTTTCAGTGCTGGCACTTTTCATCTCTGGCAATTGCTCGACGTTTGCAATTTCTCACCTGAGCTCTCTTTAGAGTGCGCGAGAGGATGAGCAGAAGATTAGGTGGCTAGAGAAGCCCAGAGCCCCAGTGTTCTTAGGCCTACAAAAGCGCTTCCAAGGAAGGGTGCTGGCTAGCAACAGCTTTCAGTGCTGGCACTTTTCATCTCTGAGCAATTGCTCGACATTTGCAATTTCTCACCTGAGCTCTCTTTAGAGTGCGCGAGAGGATGAGCAGAAGATGAGGTGGCTAGAGAAGCCCAGAGCCCCAGTGTTCTAAGCTCTACAAAAGCGCTTCCAAGGAAGGGGGCTGGCTAGCAAGAGCTTTCAGTGCTGGCACTTTTCATCTCTGAGCAATTGCTCGACGTTTGCAATTTCTCAGCTCGTGTCTACAAGACGGAAAGAGAATGACCGTGACGTTTTGTGCGTATAGAAGCGCAAAGCCCCAGTGTTACTGCGCCTGTGAAAGCGCTTCCAAGGAAGGGTGCTGGCTAGCAAGAGCTTTCAGTGCTGGCACTTTTCATCTCTGAGCAATTGCTCGACGTTTGCAATTTCTCAGCTAGTGTCTACAAGACGGAAAGAGAATGACCGTGACGTTTGGTGGGTAGAGAAGCGCAAAGCCCCAGTGTTGCTGCGCCTGTGAAAGCGCTTCCAAGGAAGGGTGCTGGCTAGCAACAGCTTTCAGTGCTGGCACTTTTCATCTCTGAGCAATTGCTCGACGTTTGCAATTTCTCACCTGAGCTCTCTTTAGAGTGCGCGAGAGGATGAGCAGAAGATTAGGTGGCTAGAGAAGCCCAGAGCCCCAGTGTTCTTAGGCCTACAAAAGCGCTTCCAAGGAAGGGTGCTGGCTAGCAACAGCTTTCAGTGCTGGCACTTTTCATCTCTGAGCAATTGCTCAACGTTTGCAATTTCTCAGCTCGTGTCTACGAGACGCAAAGAGAATGACCGTGACTTTTGGTGGCTAGAGAAGAGCAAAGCCCCAGTGTTGCTGCGCCTGTGAAAGCGCTTCCAAGGAAGGGTGCTGGCTAGCAAGAGCTTTCAGTGCTGGCACTTTTCATCTCTGAGCAATTGCTCGACGTTTGCAATTTCTCAGCTCGTGTCTACGAGACGCAAAGAGAATGACCGTGACGTTTGGTGGCTAGAGAAGCGCAAAGCCCCAGTGTTGCTGCGCCTGTGAAAGCGCTTCCAACGAAGGGTGCTGGCTAGCAAGAGCTTTCAGTGCTGGCACTTTTCATCTCTGAGCAATTGCTCGACGTTTGCAATTTCTCACCTGAGCTCTCTTTAGAGTGTGCGAGAGGATGAGCAGAAGATTAGGTGGCTAGAGAAGCCCAGAGCCCCAGTGTTCTTAGGCCTACAAAAGCGCTTCCAAGGAAGGGGGCTGGCTAGCAACAGCTTTCAGTGCTGGCACTTTTCATCTCTGAGCAATTGCTCGACGTTTGCAATTTCTCAGCTCGTGTCTACGAGACGCAAAGAGAATGACCGTGACGTTTGGTGGCTAGAGAAGCGCAAAGCCCCAGTGTTGCTGCGCCTGTGAAAGCGCTTCCAAGGAAGGGTGCTGGCTAGCAACAGCTTTCAGTGCTGGCACTTTTCATCTCTGAGCAATTGCTCGACGTTTGCAATTTCTCACCTGAGCTCTCTTTAGAGTGCGCGAGAGGATGAGCAGAAGATTAGGTGGCTAGAGAAGCCCAGAGCCCCAGTGTTCTTAGGCCTACAAAAGCGCTTCCAAGGAAGGGTGCTGGCTAGCAACAGCTTTCAGTGCTGGCACTTTTCATCTCTGAGCAATTGCTCAACGTTTGCAATTTCTCAGCTCGTGTCTACGAGACGCAAAGAGAATGACCGTGACTTTTGGTGGCTAGAGAAGAGCAAAGCCCCAGTGTTGCTGCGCCTGTGAAAGCGCTTCCAAGGAAGGGTGCTGGCTAGCAAGAGCTTTCAGTGCTGGCACTTTTCATCTCTGAGCAATTGCTCGACGTTTGCAATTTCTCACCTGAGCTTTCTTTAGAGTGCGCAAGAGGATGAGCAGAAGATTAGGTGGCTAGAGAAGCCCAGAGCCCCAGTGTTCTTAGCGCTACAAAAGCGCTTCCAAGGAAGGGTGCTGGCTAGCAAGAGCTTTCAGTGCTGGCACTTTTCATCTCTGAGCAATTGGTGGATGTTTGCAATTTCTCACCTGAGCTCTCTTTAGAGTGCGCGAGAGGATGAGCAGAAGATTATGTGGCTAGAGAAGCCCAGAGCCCCAGTGTTCTAAGCGCTACAAAAGCATTTCCAAGGAAGGGTGCTGGCTAGCAAGAGCTTTCAGTGCTGGCACTTTTCATCTCTGGCAATTGCTCGACGTTTGCAATTTCTCAGCTCGTGTCTGCGAGACGGAAAGAGAATGACCGTGACGTTTGGTGGCTAGAGAAGCGCAAAGCCCCAGTGTTGCTGCGCCTGTGAAAGCGCTTCCAAGGAAGGGGGCTGGCTAGCAAGAGCTTTCAGTGCTGGCACTTTTCATCTCTGAGCAATTGCTCGACGTTTGCAATTTCTCACCTGAGCTCTCTTTAGAGTGCGCGAGAGGATGAGCAGAAGATTAGGTGGCTAGAGAAGCCCAGAGCCCCAGTGTTCTTAGGCCTACAAAAGCGCTTCCAAGGAAGGGGGCTGGCTAGCAACAGCTTTCAGTGCTGGCACTTTTCATCTCTGAGCAATTGCTCGACGTTTGCAATTTCTCAGCTCGTGTCTACAAGACGGAAAGAGAATGACAGTGACGTTTGGTGGGTAGAGAAGCGCAAAGCCCCAGTGTTGCTGCGCCTGTGAAAGCGCTTCCAAGGAAGGGTGCTGGCTAGCAAGAGCTTTCAGTGCTGGCACTTTTCATCTCTGAGCAATTGCTCGACGTTTGCAATTTCTCAGCTCGTGTCTACGAGACGCAAAGAGAATGACCGTGACGTTTGCTGGGTAGAGAAGCACAAAGCCCCAGTGTTGCTGCGCCTGTGAAAGCGCTTCCAAGGAAGGGTGCTGGCTAGCAACAGCTTTCAGTGCTGGCACTTTTCATCTCTGAGCAATTGCTCGACGTTTGCAATTTCTCAGCTCGTGTCTACGAGACGCAAAGAGAATGACCGTGACGTTTGGTGCGCATAGAAGAGCAAAGCCCCAGTGTTGCTGCGCCTGTGAAAGCGCTTCCAAGGAAGGGTGCTGGCTAGCAAGAGCTTTCAGTGCTGGCACTTTTCATCTCTGAGCAATTGCTCGACGTTTGCAATTTCTCACCTGAGCTCTCTTTAGAGTGCGCGAGAGGATGAGCAGAAGATTAGGTGGCTAGAGAAGCCCAGAGCCCCAGTGTTCTAAGCTCTACAAAAGCATTTCCAAGGAAGGGTGCTGGCTAGCAAGAGCTTTCAGTGCTGGCACTTTTCATCTCTGGCAATTGCTCGACGTTTGCAATTTCTCAGCTCGTGTCTACGAGACGGAAAGAGAATGACCGTGACGTTTGGTGGGTAGAGAAGCACAAAGCCCCAGTGTTGCTGCGCCTGTGAAAGCGCTTCCAAGGAAGGGGGCTGGCTAGCAACAGCTTTCAGTGCTGGCACTTTTCATCTCTGAGCAATTGCTCGACGTTTGCAATTTCTCACCTGAGCTCTCTTTAGAGTGCGCGAGAGGATGAGCAGAAGATTAGGCGGCTAGAGAAGCCCAGAGCCCCAGTGTTCTTAGGCCTACAAAAGCGCTTCCAAGGAAGGGGGCTGGCTAGCAACAGCTTTCAGTGCTGGCACTTTTCATCTCTGAGCAATTGCTCAACGTTTGCAATTTCTCAGCTCGTGTCTACAAGACGGAAAGAGAATGACAGTGACGTTTGGTGCGTATAGAAGCGCAAAGCCCCAGTGTTACTGCGCCTGTGAAAGCGCTTCCAAGGAAGGGTGCTGGCTAGCAACAGCTTTCAGTGCTGGCACTTTTCATCTCTGAGCAATTGCTGGACATTTGCAATTTCTCACCTGAGCTCTCTTTAGAGTGCGCGAGAGGATGAGCAGAAGATTAGGTGGCTAGAGAAGCCCAGAGCCCCAGTGTTCTTAGGCCTACAAAAGCGCTTCCAAGGAAGGGTGCTGGCTAGCAAGAGCTTTCAGTGCTGGCACTTTTCATCTCTGAGCAATTGCTCGACGTTTGCAATTTCTCAGCTCGTGTCTACGACACGGAAAGAGAATGACCGTGACATTTGGTGGGTAGAAAGTGAAAAGCCCCAGTGTTGCTGCGCCTGTGAAAGCGCTTCCAAGGAAGGGTGCTGGCTAGCAACAGCTTTCAGTGCTGGCACTTTTCATCTCTGAGCAATTGCTGGACGTTTGCAATTTCTCAGCTCGTGTCTACGAGACGGAAAGAGAATGACCGTGACGTTTGGTGGGTAGAGAAGCGCAAAGCCCCAGTGTTACTGCGCCTGTGAAAGCGCTTCCAAGGAAGGGTGCTGGCTAGCAACAGCTTTCAGTGCTGGCACTTTTCATCTCTGAGCAATTGCTCGATGTTTGCAATTTCTCAGCTCGTGTCTACGAGACGGAAAGAGAATGACCGTGACGTTTGGTGGCTAGAGAAGCCCAGAGCCCCAGTGTTCTTAGGCCTACAAAAGCGCTTCCAAGGAAGGGGGCTGGCTAGCAACAGCTTTCAGTGCTGGCACTTTTCATCTCTGAGCAATTGCTCGACGTTTGCAATTTCTCAGCTCGTGTCTACGAGACGCAAAGAGAATGACCGTGACGTTTGGTGCACATAGAAGCGCAAAGCCCCAGTGTTACTGCGCCTGTGAAAGCGCTTCCAAGGAAGGGTGCTGGCTAGCAACAGCTTTCAGTGCTGGCACTTTTCATCTCTGAGCAATTGCTCGACGTTTGCAATTTCTCACCTGAGCTCTCTTTAGAGTGCGCGAGAGGATGAGCAGAAGATTAGGTGGCTAGAGAAGCCCAGAGCCCCAGTGTTCTTAGGCCTACAAAAGCGCTTCCAAGGAAGGGTGCTGGCTAGCAACAGCTTTCAGTGCTGGCACTTTTCATCTCTGAGCAATTGCTCGACATTTGCAATTTCTCACCTGAGCTCTCTTTAGAGTGCGCGAGAGGATGAGCAGAAGATTAGGTGGCTAGAGAAGCCCAGAGCCCCAGTGTTCTAAGCTCTACAAAAGCGCTTCCAAGGAAGGGTGCTGGCTAGCAAGAGCTTTCAGTGCTGGCACTTTTCATCTCTGAGCAATTGCTCGACGTTTGCAATTTCTCAGCTCGTGTCTACAAGACGGAAAGAGAATGACCGTGACGTTTTGTGCGTATAGAAGCGCAAAGCCCCAGTGTTACTGCGCCTGTGAAAGCGCTTCCAAGGAAGGGTGCTGGCTAGCAAGAGCTTTCAGTGCTGGCACTTTTCATCTCTGAGCAATTGCTCGACGTTTGCAATTTCTCAGCTAGTGTCTACAAGACGGAAAGAGAATGACCGTGACGTTTGGTGGGTAGAGAAGCGCAAAGCCCCAGTGTTGCTGCGCCTGTGAAAGCGCTTCCAAGGAAGGGTGCTGGCTAGCAAGAGCTTTCAGTGCTGGCACTTTTCATCTCTGAGCAATTGCTCGACGTTTGCAATTTCTCACCTGAGCTCTCTTTAGAGTGCGCGAGAGGATGAGCAGAAGATTAGGTGGCTAGAGAAGCCCAGAGCCCCAGTGTTCTTAGGCCTACAAAAGCGCTTCCAAGGAAGGGTGCTGGCTAGCAACAGCTTTCAGTGCTGGCACTTTTCATCTCTGAGCAATTGCTCGACGTTTGCAATTTCTCACCTGAGCTCTCTTTAGAGTGCGCGAGAGGATGAGCAGAAGATTAGGTGGCTAGAGAAGCCCAGAGCCCCAGTGTTCTAAGCTCTACAAAAGCATTTCCAAGGAAGGGTGCTGGCTAGCAAGAGCTTTCAGTGCTGGCACTTTTCATCTCTGGCAATTGCTCGACGTTTGCAATTTCTCACCTGAGCTCTCTTTAGAGTGCGCGAGAGGATGAGCAGAAGATTAGGTGGCTAGAGAAGCCCAGAGCCCCAGTGTTCTTAGGCCTACAAAAGCGCTTCCAAGGAAGGGTGCTGGCTAGCAACAGCTTTCAGTGCTGGCACTTTTCATCTCTGAGCAATTGCTCGACATTTGCAATTTCTCACCTGAGCTCTCTTTAGAGTGCGCGAGAGGATGAGCAGAAGATTAGGTGGCTAGAGAAGCCCAGAGCCCCAGTGTTCTAAGCTCTACAAAAGCGCTTCCAAGGAAGGGGGCTGGCTAGCAAGAGCTTTCAGTGCTGGCACTTTTCATCTCTGAGCAATTGCTCGACGTTTGCAATTTCTCAGCTCGTGTCTACAAGACGGAAAGAGAATGACCGTGACGTTTTGTGCGTATAGAAGCGCAAAGCCCCAGTGTTACTGCGCCTGTGAAAGCGCTTCCAAGGAAGGGTGCTGGCTAGCAAGAGCTTTCAGTGCTGGCACTTTTCATCTCTGAGCAATTGCTCGACGTTTGCAATTTCTCAGCTAGTGTCTACAAGACGGAAAGAGAATGACCGTGACGTTTGGTGGGTAGAGAAGCGCAAAGCCCCAGTGTTGCTGCGCCTGTGAAAGCGCTTCCAAGGAAGGGTGCTGGCTAGCAACAGCTTTCAGTGCTGGCACTTTTCATCTCTGAGCAATTGCTCGACGTTTGCAATTTCTCACCTGAGCTCTCTTTAGAGTGCGCGAGAGGATGAGCAGAAGATTAGGTGGCTAGAGAAGCCCAGAGCCCCAGTGTTCTTAGGCCTACAAAAGCGCTTCCAAGGAAGGGTGCTGGCTAGCAACAGCTTTCAGTGCTGGCACTTTTCATCTCTGAGCAATTGCTCAACGTTTGCAATTTCTCAGCTCGTGTCTACGAGACGCAAAGAGAATGACCGTGACTTTTGGTGGCTAGAGAAGAGCAAAGCCCCAGTGTTGCTGCGCCTGTGAAAGCGCTTCCAAGGAAGGGTGCTGGCTAGCAACAGCTTTCAGTGCTGGCACTTTTCATCTCTGAGCAATTGCTCGACGTTTGCAATTTCTCAGCTCGTGTCTACGAGACGGAAAGAGAATGACCGTGACGTTTGGTGCGCATAGAAGAGCAAAGCCCCAGTGTTGCTGCGCCTGTGAAAGCGCTTCCAAGGAAGGGTGCTGGCTAGCAAGAGCTTTCAGTGCTGGCACTTTTCATCTCTGAGCAATTGCTCGACGTTTGCAATTTCTCACCTGAGCTCTCTTTAGAGTGCGCAAGAGGATGAGCAGAAGATTAGGTGGCTAGAGAAGCCCAGAGCCCCAGTGTTCTTAGCGCTACAAAAGCGCTTCCAAGGAAGGGTGCTGGCTAGCAAGAGCTTTCAGTGCTGGCACTTTTCATCTCTGAGCAATTGGTGGATGTTTGCAATTTCTCACCTGAGCTCTCTTTAGAGTGCGCGAGAGGATGAGCAGAAGATTAGGTGGCTAGAGAAGCCCAGAGCCCCAGTGTTCTTAGGCCTACAAAAGCGCTTCCAAGGAAGGGGGCTGGCTAGCAACAGCTTTCAGTGCTGGCACTTTTCATCTCTGAGCAATTGCTCGACGTTTGCAATTTCTCAGCTCGTGTCTACGAGACGCAAAGAGAATGACCGTGACGTTTGGTGGCTAGAGAAGCGCAAAGCCCCAGTGTTGCTGCGCCTGTGAAAGCGCTTCCAAGGAAGGGTGCTGGCTAGCAACAGCTTTCAGTGCTGGCACTTTTCATCTCTGAGCAATTGCTCGACGTTTGCAATTTCTCACCTGAGCTCTCTTTAGAGTGCGCGAGAGGATGAGCAGAAGATTAGGTGGCTAGAGAAGCCCAGAGCCCCAGTGTTCTAAGCTCTACAAAAGCATTTCCAAGGAAGGGTGCTGGCTAGCAAGAGCTTTCAGTGCTGGCACTTTTCATCTCTGGCAATTGCTCGACGTTTGCAATTTCTCAGCTCGTGTCTACGAGACGGAAAGAGAATGACCGTGACGTTTGGTGGGTAGAGAAGCGCAAAGCCCCAGTGTTGCTGCGCCTGTGAAAGCGCTTCCAAGGAAGGGTGCTGGCTAGCAACAGCTTTCAGTGCTGGCACTTTTCATCTCTGAGCAATTGCTCGACGTTTGCAATTTCTCAGCTCGTGTCTACGAGACGCAAAGAGAATCACCGTGACGTTTGGTGGCTAGAGAAGCGCAAAGCCCCAGTGTTGCTGCGCCTGTGAAAGCGCTTCCAAGGAAGGGTGCTGGCTAGCAAGAGCTTTCAGTGCTGGCACTTTTCATCTCTGAGCAATTGCTCGACGTTTGCAATTTCTCACCTGAGCTCTCTTTAGAGTGTGCGAGAGGATGAGCAGAAGATTAGGTGGCTAGAGAAGCCCAGAGCCCCAGTGTTCTTAGGCCTACAAAAGCGCTTCCAAGGAAGGGGGCTGGCTAGCAACAGCTTTCAGTGCTGGCACTTTTCATCTCTGAGCAATTGCTCGACGTTTGCAATTTCTCAGCTCGTGTCTACGAGACGCAAAGAGAATGACCGTGACGTTTGGTGGCTAGAGAAGCGCAAAGCCCCAGTGTTGCTGCGCCTGTGAAAGCGCTTCCAAGGAAGGGTGCTGGCTAGCAACAGCTTTCAGTGCTGGCACTTTTCATCTCTGAGCAATTGCTCAACGTTTGCAATTTCTCACCTGAGCTCTCTTTAGAGTGCGCGAGAGGATGAGCAGAAGATTAGGTGGCTAGAGAAGCCCAGAGCCCCAGTGTTCTTAGGCCTACAAAAGCGCTTCCAAGGAAGGGTGCTGGCTAGCAACAGCTTTCAGTGCTGGCACTTTTCATCTCTGAGCAATTGCTCAACGTTTGCAATTTCTCAGCTCGTGTCTACGAGACGCAAAGAGAATGACCGTGACTTTTGGTGGCTAGAGAAGAGCAAAGCCCCAGTGTTGCTGCGCCTGTGAAAGCGCTTCCAAGGAAGGGTGCTGGCTAGCAAGAGCTTTCAGTGCTGGCACTTTTCATCTCTGAGCAATTGCTCGACGTTTGCAATTTCTCACCTGAGCTTTCTTTAGAGTGCGCAAGAGGATGAGCAGAAGATTAGGTGGCTAGAGAAGCCCAGAGCCCCAGTGTTCTTAGCGCTACAAAAGCGCTTCCAAGGAAGGGTGCTGGCTAGCAAGAGCTTTCAGTGCTGGCACTTTTCATCTCTGAGCAATTGGTGGATGTTTGCAATTTCTCACCTGAGCTCTCTTTAGAGTGCGCGAGAGGATGAGCAGAAGATTATGTGGCTAGAGAAGCCCAGAGCCCCAGTGTTCTAAGCGCTACAAAAGCATTTCCAAGGAAGGGTGCTGGCTAGCAAGAGCTTTCAGTGCTGGCACTTTTCATCTCTGGCAATTGCTCGACGTTTGCAATTTCTCAGCTCGTGTCTGCGAGACGGAAAGAGAATGACCGTGACGTTTGGTGGCTAGAGAAGCGCAAAGCCCCAGTGTTGCTGCGCCTGTGAAAGCGCTTCCAAGGAAGGGGGCTGGCTAGCAAGAGCTTTCAGTGCTGGCACTTTTCATCTCTGAGCAATTGCTCGACGTTTGCAATTTCTCACCTGAGCTCTCTTTAGAGTGCGCGAGAGGATGAGCAGAAGATTAGGTGGCTAGAGAAGCCCAGAGCCCCAGTGTTCTTAGGCCTACAAAAGCGCTTCCAAGGAAGGGGGCTGGCTAGCAACAGCTTTCAGTGCTGGCACTTTTCATCTCTGAGCAATTGCTCGACGTTTGCAATTTCTCAGCTCGTGTCTACAAGACGGAAAGAGAATGACAGTGACGTTTGGTGGGTAGAGAAGCGCAAAGCCCCAGTGTTGCTGCGCCTGTGAAAGCGCTTCCAAGGAAGGGTGCTGGCTAGCAAGAGCTTTCAGTGCTGGCACTTTTCATCTCTGAGCAATTGCTCGACGTTTGCAATTTCTCAGCTCGTGTCTACGAGACGCAAAGAGAATGACCGTGACGTTTGCTGGGTAGAGAAGCACAAAGCCCCAGTGTTGCTGCGCCTGTGAAAGCGCTTCCAAGGAAGGGTGCTGGCTAGCAACAGCTTTCAGTGCTGGCACTTTTCATCTCTGAGCAATTGCTCGACGTTTGCAATTTCTCAGCTCGTGTCTACGAGACGCAAAGAGAATGACCGTGACGTTTGGTGCGCATAGAAGAGCAAAGCCCCAGTGTTGCTGCGCCTGTGAAAGCGCTTCCAAGGAAGGGTGCTGGCTAGCAAGAGCTTTCAGTGCTGGCACTTTTCATCTCTGAGCAATTGCTCGACGTTTGCAATTTCTCACCTGAGCTCTCTTTAGAGTGCGCAAGAGGATGAGCAGAAGATTAGGGGGCTAGAGAAACGCAGAGCCCCAGTGTTCTTAGCGCTACAAAAGCGCTTCCAAGGAAGGGTGCTGGCTAGCAAGAGCTTTCAGTGCTGGCACTTTTCATCTCTGAGCAATTGCTCGACGTTTGCAATTTCTCACCTGAGCTCTCTTTAGAGTGCGCGAGAGGATGAGCAGAAGATTAGGTGGCTAGAGAAGCCCAGAGCCCCAGTGTTCTAAGCTCTACAAAAGCATTTCCAAGGAAGGGTGCTGGCTAGCAAGAGCTTTCAGTGCTGGCACTTTTCATCTCTGGCAATTGCTCGACGTTTGCAATTTCTCAGCTCGTGTCTACGAGACGGAAAGAGAATGACCGTGACGTTTGGTGGGTAGAGAAGCACAAAGCCCCAGTGTTGCTGCGCCTGTGAAAGCGCTTCCAAGGAAGGGGGCTGGCTAGCAACAGCTTTCAGTGCTGGCACTTTTCATCTCTGAGCAATTGCTCGACGTTTGCAATTTCTCACCTGAGCTCTCTTTAGAGTGCGCGAGAGGATGAGCAGAAGATTAGGCGGCTAGAGAAGCCCAGAGCCCCAGTGTTCTTAGGCCTACAAAAGCGCTTCCAAGGAAGGGGGCTGGCTAGCAACAGCTTTCAGTGCTGGCACTTTTCATCTCTGAGCAATTGCTCGACGTTTGCAATTTCTCAGCTCGTGTCTACAAGACGGAAAGAGAATGACAGTGACGTTTGGTGCGTATAGAAGCGCAAAGCCCCAGTGTTACTGCGCCTGTGAAAGCGCTTCCAAGGAAGGGTGCTGGCTAGCAACAGCTTTCAGTGCTGGCACTTTTCATCTCTGAGCAATTGCTGGACATTTGCAATTTCTCACCTGAGCTCTCTTTAGAGTGCGCGAGAGGATGAGCAGAAGATTAGGTGGCTAGAGAAGCCCAGAGCCCCAGTGTTCTTAGGCCTACAAAAGCGCTTCCAAGGAAGGGGGCTGGCTAGCAACAGCTTTCAGTGCTGGCACTTTTCATCTCTGAGCAATTGCTCGACGTTTGCAATTTCTCAGCTCGTGTCTACGACACGGAAAGAGAATGACCGTGACATTTGGTGGGTAGAAAGTGAAAAGCCCCAGTGTTGCTGCGCCTGTGAAAGCGCTTCCAAGGAAGGGTGCTGGCTAGCAACAGCTTTCAGTGCTGGCACTTTTCATCTCTGAGCAATTGCTGGACGTTTGCAATTTCTCAGCTCGTGTCTACGAGACGGAAAGAGAATGACCGTGACGTTTGGTGGGTAGAGAAGCGCAAAGCCCCAGTGTTACTGCGCCTGTGAAAGCGCTTCCAAGGAAGGGTGCTGGCTAGCAACAGCTTTCAGTGCTGGCACTTTTCATCTCTGAGCAATTGCTCGATGTTTGCAATTTCTCAGCTCGTGTCTACGAGACGGAAAGAGAATGACCGTGACGTTTGGTGGCTAGAGAAGCCCAGAGCCCCAGTGTTCTTAGGCCTACAAAAGCGCTTCCAAGGAAGGGGGCTGGCTAGCAACAGCTTTCAGTGCTGGCACTTTTCATCTCTGAGCAATTGCTGGACGTTTGCAATTTCTCAGCTCGTGTCTACGAGACGCAAAGAGAATGACCGTGACGTTTGGTGCACATAGAAGCGCAAAGCCCCAGTGTTACTGCGCCTGTGAAAGCGCTTCCAAGGAAGGGTGCTGGCTAGCAAGAGCTTTCAGTGCTGGCACTTTTCATCTCTGAGCAATTGCTCGACGTTTGCAATTTCTCACCTGAGCTCTCTTTAGAGTGCGCGAGAGGATGAGCAGAAGATTAGGTGGCTAGAGAAGCCCAGAGCCCCAGTGTTCTTAGGCCTACAAAAGCGCTTCCAAGGAAGGGTGCTGGCTAGCAACAGCTTTCAGTGCTGGCACTTTTCATCTCTGAGCAATTGCTCGACATTTGCAATTTCTCACCTGAGCTCTCTTTAGAGTGCGCGAGAGGATGAGCAGAAGATTAGGTGGCTAGAGAAGCCCAGAGCCCCAGTGTTCTAAGCTCTACAAAAGCGCTTCCAAGGAAGGGGGCTGGCTAGCAAGAGCTTTCAGTGCTGGCACTTTTCATCTCTGAGCAATTGCTCGACGTTTGCAATTTCTCAGCTCGTGTCTACAAGACGGAAAGAGAATGACCGTGACGTTTTGTGCGTATAGAAGCGCAAAGCCCCAGTGTTACTGCGCCTGTGAAAGCGCTTCCAAGGAAGGGTGCTGGCTAGCAAGAGCTTTCAGTGCTGGCACTTTTCATCTCTGAGCAATTGCTCGACGTTTGCAATTTCTCAGCTAGTGTCTACAAGACGGAAAGAGAATGACCGTGACGTTTGGTGGGTAGAGAAGCGCAAAGCCCCAGTGTTGCTGCGCCTGTGAAAGCGCTTCCAAGGAAGGGTGCTGGCTAGCAAGAGCTTTCAGTGCTGGCACTTTTCATCTCTGAGCAATTGCTCGACGTTTGCAATTTCTCACCTGAGCTCTCTTTAGAGTGCGCGAGAGGATGAGCAGAAGATTAGGTGGCTAGAGAAGCCCAGAGCCCCAGTGTTCTTAGGCCTACAAAAGCGCTTCCAAGGAAGGGTGCTGGCTAGCAACAGCTTTCAGTGCTGGCACTTTTCATCTCTGAGCAATTGCTCGACGTTTGCAATTTCTCACCTGAGCTCTCTTTAGAGTGCGCGAGAGGATGAGCAGAAGATTAGGTGGCTAGAGAAGCCCAGAGCCCCAGTGTTCTAAGCTCTACAAAAGCATTTCCAAGGAAGGGTGCTGGCTAGCAAGAGCTTTCAGTGCTGGCACTTTTCATCTCTGGCAATTGCTCGACGTTTGCAATTTCTCACCTGAGCTCTCTTTAGAGTGCGCGAGAGGATGAGCAGAAGATTAGGTGGCTAGAGAAGCCCAGAGCCCCAGTGTTCTTAGGCCTACAAAAGCGCTTCCAAGGAAGGGTGCTGGCTAGCAACAGCTTTCAGTGCTGGCACTTTTCATCTCTGAGCAATTGCTCGACATTTGCAATTTCTCACCTGAGCTCTCTTTAGAGTGCGCGAGAGGATGAGCAGAAGATTAGGTGGCTAGAGAAGCCCAGAGCCCCAGTGTTCTAAGCTCTACAAAAGCGCTTCCAAGGAAGGGGGCTGGCTAGCAAGAGCTTTCAGTGCTGGCACTTTTCATCTCTGAGCAATTGCTCGACGTTTGCAATTTCTCAGCTCGTGTCTACAAGACGGAAAGAGAATGACCGTGACGTTTTGTGCGTATAGAAGCGCAAAGCCCCAGTGTTACTGCGCCTGTGAAAGCGCTTCCAAGGAAGGGTGCTGGCTAGCAAGAGCTTTCAGTGCTGGCACTTTTCATCTCTGAGCAATTGCTCGACGTTTGCAATTTCTCAGCTAGTGTCTACAAGACGGAAAGAGAATGACCGTGACGTTTGGTGGGTAGAGAAGCGCAAAGCCCCAGTGTTGCTGCGCCTGTGAAAGCGCTTCCAAGGAAGGGTGCTGGCTAGCAACAGCTTTCAGTGCTGGCACTTTTCATCTCTGAGCAATTGCTCGACGTTTGCAATTTCTCACCTGAGCTCTCTTTAGAGTGCGCGAGAGGATGAGCAGAAGATTAGGTGGCTAGAGAAGCCCAGAGCCCCAGTGTTCTTAGGCCTACAAAAGCGCTTCCAAGGAAGGGTGCTGGCTAGCAACAGCTTTCAGTGCTGGCACTTTTCATCTCTGAGCAATTGCTCAACGTTTGCAATTTCTCAGCTCGTGTCTACGAGACGCAAAGAGAATGACCGTGACTTTTGGTGGCTAGAGAAGAGCAAAGCCCCAGTGTTGCTGCGCCTGTGAAAGCGCTTCCAAGGAAGGGTGCTGGCTAGCAACAGCTTTCAGTGCTGGCACTTTTCATCTCTGAGCAATTGCTCGACGTTTGCAATTTCTCAGCTCGTGTCTACGAGACGGAAAGAGAATGACCGTGACGTTTGGTGCGCATAGAAGAGCAAAGCCCCAGTGTTGCTGCGCCTGTGAAAGCGCTTCCAAGGAAGGGTGCTGGCTAGCAAGAGCTTTCAGTGCTGGCACTTTTCATCTCTGAGCAATTGCTCGACGTTTGCAATTTCTCACCTGAGCTCTCTTTAGAGTGCGCAAGAGGATGAGCAGAAGATTAGGTGGCTAGAGAAGCCCAGAGCCCCAGTGTTCTTAGCGCTACAAAAGCGCTTCCAAGGAAGGGTGCTGGCTAGCAAGAGCTTTCAGTGCTGGCACTTTTCATCTCTGAGCAATTGGTGGATGTTTGCAATTTCTCACCTGAGCTCTCTTTAGAGTGCGCGAGAGGATGAGCAGAAGATTAGGTGGCTAGAGAAGCCCAGAGCCCCAGTGTTCTTAGGCCTACAAAAGCGCTTCCAAGGAAGGGGGCTGGCTAGCAACAGCTTTCAGTGCTGGCACTTTTCATCTCTGAGCAATTGCTCGACGTTTGCAATTTCTCAGCTCGTGTCTACGAGACGCAAAGAGAATGACCGTGACGTTTGGTGGCTAGAGAAGCGCAAAGCCCCAGTGTTGCTGCGCCTGTGAAAGCGCTTCCAAGGAAGGGTGCTGGCTAGCAACAGCTTTCAGTGCTGGCACTTTTCATCTCTGAGCAATTGCTCGACGTTTGCAATTTCTCACCTGAGCTCTCTTTAGAGTGCGCGAGAGGATGAGCAGAAGATTAGGTGGCTAGAGAAGCCCAGAGCCCCAGTGTTCTTAGGCCTACAAAAGCGCTTCCAAGGAAGGGGGCTGGCTAGCAACAGCTTTCAGTGCTGGCACTTTTCATCTCTGAGCAATTGCTCAACGTTTGCAATTTCTCAGCTCGTGTAAACAGACGGAAAGAGAAGGACCGTGACTTTTGGTGGCTAGAGAAGAGCAAAGCCCCAGTGTTGCTGCGCCTGTGAAAGCGCTTCCAAGGAAGGGTGCTGGCTAGCAACAGCTTTCAGTGCTGGCACTTTTCATCTCTGAGCAATTGCTCGACGTTTGCAATTTCTCAGCTCGTGTCTACGAGACGCAAAGAGAATGACCGTGACGTTTGGTGGGTAGAGAAGCGCAAAGCCCCAGTGTTGCTGCGCCTGTGAAAGCGCTTCCAAGGAAGGGTGCTGGCTAGCAACAGCTTTCAGTGCTGGCACTTTTCATCTCTGAGCAATTGCTCGACGTTTGCAATTTCTCACCTGAGCTCTCTTTAGAGTGCGCGAGAGGATGAGCAGAAGATTAGGTGGCTAGAGAAGCCCAGAGCCCCAGTGTTCTTAGGCCTACAAAAGCGCTTCCAAGGAAGGGTGCTGGCTAGCAACAGCTTTCAGTGCTGGCACTTTTCATCTCTGAGCAATTGCTCGACGTTTGCAATTTCTCACCTGAGCTCTCTTTAGAGTGCGCGAGAGGATGAGCAGAAGATTAGGTGGCTAGAGAAGCCCAGAGCCCCAGTGTTCTAAGCTCTACAAAAGCATTTCCAAGGAAGGGTGCTGGCTAGCAAGAGCTTTCAGTGCTGGCAATTTTCATCTCTGGCAATTGCTCGACGTTTGCAATTTCTCAGCTCGTGTCTACGAGACGGAAAGAGAATGACCGTGACGTTTGGTGGGTAGAGAAGCGCAAAGCCCCAGTGTTGCTGCGCCTGTGAAAGCGCTTCCAAGGAAGGGTGCTGGCTAGCAACAGCTTTCAGTGCTGGCACTTTTCATCTCTGAGCAATTGCTGGACGTTTGCAATTTCTCACCTGAGCTCTCTTTAGAGTGCGCGAGAGGATGAGCAGAAGATTAGGTGGCTAGAGAAGCCCAGAGCCCCAGTGTTCTTAGGCCTACAAAAGCGCTTCCAAGGAAGGGTGCTGGCTAGCAACAGCTTTCAGTGCTGGCACTTTTCATCTCTGAGCAATTGCTCAACGTTTGCAATTTCTCAGCTCGTGTCTACGAGACGCAAAGAGAATGACCGTGACTTTTGGTGGCTAGAGAAGAGCAAAGCCCCAGTGTTGCTGCGCCTGTGAAAGCGCTTCCAAGGAAGGGTGCTGGCTAGCAACAGCTTTCAGTGCTGGCACTTTTCATCTCTGAGCAATTGCTCGACGTTTGCAATTTCTCAGCTCGTGTCTACGAGACGGAAAGAGAATGACCGTGACGTTTGGTGCGCATAGAAGAGCAAAGCCCCAGTGTTGCTGCGCCTGTGAAAGCGCTTCCAAGGAAGGGTGCTGGCTAGCAAGAGCTTTCAGTGCTGGCACTTTTCATCTCTGAGCAATTGCTCGACGTTTGCAATTTCTCACCTGAGCTCTCTTTAGAGTGCGCAAGAGGATGAGCAGAAGATTAGGTGGCTAGAGAAGCCCAGAGCCCCAGTGTTCTTAGCGCTACAAAAGCGCTTCCAAGGAAGGGTGCTGGCTAGCAAGAGCTTTCAGTGCTGGCACTTTTCATCTCTGAGCAATTGGTGGATGTTTGCAATTTCTCACCTGAGCTCTCTTTAGAGTGCGCGAGAGGATGAGCAGAAGATTAGGTGGCTAGAGAAGCCCAGAGCCCCAGTGTTCTTAGGCCTACAAAAGCGCTTCCAAGGAAGGGGGCTGGCTAGCAACAGCTTTCAGTGCTGGCACTTTTCATCTCTGAGCAATTGCTCGACGTTTGCAATTTCTCAGCTCGTGTCTACGAGACGCAAAGAGAATGACCGTGACGTTTGGTGGCTAGAGAAGCGCAAAGCCCCAGTGTTGCTGCGCCTGTGAAAGCGCTTCCAAGGAAGGGTGCTGGCTAGCAAGAGCTTTCAGTGCTGGCACTTTTCATCTCTGAGCAATTGCTCGACGTTTGCAATTTCTCACCTGAGCTCTCTTTAGAGTGCGCGAGAGGATGAGCAGAAGATTAGGTGGCTAGAGAAGCCCAGAGCCCCAGTGTTCTTAGGCCTACAAAAGCGCTTCCAAGGAAGGGGGCTGGCTAGCAACAGCTTTCAGTGCTGGCACTTTTCATCTCTGAGCAATTGCTCAACGTTTGCAATTTCTCAGCTCGTGTCTACGAGACGCAAAGAGAATGACCGTGACTTTTGGTGGCTAGAGAAGAGCAAAGCCCCAGCGTTGCTGCGCCTGTGAAAGCGCTTCCAAGGAAGGGTGCTGGCTAGCAAGAGCTTTCAGTGCTGGCACTTTTCATCTCTGAGCAATTGCTCGACGTTTGCAATTTCTCAGCTCGTGTCTACGAGACGCAAAGAGAATGACCGTGACGTTTGGTGGGTAGAGAAGCGCAAAGCCCCAGTGTTGCTGCGCCTGTGAAAGCGCTTCCAAGGAAGGGTGCTGGCTAGCAACAGCTTTCAGTGCTGGCACTTTTCATCTCTGAGCAATTGCTCGACGTTTGCAATTTCTCACCTGAGCTCTCTTTAGAGTGCGCGAGAGGATGAGCAGAAGATTAGGTGGCTAGAGAAGCCCAGAGCCCCAGTGTTCTTAGGCCTACAAAAGCGCTTCCAAGGAAGGGTGCTGGCTAGCAACAGCTTTCAGTGCTGGCACTTTTCATCTCTGAGCAATTGCTCGACGTTTGCAATTTCTCACCTGAGCTCTCTTTAGAGTGCGCGAGAGGATGAGCAGAAGATTAGGTGGCTAGAGAAGCGCAGAGCCCCAGTGTTCTAAGCTCTACAAAAGCATTTCCAAGGAAGGGTGCTGGCTAGCAAGAGCTTTCAGTGCTGGCACTTTTCATCTCTGGCAATTGCTCGACGTTTGCAATTTCTCAGCTCGTGTCTACGAGACGGAAAGAGAATGACCGTGACGTTTGGTGGGTAGAGAAGCGCAAAGCCCCAGTGTTGCTGCGCCTGTGAAAGCGCTTCCAAGGAAGGGTGCTGGCTAGCAAGAGCTTTCAGTGCTGGCACTTTTCATCTCTGAGCAATTGCTCGACGTTTGCAATTTCTCAGCTCGTGTCTACGAGACGCAAAGAGAATGACCGTGACGTTTGGTGGCTAGAGAAGCGCAAAGCCCCAGTGTTGCTGCGCCTGTGAAAGCGCTTCCAAGGAAGGGTGCTGGCTAGCAACAGCTTTCAGTGCTGGCACTTTTCATCTCTGAGCAATTGCTCGACGTTTGCAATTTCTCACCTGAGCTCTCTTTAGAGTGTGCGAGAGGATGAGCAGAAGATTAGGTGGCTAGAGAAGCCCAGAGCCCCAGTGTTCTTAGGCCTACAAAAGCGCTTCCAAGGAAGGGGGCTGGCTAGCAACAGCTTTCAGTGCTGGCACTTTTCATCTCTGAGCAATTGCTCGACGTTTGCAATTTCTCAGCTCGTGTCTACGACACGGAAAGAGAATGACCGTGACGTTTGGTGGCTAGAGAAGCGCAAAGCCCCAGTGTTGCTGCGCCTGTGAAAGCGCTTCCAAGGAAGGGGGCTGGCTAGCAACAGCTTTCAGTGCTGGCACTTTTCATCTCTGAGCAATTGCTCGACGTTTGCAATTTCTCACCTGAGCTCTCTTTAGAGTGCGCGAGAGGATGAGCAGAAGATTAGGTGGCTAGAGAAGCCCAGAGCCCCAGTCTTCTTAGGCCTACAAAAGCGCTTCCAAGGAAGGGGGCTGGCTAGCAACAGCTTTCAGTGCTGGCACTTTTCATCTCTGAGCAATTGCTCGACGTTTGCAATTTCTCACCTGAGCTCTCTTTAGAGTGCGCGAGAGGATGAGCAGAAGATTAGGTGGCTAGAGAAGCCCAGAGCCCCAGTGTTCTAAGCTCTACAAAAGCATTTCCAAGGAAGGGTGCTGGCTAGCAAGAGCTTTCAGTGCTGGCACTTTTCATCTCTGGCAATTGCTTGACGTTTGCAATTTCTCAGCTCGTGTCTACGAGATGGAAAGAGAATGACCGTGACGTTTGGTGGGTAGAGAAGCGCAAAGCCCCAGTGTTGCTGCGCCTGTGAAAGCGCTTCCAAGGAAGGGTGCTGGCTAGCAAGAGCTTTCAGTGCTGGCACTTTTCATCTCTGAGCAATTGCTCGACGTTTGCAATTTCTCAGCTCGTGTCTACGAGACGCAAAGAGAATGACCGTGACGTTTGGTGGCTAGAGAAGCGCAAAGCCCCAGTGTTGCTGCGCCTGTGAAAGCGCTTCCAAGGAAGGGTGCTGGCTAGCAACAGCTTTCAGTGCTGGCACTTTTCATCTCTGAGCAATTGCTCGACGTTTGCAATTTCTCACCTGAGCTCTCTTTAGAGTGTGCGAGAGGATGAGCAGAAGATTAGGTGGCTAGAGAAGCCCAGAGCCCCAGTGTTCTTAGGCCTACAAAAGCGCTTCCAAGGAAGGGGGCTGGCTAGCAACAGCTTTCAGTGCTGGCACTTTTCATCTCTGAGCAATTGCTCGACGTTTGCAATTTCTCAGCTCGTGTCTACGAGACGCAAAGAGAATGACCGTGACGTTTGGTGCGCATAGAAGCGCAAAGCCCCAGTGTTGCTGCGCCTGTGAAAGCGCTTCCAAGGAAGGGTGCTGGCTAGCAACAGCTTTCAGTGCTGGCACTTTTCATCTCTGAGCAATTGCTGGACGTTTGCAATTTCTCACCTGAGCTCTCTTTAGAGTGCGCGAGAGGATGAGCAGAAGATTAGGTGGCTAGAGAAGCCCAGAGCCCCAGTGTTCTTAGGCCTACAAAAGCGCTTCCAAGGAAGGGTGCTGGCTAGCAACAGCTTTCAGTGCTGGCACTTTTCATCTCTGAGCAATTGCTCAACGTTTGCAATTTCTCAGCTCGTGTCTACGAGACGCAAAGAGAATGACCGTGACTTTTGGTGGCTAGAGAAGAGCAAAGCCCCAGTGTTGCTGCGCCTGTGAAAGCGCTTCCAAGGAAGGGTGCTGGCTAGCAACAGCTTTCAGTGCTGGCACTTTTCATCTCTGAGCAATTGCTCGACGTTTGCAATTTCTCAGCTCGTGTCTACGAGACGGAAAGAGAATGACCGTGACGTTTGGTGCGCATAGAAGAGCAAAGCCCCAGTGTTGCTGCGCCTGTGAAAGCGCTTCCAAGGAAGGGTGCTGGCTAGCAAGAGCTTTCAGTGCTGGCACTTTTCATCTCTGAGCAATTGCTCGACGTTTGCAATTTCTCACCTGAGCTCTCTTTAGAGTGCGCAAGAGGATGAGCAGAAGATTAGGTGGCTAGAGAAGCCCAGAGCCCCAGTGTTCTTAGCGCTACAAAAGCGCTTCCAAGGAAGGGTGCTGGCTAGCAAGAGCTTTCAGTGCTGGCACTTTTCATCTCTGAGCAATTGGTGGATGTTTGCAATTTCTCACCTGAGCTCTCTTTAGAGTGCGCGAGAGGATGAGCAGAAGATTAGGTGGCTAGAGAAGCCCAGAGCCCCAGTGTTCTTAGGCCTACAAAAGCGCTTCCAAGGAAGGGGGCTGGCTAGCAACAGCTTTCAGTGCTGGCACTTTTCATCTCTGAGCAATTGCTCGACGTTTGCAATTTCTCAGCTCGTGTCTACAAGACGGAAAGAGAATGACAGTGACGTTTGGTGCGTATAGAAGCGCAAAGCCCCAGTGTTACTGCGCCTGTGAAAGCACTTCCAAGGAAGGGTGCTGGCTAGCAACAGCTTTCAGTGCTGGCACTTTTCATCTCTGAGCAATTGCTCGACGTTTGCAATTTCTCACCTGAGCTCTCTTTAGAGTGCGCGAGAGGATGAGCAGAAGATTAGGTGGCTAGAGAAGCCCAGAGCCCCAGTGTTCTTAGGCCTACAAAAGCGCTTCCAAGGAAGGGGGCTGGCTAGCAACAGCTTTCAGTGCTGGCACTTTTCATCTCTGAGCAATTGCTCGACGTTTGCAATTTCTCAGCTCGTGTCTACGAGACGCAAAGAGAATGACCGTGACATTTGGTGGGTAGAAAGTGAAAAGCCCCAGTGTTGCTGCGCCTGTGAAAGCGCTTCCAAGGAAGGGTGCTGGCTAGCAACAGCTTTCAGTGCTGGCACTTTTCATCTCTGAGCAATTGCTGGACGTTTGCAATTTCTCAGCTCGTGTCTACGAGACGGAAAGAGAATGACCGTGACGTTTGGTGGGTAGAGAAGCACAAAGCCCCAGTGTTACTGCGCCTGTGAAAGCGCTTCCAAGGAAGGGTGCTGGCTAGCAACAGCTTTCAGTGCTGGCACTTTTCATCTCTGAGCAATTGCTCGATGTTTGCAATTTCTCAGCTCGTGTCTACGAGACTCAAAGAGAATGACCGTGACGTTTGGTAGCTAGAGAAGAGCAAAGCCCCAGTGTTGCTGCGCCTGTGAAAGCGCTTCCAAGGAAGGGTGCTGGCTAGCAACAGCTTTCAGTGCTGGCACTTTTCATCTCTGAGCAATTGCTCGACGTTTGCAATTTCTCAGCTCGTGTCTACGAGACGCAAAGAGAATGACCGTGACGTTTGGTGCACATAGAAGCGCAAAGCCCCAGTGTTACTGCGCCTGTGAAAGCGCTTCCAAGGAAGGGTGCTGGCTAGCAAGAGCTTTCAGTGCTGGCACTTTTCATCTCTGAGCAATTGCTCGACGTTTGCAATTTCTCACCTGAGCTCTCTTTAGAGTGCGCGAGAGGATGAGCAGAAGATTAGGTGGCTAGAGAAGCCCAGAGCCCCAGTGTTCTAAGCTCTACAAAAGCGCTTCCAAGGAAGGGGGCTGGCTAGCAACAGCTTTCAGTGCTGGCACTTTTCATCTCTGAGCAATTGCTCGACGTTTGCAATTTCTCAGCTCGTGTCTACAAGACGGAAAGAGAATGACAGTGACGTTTGGTGGGTAGAGAAGCGCAAAGCCCCAGTGTTGCTGCGCCTGTGAAAGCGCTTCCAAGGAAGGGTGCTGGCTAGCAACAGCTTTCAGTGCTGGCACTTTTCATCTCTGAGCAATTGCTCGACGTTTGCAATTTCTCAGCTCGTGTCTACGAGACGCAAAGAGAATGACCGTGACGTTTGCTGGGTAGAGAAGCACAAAGCCCCAGTGTTGCTGCGCCTGTGAAAGCGCTTCCAAGGAAGGGTGCTGGCTAGCAACAGCTTTCAGTGCTGGCACTTTTCATCTCTGAGCAATTGCTCGACGTTTGCAATTTCTCAGCTCGTGTCTACGAGACGGAAAGAGAATGACCGTGACGTTTGGTGGCTAGAGAAGCCCAGAGCCCCAGTGTTCTTAGGCCTACAAAAGCGCTTCCAAGGAAGGGTGCTGGCTAGCAACAGCTTTCAGTGCTGGCACTTTTCATCTCTGAGCAATTGCTCGACGTTTGCAATTTCTCAGCTCGTGTCTACGAGACGCAAAGAGAATGACCGTGACGTTTGGTGCACATAGAAGCGCAAAGCCCCAGTGTTACTGCGCCTGTGAAAGCGCTTCCAAGGAAGGGTGCTGGCTAGCAAGAGCTTTCAGTGCTGGCACTTTTCATCTCTGAGCAATTGCTCGACGTTTGCAATTTCTCACCTGAGCTCTCTTTAGAGTGCGCGAGAGGATGAGCAGAAGATTAGGTGGCTAGAGAAGCCCAGAGCCCCAGTGTTCTTAGGCCTACAAAAGCGCTTCCAAGGAAGGGTGCTGGCTAGCAACAGCTTTCAGTGCTGGCACTTTTCATCTCTGAGCAATTGCTCGACATTTGCAATTTCTCACCTGAGCTCTCTTTAGAGTGCGCGAGAGGATGAGCAGAAGATTAGGTGGCTAGAGAAGCCCAGAGCCCCAGTGTTCTAAGCTCTACAAAAGCATTTCCACGGAAGGGTGCTGGCTAGCAACAGCTTTCAGTGCTGGCACTTTTCATCTCTGGCAATTGCTTGACGTTTGCAATTTCTCAGCTCGTGTCTACGAGACGGAAAGAGAATGACCGTGACGTTTGGTGGGTAGAGAAGCACAAAGCCCCAGTGTTGCTGCGCCTGTGAAAGCGCTTCCAAGGAAGGGTGCTGGCTAGCAAGAGCTTTCAGTGCTGGCACTTTTCATCTCTGAGCAATTGCTCGACGTTTGCAATTTCTCACCTGAGCTCTCTTTAGAGTGCGCGAGAGGATGAGCAGAAGATTAGGTGGCTAGAGAAGCCCAGAGCCCCAGTGTTCTTAGGCCTACAAAAGCGCTTCCAAGGAAGGGGGCTGGCTAGCAACAGCTTTCAGTGCTGGCACTTTTCATCTCTGAGCAATTGCTCGATGTTTGCAATTTCTCAGCTCGTGTCTACGAGACGGAAAGAGAATGACCGTGACGTTTGGTGGCTAGAGAAGCACAAAGCCCCAGTGTTGCTGCGCCTGTGAAAGCGCTTCCAAGGAAGGGTGCTGGCTAGCAACAGCTTTCAGTGCTGGCACTTTTCATCTCTGAGCAATTGCTCGACGTTTGCAATTTTTCACCTGAGCTCTCTTTAGAGTGTGCGAGAGGATGAGCAGAAGATTAGGTGGCTAGAGAAGCCCAGAGCCCCAGTCTTCTTAGGCCTACAAAAGCGCTTCCAAGGAAGGGGGCTGGCTAGCAACAGCTTTCAGTGCTGGCACTTTTCATCTCTGAGCAATTGCTCGACGTTTGCAATTTCTCACCTGAGCTCTCTTTAGAGTGCGCGAGAGGATGAGCAGAAGATTAGGTGGCTAGAGAAGCCCAGAGCCCCAGTGTTCTTAGGCCTACAAAAGCGCTTCCAAGGAAGGGTGCTGGCTAGCAACAGCTTTCAGTGCTGGCACTTTTCATCTCTGAGCAATTGCTCGACGTTTGCAATTTCTCACCTGAGCTCTCTTTAGAGTGCGCGAGAGGATGAGCAGAAGATTAGGTGGCTAGAGAAGCCCAGAGCCCCAGTGTTCTTAGGCCTACAAAAGCGCTTCCAAGGAAGGGGGCTGGCTAGCAACAGCTTTCAGTGCTGGCACTTTTCATCTCTGAGCAATTGCTCGACGTTTGCAATTTCTCAGCTCGTGTCTACAAGACGGAAAGAGAATGACAGTGACGTTTGGTGGGTAGAGAAGCGCAAAGCCCCAGTGTTGCTGCGCCTGTGAAAGCGCTTCCAAGGAAGGGTGCTGGCTAGCAACAGCTTTCAGTGCTGGCACTTTTCATCTCTGAGCAATTGCTCGACGTTTGCAATTTCTCAGCTCGTGTCTACGAGACGCAAAGAGAATGACCGTGACGTTTGCTGGGTAGAGAAGCACAAAGCCCCAGTGTTGCTGCGCCTGTGAAAGCGCTTCCAAGGAAGGGGGCTGGCTAGGAAGAGCTTTCAGTGCTGGCACTTTTCATCTCTGAGCAATTGCTCGACGTTTGCAATTTCTCACCTGAGCTCTCTTTAGAGTGCGCGAGAGGATGAGCAGAAGATTAGGTGGCTAGAGAAGCCCAGAGCCCCAGTGTTCTTAGGCCTACAAAAGCGCTTCCAAGGAAGGGTGCTGGCTAGCAAGAGCTTTCAGTGCTGGCACTTTTCATCTCTGAGCAATTGCTCGACGTTTGCAATTTCTCAGCTCGTGTCTACGAAACGCAAAGAGAATGACCGTGACGTTTGCTGGGTAGAGAAGCACAAAGCCCCAGTGTTGCTGCGCCTGTGAAAGCGCTTCCAAGGAAGGGGGCTGGCTAGGAAGAGCTTTCAGTGCTGGCACTTTTCATCTCTGAGCAATTGCTCGACGTTTGCAATTTCTCACCTGAGCTCTCTTTAGAGTGCGCGAGAGGATGAGCAGAAGATTAGGTGGCTAGAGAAGCCCAGAGCCCCAGTGTTCTTAGGCCTACAAAAGCGCTTCCAAGGAAGGGTGCTGGCTAGCAAGAGCTTTCAGTGCTGGCACTTTTCATCTCTGAGCAATTGCTCGACGTTTGCAATTTCTCAGCTCGTGTCTACGAGACGGAAAGAGAATGACCGTGACGTTTGGTGCGTATAGAAGAGCAAAGCCCCAGTGTTGCTGCGCCTGTGAAAGCGCTTCCAAGGAAGGGTGCTGGCTAGCAACAGCTTTCAGTGCTGGCACTTTTCATCTCTGAGCAATTGCTCGACGTTTGCAATTTCTCACCTGAGCTCTCTTTAGAGTGCGCAAGAGGATGAGCAGAAGATTAGGTGGCTAGAGAAACGCAGAGCCCCAGTGTTCTTAGCGCTACAAAAGCGCTTCCAAGGAAGGGTGCTGGCTAGCAACAGCTTTCAGTGCTGGCACTTTTCATCTCTGAGCAATTGCTCGACGTTTGCAATTTCTCACCTGAGCTCTCTTTAGAGTGCGCGAGAGGATGAGCAGAAGATTAGGTGGCTAGAGAAGCCCAGAGCCCCAGTGTTCTAAGCTCTACAAAAGCATTTCCAAGGAAGGGTGCTGGCTAGCAAGAGCTTTCAGTGCTGGCACTTTTCATCTCTGGCAATTGCTCGACGTTTGCAATTTCTCAGCTCGTGTCTACGAGACGGAAAGAGAATGACCGTGACGTTTGGTGGGTAGAGAAGCACAAAGCCCCAGTGTTGCTGCGCCTGTGAAAGCGCTTCCAAGGAAGGGTGCTGGCTAGCAACAGCTTTCAGTGCTGGCACTTTTCATCTCTGAGCAATTGCTGGACGTTTGCAATTTCTCACCTGAGCTCTCTTTAGAGTGCGCGAGAGGATGAGCAGAAGATTAGGTGGCTAGAGAAGCCCAGAGCCCCAGTGTTCTTAGGCCTACAAAAGCGCTTCCAAGGAAGGGTGCTGGCTAGCAAGAGCTTTCAGTGCTGGCACTTTTCATCTCTGAGCAATTGCTCGACGTTTGCAATTTCTCAGCTCGTGTCTACAAGACGGAAAGAGAATGACAGTGACGTTTGGTGCGTATAGAAGCGCAAAGCCCCAGTGTTGCTGCGCCTGTGAAAGCGCTTCCAAGGAAGGGTGCTGGCTAGCAACAGCTTTCAGTGCTGGCACTTTTCATCTCTGAGCAATTGCTGGACGTTTGCAATTTCTCACCTGAGCTCTCTTTAGAGTGCGCGAGAGGATGAGCAGAAGATTAGGTGGCTAGAGAAGCCCAGAGCCCCACTGTTCTTAGGCCTACAAAAGCGCTTCCAAGGAAGGGGGCTGGCTAGCAACAGCTTTCAGTGCTGGCACTTTTCATCTCTGAGCAATTGCTGGACGTTTGCAATTTCTCAGCTCGTGTCTACGAGACGGAAAGAGAATGACCGTGACGTTTGGTGGCTAGAGAAGAGCAAAGCCCCAGTGTTGCTGCGCCTGTGAAAGCGCTTCCAAGGAAGGGTGCTGGCTAGCAACAGCTTTCAGTGCTGGCACTTTTCATCTCTGAGCAATTGCTCGACGTTTGCAATTTCTCAGCTCGTGTCTACGAGACGGAAAGAGAATGACCGTGACGTTTGGTGCGCATAGAAGAGCAAAGCCCCAGTGTTGCTGCGCCTGTGAAAGCGCTTCCAAGGAAGGGTGCTGGCTAGCAAGAGCTTTCAGTGCTGGCACTTTTCATCTCTGAGCAATTGCTCGACGTTTGCAATTTCTCACCTGAGCTCTCTTTAGAGTGCGCAAGAGGATGAGCAGAAGATTAGGTGGCTAGAGAAACGCAGAGCCCCAGTGTTCTTAGCGCTACAAAAGCGCTTCCAAGGAAGGGTGCTGGCTAGCAACAGCTTTCAGTGCTGGCACTTTTCATCTCTGAGCAATTGCTCGACGTTTGCAATTTCTCACCTGAGCTCTCTTTAGAGTGCGCGAGAGGATGAGCAGAAGATTAGGTGGCTAGAGAAGCCCAGAGCCCCAGTGTTCTAAGCTCTACAAAAGCATTTCCAAGGAAGGGTGCTGGCTAGCAAGAGCTTTCAGTGCTGGCACTTTTCATCTCTGGCAATTGCTCGACGTTTGCAATTTCTCAGCTCGTGTCTACGAGACGGAAAGAGAATGACCGTGACGTTTGGTGGCTAGAGAAGCACAAAGCCCCAGTGTTGCTGCGCCTGTGAAAGCGCTTCCAAGGAAGGGGGCTGGCTAGCAACAGCTTTCAGTGCTGGCACTTTTCATCTCTGAGCAATTGCTCGACGTTTGCAATTTCTCACCTGAGCTCTCTTTAGAGTGCGCGAGAGGATGAGCAGAAGATTAGGTGGCTAGAGAAGCCCAGAGCCCCAGTGTTCTTAGGCCTACAAAAGCGCTTCCAAGGAAGGGGGCTGGCTAGCAACAGCTTTCAGTGCTGGCACTTTTCATCTCTGAGCAATTGCTCGACGTTTGCAATTTCTCAGCTCGTGTCTACAAGACGGAAAGAGAATGACAGTGACGTTTGGTGCGTATAGAAGCGCAAAGCCCCAGTGTTACTGCGCCTGTGAAAGCGCTTCCAAGGAAGGGTGCTGGCTAGCAACAGCTTTCAGTGCTGGCACTTTTCATCTCTGAGCAATTGCTGGACGTTTGCAATTTCTCACCTGAGCTCTCTTTAGAGTGCGCGAGAGGATGAGCAGAAGATTAGGTGGCTAGAGAAGCCCAGAGCCCCAGTGTTCTTAGGCCTACAAAAGCGCTTCCAAGGAAGGGGGCTGGCTAGCAACAGCTTTCAGTGCTGGCACTTTTCATCTCTGAGCAATTGCTCGACGTTTGCAATTTCTCAGCTCGTGTCTACGACACGGAAAGAGAATGACCGTGACATTTGGTGGGTAGAAAGTGAAAAGCCCCAGTGTTGCTGCGCCTGTGAAAGCGCTTCCAAGGAAGGGTGCTGGCTAGCAACAGCTTTCAGTGCTGGCACTTTTCATCTCTGAGCAATTGCTGGACGTTTGCAATTTCTCAGCTCGTGTCTACGAGACGGAAAGAGAATGACCGTGACGTTTGGTGGGTAGAGAAGCGCAAAGCCCCAGTGTTACTGCGCCTGTGAAAGCGCTTCCAAGGAAGGGTGCTGGCTAGCAAGAGCTTTCAGTGCTGGCACTTTTCATCTCTGAGCAATTGCTCGACGTTTGCAATTTCTCACCTGAGCTCTCTTTAGAGTGCGCGAGAGGATGAGCAGAAGATGAGGTGGCTAGAGAAGCCCAGAGCCCCAGTGTGCTTAGACCTACAAAAGCGCTTCCAAGGAAGGGTGCTGGCTAGCAACAGCTTTCAGTGCTGGCACTTTTCATCTCTGAGCAATTGCTCGACGTTTGCAATTTCTCACCTGAGCTCTCTTTAGAGTGCGCGAGAGGATGAGCAGAAGATTAGGTGGCTAGAGAAGCCCAGAGCCCCAGTGTTCTTAGGGCTACAAAAGCGCTTCCAAGGAAGGGGGCTGGCTAGCAACAGCTTTCAGTGCTGGCACTTTTCATCTCTGAGCAATTGCTCGACATTTGCAATTTCTCACCTGAGCTCTCTTTAGAGTGCGCGAGAGGATGAGCAGAAGATTAGGTGGCTAGAGAAGCCTAGAGCCCCAGTGTTCTAAGCTCTACAAAAGCATTTCCACGGAAGGGTGCTGGCTAGCAAGAGCTTTCAGTGCTGGCACTTTTCATCTCTGAGCAATTGCTCGACGTTTGCAATTTCTCAGCTCGTGTCTACAAGACGGAAAGAGAATGACAGTGACGTTTGGTGCGTATAGAAGCGCAAAGCCCCAGTGTTACTGCGCCTGTGAAAGCGCTTCCAAGGAAGGGTGCTGGCTAGCAACAGCTTTCAGTGCTGGCACTTTTCATCTCTGAGCAATTGCTGGACGTTTGCAATTTCTCACCTGAGCTCTCTTTAGAGTGCGCGAGAGGATGAGCAGAAGATTAGGTGGCTAGAGAAGCCCAGAGCCCCAGTGTTCTTAGGCCTACAAAAGCGCTTCCAAGGAAGGGTGCTGGCTAGCAACAGCTTTCAGTGCTGGCACTTTTCATCTCTGAGCAATTGCTCGACGTTTGCAATTTCTCAGCTCGTGTCTACGACACGGAAAGAGAATGACCGTGACATTTGGTGGGTAGAAAGTGAAAAGCCCCAGTGTTGCTGCGCCTGTGAAAGCGCTTCCAAGGAAGGGTGCTGGCTAGCAAGAGCTTTCAGTGCTGGCACTTTTCATCTCTGAGCAATTGCTCGACGTTTGCAATTTCTCAGCTCGTGTCTACGAGACGGAAAGAGAATGACCGTGACGTTTGGTGGGTAGAGACGCGCAAAGCCCCAGTGTTACTGCGCCTGTGAAAGCGCTTCCAAGGAAGGGTGCTGGCTAGCAACAGCTTTCAGTGCTGGCACTTTTCATCTCTGAGCAATTGCTCGATGTTTGCAATTTCTCAGCTCGTGTCTACGAGACGGAAAGAGAATGACCGTGACGTTTGGTGGCTAGAGAAGCCCAGAGCCCCAGTGTTCTTAGGCCTACAAAAGCGCTTCCAAGGAAGGGTGCTGGCTAGCAAGAGCTTTCAGTGCTGGCACTTTTCATCTCTGAGCAATTGCTCGACGTTTGCAATTTCTCAGCTCGTGTCTACGAGACGCAAAGAGAATGACCGTGACGTTTGGTGCACATAGAAGCGCAAAGCCCCAGTGTTACTGCGCCTGGGAAAGCGCTTCCAAGGAAGGGTGCTGGCTAGCAAGAGCTTTCAGTGCTGGCACTTTTCATCTCTGAGCAATTGCTCGACGTTTGCAATTTCTCACCTGAGCTCTCTTTAGAGTGCGCGAGAGGATGAGCAGAAGATTAGGTGGCTAGAGAAGCCCAGAGCCCCAGTGTTCTTAGGGCTACAAAAGCGCTTCCAAGGAAGGGGGCTGGCTAGCAACAGCTTTCAGTGCTGGCACTTTTCATCTCTGAGCAATTGCTCGACATTTGCAATTTCTCACCTGAGCTCTCTTTAGAGTGCGCGAGAGGATGAGCAGAAGATTAGGTGGCTAGAGAAGCCCAGAGCCCCAGTGTTCTAAGCTCTACAAAAGCATTTCCACGGAAGGGTGCTGGCTAGCAACAGCTTTCAGTGCTGGCACTTTTCATCTCTGGCAATTGCTCGACGTTTGCAATTTCTCAGCTCGTGTCTACGAGACGGAAAGAGAATGACCGTGACGTTTGGTGGGTAGAGAAGCACAAAGCCCCAGTGTTGCTACGCCTGTGAAAGCGCTTCCAAGGAAGGGTGCTGGCTAGCAACAGCTTTCAGTGCTGGCACTTTTCATCTCTGAGCAATTGCTCGACGTTTGCAATTTCTCACCTGAGCTCTCTTTAGAGTGCGCGAGAGGATGAGCAGAAGATTAGGTGGCTAGAGAAGCCCAGAGCCCCAGTGTTCTAAGCTCTACAAAAGCGCTTCCAAGGAAGGGGGCTGGCTAGCAACAGCTTTCAGTGCTGGCACTTTTCATCTCTGAGCAATTGCTCGATGTTTGCAATTTCTCAGCTCGTGTCTACGAGACGCAAAGAGAATGACCGTGACGTTTGGTGCGTATAAAAGCGCAAAGCCCCAGTGTTGCTGCACCTGTGAAAGCGCTTCCAAAGAAGGGTGCTGGCTAGCAACAGCTTTCAGTGCTGGCACTTTTCATCTCTGAGCAATTGCTCGACGTTTGCAATTTTTCACCTGAGCTCTCTTTAGAGTGTGCGAGAGGATGAGCAGAAGATTAGGTGGCTAGAGAAGCCCAGAGCCCCAGTGTTCTAAGGCCTACAAAAGCGCTTCCAAGGAAGGGGGCTGGCTAGCAACAGCTTTCAGTGCTGGCACTTTTCATCTCTGAGCAATTGCTCGACGTTTGCAATTTCTCAGCTCTTGTCTACGAGACGCAAAGAGAATGACCGTGACGTTTGGTGGCTAGAGAAGAGCAAAGCCCCAGTGTTGCTGCGCCTGTGAAAGCGCTTCCAAGGAAGGGTGCTGGCTAGCAAGAGCTTTCAGTGCTGGCACTTTTCATCTCTGAGCAATTGCTCGACGTTTGCAATTTCTCAGCTCGTGTCTACGAGACGGAAAGAGAATGACCGTGACGTTTGGTGGGTAGAGAAGCGCAAAGCCCCAGTGTTGCTGCGCCTGTGAAAGCGCTTCCAAGGAAGGGGGCTGGCTAGCAACAGCTTTCAGTGCTGGCACTTTTCATCTCTGAGCAATTGCTCGACGTTTGCAATTTCTCACCTGAGCTCTCTTTAGAGTGCGCGAGAGGATGAGCAGAAGATGAGGTGGCTAGAGAAGCCCAGAGCCCCAGTGTTCTTAGGCCTACAAAAGCGCTTCCAAGGAAGGGGGCTGGCTAGCAAGAGCTTTCAGTGCTGGCACTTTTCATCTCTGAGCAATTGCTCGACGTTTGCAATTTCTCACCTGAGCTCTCTTTAGAGTGCGCGAGAGGATGAGCAGAAGATTAGGTGGCTAGAGAAGCCCAGAGCCCCAGTGTTCTTAGGCCTACAAAAGCGCTTCCAAGGAAGGGGGCTGGCTAGCAAGAGCTTTCAGTGCTGGCACTTTTCATCTCTGAGCAATTGCTCGACGTTTGCAATTTCTCACCTGAGCTCTCTTTAGACTGCGCGAGAGGATGAGCAGAAGATTAGGTGGCTACAGAAGCCCAGAGCCCCAGTGTTCTAAAGGCCTACAAAAGCGCTTCCAAGGAAGGGTGCTGGCTAGCAAGAGCTTTCAGTGCTGGCACTTTTCATCTCTGAGCAATTGCTGGACGTTTGCAATTTCTCACCTGAGCTCTCTTTAGAGTGCGCGAGAGGATGAGCAGAAGATTAGGTGGCTAGAGAAGCCCAGAGCCCCAGTGTTCTAAGCTCTACAATAGCATTTCCAAGGAAGGGTGCTGGCTAGCAACAGCTTTCAGTGCTGGCACTTTTCATCTCTGAGCAATTGCTCGACGTTTGCAATTTCTCAGCTCGTGTCGAGACGGAAAGAGAATGACCGTGACGTTTGTTGCATATAGAAGTGCAAAGCCCCAGTGATGCTGCGCCTGTGAAAGCGCTTCCAAGGAAGGGTGCTGGCTAGCAAGAGCTTTCAGTGCTGGCACTTTTCATCTCTGAGCAATTGCTGGACGTTTGCAATTTCTCACCTGAGCTCTCTTTAGAGTGCGCGAGAGGATGAGCAGAAGATTAGGTGGCTAGAGAAGCCCAGAGCCCCAGTGTTCTTAGGCCTACAAAAGCGCTTCCAAGGAAGGGGGCTGGCTAGCAACAGCTTTCAGTGCTGGCACTTTTCATCTCTGAGCAATTGCTCGATGTTTGCAATTTCTCAGCTCGTGTCTACGAGACGCAAAGAGAATGACCGTGACGTTTGGTGCGTATAAAAGCGCAAAGTCCCAGTGTTGCTGCGCCTGTGAAAGCGCTTCCAAGGAAAGGTGCTGGCTAGCAACAGCTTTCAGTGCTGGCACTTTTCATCTCTGAGCAATTGCTCGACGTTTGCAATTTTTCACCTGAGCTCTCTTTAGAGTGCGCGAGAGGATGAGCAGAAGATTAGGTGGCTAGAGAAGCCCAGAGCCCCAGTGTTCTAAGGGCTACAAAAGCGCTTCCAAGGAAGGGGGCTGGCTAGCAACAGCTTTCAGTGCTGGCACTTTTCATCTCTGAGCAATTGCTCGACGTTTGCAATTTCTCAGCTCGTGTCGTCGAGACGGAAAGAGAGTGTCCGTGACTTTTGGTGCGTATAGAAGCGCAAAGCCCCAGTGTTGCTGCGCCTGTGAAAGCGCTTCCAAGGAAGGGTGCTGGCTAGCAACAGCTTTCAGTGCTGGCACTTTTCATCTCTGAGCAATAGCTCGACGTTTGCAATTTCTCAGCTCGTGTCTACGAGACGCAAAGAGAATGACCGTGACGTTTGGTGCACATAGAAGCGCAAAGCCCCAGTGTTACTGCGCCTGTGAAAGCGCTTCCAAAGAAGGGTGCTGGCTAGCAAGAGCTTTCAGTGCTGGCACTTTTCATCTCTGAGCAATTGCTCGACGTTTGCAATTTCTCACCTGAGCTCTCTTTAGACTGCGCGAGAGGATGAGCAGAAGATTAGGTGGCTAGAGAAGCCCAGAGCCCCAGTGTTCTTAGGCCTACAAAAGTGCTTCCAAGGAAGGGTGCTGGCTAGCAACAGCTTTCAGTGCTGGCACTTTTCATCTCTGAGCAATTGCTCGACGTTTGCAATTTCTCAGCTCGTGTCTACAAGACGGAAAGAGAATGACCGTGACGTTTGGTGCGTATAGAAGCGCAAAGCCCCAGTGTTGCTGCGCCTGTGAAAGCGCTTCCAAGGAAGGGTGCTGGCTAGCAACAGCTTTCAGTGCTGGCACTTTTCATCTCTGAGGAATAGCTCGACGTTTGCAATTTCTCAGCTCGTGTCTACGAGACGCAAAGAGAATGACCGTGACGTTTGGTGGGTAGAGAAGCGCAAAGCCCCAGTGTTGCTGCGCCTGTGAAAGCGCTTCCAAGGAAGAGTGCTGGCTAGCAAGAGCTTTCAGTGCTGGCACTTTTCATCTCTGAGCAATTGCTCGACGTTTGCAATTTTTCACCTGAGCTCTCTTTAGACTGCGCGAGAGGATGAGCAGAAGATGAGGTGGCTAGAGAAGCCCAGAGCCCCAGTGTTCTTAGGCCTACAAAAGCGCTTCCAAGGAAGGGTGCTGGCTAGCAAGAGCTTTCAGTGCTGGCACTTTTCATCTCTGAGCAATTGCTGGACATTTGCAATTTCTCACCTGAGCTCTCTTTAGAGTGCGCGAGAGGATGAGCAGAAGATTAGGTGGCTAGAGAAGCCCAAAGCCCCAGTGTTCTTAGGCCTACAAAAGCGCTTCCAAGGAAGGGGGCTGGCTAGCAACAGCTTTCAGTGCTGGCACTTTTCATCTCTGAGCAATTGCTCGACGTTTGCAATTTCTCACCTGAGCTCTCTTTAGACTGCGCGAGAGGATGAGCAGAAGATTAGGTGGCTACAGAAGCCCAGAGCCCCAGTGTTCTAAAGGCCTACAATAGCGCTTCCAAGGAAGGGTGCTGGCTAGCAACAGCTTTCAGTGCTGGCACTTTTCATCTCTGAGCAATTGCTGGACGTTTGCAATTTCTCACCTGAGCTCTCTTTAGAGTGCGCGAGAGGATGAGCAGAAGATTAGGTGGCTAGAGAAGCCCAGAGCCCCAGTGTTCTAAGCTCTACAATAGCATTTCCAAGGAAGGGTGCTGGCTAGCAAGAGCTTTCAGTGCTGGCACTTTTCATCTCTGAGCAATTGCTCGACGTTTGCAATTTCTCAGCTCGTGTCTACGAGACGGAAAGAGAATGACCGTGACGTTTGTTGCGTATAGAAGCGCAAAGCCCCAGTGATGCTGCGCCTGTGAAAGCGCTTCCAAGGAAGGGGGCTGGCTAGCAACAGCTTTCAGTGCTGGCACTTTTCATCTCTGAGCAATTGCTCGACGTTTGCAATTTCTCACCTGAGCTCTCTTTAGAGTGCGCGAGAGGATGAGCAGAAGATTAGGTGGCTAGAGAAGCCCAGAGCCCCAGTGTTCTTAGGCCTACAAAAGCGCTTCCAAGGAAGGGTGCTGGCTAGCAACAGCTTTCAGTGCTGGCACTTTTCATCTCTGAGCAATTGCTCGATGTTTGCAATTTCTCAGCTCGTGTCTACGAGACGCAAAGAGAATGACCGTGACGTTTGGTGCGTATAAAAGCGCAAAGCCCCAGTGTTGCTGCGCCTGTGAAAGCGCTTCCAAGGAAGGGTGCTGGCTAGCAAGAGCTTTCAGTGCTGGCACTTTTCATCTCTGAGCAATTGCTCGACGTTTGCAATTTTTCACCTGAGCTCTCTTTAGAGTGTGCGAGAGGATGAGCAGAAGATTAGGTGGCTAGAGAAGCCCAGAGCCCCAGTGTTCTAAGGGCTACAAAAGCGCTTCCAAGGAAGGGGGCTGGCTAGCAACAGCTTTCAGTGCTGGCACTTTTCATCTCTGAGCAATTGCTCGACGTTTGCAATTTCTCAGCTCGTGTCTACGAGACGCAAAGAGAATGACCGTGACGTTTGGTGCGCATAGAAGCGCAAAGCCCCAGTGTTACTGCGCCTGTGAAAGCCCTTCCAAAGAAGGGTGCTGGCTAGCAAGAGCTTTCAGTGCTGGCACTTTTCATCTCTGAGCAATTGCTCGACGTTTGCAATTTCTCACCTGAGCTCTCTTTAGAGTGCGCGAGAGGATGAGCAGAAGATGAGGTGGCTAGAGAAGCCCAGAGCCCCAGTGTTCTTAGGCCTACAAAAGCGCTTCCAAGGAAGGGGGCTGGCTAGCAACAGCTTTCAGTGCTGGCACTTTTCATCTCTGAGCAATTGCTCGACGTTTGCAATTTCTCAGCTCGTGTCTACAAGACGGAAAGAGAATGACCGTGACGTTTGGTGCGCATAGAAGCGCAAAGCCCCAGTGTTACTGCGCCTGTGAAAGCGCTTCCAAGGAAGGGTGCTGGCTAGCAAGAGCTTTCAGTGCTGGCACTTTTCATCTCTGAGCAATTGCTCGACGTTTGCAATTTCTCCCCTGAGCTCTCTTCAGAGTGCGCGAGAGGATGAGCAGAAGATTAGGTGGCTAGAGAAGCCCAGAGCCCCAGTGTTCTAAGGGCTACAAAAGCGCTTCCAAGGAAGGGTGCTGGCTAGCAAGAGCTTTCAGTGCTGGCACTTTTCATCTCGGAGCAATTGCTCAACGTTTGCAATTTCTCACCTGAGCTCTCTTTAGAGTGCGCGAGAGGATGAGCAGAAGATTAGGTGGCTAGAGAAGCCCAGAGCCCCAGTGTTCTTAGGCCTACAAAAGCGCTTCCAAGGAAGGGTGCTGGCTAGCAAGAGCTTTCAGTGCTGGCACTTTTCATCTCTGAGCAATTGCTCGACGTTTGCAATTTCTCAGCTCGTGTCTACGAGACGGAAAGAGAATGACCGTGACGTTTGGTGGGTAGAGAAGCGCAAAGCCCCAGTGTTGCTGCGCCTGTGAAAGCGCTTCCAAGGAAGGGTGCTGGCTAGCAACAGCTTTCAGTGCTGGCACTTTTCATCTCTGAGCAATTGCTTGACGTTTGCAATTTCTCAGCTCGTGTCTACGAGACGGAAAGAGAATGACCGTGACGTTTGCTGGGTAGAGAAGCGCAAAGCCCCAGTGTTGCTGCGCCTGTGAAAGCGCTTCCAAGGAAGGGTGCTGGCTAGCAAGAGCTTTCAGTGCTGGCACTTTTCATCTCTGAGCAATTGCTCGACGTTTGCAATTTCTCACCTGAGCTCTCTTTAGAGTGCGCGAGAGGATGAGCAGAAGATTAGGTGGCTAGAGAAGCCCAGAGCCCCAGTGTTCTTAGGCCTACAAAAGCGCTTCCAAGGAAGGGTGCTGGCTAGCAACAGCTTTCAGTGCTGGCACTTTTCATCTCTGAGCAATTGCTCGACGTTTGCAATTTCTCAGCTCGTGTCTACGAGACGCAAAGAGAATGACCGTGACGTTTGGTGGCTAGAGAAGCGCAAAGCCCCAGTGTTACTGCGCCTGTGAAAGCGCTTCCAAGGAAGGGTGCTGGCTAGCAAGAGCTTTCAGTGCTGGCACTTTTCATCTCTGAGCAATTGCTCGACGTTTGCAATTTCTCAGCTCGTGTCTACGAGACGCAAAGAGAATGACCGTGACGTTTGGTGGCTAGAGAAGAGCAAAGCCCCAGTGTTGCTGCGCCTGTGAAAGCGCTTCCAAGGAAGGGTGCTGGCTAGCAACAGCTTTCAGTGCTGGCACTTTTCATCTCTGAGCAATTGCTCGACGTTTGCAATTTCTCAGCTCGTGTCTACGAGACGCAAAGAGAATGACCGTGACGTTTGGTGCGCATAGAAGCGCAAAGCCCCAGTGTTACTGCGCCTGTGAAAGCCCTTCCAAAGAAGGGTGCTGGCTAGCAAGAGCTTTCAGTGCTGGCACTTTTCATCTCTGAGCAATTGCTCGACGTTTGCAATTTCTCACCTGAGCTCTCTTTAGAGTGCGCGAGAGGATGAGCAGAAGATGAGGTGGCTAGAGAAGCCCAGAGCCCCAGTGTTCTTAGGCCTACAAAAGCGCTTCCAAGGAAGGGGGCTGGCTAGCAACAGCTTTCAGTGCTGGCACTTTTCATCTCTGAGCAATTGCTCGACGTTTGCAATTTCTCAGCTCGTGTCTACAAGACGGAAAGAGAATGACCGTGACGTTTGGTGCGCATAGAAGCGCAAAGCCCCAGTGTTACTGCGCCTGTGAAAGCGCTTCCAAGGAAGGGTGCTGGCTAGCAAGAGCTTTCAGTGCTGGCACTTTTCATCTCTGAGCAATTGCTCGACGTTTGCAATTTCTCCCCTGAGCTCTCTTCAGAGTGCGCGAGAGGATGAGCAGAAGATTAGGTGGCTAGAGAAGCCCAGAGCCCCAGTGTTCTAAGGGCTACAAAAGCGCTTCCAAGGAAGGGTGCTGGCTAGCAAGAGCTTTCAGTGCTGGCACTTTTCATCTCGGAGCAATTGCTCAACGTTTGCAATTTCTCACCTGAGCTCTCTTTAGAGTGCGCGAGAGGATGAGCAGAAGATTAGGTGGCTAGAGAAGCCCAGAGCCCCAGTGTTCTTAGGCCTACAAAAGCGCTTCCAAGGAAGGGTGCTGGCTAGCAAGAGCTTTCAGTGCTGGCACTTTTCATCTCTGAGCTATTGCTCGACGTTTGCAATTTCTCAGCTCGTGTCTACGAGACGGAAAGAGAATGACCGTGACGTTTGGTGGGTAGAGAAGCGCAAAGCCCCAGTGTTGCTGCGCCTGTGAAAGCGCTTCCAAGGAAGGGTGCTGGCTAGCAACAGCTTTCAGTGCTGGCACTTTTCATCTCTGAGCAATTGCTTGACGTTTGCAATTTCTCAGCTCGTGTCTACGAGACGGAAAGAGAATGACCGTGACGTTTGCTGGGTAGAGAAGCGCAAAGCCCCAGTGTTGCTGCGCCTGTGAAAGCGCTTCCAAGGAAGGGTGCTGGCTAGCAAGAGCTTTCAGTGCTGGCACTTTTCATCTCTGAGCAATTGCTCGACGTTTGCAATTTCTCACCTGAGCTCTCTTTAGAGTGCGCGAGAGGATGAGCAGAAGATTAGGTGGCTAGAGAAGCCCAGAGCCCCAGTGTTCTTAGGCCTACAAAAGCGCTTCCAAGGAAGGGTGCTGGCTAGCAACAGCTTTCAGTGCTGGCACTTTTCATCTCTGAGCAATTGCTCGACGTTTGCAATTTCTCAGCTCGTGTCTACGACACGGAAAGAGAATGACCGTGACATTTGGTGGGTAGAAAGTGAAAAGCCCCAGTGTTGCTGCGCCTGTGAAAGCGCTTCCAAGGAAGGGTGCTGGCTAGCAACAGCTTTCAGTGCTGGCACTTTTCATCTCTGAGCAATTGCTCGACGTTTGCAATTTCTCAGCTCGTGTCTACGAGACGGAAAGAGAATGACCGTGACGTTTGGTGGGTAGAGACGCGCAAAGCCCCAGTGTTACTGCGCCTGTGAAAGCGCTTCCAAGGAAGGGTGCTGGCTAGCAACAGCTTTCAGTGCTGGCACTTTTCATCTCTGAGCAATTGCTCGATGTTTGCAATTTCTCAGCTCGTGTCTACGAGACGGAAAGAGAATGACCGTGACGTTTGGTGGCTAGAGAAGCCCAGAGCCCCAGTGTTCTTAGGCCTACAAAAGCGCTTCCAAGGAAGGGTGCTGGCTAGCAAGAGCTTTCAGTGCTGGCACTTTTCATCTCTGAGCAATTGCTCGACGTTTGCAATTTCTCAGCTCGTGTCTACGAGACGCAAAGAGAATGACCGTGACGTTTGGTGCACATAGAAGCGCAAAGCCCCAGTGTTACTGCGCCTGGGAAAGCGCTTCCAAGGAAGGGTGCTGGCTAGCAAGAGCTTTCAGTGCTGGCACTTTTCATCTCTGAGCAATTGCTCGACGTTTGCAATTTCTCACCTGAGCTCTCTTTAGAGTGCGCGAGAGGATGAGCAGAAGATTAGGTGGCTAGAGAAGCCCAGAGCCCCAGTGTTCTTAGGGCTACAAAAGCGCTTCCAAGGAAGGGGGCTGGCTAGCAACAGCTTTCAGTGCTGGCACTTTTCATCTCTGAGCAATTGCTCGACATTTGCAATTTCTCACCTGAGCTCTCTTTAGAGTGCGCGAGAGGATGAGCAGAAGATTAGGTGGCTAGAGAAGCCCAGAGCCCCAGTGTTCTAAGCTCTACAAAAGCATTTCCACGGAAGGGTGCTGGCTAGCAACAGCTTTCAGTGCTGGCACTTTTCATCTCTGGCAATTGCTCGACGTTTGCAATTTCTCAGCTCGTGTCTACGAGACGGAAAGAGAATGACCGTGACGTTTGGTGGGTAGAGAAGCACAAAGCCCCAGTGTTGCTACGCCTGTGAAAGCGCTTCCAAGGAAGGGTGCTGGCTAGCAACAGCTTTCAGTGCTGGCACTTTTCATCTCTGAGCAATTGCTCGACGTTTGCAATTTCTCAGCTCGTGTCTACGAGACGGAAAGAGAATGACCGTGACGTTTGGTGGGTAGAGACGCGCAAAGCCCCAGTGTTACTGCGCCTGTGAAAGCGCTTCCAAGGAAGGGTGCTGGCTAGCAACAGCTTTCAGTGCTGGCACTTTTCATCTCTGAGCAATTGCTCGATGTTTGCAATTTCTCAGCTCGTGTCTACGAGACGGAAAGAGAATGACCGTGACGTTTGGTGGCTAGAGAAGCCCAGAGCCCCAGTGTTCTTAGGCCTACAAAAGCGCTTCCAAGGAAGGGTGCTGGCTAGCAAGAGCTTTCAGTGCTGGCACTTTTCATCTCTGAGCAATTGCTCGACGTTTGCAATTTCTCAGCTCGTGTCTACGAGACGCAAAGAGAATGACCGTGACGTTTGGTGCACATAGAAGCGCAAAGCCCCAGTGTTACTGCGCCTGGGAAAGCGCTTCCAAGGAAGGGTGCTGGCTAGCAAGAGCTTTCAGTGCTGGCACTTTTCATCTCTGAGCAATTGCTCGACGTTTGCAATTTCTCACCTGAGCTCTCTTTAGAGTGCGCGAGAGGATGAGCAGAAGATTAGGTGGCTAGAGAAGCCCAGAGCCCCAGTGTTCTTAGGGCTACAAAAGCGCTTCCAAGGAAGGGGGCTGGCTAGCAACAGCTTTCAGTGCTGGCACTTTTCATCTCTGAGCAATTGCTCGACATTTGCAATTTCTCACCTGAGCTCTCTTTAGAGTGCGCGAGAGGATGAGCAGAAGATTAGGTGGCTAGAGAAGCCCAGAGCCCCAGTGTTCTAAGCTCTACAAAAGCATTTCCACGGAAGGGTGCTGGCTAGCAACAGCTTTCAGTGCTGGCACTTTTCATCTCTGGCAATTGCTCGACGTTTGCAATTTCTCAGCTCGTGTCTACGAGACGGAAAGAGAATGACCGTGACGTTTGGTGGGTAGAGAAGCACAAAGCCCCAGTGTTGCTACGCCTGTGAAAGCGCTTCCAAGGAAGGGGGCTGGCTAGCAAGAGCTTTCAGTGCTGGCACTTTTCATCTCTGAGCAATTGCTCGACGTTTGCAATTTCTCACCTGAGCTCTCTTTAGAGTGCGCGAGAGGATGAGCAGAAGATTAGGTGGCTAGAGAAGCCCAGAGCCCCAGTGTTCTAAGCTCTACAAAAGCGCTTCCAAGGAAGGGGGCTGGCTAGCAACAGCTTTCAGTGCTGGCACTTTTCATCTCTGAGCAATTGCTCGATGTTTGCAATTTCTCAGCTCGTGTCTACGAGACGCAAAGAGAATGACCGTGACGTTTGGTGCGTATAAAAGCGCAAAGCCCCAGTGTTGCTGCACCTGTGAAAGCGCTTCCAAAGAAGGGTGCTGGCTAGCAACAGCTTTCAGTGCTGGCACTTTTCATCTCTGAGCAATTGCTCGACGTTTGCAATTTTTCACCTGAGCTCTCTTTAGAGTGTGCGAGAGGATGAGCAGAAGATTAGGTGGCTAGAGAAGCCCAGAGCCCCAGTGTTCTAAGGCCTACAAAAGCGCTTCCAAGGAAGGGGGCTGGCTAGCAACAGCTTTCAGTGCTGGCACTTTTCATCTCTGAGCAATTGCTCGACGTTTGCAATTTCTCAGCTCGTGTCTACAAGACGGAAAGAGAATGACCGTGACGTTTGGTGCGTATAGAAGCGCAAAGCCCCAGTGTTGCTGCGCCTGTGAAAGCGCTTCCAAGGAAGGGTGCTGGCTAGCAAGAGCTTTCAGTGCTGGCACTTTTCATCTCTGAGCAATTGCTCGACGTTTGCAATTTCTCAGCTCGTGTCTACGAGACGCAAAGAGAATGACCGTGACGTTTGGTGCGCATAGAAGCGCAAAGCCCCAGTGTTACTGCGCCTGTGAAAGCGCTTCCAAGGAAGGGTGCTGGCTAGCAACAGCTTTCAGTGCTGGCACTTTTCATCTCTGAGCAATAGCTCGACGTTTGCAATTTCTCAGCTCTTGTCTACGAGACGCAAAGAGAATGACCGTGACGTTTGGTGGCTAGAGAAGAGCAAAGCCCCAGTGTTGCTGCGCCTGTGAAAGCGCTTCCAAGGAAGGGTGCTGGCTAGCAAGAGCTTTCAGTGCTGGCACTTTTCATCTCTGAGCAATTGCTCGACGTTTGCAATTTCTCAGCTCGTGTCTACGAGACGGAAAGAGAATGACCGTGACGTTTGGTGGGTAGAGAAGCGCAAAGCCCCAGTGTTGCTGCGCCTGTGAAAGCGCTTCCAAGGAAGGGGGCTGGCTAGCAACAGCTTTCAGTGCTGGCACTTTTCATCTCTGAGCAATTGCTCGACGTTTGCAATTTCTCACCTGAGCTCTCTTTAGAGTGCGCGAGAGGATGAGCAGAAGATGAGGTGGCTAGAGAAGCCCAGAGCCCCAGTGTTCTTAGGCCTACAAAAGCGCTTCCAAGGAAGGGGGCTGGCTAGCAAGAGCTTTCAGTGCTGGCACTTTTCATCTCTGAGCAATTGCTCGACGTTTGCAATTTCTCACCTGAGCTCTCTTTAGAGTGCGCGAGAGGATGAGCAGAAGATTAGGTGGCTAGAGAAGCCCAGAGCCCCAGTGTTCTTAGGCCTACAAAAGCGCTTCCAAGGAAGGGGGCTGGCTAGCAAGAGCTTTCAGTGCTGGCACTTTTCATCTCTGAGCAATTGCTCGACGTTTGCAATTTCTCACCTGAGCTCTCTTTAGACTGCGCGAGAGGATGAGCAGAAGATTAGGTGGCTACAGAAGCCCAGAGCCCCAGTGTTCTAAAGGCCTACAAAAGCGCTTCCAAGGAAGGGTGCTGGCTAGCAAGAGCTTTCAGTGCTGGCACTTTTCATCTCTGAGCAATTGCTGGACGTTTGCAATTTCTCACCTGAGCTCTCTTTAGAGTGCGCGAGAGGATGAGCAGAAGATTAGGTGGCTAGAGAAGCCCAGAGCCCCAGTGTTCTAAGCTCTACAATAGCATTTCCAAGGAAGGGTGCTGGCTAGCAACAGCTTTCAGTGCTGGCACTTTTCATCTCTGAGCAATTGCTCGACGTTTGCAATTTCTCAGCTCGTGTCGAGACGGAAAGAGAATGACCGTGACGTTTGTTGCATATAGAAGTGCAAAGCCCCAGTGATGCTGCGCCTGTGAAAGCGCTTCCAAGGAAGGGTGCTGGCTAGCAAGAGCTTTCAGTGCTGGCACTTTTCATCTCTGAGCAATTGCTGGACGTTTGCAATTTCTCACCTGAGCTCTCTTTAGAGTGCGCGAGAGGATGAGCAGAAGATTAGGTGGCTAGAGAAGCCCAGAGCCCCAGTGTTCTTAGGCCTACAAAAGCGCTTCCAAGGAAGGGGGCTGGCTAGCAACAGCTTTCAGTGCTGGCACTTTTCATCTCTGAGCAATTGCTCGATGTTTGCAATTTCTCAGCTCGTGTCTACGAGACGCAAAGAGAATGACCGTGACGTTTGGTGCGTATAAAAGCGCAAAGTCCCAGTGTTGCTGCGCCTGTGAAAGCGCTTCCAAGGAAAGGTGCTGGCTAGCAACAGCTTTCAGTGCTGGCACTTTTCATCTCTGAGCAATTGCTCGACGTTTGCAATTTTTCACCTGAGCTCTCTTTAGAGTGTGCGAGAGGATGAGCAGAAGATTAGGTGGCTAGAGAAGCCCAGAGCCCCAGTGTTCTAAGGGCTACAAAAGCGCTTCCAAGGAAGGGGGCTGGCTAGCAACAGCTTTCAGTGCTGGCACTTTTCATCTCTGAGCAATTGCTCGACGTTTGCAATTTCTCAGCTCGTGTCGTCGAGACGGAAAGAGAGTGTCCGTGACTTTTGGTGCGTATAGAAGCGCAAAGCCCCAGTGTTGCTGCGCCTGTGAAAGCGCTTCCAAGGAAGGGTGCTGGCTAGCAACAGCTTTCAGTGCTGGCACTTTTCATCTCTGAGCAATAGCTCGACGTTTGCAATTTCTCAGCTCGTGTCTACGAGACGCAAAGAGAATGACCGTGACGTTTGGTGCACATAGAAGCGCAAAGCCCCAGTGTTACTGCGCCTGTGAAAGCGCTTCCAAAGAAGGGTGCTGGCTAGCAAGAGCTTTCAGTGCTGGCACTTTTCATCTCTGAGCAATTGCTCGACGTTTGCAATTTCTCACCTGAGCTCTCTTTAGACTGCGCGAGAGGATGAGCAGAAGATTAGGTGGCTAGAGAAGCCCAGAGCCCCAGTGTTCTTAGGCCTACAAAAGTGCTTCCAAGGAAGGGTGCTGGCTAGCAACAGCTTTCAGTGCTGGCACTTTTCATCTCTGAGCAATTGCTCGACGTTTGCAATTTCTCAGCTCGTGTCTACAAGACGGAAAGAGAATGACCGTGACGTTTGGTGCGTATAGAAGCGCAAAGCCCCAGTGTTGCTGCGCCTGTGAAAGCGCTTCCAAGGAAGGGTGCTGGCTAGCAACAGCTTTCAGTGCTGGCACTTTTCATCTCTGAGGAATAGCTCGACGTTTGCAATTTCTCAGCTCGTGTCTACGAGACGCAAAGAGAATGACCGTGACGTTTGGTGGGTAGAGAAGCGCAAAGCCCCAGTGTTGCTGCGCCTGTGAAAGCGCTTCCAAGGAAGAGTGCTGGCTAGCAAGAGCTTTCAGTGCTGGCACTTTTCATCTCTGAGCAATTGCTCGACGTTTGCAATTTTTCACCTGAGCTCTCTTTAGACTGCGCGAGAGGATGAGCAGAAGATGAGGTGGCTAGAGAAGCCCAGAGCCCCAGTGTTCTTAGGCCTACAAAAGCGCTTCCAAGGAAGGGTGCTGGCTAGCAAGAGCTTTCAGTGCTGGCACTTTTCATCTCTGAGCAATTGCTCGACGTTTGCAATTTCTCACCTGAGCTCTCTTTAGAGTGCGCGAGAGGATGAGCAGAAGATTAGGTGGCTAGAGAAGCCCAAAGCCCCAGTGTTCTTAGGCCTACAAAAGCGCTTCCAAGGAAGGGGGCTGGCTAGCAACAGCTTTCAGTGCTGGCACTTTTCATCTCTGAGCAATTGCTCGACGTTTGCAATTTCTCACCTGAGCTCTCTTTAGACTGCGCGAGAGGATGAGCAGAAGATTAGGTGGCTACAGAAGCCCAGAGCCCCAGTGTTCTAAAGGCCTACAATAGCGCTTCCAAGGAAGGGTGCTGGCTAGCAACAGCTTTCAGTGCTGGCACTTTTCATCTCTGAGCAATTGCTGGACGTTTGCAATTTCTCACCTGAGCTCTCTTTAGAGTGCGCGAGAGGATGAGCAGAAGATTAGGTGGCTAGAGAAGCCCAGAGCCCCAGTGTTCTAAGCTCTACAATAGCATTTCCAAGGAAGGGTGCTGGCTAGCAAGAGCTTTCAGTGCTGGCACTTTTCATCTCTGAGCAATTGCTCGACGTTTGCAATTTCTCAGCTCGTGTCTACGAGACGGAAAGAGAATGACCGTGACGTTTGTTGCGTATAGAAGCGCAAAGCCCCAGTGATGCTGCGCCTGTGAAAGCGCTTCCAAGGAAGGGGGCTGGCTAGCAACAGCTTTCAGTGCTGGCACTTTTCATCTCTGAGCAATTGCTCGACGTTTGCAATTTCTCACCTGAGCTCTCTTTAGAGTGCGCGAGAGGATGAGCAGAAGATTAGGTGGCTAGAGAAGCCCAGAGCCCCAGTGTTCTTAGGCCTACAAAAGCGCTTCCAAGGAAGGGTGCTGGCTAGCAACAGCTTTCAGTGCTGGCACTTTTCATCTCTGAGCAATTGCTCGATGTTTGCAATTTCTCAGCTCGTGTCTACGAGACGCAAAGAGAATGACCGTGACGTTTGGTGCGTATAAAAGCGCAAAGCCCCAGTGTTGCTGCGCCTGTGAAAGCGCTTCCAAGGAAGGGTGCTGGCTAGCAAGAGCTTTCAGTGCTGGCACTTTTCATCTCTGAGCAATTGCTCGACGTTTGCAATTTTTCACCTGAGCTCTCTTTAGAGTGTGCGAGAGGATGAGCAGAAGATTAGGTGGCTAGAGAAGCCCAGAGCCCCAGTGTTCTAAGGGCTACAAAAGCGCTTCCAAGGAAGGGGGCTGGCTAGCAACAGCTTTCAGTGCTGGCACTTTTCATCTCTGAGCAATTGCTCGACGTTTGCAATTTCTCAGCTCGTGTCTACGAGACGCAAAGAGAATGACCGTGACGTTTGGTGCGCATAGAAGCGCAAAGCCCCAGTGTTACTGCGCCTGTGAAAGCCCTTCCAAAGAAGGGTGCTGGCTAGCAAGAGCTTTCAGTGCTGGCACTTTTCATCTCTGAGCAATTGCTCGACGTTTGCAATTTCTCACCTGAGCTCTCTTTAGAGTGCGCGAGAGGATGAGCAGAAGATGAGGTGGCTAGAGAAGCCCAGAGCCCCAGTGTTCTTAGGCCTACAAAAGCGCTTCCAAGGAAGGGGGCTGGCTAGCAACAGCTTTCAGTGCTGGCACTTTTCATCTCTGAGCAATTGCTCGACGTTTGCAATTTCTCAGCTCGTGTCTACAAGACGGAAAGAGAATGACCGTGACGTTTGGTGCGCATAGAAGCGCAAAGCCCCAGTGTTACTGCGCCTGTGAAAGCGCTTCCAAGGAAGGGTGCTGGCTAGCAAGAGCTTTCAGTGCTGGCACTTTTCATCTCTGAGCAATTGCTCGACGTTTGCAATTTCTCCCCTGAGCTCTCTTCAGAGTGCGCGAGAGGATGAGCAGAAGATTAGGTGGCTAGAGAAGCCCAGAGCCCCAGTGTTCTAAGGGCTACAAAAGCGCTTCCAAGGAAGGGTGCTGGCTAGCAAGAGCTTTCAGTGCTGGCACTTTTCATCTCGGAGCAATTGCTCAACGTTTGCAATTTCTCACCTGAGCTCTCTTTAGAGTGCGCGAGAGGATGAGCAGAAGATTAGGTGGCTAGAGAAGCCCAGAGCCCCAGTGTTCTTAGGCCTACAAAAGCGCTTCCAAGGAAGGGTGCTGGCTAGCAAGAGCTTTCAGTGCTGGCACTTTTCATCTCTGAGCTATTGCTCGACGTTTGCAATTTCTCAGCTCGTGTCTACGAGACGGAAAGAGAATGACCGTGACGTTTGGTGGGTAGAGAAGCGCAAAGCCCCAGTGTTGCTGCGCCTGTGAAAGCGCTTCCAAGGAAGGGTGCTGGCTAGCAACAGCTTTCAGTGCTGGCACTTTTCATCTCTGAGCAATTGCTTGACGTTTGCAATTTCTCAGCTCGTGTCTACGAGACGGAAAGAGAATGACCGTGACGTTTGCTGGGTAGAGAAGCGCAAAGCCCCAGTGTTGCTGCGCCTGTGAAAGCGCTTCCAAGGAAGGGTGCTGGCTAGCAAGAGCTTTCAGTGCTGGCACTTTTCATCTCTGAGCAATTGCTCGACGTTTGCAATTTCTCACCTGAGCTCTCTTTAGAGTGCGCGAGAGGATGAGCAGAAGATTAGGTGGCTAGAGAAGCCCAGAGCCCCAGTGTTCTTAGGCCTACAAAAGCGCTTCCAAGGAAGGGTGCTGGCTAGCAACAGCTTTCAGTGCTGGCACTTTTCATCTCTGAGCAATTGCTCGACGTTTGCAATTTCTCAGCTCGTGTCTACGAGACGCAAAGAGAATGACCGTGACGTTTGGTGGCTAGAGAAGCGCAAAGCCCCAGTGTTACTGCGCCTGTGAAAGCGCTTCCAAGGAAGGGTGCTGGCTAGCAAGAGCTTTCAGTGCTGGCACTTTTCATCTCTGAGCAATTGCTCGACGTTTGCAATTTCTCAGCTCGTGTCTACGAGACGCAAAGAGAATGACCGTGACGTTTGGTGGCTAGAGAAGAGCAAAGCCCCAGTGTTGCTGCGCCTGTGAAAGCGCTTCCAAGGAAGGGTGCTGGCTAGCAACAGCTTTCAGTGCTGGCACTTTTCATCTCTGAGCAATTGCTCGACGTTTGCAATTTCTCAGCTCGTGTCTACGAGACGCAAAGAGAATGACCGTGACGTTTGGTGCGCATAGAAGCGCAAAGCCCCAGTGTTACTGCGCCTGTGAAAGCCCTTCCAAAGAAGGGTGCTGGCTAGCAAGAGCTTTCAGTGCTGGCACTTTTCATCTCTGAGCAATTGCTCGACGTTTGCAATTTCTCACCTGAGCTCTCTTTAGAGTGCGCGAGAGGATGAGCAGAAGATGAGGTGGCTAGAGAAGCCCAGAGCCCCAGTGTTCTTAGGCCTACAAAAGCGCTTCCAAGGAAGGGGGCTGGCTAGCAACAGCTTTCAGTGCTGGCACTTTTCATCTCTGAGCAATTGCTCGACGTTTGCAATTTCTCAGCTCGTGTCTACAAGACGGAAAGAGAATGACCGTGACGTTTGGTGCGCATAGAAGCGCAAAGCCCCAGTGTTACTGCGCCTGTGAAAGCGCTTCCAAGGAAGGGTGCTGGCTAGCAAGAGCTTTCAGTGCTGGCACTTTTCATCTCTGAGCAATTGCTCGACGTTTGCAATTTCTCCCCTGAGCTCTCTTCAGAGTGCGCGAGAGGATGAGCAGAAGATTAGGTGGCTAGAGAAGCCCAGAGCCCCAGTGTTCTAAGGGCTACAAAAGCGCTTCCAAGGAAGGGTGCTGGCTAGCAAGAGCTTTCAGTGCTGGCACTTTTCATCTCGGAGCAATTGCTCAACGTTTGCAATTTCTCACCTGAGCTCTCTTTAGAGTGCGCGAGAGGATGAGCAGAAGATTAGGTGGCTAGAGAAGCCCAGAGCCCCAGTGTTCTTAGGCCTACAAAAGCGCTTCCAAGGAAGGGTGCTGGCTAGCAAGAGCTTTCAGTGCTGGCACTTTTCATCTCTGAGCTATTGCTCGACGTTTGCAATTTCTCAGCTCGTGTCTACGAGACGGAAAGAGAATGACCGTGACGTTTGGTGGGTAGAGAAGCGCAAAGCCCCAGTGTTGCTGCGCCTGTGAAAGCGCTTCCAAGGAAGGGTGCTGGCTAGCAACAGCTTTCAGTGCTGGCACTTTTCATCTCTGAGCAATTGCTTGACGTTTGCAATTTCTCAGCTCGTGTCTACGAGACGGAAAGAGAATGACCGTGACGTTTGCTGGGTAGAGAAGCGCAAAGCCCCAGTGTTGCTGCGCCTGTGAAAGCGCTTCCAAGGAAGGGTGCTGGCTAGCAAGAGCTTTCAGTGCTGGCACTTTTCATCTCTGAGCAATTGCTCGACGTTTGCAATTTCTCACCTGAGCTCTCTTTAGAGTGCGCGAGAGGATGAGCAGAAGATTAGGTGGCTAGAGAAGCCCAGAGCCCCAGTGTTCTTAGGCCTACAAAAGCGCTTCCAAGGAAGGGTGCTGGCTAGCAACAGCTTTCAGTGCTGGCACTTTTCATCTCTGAGCAATTGCTCGACGTTTGCAATTTCTCAGCTCGTGTCTACGAGACGCAAAGAGAATGACCGTGACGTTTGGTGGCTAGAGAAGCGCAAAGCCCCAGTGTTACTGCGCCTGTGAAAGCGCTTCCAAGGAAGGGTGCTGGCTAGCAAGAGCTTTCAGTGCTGGCACTTTTCATCTCTGAGCAATTGCTCGACGTTTGCAATTTCTCAGCTCGTGTCTACGAGACGCAAAGAGAATGACCGTGACGTTTGGTGGCTAGAGAAGAGCAAAGCCCCAGTGTTGCTGCGCCTGTGAAAGCGCTTCCAAGGAAGGGTGCTGGCTAGCAACAGCTTTCAGTGCTGGCACTTTTCATCTCTGAGCAATTGCTCGACATTTGCAATTTCTCAGCTCGTGTCTACAAGACGCAAAGAGAATGACCGTGACGTTTGGTGGCTAGAGAAGCGCAAAGCCCCAGTGTTGCTGCGCCTGTGAAAGCGCTTCCAAGGAAGGGTGCTGGCTAGCAACAGCTTTCAGTGCTGGCACTTTTCATCTCTGAGCAATTGCTCGACGTTTGCAATTTCTCACCTGAGCTCTCTTTAGAGTGCGCGAGAGGATGAGCAGAAGATTAGGTGGCTAGAGAAGCCCAGAGCCCCAGTGTTCTAAGGCCTACAAAAGCGCTTCCAAGGAAGGGTGCTGGCTAGCAACAGCTTTCAGTGCTGGCACTTTTCATCTCTGAGCAATTGCTCCACGTTTGCAATTTCTCAGCTCGTGTTTACGAGACGCAAAGAGAATCACCGTGACGTTTGGTGCACATAGAAGCGCAAAGCCCCAGTGTTGCTGCGCCTGTGAAAGCGCTTCCAAGGAAGGGTGCTGGCTAGCAACAGCTTTCAGTGCTGGCACTTTTCATCTCTGAGCAATTGCTCGACGTTTGCAATTTCTCACCTGAGCTCTCTTTAGAGTGCGCGAGAGGATGAGCAGAAGATTAGGTGGCTAGAGAAGCCCAGAGCCCCAGTGTTCTAAGCTCTACAAAAGCATTTCCAACGAAGGGTGCTGGCTAGCAAGAGCTTTCAGTGCTGGCACTTTTCATCTCTGAGCAATTGCTCGACGTTTGCAATTTCTCAGCTCGTGTCTACAAGACGGAAAGAGAATGACCGTGACGTTTGGTGGGTAGAGAAGCGCAAAGCCCCAGTGTTGCTGCGCCTGTGAAAGCGCTTCCAAGGAAGGGTGCTGGCTAGCAAGAGCTTTCAGTGCTGGCACTTTTCATCTCTGAGCAATTGCTCGACGTTTGCAATTTCTCACCTGAGCTCTCTTTAGAGTGCGCGAGAGGATGAGCAGAAGATTAGGTGGCTAGAGAAGCCCAGAGCCCCAGTGTTCTTAGGCCTACAAAAGCGCTTCCAAGGAAGGGTGCTGGCTACCAACAGCTTTCAGTGCTGGCACTTTTCATCTCTGAGCAATTGCTCCACGTTTGCAATTTCTCAGCTCGTGTTTACGAGACGCAAAGAGAATGACAGTGACGTTTGGTGGGTAGAGAAGCGCAAAGCCCCAGTGTTGCTGCGCCTGTGAAAGCGCTTCCAAGGAAGGGTGCTGGCTAGCAACAGCTTTCAGTGCTGGCACTTTTCATCTCTGAGCAATTGCTCGACGTTTGCAATTTCTCACCTGAGCTCTCTTTAGAGTGCGCGAGAGGATGAGCAGAAGATTAGGTGGCTAGAGAAGCCCAGAGCCCCAGTGTTCTAAGCTCTACAAAAGCATTTCCAACGAAGGGTGCTGGCTAGCAAGAGCTTTCAGTGCTGGCACTTTTCATCTCTGAGCAATTGCTCGACGTTTGCAATTTCTCTGCTCGTGTCTACAAGACGGAAAGAGAATGACAGTGACGTTTGGTGCGTATAGAAGCGCAAAGCCCCAGTGTTACTGCGCCTGTGAAAGCGCTTCCAAGGAAGGGTGCTGGCTAGCAACAGCTTTCAGTGCTGGCACTTTTCATCTCTGAGCAATTGCTCGACGTTTGCAATTTCTCAGCTCGTGTCTACGAGACGGAAAGAGAATGACCGTGACGTTTTGTGGCTAGAGAAGCGCAAAGCCCCAGTGTTGCTGCGCCTGTGAAAGCGCTTCCAAGGAAGGGTGCTGGCTAGCAACAGCTTTCAGTGCTGGCACTTTTCATCTCTGAGCAATTGCTCGACGTTTGCAATTTCTCACCTGAGCTCTCTTTAGAGTGCGCGAGAGGATGAGCAGAAGATTAGGTGGCTAGAGAAGCCCAGAGCCCCAGTGTTCTTAGCGCTACAAAAGCGCTTCCAAGGAAGGGGGCTGGCTAGCAAGAGCTTTCAGTGCTGGCACTTTTCATCTCTGAGCAATTGCTCGACGTTTGCAATTTCTCACCTGAGCTCTCTTTAGAGTGCGCGAGAGGATGAGCAGAAGATTAGGTGGCTAGAGAAGCCCAGAGCCCCAGTGTTCTAAGCTCTACAAAAGCATTTCCAAGGAAGGGTGCTGGCTAGCAACAGCTTTCAGTGCTGGCTATTTTCATCTCTGGCAATTGCTCGACGTTTGCAATTTCTCAGCTCGTGTCTACGAGACGGAAAGAGAAGGACCGTGACGTTTGGTGGCTAGAGAAGCGCAAAGCCCCAGTGTTACTGCGCCTGTGAAAGCGCTTCCAAGGAAGGGTGCTGGCTAGCAAGAGCTTTCAGTGCTGGCACTTTTCATCTCTGAGCAATTGCTCGACGTTTGCAATTTCTCAGCTCGTGTCTACGAGACGCAAAGAGAATGACCGTGACGTTTGGTGGGTAGAAAGCGCAAAGCCCCAGTGTTGCTGTGCCTGTGAAAGCGCTTCCAAGGAAGGGAGCTGGCTAGCAAGAGCTTTCAGTGCTGGCACTTTTCATCTCTGAGCAATTGCTCGACGTTTGCAATTTCTCAGCTCGTGTCTACGAGACGGAAAGAGAATGACCGTGACGTTTGGTGGGTAGAGAAGCGCAAAGCCCCAGTGTTACTGCGCCTGTGAAAGCGCTTCCAAGGAAGGGTGCTGGCTAGCAAGAGCTTTCAGTGCTGGCACTTTTCATCTCTGAGCAATTGCTCGACGTTTGCAATTTCTCACCTGAGCTCTCTTTAGAGTGCGCGAGAGGATGAGCAGAAGATTAGGTGGCTAGAGAAGCCCAGAGCCCCAGTGTTCTTAGGCCTACAAAAGCGCTTCCAAGGAAGGGTGCTGGCTAGCAAGAGCTTTCAGTGCTGGCACTTTTCATCTCTGAGCAATTGCTCGACGTTTGCAATTTCTCAGCTCGTGTCTACGAGACGCAAAGAGAATGACCGTGACGTTTGGTGGCTAGAGAAGCGCAAAGCCCCAGTGTTACTGCGCCTGTGAAAGCGCTTCCAAGGAAGGGTGCTGGCTAGCAAGAGCTTTCAGTGCTGGCACTTTTCATCTCTGAGCAATTGCTCGACGTTTGCAATTTCTCACCTGAGCTCTCTTTAGAGTGCGCGAGAGGATGAGCAGAAGATTAGGTGGCTAGAGAAGCCCAGAGCCCCAGTGTTCTAAGGGCTACAAAAGCGCTTCCAAGGAAGGCTGCTGGCTAGCAAGAGCTTTCAGTGCTGGCACTTTTCATCTCTGAGCAATTGCTCGACGTTTGCAATTTCTCACCTGAGCTCTCTTTAGAGTGTGCGAGAGGATGAGCAGAAGATTAGGTGGCTAGAGAAGCCCAGAGCCCCAGTGTTCTAAGGGCTACAAAAGCGCTTCCAAGGAAGGGGGCTGGCTAGCAACAGCTTTCAGTGCTGGCACTTTTCATCTCTGAGCAATTGCTCGACGTTTGCAATTTCTCAGCTCGTGTCTACGAGACGGAAAGAGAAGGACCGTGACGTTTGGTGGGTAGAGAAGCGCAAAGCCCCAGTGTTACTGTGCCTGTGAAAGCGCTTCCAAGGAAGGGTGCTGGCTAGCAACAGCTTTCAGTGCTGGCACTTTTCATCTCTGAGCAATTGCTCGACGTTTGCAATTTCTCAGCTCGTGTCTACGAGACGGAAAGAGAAGGACCGTGACGTTTGGTGGCTAGAGAAGAGCAAAGCCCCAGTGTTACTGTGCCTGTGAAAGCGCTTCCAAGGAAGGGTGCTGGCTAGCAACAGCTTTCAGTGCTGGCACTTTTCATCTCTGAGCAATTGCTGGACGTTTGCAATTTCTCAGCTCGTGTCTACAAGACGCAAAGAGAATGACCGTGACGTTTGGTGCACATAGAAGCGCAAAGCCCCAGTGTTGCTGCGCCTGTGAAAGCGCTTCCAAGGAAGGGGGCTGGCTAGCAAGAGCTTTCAGTGCTGGCACTTTTCATCTCTGAGCAATTGCTCGACGTTTGCAATTTCTCACCTGAGCTCTCTTTAGAGTGCGCGAGAGGATGAGCAGAAGATTAGGTGGCTAGAGAAGCCCAGAGCCCCACTGTTCTAAGGCCTACAAAAGCGCTTCCAAGGAAGGGTGCTGGCTAGCAACAGCTTTCAGTGCTGGCACTTTTCATCTCTGAGCAATTGCTCCACGTTTGCAATTTCTCAGCTCGTGTTTACGAGACGCAAAGAGAATCACCGTGACGTTTGGTGCACATAGAAGTGCAAAGCCCCAGTGTTACTGCGCCTGTGAAAGCGCTTCCAAGGAAGGGTGCTGGCTAGCAACAGCTTTCAGTGCTGGCACTTTTCATCTCTGAGCAATTGCTCGACGTTTGCAATTTCTCACCTGAGCTCTCTTTAGAGTGCACGAGAGGATGAGCAGAAGATTAGGTGGCTAGAGAAGCCCAGAGCCCCAGTGTTCTAAGCTCTACAAAAGCATTTCCAAGGAAGGGTGCTGGCTAGCAACAGCTTTCAGTGCTGGCACTTTTCATCTCTGAGCAATTGCTCGACGTTTGCAATTTCTCTGCTCGTGTCTACAAGACGGAAAGAGAATGACCGTGACGTTTGGTGCGTATAGAAGCGCAAAGCCCCAGTGTTACTGCGCCTGTGAAAGCGCTTCCAAGGAAGGGTGCTGGCTAGCAAGAGCTTTCAGTGCTGGCACTTTTCATCTCTGAGCAATTGCTCGACGTTTGCAATTTCTCAGCTCGTGTCTACGAGACGGAAAGAGAATGACCGTGACGTTTGGTGGCTAGAGAAGCGCAAAGCCCCAGTGTTGCTGCGCCTGTGAAAGCGCTTCCAAGGAAGGGTGCTGGCTAGCAAGAGCTTTCAGTGCTGGCACTTTTCATCTCTGAGCAATTGCTCGACGTTTGCAATTTCTCACCTGAGCTCTCTTTAGAGTGCGCGAGAGGATGAGCAGAAGATTAGGTGGCTAGAGAAGCCCAGAGCCCCAGTGTTCTTAGCGCTACAAAAGCGCTTCCAAGGAAGGGTGCTGGCTAGCAAGAGCTTTCAGTGCTGGCACTTTTCATCTCTGAGCAATTGCTCGACGTTTGCAATTTCTCACCTGAGCTCTCTTTAGAGTGCGCGAGAGGATGAGCAGAAGATTAGGTGGCTAGAGAAGCCCAGAGCCCCAGTGTTCTTAGGCCTACAAAAGCGCTTCCAAGGAAGGGTGCTGGCTAGCAAGAGCTTTCAGTGCTGGCACTTTTCATCTCTGGCAATTGCTCGACGTTTGCAATTTCTCAGCTCGTGTCTACGAGACGGAAAGAGAATGACCGTGACGTTTGGTGGGTAGAGAAGCACAAAGCCCCAGTGTTGCTGCGCCTGTGAAAGCGCTTCCAAGGAAGGGTGCTGGCTAGCAAGAGCTTTCAGTGCTGGCACTTTTCATCTCTGAGCAATTGCTGGACGTTTGCAATTTCTCAGCTCGTGTCTACGAGACGGAAAGAGAATGACCGTGACGTTTGGTGGCTAGAGAAGCGCAAAGCCCCAGTGTTGCTGCGCCTGTGAAAGCGCTTCCAAGGAAGGGTGCTGGCTAGCAACAGCTTTCAGTGCTGGCACTTTTCATCTCTGAGCAATTGCTCGACGTTTGCAATTTCTCACCTGAGCTCTCTTTAGAGTGCGCGAGAGGATGAGCAGAAGATTATGTGGCTAGAGAAGCCCAGAGCCCCAGTGTTCTTAGGCCTACAAAAGCGCTTCCAAGGAAGGGTGCTGGCTAGCAACAGCTTTCAGTGCTGGCACTTTTCATCTCTGAGCAATTGCTCGACGTTTGCAATTTCTCAGCTCGTGTCTACGACACGGAAAGAGAATGACCGTGACGTTTGCTGGGTAGAGAAGCACAAAGCCCCAGTGTTGCTGCGCCTGTGAAAGCGCTTCCAAGGAAGGGTGCTGGCTAGCAAGAGCTTTCAGTGCTGGCACTTTTCATCTCTGAGCAATTGCTCGACGTTTGCAATTTCTCACCTGAGCTCTCTTTAGAGTGCGCGAGAGGATGAGCAGAAGATTAGGTGGCTAGAGAAGCCCAGAGCCCCAGTGTTCTTAGGGCTACAAAAGCGCTTCCAAGGAAGGCTGCTGGCTAGCAAGAGCTTTCAGTGCTGGCACTTTTCATCTCTGGCAATTGCTCGACATTTGCAATTTCTCAGCTCGTGTCTACGAGACGCAAAGAGAATGACCGTGACGTTTGGTGGCTAGAGAAGAGCAAAGCCCCAGTGTTGCTGCGCCTGTGAAAGCGCTTCCAAGGAAGGGTGCTGGCTAGCAACAGCTTTCAGTGCTGGCACTTTTCATCTCTGAGCAATTGCTCGACGTTTGCAATTTCTCAGCTCGTGTCTACGAGACGCAAAGAGAATGACCGTGACGTTTGGTGCGCATAGAAGAGCAAAGCCCCAGTGTTGCTGCGCCTGTGAAAGCGCTTCCAAGGAAGGGTGCTGGCTAGCAACAGCTTTCAGTGCTGGCACTTTTCATCTCTGAGCAATTGCTCGACGTTTTCAATTTCTCACCTGAGCTCTCTTTAGAGTGCGCAAGAGGATGAGCAGAAGATTAGGTGGCTAGAGAAGCCCAGAGCCCCAGTGTTCTTAGGCCTACAAAAGCGCTTCCAAGGAAGGGGGCTGGCTAGCAACAGCTTTCAGTGCTGGCACTTTTCATCTCTGAGCAATTGCTCGACGTTTGCAATTTCTCACCTGAGCTCTCTTTAGAGTGCGCGAGAGGATGAGCAGAAGATTAGGTGGCTAGAGAAGCCCAGAGCCCCAGTGTTCTAAGCTCTACAAAAGCATTTCCAAGGAAGGGTGCTGGCTAGCAAGAGCTTTCAGTGCTGGCACTTTTCATCTCTGAGCAATTGCTCGACGTTTGCAATTTCTCAGCTCGTGTCTACGAGACGGAAAGAGAATGACCGTGACGTTTGGTGGGTAGAAAGCGCAAAGCCCCAGTGTTGCTGCGCCTGTGAAAGCGCTTCCAAGGAAGGGTGCTGGCTAGCAACAGCTTTCAGTGCTGGCACTTTTCATCTCTGAGCAATTGCTCAACGTTTGCAATTTCTCAGCTCGTGTCTACGACACGGAAAGAGAATGACCGTGACGTTTGGTGGGTAGAGAAGCGCAAAGCCCCAGTGTTGCTGCGCCTGTGAAAGCGCTTCCAAGGAAGGGTGCTGGCTAGCAAGAGCTTTCAGTGCTGGCACTTTTAATCTCTGAGCAATTGCTGGACGTTTGCAATTTCTCAGCTCGTGTCTACGAGACGGAAAGAGAATGACCGTGACGTTTGGTGGGTAGAGAAGCGCAAAGCCCCAGTGTTACTGCGCCTGTGAAAGCGCTTCCAAGGAAGGGTGCTGGCTAGCAAGAGCTTTCAGTGCTGGCACTTTTCATCTCTGAGCAATTGCTCGACGTTTGCAATTTCTCACCTGAGCTCTCTTTAGAGTGCGCGAGAGGATGAGCAGAAGATTAGGTGGCTAGAGAAGCCCAGAGCCCCAGTGTTCTTAGGCCTACAAAAGCGCTTCCAAGGAAGGGTGCTGGCTAGCAACAGCTTTCAGTGCTGGCACTTTTCATCTCTGAGCAATTGCTCGACGTTTGCAATTTCTCAGCTCGTGTCTACGAGACGGAAAGAGAATGACCGTGACGTTTGGTGGGTAGAGAAGCGCAAAGCCCCAGTGTTGCTGCGCCTGTGAAAGCGCTTCCAAGGAAGGGTGCTGGCTAGCAACAGCTTTCAGTGCTGGCACTTTTCATCTCTGAGCAATTGCTCAACGTTTGCAATTTCTCCCCTGAGCTCTCTTCAGAGTGCGCGAGAGGATGAGCAGAAGATTAGGTGGCTAGAGAAGCCCAGAGCCCCAGTGTTCTAAGGGCTACAAAAGCGCTTCCAAGGAAGGGTGCTGGCTAGCAAGAGCTTTCAGTGCTGGCACTTTTCATCTCTGAGCAATTGCTCGACGTTTGCAATTTCTCACCTGAGCTCTCTTTAGAGTGCGCGAGAGGATGAGCAGAAGATTAGGTGGCTAGAGAAGCCCAGAGCCCCAGTGTTCTTAGGCCTACAAAAGCGCTTCCAAGGAAGGGGGCTGGCTAGCAAGAGCTTTCAGTGCTGGCACTTTTCATCTCTGAGCAATTGCTCGACGTTTGCAATTTCTCAGCTCGTGTCTACAAGACGGAAAGAGAATGACAGTGACGTTTGGTGGGTAGAGAAGCGCAAAGCCCCAGTGTTGCTGCGCCTGTGAAAGCGCTTCCAAGGAAGGGTGCTGGCTAGCAACAGCTTTCAGTGCTGGCACTTTTCGTCTCTGAGCAATTGCTCGACGTTTGCAATTTCTCAGCTCGTGTCTACGAGACGCAAAGAGAAGGACCGTGACCTTTGGTGGCTAGAGAAGAGCAAAGCCCCAGTGTTGCTGCGCCTGTGAAAGCGCTTCCAAGGAAGGGTGCTGGCTAGCAACAGCTTTCAGTGCTGGCACTTTTCATCTCTGAGCAATTGCTCGACGTTTGCAATTTCTCAGCTCGTGTCTACAAGACGCAAAGAGAATGACCGTGACGTTTGGTGCACATAGAAGCGCAAAGCCCCAGTGTTGCTGCGCCTGTGAAAGCGCTTCCAAGGAAGGGTGCTGGCTAGCAAGAGCTTTCAGTGCTGGCACTTTTCATCTCTGAGCAATTGCTCGACGTTTGCAATTTCTCACCTGAGCTCTCTTTAGAGTGCGCGAGAGGATGAGCAGAAGATTAGGTGGCTAGAGAAGCCCAGAGCCCCAGTGTTCTAAGGGCTACAAAAGCGCTTCCAAGGAAGGGTGCTGGCTAGCAACAGCTTTCAGTGCTGGCACTTTTCATCTCTGAGCAATTGCTCGACGTTTGCAATTTCTCAGCTCGTGTCTACAAGACGGAAAGAGAATGACAGTGACGTTTGGTGGGTAGAGAAGCGCAAAGCCCCAGTGTTGCTGCGCCTGTGAAAGCGCTTCCAAGGAAGGGTGCTGGCTAGCAACAGCTTTCAGTGCTGGCACTTTTCGTCTCTGAGCAATTGCTCGACGTTTGCAATTTCTCAGCTCGTGTCTACGAGACGCAAAGAGAAGGACCGTGACCTTTGGTGGCTAGAGAAGAGCAAAGCCCCAGTGTTGCTGCGCCTGTGAAAGCGCTTCCAAGGAAGGGTGCTGGCTAGCAAGAGCTTTCAGTGCTGGCACTTTTCATCTCTGAGCAATTGCTCGACGTTTGCAATTTCTCAGCTCGTGTCTACAAGACGCAAAGAGAATGACCGTGACGTTTGGTGCACATAGAAGCGCAAAGCCCCAGTGTTGCTGCGCCTGTGAAAGCGCTTCCAAGGAAGGGTGCTGGCTAGCAAGAGCTTTCAGTGCTGGCACTTTTCATCTCTGAGCAATTGCTCGACGTTTGCAATTTCTCACCTGAGCTCTCTTTAGAGTGCGCGAGAGGATGAGCAGAAGATTAGGTGGCTAGAGAAGCCCAGAGCCCCAGTGTTCTAAGGGCTACAAAAGCGCTTCCAAGGAAGGGTGCTGGCTAGCAACAGCTTTCAGTGCTGGCACTTTTCATCTCTGAGCAATTGCTCCACGTTTGCAATTTCTCAGCTCATGTTTACGAGACGCAAAGAGAATCACCGTGACGTTTGGTGCACATAGAAGTGCAAAGCCCCAGTGTTACTGCGCCTGTGAAAGCGCTTCCAAGGAAGGGTGCTGGCTAGCAACAGCTTTCAGTGCTGGCACTTTTCATCTCTGAGCAATTGCTCGACGTTTGCAATTTCTCACCTGAGCTCTCTTTAGAGTGCGCGAGAGGATGAGCAGAAGATTAGGTGGCTAGAGAAGCCCAGAGCCCCAGTGTTCTAAGCTCTACAAAAGCATTTCCAAGGAAGGGTGCTGGCTAGCAAGAGCTTTCAGTGCTGGCACTTTTCATCTCTGAGCAATTGCTCGACGTTTGCAATTTCTCAGCTCGTGTCTACAAGACGGAAAGAGAATGACCGTGACGTTTGGTGCGTATAGAAGCGCAAAGCCCCAGTGTTACTGCGCCTGTGAAAGCGCTTCCAAGGAAGGGTGCTGGCTAGCAAGAGCTTTCAGTGCTGGCACTTTTCATCTCTGAGCAATTGCTCGACGTTTGCAATTTCTCAGCTAGTGTCTACAAGACGGAAAGAGAATGACCGTGACGTTTGGTGGGTAGAGAAGCGCAAAGCCCCAGTGTTGCTGCGCCTGTGAAAGCGCTTCCAAGGAAGGGTGCTGGCTAGCAACAGCTTTCAGTGCTGGCACTTTTCATCTCTGAGCAATTGCTCGACGTTTGCAATTTCTCACCTGAGCTCTCTTTAGAGTGCGCGAGAGGATGAGCAGAAGATTAGGTGGCTAGAGAAGCCCAGAGCCCCAGTCTTCTTAGGCCTACAAAAGCGCTTCCAAGGAAGGGGGCTGGCTAGCAACAGCTTTCAGTGCTGGCACTTTTCATCTCTGAGCAATTGCTCGACGTTTGCAATTTCTCACCTGAGCTCTCTTTAGAGTGCGCGAGAGGATGAGCAGAAGATTAGGTGGCTAGAGAAGCCCAGAGCCCCAGTGTTCTAAGCTCTACAAAAGCATTTCCAAGGAAGGGTGCTGGCTAGCAAGAGCTTTCAGTGCTGGCACTTTTCATCTCTGGCAATTGCTCGACGTTTGCAATTTCTCAGCTCGTGTCTACGAGACGGAAAGAGAATGACCGTGACGTTTGGTGGGTAGAGAAGCGCAAAGCCCCAGTGTTGCTGCGCCTGTGAAAGCGCTTCCAAGGAAGGGTGCTGGCTAGCAAGAGCTTTCAGTGCTGGCACTTTTCATCTCTGAGCAATTGCTCGACGTTTGCAATTTCTCAGCTCGTGTCTACGAGACGCAAAGAGAATGACCGTGACGTTTGGTGGCTAGAGAAGCGCAAAGCCCCAGTGTTGCTGCGCCTGTGAAAGCGCTTCCAAGGAAGGGTGCTGGCTAGCAACAGCTTTCAGTGCTGGCACTTTTCATCTCTGAGCAATTGCTCGACGTTTGCAATTTCTCACCTGAGCTCTCTTTAGAGTGTGCGAGAGGATGAGCAGAAGATTAGGTGGCTAGAGAAGCCCAGAGCCCCAGTGTTCTTAGGCCTACAAAAGCGCTTCCAAGGAAGGGGGCTGGCTAGCAACAGCTTTCAGTGCTGGCACTTTTCATCTCTGAGCAATTGCTCGACGTTTGCAATTTCTCAGCTAGTGTCTACAAGACGGAAGGAGAATGACCGTGACGTTTGGTGGCTAGAGAAGCGCAAAGCCCCAGTGTTGCTGCGCCTGTGAAAGCGCTTCCAAGGAAGGGTGCTGGCTAGCAAGAGCTTTCAGTGCTGGCACTTTTCATCTCTGAGCAATTGCTCGACGTTTGCAATTTCTCACCTGAGCTCTCTTTAGAGTGCGCGAGAGGATGAGCAGAAGATTAGGTGGCTAGAGAAGCCCAGAGCCCCAGTCTTCTTAGGCATACAAAAGCGCTTCCAAGGAAGGGGGCTGGCTAGCAACAGCTTTCAGTGCTGGCACTTTTCATCTCTGAGCAATTGCTCGACGTTTGCAATTTCTCACCTGAGCTCTCTTTAGAGTGCGCGAGAGGATGAGCAGAAGATTAGGTGGCTAGAGAAGCCCAGAGCCCCAGTGTTCTAAGCTCTACAAAAGCATTTCCAAGGAAGGGTGCTGGCTAGCAAGAGCTTTCAGTGCTGGCACTTTTCATCTCTGGCAATTGCTCGACGTTTGCAATTTCTCAGCTCGTGTCTACGAGACGGAAAGAGAATGACCGTGACGTTTGGTGGGTAGAGAAGCGCAAAGCCCCAGTGTTGCTGCGCCTGTGAAAGCGCTTCCAAGGAAGGGTGCTGGCTAGCAAGAGCTTTCAGTGCTGGCACTTTTCATCTCTGAGCAATTGCTCGACGTTTGCAATTTCTCAGCTCGTGTCTACGAGACGCAAAGAGAATGACCGTGACGTTTGGTGGCTAGAGAAGCGCAAAGCCCCAGTGTTGCTGCGCCTGTGAAAGCGCTTCCAAGGAAGGGTGCTGGCTAGCAACAGCTTTCAGTGCTGGCACTTTTCATCTCTGAGCAATTGCTCGACGTTTGCAATTTCTCACCTGAGCTCTCTTTAGAGTGTGCGAGAGGATGAGCAGAAGATTAGGTGGCTAGAGAAGCCCAGAGCCCCAGTGTTCTTAGGCCTACAAAAGCGCTTCCAAGGAAGGGGGCTGGCTAGCAACAGCTTTCAGTGCTGGCACTTTTCATCTCTGAGCAATTGCTCAACGTTTGCAATTTCTCAGCTCGTGTCTACGAGACGCAAAGAGAATGACCGTGACGTTTGGTGGCTAGAGAAGCGCAAAGCCCCAGTGTTGCTGCGCCTGTGAAAGCGCTTCCAAGGAAGGGTGCTGGCTAGCAACAGCTTTCAGTGCTGGCACTTTTCATCTCTGAGCAATTGCTCGACGTTTGCAATTTCTCACCTGAGCTCTCTTTAGAGTGCGCGAGAGGATGAGCAGAAGATTAGGTGGCTAGAGAAGCCCAGAGCCCCAGTGTTCTTAGGCCTACAAAAGCGCTTCCAAGGAAGGGTGCTGGCTAGCAAGAGCTTTCAGTGCTGGCACTTTTCATCTCTGAGCAATTGCTCAACGTTTGCAATTTCTCAGCTCGTGTCTACGAGACGCAAATAGAATGACCGTGACTTTTGGTGGCTAGAGAAGAGCAAAGCCCCAGTGTTGCTGCGCCTGTGAAAGCGCTTCCAAGGAAGGGTGCTGGCTAGCAAGAGCTTTCAGTGCTGGCACTTTTCATCTCTGAGCAATTGCTCGACATTTGCAATTTCTCAGCTCGTGTCTACGAGACGGAAAGAGAATGACCGTGACGTTTGGTGCGCATAGAAGAGCAAAGCCCCAGTGTTGCTGCGCCTGTGAAAGCGCTTCCAAGGAAGGGTGCTGGCTAGCAACAGCTTTCAGTGCTGGCACTTTTCATCTCTGAGCAATTGCTCGACGTTTGCAATTTCTCACCTGAGCTCTCTTTAGAGTGCGCAAGAGGATGAGCAGAAGATTAGGTGGCTAGAGAAGCCCAGAGCCCCAGTGTTCTTAGCGCTACAAAAGCGCTTCCAAGGAAGGGTGCTGGCTAGCAAGAGCTTTCAGTGCTGGCACTTTTCATCTCTGAGCAATTGGTGGATGTTTGCAATTTCTCACCTGAGCTCTCTTTAGAGTGCGCGAGAGGATGAGCAGAAGATTATGTGGCTAGAGAAGCCCAGAGCCCCAGTGTTCTAAGCGCTACAAAAGCATTTCCAAGGAAGGGTGCTGGCTAGCAAGAGCTTTCAGTGCTGGCACTTTTCATCTCTGGCAATTGCTCGACGTTTGCAATTTCTCAGCTCGTGTCTGCGAGACGGAAAGAGAATGACCGTGACGTTTGGTGGCTAGAGAAGCGCAAAGCCCCAGTGTTGCTGCGCCTGTGAAAGCGCTTCCAAGGAAGGGGGCTGGCTAGCAAGAGCTTTCAGTGCTGGCACCTTTCATCTCTGAGCAATTGCTCGACGTTTGCAATTTCTCACCTGAGCTCTCTTTAGAGTGCGCGAGAGGATGAGCAGAAGATTAGGTGGCTAGAGAAGCCCAGAGCCCCAGTGTTCTTAGGCCTACAAAAGCGCTTCCAAGGAAGGGGGCTGGCTAGCAACAGCTTTCAGTGCTGGCACTTTTCATCTCTGAGCAATTGCTCGACGTTTGCAATTTCTCAGCTCGTGTCTACGAGACGGAAAGAGAATGACAGTGACGTTTGGTGGGTAGAGAAGCGCAAAGCCCCAGTGTTGCTGCGCCTGTGAAAGCGCTTCCAAGGAAGGGTGCTGGCTAGCAACAGCTTTCAGTGCTGGCACTTTTCATCTCTGAGCAATTGCTCAACGTTTGCAATTTCTCCCCTGAGCTCTCTTCAGAGTGCGCGAGAGGATGAGCAGAAGATTAGGTGGCTAGAGAAGCCCAGAGCCCCAGTGTTCTAAGGGCTACAAAAGCGCTTCCAAGGAAGGGGGCTGGCTAGCAACAGCTTTCAGTGCTGGCACTTTTCATCTCTGAGCAATTGCTCGACGTTTGCAATTTCTCACCTGAGCTCTCTTTAGAGTGCGCGAGAGGATGAGCAGAAGATTAGGTGGCTAGAGAAGCCCAGAGCCCCAGTGTTCTTAGGCCTACAAAAGCGCTTCCAAGGAAGGGGGCTGGCTAGCAAGAGCTTTCAGTGCTGGCACTTTTCATCTCTGAGCAATTGCTCGACGTTTGCAATTTCTCAGCTCGTGTCTACGAGACGCAAAGAGAAGGACCGTGACGTTTGGTGGCTAGAGAAGCGCAAAGCCCCAGTGTTACTGCGCCTGTGAAAATGCTTCCAAGGAAGGGTGCTGGCTAGCAACAGCTTTCAGTGCTGGCACTTTTCGTCTCTGAGCAATTGCTCGACGTTTGCAATTTCTCAGCTCGTGTCTACGAGACGCAAAGAGAAGGACCGTGACCTTTGGTGGCTAGAGAAGAGCAAAGCCCCAGTGTTGCTGCGCCTGTGAAAGCGCTTCCAAGGAAGGGTGCTGGCTAGCAACAGCTTTCAGTGCTGGCACTTTTCATCTCTGAGCAATTGCTCGACGTTTGCAATTTCTCAGCTCGTGTCTACAAGACGCAAAGAGAATGACCGTGACGTTTGGTGCACATAGAAGCGCAAAGCCCCAGTGTTGCTGCGCCTGTGAAAGCGCTTCCAAGGAAGGGTGCTGGCTAGCAAGAGCTTTCAGTGCTGGCACTTTTCATCTCTGAGCAATTGCTCGACGTTTGCAATTTCTCACCTGAGCTCTCTTTAGAGTGCGCGAGAGGATGAGCAGAAGATTAGGTGGCTAGAGAAGCCCAGAGCCCCAGTGTTCTAAGGGCTACAAAAGCGCTTCCAAGGAAGGGTGCTGGCTAGCAACAGCTTTCAGTGCTGGCACTTTTCATCTCTGAGCAATTGCTCCACGTTTGCAATTTCTCAGCTCATGTTTACGAGACGCAAAGAGAATCACCGTGACGTTTGGTGCACATAGAAGTGCAAAGCCCCAGTGTTACTGCGCCTGTGAAAGCGCTTCCAAGGAAGGGTGCTGGCTAGCAACAGCTTTCAGTGCTGGCACTTTTCATCTCTGAGCAATTGCTCGACGTTTGCAATTTCTCACCTGAGCTCTCTTTAGAGTGCGCGAGAGGATGAGCAGAAGATTAGGTGGCTAGAGAAGCCCAGAGCCCCAGTGTTCTAAGCTCTACAAAAGCATTTCCAAGGAAGGGTGCTGGCTAGCAAGAGCTTTCAGTGCTGGCACTTTTCATCTCTGAGCAATTGCTCGACGTTTGCAATTTCTCAGCTCGTGTCTACAAGACGGAAAGAGAATGACCGTGACGTTTGGTGCGTATAGAAGCGCAAAGCCCCAGTGTTACTGCGCCTGTGAAAGCGCTTCCAAGGAAGGGTGCTGGCTAGCAAGAGCTTTCAGTGCTGGCACTTTTCATCTCTGAGCAATTGCTCGACGTTTGCAATTTCTCAGCTAGTGTCTACAAGACGGAAAGAGAATGACCGTGACGTTTGGTGGGTAGAGAAGCGCAAAGCCCCAGTGTTGCTGCGCCTGTGAAAGCGCTTCCAAGGAAGGGTGCTGGCTAGCAACAGCTTTCAGTGCTGGCACTTTTCATCTCTGAGCAATTGCTCGACGTTTGCAATTTCTCACCTGAGCTCTCTTTAGAGTGCGCGAGAGGATGAGCAGAAGATTAGGTGGCTAGAGAAGCCCAGAGCCCCAGTCTTCTTAGGCCTACAAAAGCGCTTCCAAGGAAGGGGGCTGGCTAGCAACAGCTTTCAGTGCTGGCACTTTTCATCTCTGAGCAATTGCTCGACGTTTGCAATTTCTCACCTGAGCTCTCTTTAGAGTGCGCGAGAGGATGAGCAGAAGATTAGGTGGCTAGAGAAGCCCAGAGCCCCAGTGTTCTAAGCTCTACAAAAGCATTTCCAAGGAAGGGTGCTGGCTAGCAAGAGCTTTCAGTGCTGGCACTTTTCATCTCTGGCAATTGCTCGACGTTTGCAATTTCTCAGCTCGTGTCTACGACACGGAAAGAGAATGACCGTGACGTTTGGTGGGTAGAGAAGCACAAAGCCCCAGTGTTGCTGCGCCTGTGAAAGCGCTTCCAAGGAAGGGTGCTGGCTAGCAAGAGCTTTCAGTGCTGGCACTTTTCATCTCTGAGCAATTGCTCGACGTTTGCAATTTCTCAGCTCGTGTCTACGAGACGCAAAGAGAATGACCGTGACGTTTGGTGGCTAGAGAAGCGCAAAGCCCCAGTGTTGCTGCGCCTGTGAAAGCGCTTCCAAGGAAGGGTGCTGGCTAGCAACAGCTTTCAGTGCTGGCACTTTTCATCTCTGAGCAATTGCTCGACGTTTGCAATTTCTCACCTGAGCTCTCTTTAGAGTGTGCGAGAGGATGAGCAGAAGATTAGGTGGCTAGAGAAGCCCAGAGCCCCAGTGTTCTTAGGCCTACAAAAGCGCTTCCAAGGAAGGGTGCTGGCTAGCAAGAGCTTTCAGTGCTGGCACTTTTCATCTCTGAGCAATTGCTCGACGTTTGCAATTTCTCAGCTAGTGTCTACAAGACGGAAAGAGAATGACCGTGACGTTTGGTGGCTAGAGAAGCGCAAAGCCCCAGTGTTGCTGCGCCTGTGAAAGCGCTTCCAAGGAAGGGTGCTGGCTAGCAACAGCTTTCAGTGCTGGCACTTTTCATCTCTGAGCAATTGCTCGACGTTTGCAATTTCTCACCTGAGCTCTCTTTAGAGTGCGCGAGAGGATGAGCAGAAGATTAGGTGGCTAGAGAAGCCCAGAGCCCCAGTGTTCTTAGGCCTACAAAAGCGCTTCCAAGGAAGGGGGCTGGCTAGCAACAGCTTTCAGTGCTGGCACTTTTCATCTCTGAGCAATTGCTCGACGTTTGCAATTTCTCACCTGAGCTCTCTTTAGAGTGCGCGAGAGGATGAGCAGAAGATTAGGTGGCTAGAGAAGCCCAGAGCCCCAGTGTTCTAAGCTCTACAAAAGCATTTCCAAGGAAGGGTGCTGGCTAGCAAGAGCTTTCAGTGCTGGCACTTTTCATCTCTGGCAATTGCTCGACGTTTGCAATTTCTCAGCTCGTGTCTACGAGACGGAAAGAGAATGACCGTGACGTTTGGTGGCTAGAGAAGCCCAGAGCCCCAGTGTTGCTGCGCCTGTGAAAGCGCTTCCAAGGAAGGGTGCTGGCTAGCAACAGCTTTCAGTGCTGGCACTTTTCATCTCTGAGCAATTGCTCGACGTTTGCAATTTCTCAGCTCGTGTCTACAAGACGCAAAGAGAATGACCGTGACGTTTGGTGCACATAGAAGGGCAAAGCCCCAGTGTTGCTGCGCCTGTGAAAGCGCTTCCAAGGAAGGGTGCTGGCTAGCAAGAGCTTTCAGTGCTGGCACTTTTCATCTCTGAGCAATTGCTCGACGTTTGCAATTTCTCACCTGAGCTCTCTTTAGAGTGCGCGAGAGGATGAGCAGAAGATTAGGTGGCTAGAGAAGCCCAGAGCCCCAGTGTTCTAAGGGCTACAAAAGCGCTTCCAAGGAAGGGTGCTGGCTAGCAACAGCTTTCAGTGCTGGCACTTTTCATCTCTGAGCAATTGCTCCACGTTTGCAATTTCTCAGCTCATGTTTACGAGACGCAAAGAGAATCACCGTGACGTTTGGTGCACATAGAAGTGCAAAGCCCCAGTGTTACTGCGCCTGTGAAAGCGCTTCCAAGGAAGGGTGCTGGCTAGCAACAGCTTTCAGTGCTGGCACTTTTCATCTCTGAGCAATTGCTCGACGTTTGCAATTTCTCACCTGAGCTCTCTTTAGAGTGCGCGAGAGGATGAGCAGAAGATTAGGTGGCTAGAGAAGCCCAGAGCCCCAGTGTTCTAAGCTCTACAAAAGCATTTCCAAGGAAGGGTGCTGGCTAGCAAGAGCTTTCAGTGCTGGCACTTTTCATCTCTGAGCAATTGCTCGACGTTTGCAATTTCTCAGCTCGTGTCTACAAGACGGAAAGAGAATGACCGTGACGTTTGGTGCGTATAGAAGCGCAAAGCCCCAGTGTTACTGCGCCTGTGAAAGCGCTTCCAAGGAAGGGTGCTGGCTAGCAAGAGCTTTCAGTGCTGGCACTTTTCATCTCTGAGCAATTGCTCGACGTTTGCAATTTCTCAGCTAGTGTCTACGAGACGCAAAGAGAATGACCGTGACGTTTGGTGGCTAGAGAAGCGCAAAGCCCCAGTGTTGCTGCGCCTGTGAAAGCGCTTCCAAGGAAGGGTGCTGGCTAGCAACAGCTTTCAGTGCTGGCACTTTTCATCTCTGAGCAATTGCTCGACGTTTGCAATTTCTCACCTGAGCTCTCTTTAGAGTGCGCGAGAGGATGAGCAGAAGATTAGGTGGCTAGAGAAGCCCAGAGCCCCAGTGTTCTAAGCTCTACAAAAGCATTTCCAAGGAAGGGTGCTGGCTAGCAAGAGCTTTCAGTGCTGGCACTTTTCATCTCTGGCAATTGCTCGACGTTTGCAATTTCTCAGCTCGTGTCTACGAGACGGAAAGAGAATGACCGTGACGTTTGGTGGGTAGAGAAGCGCAAAGCCCCAGTGTTGCTGCGCCTGTGAAAGCGCTTCCAAGGAAGGGTGCTGGCTAGCAAGAGCTTTCAGTGCTGGCACTTTTCATCTCTGAGCAATTGCTCGACGTTTGCAATTTCTCAGCTCGTGTCTACGAGACGCAAAGAGAATGACCGTGACGTTTGGTGGCTAGAGAAGCGCAAAGCCCCAGTGTTGCTGCGCCTGTGAAAGCGCTTCCAAGGAAGGGTGCTGGCTAGCAACAGCTTTCAGTGCTGGCACTTTTCATCTCTGAGCAATTGCTCGACGTTTGCAATTTCTCACCTGAGCTCTCTTTAGAGTGTGCGAGAGGATGAGCAGAAGATTAGGTGGCTAGAGAAGCCCAGAGCCCCAGTGTTCTTAGGCCTACAAAAGCGCTTCCAAGGAAGGGGGCTGGCTAGCAACAGCTTTCAGTGCTGGCACTTTTCATCTCTGAGCAATTGCTCGACGTTTGCAATTTCTCAGCTAGTGTCTACAAGACGGAAAGAGAATGACCGTGACGTTTGGTGGCTAGAGAAGCGCAAAGCCCCAGTGTTGCTGCGCCTGTGAAAGCGCTTCCAAGGAAGGGTGCTGGCTAGCAACAGCTTTCAGTGCTGGCACTTTTCATCTCTGAGCAATTGCTCGACGTTTGCAATTTCTCACCTGAGCTCTCTTTAGAGTGCGCGAGAGGATGAGCAGAAGATTAGGTGGCTAGAGAAGCCCAGAGCCCCAGTCTTCTTAGGCCTACAAAAGCGCTTCCAAGGAAGGGGGCTGGCTAGCAACAGCTTTCAGTGCTGGCACTTTTCATCTCTGAGCAATTGCTCGACGTTTGCAATTTCTCACCTGAGCTCTCTTTAGAGTGCGCGAGAGGATGAGCAGAAGATTAGGTGGCTAGAGAAGCCCAGAGCCCCAGTGTTCTAAGCTATACAAAAGCATTTCCAAGGAAGGGTGCTGGCTAGCAAGAGCTTTCAGTGCTGGCACTTTTCATCTCTGGCAATTGCTCGACGTTTGCAATTTCTCAGCTCGTGTCTACGAGACGGAAAGAGAATGACCGTGACGTTTGGTGGGTAGAGAAGCGCAAAGCCCCAGTGTTGCTGCGCCTGTGAAAGCGCTTCCAAGGAAGGGTGCTGGCTAGCAAGAGCTTTCAGTGCTGGCACTTTTCATCTCTGAGCAATTGCTCGACGTTTGCAATTTCTCAGCTCGTGTCTACGAGACGCAAAGAGAATGACCGTGACGTTTGGTGGCTAGAGAAGCGCAAAGCCCCAGTGTTGCTGCGCCTGTGAAAGCGCTTCCAAGGAAGGGTGCTGGCTAGCAACAGCTTTCAGTGCTGGCACTTTTCATCTCTGAGCAATTGCTCGACGTTTGCAATTTCTCACCTGAGCTCTCTTTAGAGTGTGCGAGAGGATGAGCAGAAGATTAGGTGGCTAGAGAAGCCCAGAGCCCCAGTGTTCTTAGGCCTACAAAAGCGCTTCCAAGGAAGGGGGCTGGCTAGCAAGAGCTTTCAGTGCTGGCACTTTTCATCTCTGAGCAATTGCTCGACGTTTGCAATTTCTCAGCTCGTGTCTACGAGACGCAAAGAGAATGACCGTGACGTTTGGTGGCTAGAGAAGCGCAAAGCCCCAGTGTTGCTGCGCCTGTGAAAGCGCTTCCAAGGAAGGGTGCTGGCTAGCAACAGCTTTCAGTGCTGGCACTTTTCATCTCTGAGCAATTGCTCGACGTTTGCAATTTCTCACCTGAGCTCTCTTTAGAGTGCGCGAGAGGATGAGCAGAAGATTAGGTGGCTAGAGAAGCCCAGAGCCCCAGTGTTCTTAGGCCTACAAAAGCGCTTCCAAGGAAGGGTGCTGGCTAGCAACAGCTTTCAGTGCTGGCACTTTTCATCTCTGAGCAATTGCTCAACGTTTGCAATTTCTCAGCTCGTGTCTACGAGACGCAAAGAGAATGACCGTGACTTTTGGTGGCTAGAGAAGAGCAAAGCCCCAGTGTTGCTGCGCCTGTGAAAGTGCTTCCAAGGAAGGGTGCTGGCTAGCAAGAGCTTTCAGTGCTGGCACTTTTCATCTCTGAGCAATTGCTCGACGTTTGTAATTTCTCACCTGAGCACCCTTTACAGTGCGCGAGAGGATGAGCAGAAGATTAGGTGGCTAGAGAAGCCCAGAGCCCCAGTGTTCTTAGCGCTACAAAAGCGCTTCCAAGGAAGGGTGCTGGCTAGCAAGAGCTTTCAGTGCTGGCACTTTTCATCTCTGAGCAATTGGTGGATGTTTGCAATTTCTCACCTGAGCTCTCTTTAGAGTGCGCGAGAGGATGAGCAGAAGATTAGGTGGCTAGAGAAGCCCAGAGCCCCAGTGTTCTAAGCGCTACAAAAGCATTTCCAAGGAAGGCTGCTGGCTAGCAAGAGCTTTCAGTGCTGGCACTTTTCATCTCTGGCAATTGCTCCACGTTTGCAATTTCTCAGCTCGTGTCTGCGAGACGGAAAGAGAATGACCGTGACGTTTGGTGGCTAGAGAAGCGCAAAGCCCCAGTGTTGCTGCGCCTGTGAAAGCGCTTCCAAGGAAGGGGGCTGGCTAGCAAGAGCTTTCAGTGCTGGCACTTTTCATCTCTGAGCAATTGCTGGACGTTTGCAATTTCTCACCTGAGCTCTCTTTAGAGTGCGCGAGAGGATGAGCAGAAGATTAGGTGGCTAGAGAAGCCCAGAGCCCCAGTGTTCTTAGGCCTACAAAAGCGCTTCCAAGGAAGGGGGCTGGCTAGCAACAGCTTTCAGTGCTGGCACTTTTCATCTCTGAGCAATTGCTCGACGTTTGCAATTTCTCAGCTCGTGTCTACAAGACGGAAAGAGAATGACAGTGACGTTTGGTGGGTAGAGAAGCGCAAAGCCCCAGTGTTGCTGCGCCTGTGAAAGCGCTTCCAAGGAAGGGTGCTGGCTAGCAAGAGCTTTCAGTGCTGGCACTTTTCATCTCTGAGCAATTGCTCGACGTTTGCAATTTCTCAGCTCGTGTCTACGAGACGCAAAGAGAATGACCGTGACGTTTGCTGGGTAGAGAAGCACAAAGCCCCAGTGTTGCTGCGCCTGTGAAAGCGCTTCCAAGGAAGGGTGCTGGCTAGCAACAGCTTTCAGTGCTGGCACTTTTCATCTCTGAGCAATTGCTCGACGTTTGCAATTTCTCAGCTCGTGTCTACGAGACGCAAAGAGAATGACCGTGACGTTTGGTGCGCATAGAAGAGCAAAGCCCCAGTGTTGCTGCGCCTGTGAAAGCGCTTCCAAGGAAGGGTGCTGGCTAGCAAGAGCTTTCAGTGCTGGCACTTTTCATCTCTGAGCAATTGCTCGACGTTTGCAATTTCTCACCTGAGCTCTCTTTAGAGTGCGCAAGAGGATGAGCAGAAGATTAGGTGGCTAGAGAAACGCAGAGCCCCAGTGTTCTTAGCGCTACAAAAGCGCTTCCAAGGAAGGGTGCTGGCTAGCAAGAGCTTTCAGTGCTGGCACTTTTCATCTCTGAGCAATTGCTCGACGTTTGCAATTTCTCACCTGAGCTCTCTTTAGAGTGCGCGAGAGGATGAGCAGAAGATTAGGTGGCTAGAGAAGCCCAGAGCCCCAGTGTTCTAAGCTCTACAAAAGCATTTCCAAGGAAGGGTGCTGGCTAGCAAGAGCTTTCAGTGCTGGCACTTTTCATCTCTGGCAATTGCTCGACGTTTGCAATTTTTCAGCTCGTGTCTACGAGACGGAAAGAGAAGGACCGTGACGTTTGGTGGGTAGAGAAGCACAAAGCCCCAGTGTTGCTGCGCCTGTGAAAGCGCTTCCAAGGAAGGGTGCTGGCTAGCAACAGCTTTCAGTGCTGGCACTTTTCATCTCTGAGCAATTGCTCGACGTTTGCAATTTCTCACCTGAGCTCTCTTTAGAGTGCGCGAGAGGATGAGCAGAAGATTAGGTGGCTAGAGAAGCCCAGAGCCCCAGTGTTCTTAGGCCTACAAAAGCGCTTCCAAGGAAGGGGGCTGGCTAGCAACAGCTTTCAGTGCTGGCACTTTTCATCTCTGAGCAATTGCTCGACGTTTGCAATTTCTCAGCTCGTGTCTACAAGACGGAAAGAGAATGACAGTGACGTTTGGTGCGTATAGAAGCGCAAAGCCCCAGTGTTACTGCGCCTGTGAAAGCGCTTCCAAGGAAGGGTGCTGGCTAGCAACAGCTTTCAGTGCTGGCACTTTTCATCTCTGAGCAATTGCTGGACATTTGCAATTTCTCACCTGAGCTCTCTTTAGAGTGCGCGAGAGGATGAGCAGAAGATTAGGTGGCTAGAGAAGCCCAGAGCCCCAGTGTTCTTAGGCCTACAAAAGCGCTTCCAAGGAAGGGGGCTGGCTAGCAACAGCTTTCAGTGCTGGCACTTTTCATCTCTGAGCAATTGCTCGACGTTTGCAATTTCTCAGCTCGTGTCTACGACACGGAAAGAGAATGACCGTGACATTTGGTGGGTAGAAAGTGAAAAGCCCCAGTGTTGCTGCGCCTGTGAAAGCGCTTCCAAGGAAGGGTGCTGGCTAGCAACAGCTTTCAGTGCTGGCACTTTTCCTCTCTGAGCAATTGCTCGACGTTTGCAATTTCTCAGCTCGTGTCTACGAGACGGAAAGAGAATGACCGTGACGTTTGGTGGGTAGAGAAGCGCAAAGCCCCAGTGTTACTGCGCCTGTGAAAGCGCTTCCAAGGAATGGTGCTGGCTAGCAACAGCTTTCAGTGCTGGCACTTTTCATCTCTGAGCAATTGCTCGATGTTTGCAATTTCTCAGCTCGTGTCTACGAGACGGAAAGAGAATGACCGTGACGTTTGGTGGCTAGAGAAGCCCAGAGCCCCAGTGTTCTTAGGCCTACAAAAGCGCTTCCAAGGAAGGGTGCTGGCTAGCAACAGCTTTCAGTGCTGGCACTTTTCATCTCTGAGCAATTGCTCGACGTTTGCAATTTCTCAGCTCGTGTCTACGAGACGCAAAGAGAATGACCGTGACGTTTGGTGGCTAGAGAAGCGCAAAGCCCCAGTGTTGCTGCGCCTGTGAAAGCGCTTCCAAGGAAGGGTGCTGGCTAGCAAGAGCTTTCAGTGCTGGCACTTTTCATCTCTGAGCAATTGCTCGACGTTTGCAATTTCTCACCTGAGCTCTCTTTAGAGTGCGCGAGAGGATGAGCAGAAGATTAGGTGGCTAGAGAAGCCCAGAGCCCCAGTGTTCTTAGGCCTACAAAAGCGCTTCCAAGGAAGGGTGCTGGCTAGCAACAGCTTTCAGTGCTGGCACTTTTCATCTCTGAGCAATTGCTCGACATTTGCAATTTCTCACCTGAGCTCTCTTTAGAGTGCGCGAGAGGATGAGCAGAAGATTAGGTGGCTAGAGAAGCCCAGAGCCCCAGTGTTCTAAGCTCTACAAAAGCGCTTCCAAGGAAGGGGGCTGGCTAGCAACAGCTTTCAGTGCTGGCACTTTTCATCTCTGAGCAATTGCTCGACGTTTGCAATTTCTCAGCTCGTGTCTACAAGACGGAAAGAGAATGACCGTGACGTTTTGTGCGTATAGAAGCGCAAAGCCCCAGTGTTACTGCGCCTGTGAAAGCGCTTCCAAGGAAGGGTGCTGGCTAGCAAGAGCTTTCAGTGCTGGCACTTTTCATCTCTGAGCAATTGCTCGACGTTTGCAATTTCTCAGCTAGTGTCTACAAGACGGAAAGAGAATGACCGTGACGTTTGGTGGGTAGAGAAGCGCAAAGCCCCAGTGTTGCTGCGCCTGTGAAAGCGCTTCCAAGGAAGGGTGCTGGCTAGCAAGAGCTTTCAGTGCTGGCACTTTTCATCTCTGAGCAATTGCTCGACGTTTGCAATTTCTCACCTGAGCTCTCTTTAGAGTGCGCGAGAGGATGAGCAGAAGATTAGGTGGCTAGAGAAGCCCAGAGCCCCAGTCTTCTTAGGCCTACAAAAGCGCTTCCAAGGAAGGGTGCTGGCTAGCAACAGCTTTCAGTGCTGGCACTTTTCATCTCTGAGCAATTGCTCGACGTTTGCAATTTCTCACCTGAGCTCTCTTTAGAGTGCGCGAGAGGATGAGCAGAAGATTAGGTGGCTAGAGAAGCCCAGAGCCCCAGTGTTCTAAGCTCTACAAAAGCATTTCCAAGGAAGGGTGCTGGCTAGCAAGAGCTTTCAGTGCTGGCACTTTTCATCTCTGGCAATTGCTCGACGTTTGCAATTTCTCACCTGAGCTCTCTTTAGAGTGCGCGAGAGGATGAGCAGAAGATTAGGTGGCTAGAGAAGCCCAGAGCCCCAGTGTTCTTAGGCCTACAAAAGCGCTTCCAAGGAAGGGTGCTGGCTAGCAACAGCTTTCAGTGCTGGCACTTTTCATCTCTGAGCAATTGCTCGACATTTGCAATTTCTCACCTGAGCTCTCTTTAGAGTGCGCGAGAGGATGAGCAGAAGATTAGGTGGCTAGAGAAGCCCAGAGCCCCAGTGTTCTAAGCTCTACAAAAGCGCTTCCAAGGAAGGGGGCTGGCTAGCAAGAGCTTTCAGTGCTGGCACTTTTCATCTCTGAGCAATTGCTCGACGTTTGCAATTTCTCAGCTCGTGTCTACAAGACGGAAAGAGAATGACCGTGACGTTTTGTGCGTATAGAAGCGCAAAGCCCCAGTGTTACTGCGCCTGTGAAAGCGCTTCCAAGGAAGGGTGCTGGCTAGCAAGAGCTTTCAGTGCTGGCACTTTTCATCTCTGAGCAATTGCTCGACGTTTGCAATTTCTCAGCTAGTGTCTACAAGACGGAAAGAGAATGACCGTGACGTTTGGTGGGTAGAGAAGCGCAAAGCCCCAGTGTTGCTGCGCCTGTGAAAGCGCTTCCAAGGAAGGGTGCTGGCTAGCAACAGCTTTCAGTGCTGGCACTTTTCATCTCTGAGCAATTGCTCGACGTTTGCAATTTCTCACCTGAGCTCTCTTTAGAGTGCGCGAGAGGATGAGCAGAAGATTAGGTGGCTAGAGAAGCCCAGAGCCCCAGTCTTCTTAGGCCTACAAAAGCGCTTCCAAGGAAGGGGGCTGGCTAGCAACAGCTTTCAGTGCTGGCACTTTTCATCTCTGAGCAATTGCTCGACGTTTGCAATTTCTCACCTGAGCTCTCTTTAGAGTGCGCGAGAGGATGAGCAGAAGATTAGGTGGCTAGAGAAGCCCAGAGCCCCAGTGTTCTAAGCTCTACAAAAGCATTTCCAAGGAAGGGTGCTGGCTAGCAAGAGCTTTCAGTGCTGGCACTTTTCATCTCTGGCAATTGCTCGACGTTTGCAATTTCTCAGCTCGTGTCTACGAGACGGAAAGAGAATGACCGTGACGTTTGGTGGGTAGAGAAGCGCAAAGCCCCAGTGTTGCTGCGCCTGTGAAAGCGCTTCCAAGGAAGGGTGCTGGCTAGCAAGAGCTTTCAGTGCTGGCACTTTTCATCTCTGAGCAATTGCTCGACGTTTGCAATTTCTCTCCTGAGCTCTCTTTAGAGTGTGCGAGAGGATGAGCAGAAGATTAGGTGGCTAGAGAAGCCCAGAGCCCCACTGTTCTTAGGCCTACAAAAGCGCTTCCAAGGAAGGGGGCTGGCTAGCAACAGCTTTCAGTGCTGGCACTTTTCATCTCTGAGCAATTGCTCGACGTTTGCAATTTCTCACCTGAGCTCTCTTTAGAGTGCGCGAGAGGATGAGCAGAAGATTAGGTGGCTAGAGAAGCCCAGAGCCCCAGTGTTCTTAGGCCTACAAAAGCGCTTCCAAGGAAGGGGGCTGGCTAGCAACAGCTTTCAGTGCTGGCACTTTTCATCTCTGAGCAATTGCTGGACGTTTGCAATTTCTCACCTGAGCTCTCTTTAGAGTGCGCGAGAGGATGAGCAGAAGATTAGGTGGCTAGAGAAGCCCAGAGCCCCAGTGTTCTAAGCTCTACAAAAGCATTTCCAAGGAAGGGTGCTGGCTAGCAACAGCTTTCAGTGCTGGCACTTTTCATCTCTGGCAATTGCTCGACGTTTGCAATTTCTCAGCTCGTGTCTACGAGACGGAAAGAGAATGACCGTGACGTTTGGTGGGTAGAGAAGCGCAAAGCCCCAGTGTTGCTGCGCCTGTGAAAGCGCTTCCAAGGAAGGGTGCTGGCTAGCAAGAGCTTTCAGTGCTGGCACTTTTCATCTCTGAGCAATTGCTCGACGTTTGCAATTTCTCAGCTCGTGTCTACGAGACGCAAAGAGAATGACCGTGACGTTTGGTGGCTAGAGAAGCGCAAAGCCCCAGTGTTGCTGCGCCTGTGAAAGCGCTTCCAAGGAAGGGTGCTGGCTAGCAACAGCTTTCAGTGCTGGCACTTTTCATCTCTGAGCAATTGCTCGACGTTTGCAATTTCTCACCTGAGCTCTCTTTAGAGTGTGCGAGAGGATGAGCAGAAGATTAGGTGGCTAGAGAAGCCCAGAGCCCCAGTGTTCTTAGGCCTACAAAAGCGCTTCCAAGGAAGGGTGCTGGCTAGCAACAGCTTTCAGTGCTGGCACTTTTCATCTCTGAGCAATTGCTCGACGTTTGCAATTTCTCAGCTCGTGTCTACGAGACGCAAAGAGAATGACCGTGACGTTTGGTGGCTAGAGAAGCGCAAAGCCCCAGTGTTGCTGCGCCTGTGAAAGCGCTTCCAAGGAAGGGTGCTGGCTAGCAACAGCTTTCAGTGCTGGCACTTTTCATCTCTGAGCAATTGCTCGACGTTTGCAATTTCTCACCTGAGCTCTCTTTAGAGTGCGCGAGAGGATGAGCAGAAGATTAGGTGGCTAGAGAAGCCCAGAGCCCCAGTGTTCTTAGGCCTACAAAAGCGCTTCCAAGGAAGGGTGCTGGCTAGCAACAGCTTTCAGTGCTGGCACTTTTCATCTCTGAGCAATTGCTCAACGTTTGCAATTTCTCAGCTCGTGTCTACGAGACGCAAAGAGAATGACCGTGACTTTTGGTGGCTAGAGAAGAGCAAAGCCCCAGTGTTGCTGCGCCTGTGAAAGCGCTTCCAAGGAAGGGTGCTGGCTAGCAACAGCTTTCAGTGCTGGCACTTTTCATCTCTGAGCAATTGCTCGACGTTTGCAATTTCTCAGCTCGTGTCTACGAGACGCAAAGAGAATGACCGTGACGTTTGGTGGGTAGCGAAGCGCAAAGCCCCAGTGTTACTGCGCCTGTGAAAGCGCTTCCAAGGAAGGGTGCTGGCTAGCAACAGCTTTCAGTGCTGGCACTTTTCATCTCTGAGCAATTGCTCGACGTTTGCAATTTCTCACCTGAGCTCTCTTTAGAGTGCGCGAGAGGATGAGCAGAAGATTAGGTGGCTAGAGAAGCCCAGAGCCCCAGTGTTCTTAGGCCTACAAAAGCGCTTCCAAGGAAGGGTGCTGGCTAGCAAGAGCTTTCAGTGCTGGCACTTTTCATCTCTGAGCAATTGCTCGACGTTTGCAATTTCTCACCTGAGCTCTCTTTAGAGTGCGCGAGAGGATGAGCAGAAGATTAGGTGGCTAGAGAAGCCCAGAGCCCCAGTGTTCTAAGCTCTACAAAAGCATTTCCAAGGAAGGGTGCTGGCTAGCAAGAGCTTTCAGTGCTGGCACTTTTCATCTCTGGCAATTGCTCGACGTTTGCAATTTCTCAGCTCGTGTCTACGAGACGGAAAGAGAATGACCGTGACGTTTGGTGGGTAGAGAAGCGCAAAGCCCCAGTGTTGCTGCGCCTGTGAAAGCGCTTCCAAGGAAGGGTGCTGGCTAGCAAGAGCTTTCAGTGCTGGCACTTTTCATCTCTGAGCAATTGCTCGACGTTTGCAATTTCTCAGCTCGTGTCTACGAGACGCAAAGAGAATGACCGTGACGTTTGGTGGCTAGAGAAGCGCAAAGCCCCAGTGTTGCTGCGCCTGTGAAAGCGCTTCCAAGGAAGGGTGCTGGCTAGCAACAGCTTTCAGTGCTGGCACTTTTCATCTCTGAGCAATTGCTCGACGTTTGCAATTTCTCACCTGAGCTCTCTTTAGAGTGTGCGAGAGGATGAGCAGAAGATTAGGTGGCTAGAGAAGCCCAGAGCCCCAGTGTTCTTAGGCCTACAAAAGCGCTTCCAAGGAAGGGGGCTGGCTAGCAACAGCTTTCAGTGCTGGCACTTTTCATCTCTGAGCAATTGCTCGACGTTTGCAATTTCTCAGCTCGTGTCTACGACACGGAAAGAGAATGACCGTGACGTTTGGTGGCTAGAGAAGCGCAAAGCCCCAGTGTTGCTGCGCCTGTGAAAGCGCTTCCAAGGAAGGGTGCTGGCTAGCAACAGCTTTCAGTGCTGGCACTTTTCATCTCTGAGCAATTGCTCGACGTTTGCAATTTCTCACCTGAGCTCTCTTTAGAGTGCGCGAGAGGATGAGCAGAAGATTAGGTGGCTAGAGAAGCCCAGAGCCCCAGTCTTCTTAGGCCTACAAAAGCGCTTCCAAGGAAGGGGGCTGGCTAGCAACAGCTTTCAGTGCTGGCACTTTTCATCTCTGAGCAATTGCTGGACGTTTGCAATTTCTCACCTGAGCTCTCTTTAGAGTGCGCGAGAGGATGAGCAGAAGATTAGGTGGCTAGAGAAGCCCAGAGCCCCAGTGTTCTAAGCTCTACAAAAGCATTTCCAAGGAAGGGTGCTGGCTAGCAAGAGCTTTCAGTGCTGGCACTTTTCATCTCTGGCAATTGCTCGACGTTTGCAATTTCTCAGCTCGTGTCTACGAGATGGAAAGAGAATGACCGTGACGTTTGGTGGCTAGAGAAGCGCAAAGCCCCAGTGTTGCTGCGCCTGTGAAAGCGCTTCCAAGGAAGGGTGCTGGCTAGCAACAGCTTTCAGTGCTGGCACTTTTCATCTCTGAGCAATTGCTCGACGTTTGCAATTTCTCAGCTCGTGTCTACGAGACGCAAAGAGAATGACCGTGACGTTTGGTGGCTAGAGAAGCGCAAAGCCCCAGTGTTGCTGCGCCTGTGAAAGCGCTTCCAAGGAAGGGTGCTGGCTAGCAACAGCTTTCAGTGCTGGCACTTTTCATCTCTGAGCAATTGCTCGACGTTTGCAATTTCTCACCTGAGCTCTCTTTAGAGTGTGCGAGAGGATGAGCAGAAGATTAGGTGGCTAGAGAAGCCCAGAGCCCCACTGTTCTTAGGCCTACAAAAGCGCTTCCAAGGAAGGGGGCTGGCTAGCAACAGCTTTCAGTGCTGGCACTTTTCATCTCTGAGCAATTGCTCGACGTTTGCAATTTCTCAGCTCGTGTCTACGAGACGCAAAGAGAATGACCGTGACGTTTGGTGCGCATAGAAGCGCAAAGCCCCAGTGTTGCTGCGCCTGTGAAAGCGCTTCCAAGGAAGGGTGCTGGCTAGCAACAGCTTTCAGTGCTGGCACTTTTCATCTCTGAGCAATTGCTCGACGTTTGCAATTTCTCACCTGAGCTCTCTTTAGAGTGCGCGAGAGGATGAGCAGAAGATTAGGTGGCTAGAGAAGCCCAGAGCCCCAGTGTTCTTAGGCCTACAAAAGCGCTTCCAAGGAAGGGTGCTGGCTAGCAAGAGCTTTCAGTGCTGGCACTTTTCATCTCTGAGCAATTGCTCAACGTTTGCAATTTCTCAGCTCGTGTCTACGAGACGCAAAGAGAATGACCGTGACTTTTGGTGGCTAGAGAAGAGCAAAGCCCCAGTGTTGCTGCGCCTGTGAAAGCGCTTCCAAGGAAGGGTGCTGGCTAGCAACAGCTTTCAGTGCTGGCACTTTTCATCTCTGAGCAATTGCTCGACGTTTGCAATTTCTCAGCTCGTGTCTACGAGACGGAAAGAGAATGACCGTGACGTTTGGTGCGCATAGAAGAGCAAAGCCCCAGTGTTGCTGCGCCTGTGAAAGCGCTTCCAAGGAAGGGTGCTGGCTAGCAAGAGCTTTCAGTGCTGGCACTTTTCATCTCTGAGCAATTGCTCGACGTTTGCAATTTCTCACCTGAGCTCTCTTTAGAGTGCGCAAGAGGATGAGCAGAAGATTAGGTGGCTAGAGAAGCCCAGAGCCCCAGTGTTCTTAGCGCTACAAAAGCGCTTCCAAGGAAGGGTGCTGGCTAGCAAGAGCTTTCAGTGCTGGCACTTTTCATCTCTGAGCAATTGGTGGATGTTTGCAATTTCTCACCTGAGCTCTCTTTAGAGTGCGCGAGAGGATGAGCAGAAGATTAGGTGGCTAGAGAAGCCCAGAGCCCCAGTGTTCTTAGGCCTACAAAAGCGCTTCCAAGGAAGGGGGCTGGCTAGCAACAGCTTTCAGTGCTGGCACTTTTCATCTCTGAGCAATTGCTCGACGTTTGCAATTTCTCAGCTCGTGTCTACAAGACGGAAAGAGAATGACAGTGACGTTTGGTGCGTATAGAAGCGCAAAGCCCCAGTGTTACTGCGCCTGTGAAAGCACTTCCAAGGAAGGGTGCTGGCTAGCAACAGCTTTCAGTGCTGGCACTTTTCATCTCTGAGCAGTTGCTCGACGTTTGCAATTTCTCACCTGAGCTCTCTTTAGAGTGCGCGAGAGGATGAGCAGAAGATTAGGTGGCTAGAGAAGCCCAGAGCCCCAGTGTTCTTAGGCCTACAAAAGCGCTTCCAAGGAAGGGGGCTGGCTAGCAACAGCTTTCAGTGCTGGCACTTTTCATCTCTGAGCAATTGCTCGACGTTTGCAATTTCTCAGCTCGTGTCTACGAGACGCAAAGAGAATGACCGTGACATTTGGTGGGTAGAAAGTGAAAAGCCCCAGTGTTGCTGCGCCTGTGAAAGCGCTTCCAAGGAAGGGTGCTGGCTAGCAACAGCTTTCAGTGCTGGCACTTTTCATCTCTGAGCAATTGCTGGACGTTTGCAATTTCTCAGCTCGTGTCTACGAGACGGAAAGAGAATGACCGTGACGTTTGGTGGGTAGAGAAGCACAAAGCCCCAGTGTTACTGCGCCTGTGAAAGCGCTTCCAAGGAAGGGTGCTGGCTAGCAAGAGCTTTCAGTGCTGGCACTTTTCATCTCTGAGCAATTGCTCGATGTTTGCAATTTCTCAGCTCGTGTCTACGAGACTCAAAGAGAATGACCGTGACGTTTGGTGGCTAGAGAAGAGCAAAGCCCCAGTGTTGCTGCGCCTGTGAAAGCGCTTCCAAGGAAGGGTGCTGGCTAGCAACAGCTTTCAGTGCTGGCACTTTTCATCTCTGAGCAATTGCTCGACGTTTGCAATTTCTCAGCTCGTGTCTACGAGACGCAAAGAGAATGACCGTGACGTTTGGTGCACATAGAAGCGCAAAGCCCCAGTGTTACTGCGCCTGTGAAAGCGCTTCCAAGGAAGGGTGCTGGCTAGCAAGAGCTTTCAGTGCTGGCACTTTTCATCTCTGAGCAATTGCTCGACGTTTGCAATTTCTCACCTGAGCTCTCTTTAGAGTGCGCGAGAGGATGAGCAGAAGATTAGGTGGCTAGAGAAGCCCAGAGCCCCAGTGTTCTAAGCTCTACAAAAGCGCTTCCAAGGAAGGGGGCTGGCTAGCAACAGCTTTCAGTGCTGGCACTTTTCATCTCTGAGCAATTGCTCGACGTTTGCAATTTCTCAGCTCGTGTCTACAAGACGGAAAGAGAATGACAGTGACGTTTGGTGGGTAGAGAAGCGCAAAGCCCCAGTGTTGCTGCGCCTGTGAAAGCGCTTCCAAGGAAGGGTGCTGGCTAGCAACAGCTTTCAGTGCTGGCACTTTTCATCTCTGAGCAATTGCTCGACGTTTGCAATTTCTCAGCTCGTGTCTACGAGACGCAAAGAGAATGACCGTGACGTTTGCTGGGTAGAGAAGCACAAAGCCCCAGTGTTGCTGCGCCTGTGAAAGCGCTTCCAAGGAAGGGTGCTGGCTAGCAACAGCTTTCAGTGCTGGCACTTTTCATCTCTGAGCAATTGCTCGACGTTTGCAATTTCTCAGCTCGTGTCTACGAGACGGAAAGAGAATGACCGTGACGTTTGGTGGCTAGAGAAGCCCAGAGCCCCAGTGTTCTTAGGCCTACAAAAGCGCTTCCAAGGAAGGGTGCTGGCTAGCAACAGCTTTCAGTGCTGGCACTTTTCATCTCTGAGCAATTGCTCGACGTTTGCAATTTCTCAGCTCGTGTCTACGAGACGCAAAGAGAATGACCGTGACGTTTGGTGCACATAGAAGCGCAAAGCCCCAGTGTTACTGCGCCTGTGAAAGCGCTTCCAAGGAAGGGTGCTGGCTAGCAAGAGCTTTCAGTGCTGGCACTTTTCATCTCTGAGCAATTGCTCGACGTTTGCAATTTCTCACCTGAGCTCTCTTTAGAGTGCGCGAGAGGATGAGCAGAAGATTAGGTGGCTAGAGAAGCCCAGAGCCCCAGTGTTCTTAGGCCTACAAAAGCGCTTCCAAGGAAGGGTGCTGGCTAGCAACAGCTTTCAGTGCTGGCACTTTTCATCTCTGAGCAATTGCTCGACATTTGCAATTTCTCACCTGAGCTCTCTTTAGAGTGCGCGAGAGGATGAGCAGAAGATTAGGTGGCTAGAGAAGCCCAGAGCCCCAGTGTTCTAAGCTCTACAAAAGCATTTCCACGGAAGGGTGCTGGCTAGCAACAGCTTTCAGTGCTGGCACTTTTCATCTCTGGCAATTGCTTGACGTTTGCAATTTCTCAGCTCGTGTCTACGAGACGGAAAGAGAATGACCGTGACGTTTGGTGGGTAGAGAAGCACAAAGCCCCAGTGTTGCTGCGCCTGTGAAAGCGCTTCCAAGGAAGGGTGCTGGCTAGCAAGAGCTTTCAGTGCTGGCACTTTTCATCTCTGAGCAATTGCTCGACGTTTGCAATTTCTCACCTGAGCTCTCTTTAGAGTGCGCGAGAGGATGAGCAGAAGATTAGGTGGCTAGAGAAGCCCAGAGCCCCAGTGTTCTTAGGCCTACAAAAGCGCTTCCAAGGAAGGGGGCTGGCTAGCAACAGCTTTCAGTGCTGGCACTTTTCATCTCTGAGCAATTGCTCGATGTTTGCAATTTCTCAGCTCGTGTCTACGAGACGGAAAGAGAATGACCGTGACGTTTGGTGGCTAGAGAAGCACAAAGCCCCAGTGTTGCTGCGCCTGTGAAAGCGCTTCCAAGGAAGGGTGCTGGCTAGCAACAGCTTTCAGTGCTGGCACTTTTCATCTCTGAGCAATTGCTCGACGTTTGCAATTTTTCACCTGAGCTCTCTTTAGAGTGTGCGAGAGGATGAGCAGAAGATTAGGTGGCTAGAGAAGCCCAGAGCCCCAGTCTTCTTAGGCCTACAAAAGCGCTTCCAAGGAAGGGGGCTGGCTAGCAACAGCTTTCAGTGCTGGCACTTTTCATCTCTGAGCAATTGCTCGACGTTTGCAATTTCTCACCTGAGCTCTCTTTAGAGTGCGCGAGAGGATGAGCAGAAGATTAGGTGGCTAGAGAAGCCCAGAGCCCCAGTGTTCTTAGGCCTACAAAAGCGCTTCCAAGGAAGGGGACTGGCTAGCAACAGCTTTCAGTGCTGGCACTTTTCATCTCTGAGCAATTGCTCGACGTTTGCAATTTCTCACCTGAGCTCTCTTTAGAGTGCGCGAGAGGATGAGCAGAAGATTAGGTGGCTAGAGAAGCCCAGAGCCCCAGTGTTCTTAGGCCTACAAAAGCGCTTCCAAGGAAGGGGGCTGGCTAGCAACAGCTTTCAGTGCTGGCACTTTTCATCTCTGAGCAATTGCTCGACGTTTGCAATTTCTCAGCTCGTGTCTACAAGATGGAAAGAGAATGACAGTGACGTTTGGTGGGTAGAGAAGCGCAAAGCCCCAGTGTTGCTGCGCCTGTGAAAGCGCTTCCAAGGAAGGGTGCTGGCTAGCAACAGCTTTCAGTGCTGGCACTTTTCATCTCTGAGCAATTGCTCGACGTTTGCAATTTCTCAGCTCGTGTCTACGAGACGCAAAGAGAATGACCGTGACGTTTGCTGGGTAGAGAAGCACAAAGCCCCAGTGTTGCTGCGCCTGTGAAAGCGCTTCCAAGGAAGGGGGCTGGCTAGGAAGAGCTTTCAGTGCTGGCACTTTTCATCTCTGAGCAATTGCTCGACGTTTGCAATTTCTCACCTGAGCTCTCTTTAGAGTGCGCGAGAGGATGAGCAGAAGATTAGGTGGCTAGAGAAGCCCAGAGCCCCAGTGTTCTTAGGCCTACAAAAGCGCTTCCAAGGAAGGGTGCTGGCTAGCAAGAGCTTTCAGTGCTGGCACTTTTCATCTCTGAGCAATTGCTCGACGTTTGCAATTTCTCAGCTCGTGTCTACGAAACGCAAAGAGAATGACCGTGAGGTTTGGTGGGTAGAGAAGCACAAAGCCCCAGTGTTGCTGCGCCTGTGAAAGCGCTTCCAAGGAAGGGGGCTGGCTAGGAAGAGCTTTCAGTGCTGGCACTTTTCATCTCTGAGCAATTGCTCGACGTTTGCAATTTCTCAGCTCGTGTCTACGAGACGGAAAGAGAATGACCGTGACGTTTGGTGCGTATAGAAGAGCAAAGCCCCAGTGTTGCTGCGCCTGTGAAAGCGCTTCCAAGGAAGGGTGCTGGCTAGCAACAGCTTTCAGTGCTGGCACTTTTCATCTCTGAGCAATTGCTCGACGTTTGCAATTTCTCACCTGAGCTCTCTTTAGAGTGCGCAAGAGGATGAGCAGAAGTTTAGGTGGCTAGAGAAACGCAGAGCCCCAGTGTTCTTAGCGCTACAAAAGCGCTTCCAAGGAAGGGTGCTGGCTAGCAAGAGCTTTCAGTGCTGGCACTTTTCATCTCTGAGCAATTGCTCGACGTTTGCAATTTCTCACCTGAGCTCTCTTTAGAGTGCGCGAGAGGATGAGCAGAAGATTAGGTGGCTAGAGAAGCCCAGAGCCCCAGTGTTCTTAGGCCTACAAAAGCGCTTCCAAGGAAGGGGGCTGGCTAGCAACAGCTTTCAGTGCTGGCACTTTTCATCTCTGAGCAATTGCTCGATGTTTGCAATTTCTCAGCTCGTGTCTACGAGACGGAAAGAGAATGACCGTGACGTTTGGTGGCTAGAGAAGCACAAAGCCCCAGTGTTGCTGCGCCTGTGAAAGCGCTTCCAAGGAAGGGTGCTGGCTAGCAACAGCTTTCAGTGCTGGCACTTTTCATCTCTGAGCAATTGCTCGACGTTTGCAATTTTTCACCTGAGCTCTCTTTAGAGTGTGCGAGAGGATGAGCAGAAGATTAGGTGGCTAGAGAAGCCCAGAGCCCCAGTCTTCTTAGGCCTACAAAAGCGCTTCCAAGGAAGGGGGCTGGCTAGCAACAGCTTTCAGTGCTGGCACTTTTCATCTCTGAGCAATTGCTCGACGTTTGCAATTTCTCACCTGAGCTCTCTTTAGAGTGCGCGAGAGGATGAGCAGAAGATTAGGTGGCTAGAGAAGCCCAGAGCCCCAGTGTTCTTAGGCCTACAAAAGCGCTTCCAAGGAAGGGGACTGGCTAGCAACAGCTTTCAGTGCTGGCACTTTTCATCTCTGAGCAATTGCTCGACGTTTGCAATTTCTCACCTGAGCTCTCTTTAGAGTGCGCGAGAGGATGAGCAGAAGATTAGGTGGCTAGAGAAGCCCAGAGCCCCAGTGTTCTTAGGCCTACAAAAGCGCTTCCAAGGAAGGGGGCTGGCTAGCAACAGCTTTCAGTGCTGGCACTTTTCATCTCTGAGCAATTGCTCGACGTTTGCAATTTCTCAGCTCGTGTCTACAAGACGGAAAGAGAATGACCGTGACGTTTGGTGGGTAGAGAAGCGCAAAGCCCCAGTGTTGCTGCGCCTGTGAAAGCGCTTCCAAGGAAGGGTGCTGGCTAGCAACAGCTTTCAGTGCTGGCACTTTTCATCTCTGAGCAATTGCTCGACGTTTGCAATTTCTCAGCTCGTGTCTACGAGACGCAAAGAGAATGACCGTGACGTTTGCTGGGTAGAGAAGCACAAAGCCCCAGTGTTGCTGCGCCTGTGAAAGCGCTTCCAAGGAAGGGGGCTGGCTAGCAACAGCTTTCAGTGCTGGCACTTTTCATCTCTGAGCAATTGCTGGACGTTTGCAATTTCTCACCTGAGCTCTCTTTAGAGTGCGCGAGAGGATGAGCAGAAGATTAGGTGGCTAGAGAAGCCCAGAGCCCCAGTGTTCTAAGCTCTACAAAAGCATTTCCAAGGAAGGGTGCTGGCTAGCAAGAGCTTTCAGTGCTGGCACTTTTCATCTCTGGCAATTGCTCGACGTTTGCAATTTCTCAGCTCGTGTCTACGAGACGGAAAGAGAATGACCGTGACGTTTGGTGGCTAGAGAAGCACAAAGCCCCAGTGTTGCTGCGCCTGTGAAAGCGCTTCCAAGGAAGGGGGCTGGCTAGCAACAGCTTTCAGTGCTGGCACTTTTCATCTCTGAGCAATTGCTCGACGTTTGCAATTTCTCACCTGAGCTCTCTTTAGAGTGCGCGAGAGGATGAGCAGAAGATTAGGTGGCTAGAGAAGCCCAGAGCCCCAGTGTTCTTAGGCCTACAAAAGCGCTTCCAAGGAAGGGGGCTGGCTAGCAACAGCTTTCAGTGCTGGCACTTTTCATCTCTGAGCAATTGCTCGACGTTTGCAATTTCTCAGCTCGTGTCTACAAGACGGAAAGAGAATGACAGTGACGTTTGGTGCGTATAGAAGCGCAAAGCCCCAGTGTTACTGCGCCTGTGAAAGCGCTTCCAAGGAAGGGTGCTGGCTAGCAACAGCTTTCAGTGCTGGCACTTTTCATCTCTGAGCAATTGCTCAACGTTTGCAATTTCTCACCTGAGCTCTCTTTAGAGTGCGCGAGAGGATGAGCAGAAGATTAGGTGGCTAGAGAAGCCCAGAGCCCCAGTGTTCTTAGGCCTACAAAAGCGCTTCCAAGGAAGGGGGCTGGCTAGCAACAGCTTTCAGTGCTGGCACTTTTCATCTCTGAGCAATTGCTCGACGTTTGCAATTTCTCAGCTCGTGTCTACGACACGGAAAGAGAATGACCGTGACATTTGGTGGGTAGAAAGTGAAAAGCCCCAGTGTTGCTGCGCCTGTGAAAGCGCTTCCAAGGAAGGGTGCTGGCTAGCAACAGCTTTCAGTGCTGGCACTTTTCATCTCTGAGCAATTGCTCGACGTTTGCAATTTCTCAGCTCGTGTCTACGAGACGGAAAGAGAATGACCGTGACGTTTGGTGGGTAGAGAAGCGCAAAGCCCCAGTGTTACTGCGCCTGTGAAAGCGCTTCCAAGGAAGGGTGCTGGCTAGCAACAGCTTTCAGTGCTGGCACTTTTCATCTCTGAGCAATTGCTCGATGTTTGCAATTTCTCAGCTCGTGTCTACGAGACGCAAAGAGAATGACCGTGACGTTTGGTGGCTAGAGAAGCCCAGAGCCCCAGTGTTCTTAGGCCTACAAAAGCGCTTCCAAGGAAGGGTGCTGGCTAGCAACAGCTTTCAGTGCTGGCACTTTTCATCTCTGAGCAATTGCTCGACGTTTGCAATTTCTCAGCTCGTGTCTACGAGACGCAAAGAGAATGACCGTGACGTTTGGTGCGCATAGAAGCGCAAAGCCCCAGTGTTACTGCGCCTGTGAAAGCGCTTCCAAGGAAGGGTGCTGGCTAGCAAGAGCTTTCAGTGCTGGCACTTTTCATCTCTGAGCAATTGCTCGACGTTTGCAATTTCTCACCTGAGCTCTCTTTAGAGTGCGCGAGAGGATGAGCAGAAGATGAGGTGGCTAGAGAAGCCCAGAGCCCCAGTGTGCTTAGACCTACAAAAGCGCTTCCAAGGAAGGGTGCTGGCTAGCAACAGCTTTCAGTGCTGGCACTTTTCATCTCTGAGCAATTGCTCGACGTTTGCAATTTCTCACCTGAGCTCTCTTTAGAGTGCGCGAGAGGATGAGCAGAAGATTAGGTGGCTAGAGAAGCCCAGAGCCCCAGTCTTCTTAGGGCTACAAAAGCGCTTCAAAGGAAGGGGGCTGGCTAGCAACAGCTTTCAGTGCTGGCACTTTTCATCTCTGAGCAATTGCTCGACATTTGCAATTTCTCACCTGAGCTCTCTTTAGAGTGCGCGAGAGGATGAGCAGAAGATTAGGTGGCTAGAGAAGCCCAGAGCCCCAGTGTTCTAAGCTCTACAAAAGCATTTCCACGGAAGGGTGCTGGCTAGCAAGAGCTTTCAGTGCTGGCACTTTTCATCTCTGAGCAATTGCTCGACGTTTGCAATTTCTCAGCTCGTGTCTACAAGACGGAAAGAGAATGACAGTGACGTTTGGTGCGTATAGAAGCGCAAAGCCCCAGTGTTACTGCGCCTGTGAAAGCGCTTCCAAGGAAGGGTGCTGGCTAGCAACAGCTTTCAGTGCTGGCACTTTTCATCTCTGAGCAATTGCTGGACGTTTGCAATTTCTCACCTGAGCTCTCTTTAGAGTGCGCGAGAGGATGAGCAGAAGATTAGGTGGCTAGAGAAGCCCAGAGCCCCAGTCTTCTTAGGCCTACAAAAGCGCTTCCAAGGAAGGGTGCTGGCTAGCAAGAGCTTTCAGTGCTGGCACTTTTCATCTCTGAGCAATTGCTCGACGTTTGCAATTTCTCAGCTCGTGTCTACGACACGGAAAGAGAATGACCGTGACATTTGGTGGGTAGAAAGTGAAAAGCCCCAGTGTTGCTGCGCCTGTGAAAGCGCTTCCAAGGAAGGGTGCTGGCTAGCAACAGCTTTCAGTGCTGGCACTTTTCATCTCTGAGCAATTGCTCGACGTTTGCAATTTCTCAGCTCGTGTCTACGAGACGGAAAGAGAATGACCGTGACGTTTGGTGCGTATAGAAGCGCAAAGCCCCAGTGTTACTGCGCCTGTGAAAGCGCTTCCAAGGAAGGGTGCTGGCTAGCAACAGCTTTCAGTGCTGGCACTTTTCATCTCTGAGCAATTGCTCGATGTTTGCAATTTCTCAGCTCGTGTCTACGAGACGGAAAGAGAATGACCGTGACGTTTGGTGGCTAGAGAAGCCCAGAGCCCCAGTGTTCTTAGGCCTACAAAAGCGCTTCCAAGGAAGGGTGCTGGCTAGCAACAGCTTTCAGTGCTGGCACTTTTCATCTCTGAGCAATTGCTCGACGTTTGCAATTTCTCAGCTCGTGTCTACGAGACGCAAAGAGAATGACCGTGACGTTTGGTGCACATAGAAGCGCAAAGCCCCAGTGTTACTGCGCCTGGGAAAGCGCTTCCAAGGAAGGGTGCTGGCTAGCAAGAGCTTTCAGTGCTGGCACTTTTCATCTCTGAGCAATTGCTCGACGTTTGCAATTTCTCACCTGAGCTCTCTTTAGAGTGCGCGAGAGGATGAGCAGAAGATTAGGTGGCTAGAGAAGCCCAGAGCCCCAGTGTTCTTAGGGCTACAAAAGCGCTTCCAAGGAAGGGGGCTGGCTAGCAACAGCTTTCAGTGCTGGCACTTTTCATCTCTGAGCAATTGCTCGACATTTGCAATTTCTCACCTGAGCTCTCTTTAGAGTGCGCGAGAGGATGAGCAGAAGATTAGGTGGCTAGAGAAGCCCAGAGCCCCAGTGTTCTAAGCTCTACAAAAGCATTTCCACGGAAGGGTGCTGGCTAGCAACAGCTTTCAGTGCTGGCACTTTTCATCTCTGGCAATTGCTCGACGTTTGCAATTTCTCAGCTCGTGTCTACGAGACGGAAAGAGAATGACCGTGACGTTTGGTGGGTAGAGAAGCACAAAGCCCCAGTGTTGCTACGCCTGTGAAAGCGCTTCCAAGGAAGGGTGCTGGCTAGCAACAGCTTTCAGTGCTGGCACTTTTCATCTCTGAGCAATTGCTCGACGTTTGCAATTTCTCACCTGAGCTCTCTTTAGAGTGCGCGAGAGGATGAGCAGAAGATTAGGTGGCTAGAGAAGCCCAGAGCCCCAGTGTTCTTAGGCCTACAAAAGCGCTTCCAAGGAAGGGGGCTGGCTAGCAACAGCTTTCAGTGCTGGCACTTTTCATCTCTGAGCAATTGCTCGATGTTTGCAATTTCTCAGCTCGTGTCTACGAGACGCAAAGAGAATGACCGTGACGTTTGGTGCGTATAAAAGCGCAAAGCCCCAGTGTTGCTGCGCCTGTGAAAGCGCTTCCAAAGAAGGGTGCTGGCTAGCAACAGCTTTCAGTGCTGGCACTTTTCATCTCTGAGCAATTGCTCGACGTTTGCAATTTTTCACCTGAGCTCTCTTTAGAGTGTGCGAGAGGATGAGCAGAAGATTAGGTGGCTAGAGAAGCCCAGAGCCCCAGTGTTCTAAGGCCTACAAAAGCGCTTCCAAGGAAGGGGGCTGGCTAGCAACAGCTTTCAGTGCTGGCACTTTTCATCTCTGAGCAATTGCTCGACGTTTGCAATTTCTCAGCTCGTGTCTACAAGACGGAAAGAGAATGACCGTGACGTTTGGTGCGTATAGAAGCGCAAAGCCCCAGTGTTGCTGCGCCTGTGAAAGCGCTTCCAAGGAAGGGTGCTGGCTAGCAAGAGCTTTCAGTGCTGGCACTTTTCATCTCTGAGCAATTGCTCGACGTTTGCAATTTCTCAGCTCGTGTCTACGAGACGCAAAGAGAATGACCGTGACGTTTGGTGCGCATAGAAGCGCAAAGCCCCAGTGTTACTGCGCCTGTGAAAGCGCTTCCAAGGAAGGGTGCTGGCTAGCAACAGCTTTCAGTGCTGGCACTTTTCATCTCTGAGCAATAGCTCGACGTTTGCAATTTCTCAGCTCTTGTCTTCGAGACGCAAAGAGAATGACCGTGACGTTTGGTGGCTAGAGAAGAGCAAAGCCCCAGTGTTGCTGCGCCTGTGAAAGCGCTTCCAAGGAAGGGTGCTGGCTAGCAAGAGCTTTCAGTGCTGGCACTTTTCATCTCTGAGCAATTGCTCGACGTTTGCAATTTCTCACCTGAGCTCTCTTTAGAGTGCGCGAGAGGATGAGCAGAAGATTAGGTGGCTAGAGAAGCCCAGAGCCCCAGTGTTCTAAGCTCTACAAAAGCGCTTCCAAGGAAGGGGGCTGGCTAGCAACAGCTTTCAGTGCTGGCACTTTTCATCTCTGAGCAATTGCTCGACGTTTGCAATTTCTCAGCTCGTGTCTACAAGACGGAAAGAGAATGACAGTGACGTTTGGTGGGTAGAGAAGCGCAAAGCCCCAGTGTTGCTGCGCCTGTGAAAGCGCTTCCAAGGAAGGGTGCTGGCTAGCAACAGCTTTCAGTGCTGGCACTTTTCATCTCTGAGCAATTGCTCGACGTTTGCAATTTCTCAGCTCGTGTCTACGAGACGCAAAGAGAATGACCGTGACGTTTGCTGGGTAGAGAAGCACAAAGCCCCAGTGTTGCTGCGCCTGTGAAAGCGCTTCCAAGGAAGGGTGCTGGCTAGCAACAGCTTTCAGTGCTGGCACTTTTCATCTCTGAGCAATTGCTCGACGTTTGCAATTTCTCAGCTCGTGTCTACGAGACGGAAAGAGAATGACCGTGACGTTTGGTGGCTAGAGAAGCCCAGAGCCCCAGTGTTCTTAGGCCTACAAAAGCGCTTCCAAGGAAGGGTGCTGGCTAGCAACAGCTTTCAGTGCTGGCACTTTTCATCTCTGAGCAATTGCTCGACGTTTGCAATTTCTCAGCTCGTGTCTACGAGACGCAAAGAGAATGACCGTGACGTTTGGTGCACATAGAAGCGCAAAGCCCCAGTCTTACTGCGCCTGTGAAAGCGCTTCCAAGGAAGGGTGCTGGCTAGCAAGAGCTTTCAGTGCTGGCACTTTTCATCTCTGAGCAATTGCTCGACGTTTGCAATTTCTCACCTGAGCTCTCTTTAGAGTGCGCGAGAGGATGAGCAGAAGATTAGGTGGCTAGAGAAGCCCAGAGCCCCAGTGTTCTAAGGGCTACAAAAGCGCTTCCAAGGAAGGGTGCTGGCTAGCAACAGCTTTCAGTGCTGGCACTTTTCATCTCTGAGCAATTGCTCGACATTTGCAATTTCTCACCTGAGCTCTCTTTAGAGTGCGCGAGAGGATGAGCAGAAGATTAGGTGGCTAGAGAAGCCCAGAGCCCCAGTGTTCTAAGCTCTACAAAAGCATTTCCACGGAAGGGTGCTGGCTAGCAACAGCTTTCAGTGCTGGCACTTTTCATCTCTGGCAATTGCTTGACGTTTGCAATTTCTCAGCTCGTGTCTACGAGACGGAAAGAGAATGACCGTGACGTTTGGTGGGTAGAGAAGCACAAAGCCCCAGTGTTGCTGCGCCTGTGAAAGCGCTTCCAAGGAAGGGTGCTGGCTAGCAAGAGCTTTCAGTGCTGGCACTTTTCATCTCTGAGCAATTGCTCGACGTTTGCAATTTCTCACCTGAGCTCTCTTTAGAGTGCGCGAGAGGATGAGCAGAAGATTAGGTGGCTAGAGAAGCCCAGAGCCCCAGTGTTCTTAGGCCTACAAAAGCGCTTCCAAGGAAGGGGGCTGGCTAGCAACAGCTTTCAGTGCTGGCACTTTTCATCTCTGAGCAATTGCTCGATGTTTGCAATTTCTCAGCTCGTGTCTACGAGACGGAAAGAGAATGACCGTGACGTTTGGTGGCTAGAGAAGCACAAAGCCCCAGTGTTGCTGCGCCTGTGAAAGCGCTTCCAAGGAAGGGTGCTGGCTAGCAACAGCTTTCAGTGCTGGCACTTTTAATCTCTGAGCAATTGCTCGACGTTTGCAATTTTTCACCTGAGCTCTCTTTAGAGTGTGCGAGAGGATGAGCAGAAGATTAGGTGGCTAGAGAAGCCCAGAGCCCCAGTCTTCTTAGGCCTACAAAAGCGCTTCCAAGGAAGGGGGCTGGCTAGCAACAGCTTTCAGTGCTGGCACTTTTCATCTCTGAGCAATTGCTCGACGTTTGCAATTTCTCACCTGAGCTCTCTTTAGAGTGCGCGAGAGGATGAGCAGAAGATTAGGTGGCTAGAGAAGCCCAGAGCCCCAGTGTTCTTAGGCCTACAAAAGCGCTTCCAAGGAAGGGGACTGGCTAGCAACAGCTTTCAGTGCTGGCACTTTTCATCTCTGAGCAATTGCTCGACGTTTGCAATTTCTCACCTGAGCTCTCTTTAGAGTGCGCGAGAGGATGAGCAGAAGATTAGGTGGCTAGAGAAGCCCAGAGCCCCAGTGTTCTTAGCGCTACAAAAGCGCTTCCAAGGAAGCGGGCTGGCTAGCAACAGCTTTCAGTGCTGGCACTTTTCATCTCTGAGCAATTGCTCGACGTTTGCAATTTCTCAGCTCGTGTCTACAAGACGGAAAGAGAATGACAGTGACGTTTGGTGGGTAGAGAAGCGCAAAGCCCCAGTGTTGCTGCGCCTGTGAAAGCGCTTCCAAGGAAGGGTGCTGGCTAGCAACAGCTTTCAGTGCTGGCACTTTTCATCTCTGAGCAATTGCTCGACGTTTGCAATTTCTCAGCTCGTGTCTACGAGACGCAAAGAGAATGACCGTGACGTTTGCTGGGTAGAGAAGCACAAAGCCCCAGTGTTGCTGCGCCTGTGAAAGCGCTTCCAAGGAAGGGGGCTGGCTAGGAAGAGCTTTCAGTGCTGGCACTTTTCATCTCTGAGCAATTGCTCGACGTTTGCAATTTCTCACCTGAGCTCTCTTTAGAGTGCGCGAGAGGATGAGCAGAAGATTAGGTGGCTAGAGAAGCCCAGAGCCCCAGTGTTCTTAGGCCTACAAAAGCGCTTCCAAGGAAGGGTGCTGGCTAGCAAGAGCTTTCAGTGCTGGCACTTTTCATCTCTGAGCAATTGCTCGACGTTTGCAATTTCTCAGCTCGTGTCTACGAAACGCAAAGAGAATGACCGTGACGTTTGCTGGGTAGAGAAGCACAAAGCCCCAGTGTTGCTGCGCCTGTGAAAGCGCTTCCAAGGAAGGGGGCTGGCTAGGAAGAGCTTTCAGTGCTGGCACTTTTCATCTCTGAGCAATTGCTCGACGTTTGCAATTTCTCACCTGAGCTCTCTTTAGAGTGCGCGAGAGGATGAGCAGAAGATTAGGTGGCTAGAGAAGCCCAGAGCCCCAGTGTTCTTAGGCCTACAAAAGCGCTTCCAAGGAAGGGTGCTGGCTAGCAAGAGCTTTCAGTGCTGGCACTTTTCATCTCTGAGCAATTGCTCGACGTTTGCAATTTCTCAGCTCGTGTCTACGAGACGGAAAGAGAATGACCGTGACGTTTGGTGCGTATAGAAGAGCAAAGCCCCAGTGTTGCTGCGCCTGTGAAAGCGCTTCCAAGGAAGGGGGCTGGCTAGCAACAGCTTTCAGTGCTGGCACTTTTCATCTCTGAGCAATTGCTCGACGTTTGCAATTTCTCACCTGAGCTCTCTTTAGAGTGCGCAAGAGGATGAGCAGAAGATTAGGTGGCTAGAGAAACGCAGAGCCCCAGTGTTCTTAGCGCTACAAAAGCGCTTCCAAGGAAGGGTGCTGGCTAGCAACAGCTTTCAGTGCTGGCACTTTTCATCTCTGAGCAATTGCTCGACGTTTGCAATTTCTCACCTGAGCTCTCTTTAGAGTGCACGAGAGGATGAGCAGAAGATTAGGTGGCTAGAGAAGCCCAGAGCCCCAGTGTTCTTAGGCCTACAAAAGCGCTTCCAAGGAAGGGGGCTGGCTAGCAAGAGCTTTCAGTGCTGGCACTTTTCATCTCTGAGCAATTGCTCGACGTTTGCAATTTCTCAGCTCGTGTCTACAAGACGGAAAGAGAATGACAGTGACGTTTGGTGCGTATAGAAGCGCAAAGCCCCAGTGTTGCTGCGCCTGTGAAAGCGCTTCCAAGGAAGGGTGCTGGCTAGCAACAGCTTTCAGTGCTGGCACTTTTCATCTCTGAGCAATTGCTCGACGTTTGCAATTTCTCACCTGAGCTCTCTTTAGAGTGCGCGAGAGGATGAGCAGAAGATTAGGTGGCTAGAGAAGCCCAGAGCCCCAGTGTTCTTAGGCCTACAAAAGCGCTTCCAAGGAAGGGGGCTGGCTAGCAACAGCTTTCAGTGCTGGCACTTTTCATCTCTGAGCAATTGCTGGACGTTTGCAATTTCTCAGCTCGTGTCTACGAGACGGAAAGAGAATGACCGTGACTTTTGGTGGCTAGAGAAGAGCAAAGCCCCAGTGTTGCTGCGCCTGTGAAAGCGCTTCCAAGGAAGGGTGCTGGCTAGCAACAGCTTTCAGTGCTGGCACTTTTCATCTCTGAGCAATTGCTCGACGTTTGCAATTTCTCAGCTCGTGTCTACGAGACGGAAAGAGAATGACCGTGACGTTTGGTGCGCATAGAAGAGCAAAGCCCCAGTGTTGCTGCGCCTGTGAAAGCGCTTCCAAGGAAGGGTGCTGGCTAGCAAGAGCTTTCAGTGCTGGCACTTTTCATCTCTGAGCAATTGCTCGACGTTTGCAATTTCTCACCTGAGCTCTCTTTAGAGTGCGCAAGAGGATGAGCAGAAGATTAGGTGGCTAGAGAAACGCAGAGCCCCAGTGTTCTTAGCGCTACAAAAGCGCTTCCAAGGAAGGGTGCTGGCTAGCAACAGCTTTCAGTGCTGGCACTTTTCATCTCTGAGCAATTGCTCGACGTTTGCAATTTCTCACCTGAGCTCTCTTTAGAGTGCGCGAGAGGATGAGCAGAAGATTAGGTGGCTAGAGAAGCCCAGAGCCCCAGTGTTCTAAGCTCTACAAAAGCATTTCCAAGGAAGGGTGCTGGCTAGCAAGAGCTTTCAGTGCTGGCACTTTTCATCTCTGGCAATTGCTCGACGTTTGCAATTTCTCAGCTCGTGTCTACGAGACGGAAAGAGAATGACCGTGACGTTTGGTGGCTAGAGAAGCACAAAGCCCCAGTGTTGCTGCGCCTGTGAAAGCGCTTCCAAGGAAGGGGGCTGGCTAGCAACAGCTTTCAGTGCTGGCACTTTTCATCTCTGAGCAATTGCTGGACGTTTGCAATTTCTCACCTGAGCTCTCTTCAGACTGCGCGAGAGGATGAGCAGAAGATTAGGTGGCTACAGAAGCCCAGAGCCCCAGTGTTCTTAGGCCTACAAAAGCGCTTCCAAGGAAGGGGGCTGGCTAGCAACAGCTTTCAGTGCTGGCACTTTTCATCTCTGAGCAATTGCTCGACGTTTGCAATTTCTCAGCTCGTGTCTACAAGACGGAAAGAGAATGACAGTGACGTTTGGTGCGTATAGAAGCGCAAAGCCCCAGTGTTACTGCGCCTGTGAAAGCGCTTCCAAGGAAGGGTGCTGGCTAGCAAGAGCTTTCAGTGCTGGCACTTTTCATCTCTGAGCAATTGCTCGACGTTTGCAATTTCTCAGCTCGTGTCTACGAAACGCAAAGAGAATGACCGTGACGTTTGCTGGGTAGAGAAGCACAAAGCCCCAGTGTTGCTGCGCCTGTGAAAGCGCTTCCAAGGAAGGGGGCTGGCTAGGAAGAGCTTTCAGTGCTGGCACTTTTCATCTCTGAGCAATTGCTCGACGTTTGCAATTTCTCACCTGAGCTCTCTTTAGAGTGCGCGAGAGGATGAGCAGAAGATTAGGTGGCTAGAGAAGCCCAGAGCCCCAGTGTTCTTAGGCCTACAAAAGCGCTTCCAAGGAAGGGTGCTGGCTAGCAAGAGCTTTCAGTGCTGGCACTTTTCATCTCTGAGCAATTGCTCGACGTTTGCAATTTCTCAGCTCGTGTCTACGAGACGGAAAGAGAATGACCGTGACGTTTGGTGCGTATAGAAGAGCAAAGCCCCAGTGTTGCTGCGCCTGTGAAAGCGCTTCCAAGGAAGGGGGCTGGCTAGCAACAGCTTTCAGTGCTGGCACTTTTCATCTCTGAGCAATTGCTCGACGTTTGCAATTTCTCACCTGAGCTCTCTTTAGAGTGCGCAAGAGGATGAGCAGAAGATTAGGTGGCTAGAGAAACGCAGAGCCCCAGTGTTCTTAGCGCTACAAAAGCGCTTCCAAGGAAGGGTGCTGGCTAGCAACAGCTTTCAGTGCTGGCACTTTTCATCTCTGAGCAATTGCTCGACGTTTGCAATTTCTCACCTGAGCTCTCTTTAGAGTGCACGAGAGGATGAGCAGAAGATTAGGTGGCTAGAGAAGCCCAGAGCCCCAGTGTTCTTAGGCCTACAAAAGCGCTTCCAAGGAAGGGTGCTGGCTAGCAAGAGCTTTCAGTGCTGGCACTTTTCATCTCTGAGCAATTGCTCGACGTTTGCAATTTCTCAGCTCGTGTCTACAAGACGGAAAGAGAATGACAGTGACGTTTGGTGCGTATAGAAGCGCAAAGCCCCAGTGTTGCTGCGCCTGTGAAAGCGCTTCCAAGGAAGGGTGCTGGCTAGCAACAGCTTTCAGTGCTGGCACTTTTCATCTCTGAGCAATTGCTGGACGTTTGCAATTTCTCACCTGAGCTCTCTTTAGAGTGCGCGAGAGGATGAGCAGAAGATTAGGTGGCTAGAGAAGCCCAGAGCCCCAGTGTTCTTAGGCCTACAAAAGCGCTTCCAAGGAAGGGGGCTGGCTAGCAACAGCTTTCAGTGCTGGCACTTTTCATCTCTGAGCAATTGCTGGACGTTTGCAATTTCTCAGCTCGTGTCTACGAGACGGAAAGAGAATGACCGTGACTTTTGGTGGCTAGAGAAGAGCAAAGCCCCAGTGTTGCTGCGCCTGTGAAAGCGCTTCCAAGGAAGGGTGCTGGCTAGCAACAGCTTTCAGTGCTGGCACTTTTCATCTCTGAGCAATTGCTCGACGTTTGCAATTTCTCAGCTCGTGTCTACGAGACGGAAAGAGAATGACCGTGACGTTTGGTGCGCATAGAAGAGCAAAGCCCCAGTGTTGCTGCGCCTGTGAAAGCGCTTCCAAGGAAGGGTGCTGGCTAGCAAGAGCTTTCAGTGCTGGCACTTTTCATCTCTGAGCAATTGCTCGACGTTTGCAATTTCTCACCTGAGCTCTCTTTAGAGTGCGCAAGAGGATGAGCAGAAGATTAGGTGGCTAGAGAAACGCAGAGCCCCAGTGTTCTTAGCGCTACAAAAGCGCTTCCAAGGAAGGGTGCTGGCTAGCAACAGCTTTCAGTGCTGGCACTTTTCATCTCTGAGCAATTGCTCGACGTTTGCAATTTCTCACCTGAGCTCTCTTTAGAGTGCGCGAGAGGATGAGCAGAAGATTAGGTGGCTAGAGAAGCCCAGAGCCCCAGTGTTCTAAGCTCTACAAAAGCATTTCCAAGGAAGGGTGCTGGCTAGCAAGAGCTTTCAGTGCTGGCACTTTTCATCTCTGGCAATTGCTCGACGTTTGCAATTTCTCAGCTCGTGTCTACGAGACGGAAAGAGAATGACCGTGACGTTTGGTGGCTAGAGAAGCACAAAGCCCCAGTGTTGCTGCGCCTGTGAAAGCGCTTCCAAGGAAGGGGGCTGGCTAGCAACAGCTTTCAGTGCTGGCACTTTTCATCTCTGAGCAATTGCTGGACGTTTGCAATTTCTCACCTGAGCTCTCTTCAGACTGCGCGAGAGGATGAGCAGAAGATTAGGTGGCTACAGAAGCCCAGAGCCCCAGTGTTCTTAGGCCTACAAAAGCGCTTCCAAGGAAGGGGGCTGGCTAGCAACAGCTTTCAGTGCTGGCACTTTTCATCTCTGAGCAATTGCTCGACGTTTGCAATTTCTCAGCTCGTGTCTACAAGACGGAAAGAGAATGACAGTGACGTTTGGTGCGTATAGAAGCGCAAAGCCCCAGTGTTACTGCGCCTGTGAAAGCGCTTCCAAGGAAGGGTGCTGGCTAGCAACAGCTTTCAGTGCTGGCACTTTTCATCTCTGAGCAATTGCTGGACGTTTGCAATTTCTCACCTGAGCTCTCTTTAGAGTGCGCGAGAGGATGAGCAGAAGATTAGGTGGCTAGAGAAGCCCAGAGCCCCAGTGTTCTTAGGCCTACAAAAGCGCTTCCAAGGAAGGGGGCTGGCTAGCAACAGCTTTCAGTGCTGGCACTTTTCATCTCTGAGCAATTGCTCGACGTTTGCAATTTCTCAGCTCGTGTCTACGACACGGAAAGAGAATGACCGTGATATTTGGTGGGTAGAAAGTGAAAAGCCCCAGTGTTGCTGCGCCTGTGAAAGCGCTTCCAAGGAAGGGTGCTGGCTAGCAACAGCTTTCAGTGCTGGCACTTTTCATCTCTGAGCAATTGCTCGACGTTTGCAATTTCTCAGCTCGTGTCTACGAGACGCAAAGAGAATGACCGTGACGTTTGGTGGCTAGAGAAGCGCAAAGCCCCAGTGTTACTGCGCCTGTGAAAGCGCTTCCAAGGAAGGGTGCTGGCTAGCAACAGCTTTCAGTGCTGGCACTTTTCATCTCTGAGCAATTGCTCGATGTTTGCAATTTCTCAGCTCGTGTCTACGAGACGCAAAGAGAATGACCGTGACGTTTGGTGGCTAGAGAAGCCCAGAGCCCCAGTGTTCTTAGGCCTACAAAAGCGCTTCCAAGGAAGGGGGCTGGCTAGCAACAGCTTTCAGTGCTGGCACTTTTCATCTCTGAGCAATTGCTCGACGTTTGCAATTTCTCAGCTCGTGTCTACGAGACGCAAAGAGAATGACCGTGACGTTTGGTGCGCATAGAAGCGCAAAGCCCCAGTGTTACTGCGCCTGTGAAAGCGCTTCCAAGGAAGGGTGCTGGCTAGCAAGAGCTTTCAGTGCTGGCACTTTTCATCTCTGAGCAATTGCTCGACGTTTGCAATTTCTCACCTGAGCTCTCTTTAGAGTGCGCGAGAGGATGAGCAGAAGATGAGGTGGCTAGAGAAGCCCAGAGCCCCAGTGTGCTTAGACCTACAAAAGCGCTTCCAAGGAAGGGTGCTGGCTAGCAACAGCTTTCAGTGCTGGCACTTTTCATCTCTGAGCAATTGCTCGACGTTTGCAATTTCTCACCTGAGCTCTCTTTAGAGTGCGCGAGAGGATGAGCAGAAGATTAGGTGGCTAGAGAAGCCCAGAGCCCCAGTCTTCTTAGGGCTACAAAAGCGCTTCCAAGGAAGGGGGCTGGCTAGCAACAGCTTTCAGTGCTGGCACTTTTCATCTCTGAGCAATTGCTCGACATTTGCAATTTCTCACCTGAGCTCTCTTTAGAGTGCGCGAGAGGATGAGCAGAAGATTAGGTGGCTAGAGAAGCCCAGAGCCCCAGTGTTCTAAGCTCTACAAAAGCATTTCCACGGAAGGGTGCTGGCTAGCAAGAGCTTTCAGTGCTGGCACTTTTCATCTCTGAGCAATTGCTCGACGTTTGCAATTTCTCAGCTCGTGTCTACAAGACGGAAAGAGAATGACAGTGACGTTTGGTGCGTATAGAAGCGCAAAGCCCCAGTGTTACTGCGCCTGTGAAAGCGCTTCCAAGGAAGGGTGCTGGCTAGCAACAGCTTTCAGTGCTGGCACTTTTCATCTCTGAGCAATTGCTGGACGTTTGCAATTTCTCACCTGAGCTCTCTTTAGAGTGCGCGAGAGGATGAGCAGAAGATTAGGTGGCTAGAGAAGCCCAGAGCCCCAGTGTTCTTAGGCCTACAAAAGCGCTTCCAAGGAAGGGTGCTGGCTAGCAACAGCTTTCAGTGCTGGCACTTTTCATCTCTGAGCAATTGCTCGACGTTTGCAATTTCTCAGCTCGTGTCTACGACACGGAAAGAGAATGACCGTGACATTTGGTGGGTAGAAAGTGAAAAGCCCCAGTGTTGCTGCGCCTGTGAAAGCGCTTCCAAGGAAGGGTGCTGGCTAGCAAGAGCTTTCAGTGCTGGCACTTTTCATCTCTGAGCAATTGCTCGACGTTTGCAATTTCTCAGCTCGTGTCTACGAGACGGAAAGAGAATGACCGTGACGTTTGGTGGGTAGAGACGCGCAAAGCCCCAGTGTTACTGCGCCTGTGAAAGCGCTTCCAAGGAAGGGTGCTGGCTAGCAAGAGCTTTCAGTGCTGGCACTTTTCATCTCTGAGCAATTGCTCGATGTTTGCAATTTCTCAGCTCATGTCTACGAGACGGAAAGAGAATGACCGTGACGTTTGGTGGCTAGAGAAGCCCAGAGCCCCAGTGTTCTTAGGCCTACAAAAGCGCTTCCAAGGAAGGGTGCTGGCTAGCAACAGCTTTCAGTGCTGGCACTTTTCATCTCTGAGCAATTGCTCGACGTTTGCAATTTCTCAGCTCGTGTCTACGAGACGCAAAGAGAATGACCGTGACGTTTGGTGCGTATAGAAGCGCAAAGCCCCAGTGTTACTGCGCCTGGGAAAGCGCTTCCAAGGAAGGGTGCTGGCTAGCAAGAGCTTTCAGTGCTGGCACTTTTCATCTCTGAGCAATTGCTCGACGTTTGCAATTTCTCACCTGAGCTCTCTTTAGAGTGCGCGAGAGGATGAGCAGAAGATGAGGTGGCTAGAGAAGCCCAGAGCCCCAGTGTTCTTAGGGCTACAAAAGCGCTTCCAAGGAAGGGGGCTGGCTAGCAACAGCTTTCAGTGCTGGCACTTTTCATCTCTGAGCAATTGCTCGACATTTGCAATTTCTCACCTGAGCTCTCTTTAGAGTGCGCGAGAGGATGAGCAGAAGATTAGGTGGCTAGAGAAGCCCAGAGCCCCAGTGTTCTAAGCTCTACAAAAGCATTTCCAAGGAAGGGTGCTGGCTAGCAACAGCTTTCAGTGCTGGCACTTTTCATCTCTGGCAATTGCTCGACGTTTGCAATTTCTCAGCTCGTGTCTACGAGACGGAAAGAGAATGACCGTGACGTTTGGTGGGTAGAGAAGCGCAAAGCCCCAGTGTTGCTACGCCTGTGAAAGCGCTTCCAAGGAAGGGTGCTGGCTAGCAACAGCTTTCAGTGCTGGCACTTTTCATCTCTGAGCAATTGCTCGACGTTTGCAATTTCTCACCTGAGCTCTCTTTAGAGTGCGCGAGAGGATGAGCAGAAGATTAGGTGGCTAGAGAAGCCCAGAGCCCCAGTGTTCTTAGGCCTACAAAAGCGCTTCCAAGGAAGGGGGCTGGCTAGCAACAGCTTTCAGTGCTGGCACTTTTCATCTCTGAGCAATTGCTCGATGTTTGCAATTTCTCAGCTCGTGTCTACGAGACGCAAAGAGAATGACCGTGACGTTTGGTGCGTATAAAAGCGCAAAGCCCCAGTGTTGCTGCGCCTGTGAAAGCGCTTCCAAAGAAGGGTGCTGGCTAGCAACAGCTTTCAGTGCTGGCACTTTTCATCTCTGAGCAATTGCTCGACGTTTGCAATTTTTCACCTGAGCTCTCTTTAGAGTGTGCGAGAGGATGAGCAGAAGATTAGGTGGCTAGAGAAGCCCAGAGCCCCAGTGTTCTAAGGCCTACAAAAGCGCTTCCAAGGAAGGGGGCTGGCTAGCAACAGCTTTCAGTGCTGGCACTTTTCATCTCTGAGCAATTGCTCGACGTTTGCAATTTCTCAGCTCGTGTCTACAAGACGGAAAGAGAATGACCGTGACGTTTGGTGCGTATAGAAGCGCAAAGCCCCAGTGTTGCTGCGCCTGTGAAAGCGCTTCCAAGGAAGGGTGCTGGCTAGCAAGAGCTTTCAGTGCTGGCACTTTTCATCTCTGAGCAATTGCTCGACGCTTGCAATTTCTCAGCTCGTGTCTACGAGACGCAAAGAGAATGACCGTGACGTTTGGTGCGCATAGAAGCGCAAAGCCCCAGTGTTACTGCGCCTGGGAAAGCGCTTCCAAGGAAGGGTGCTGGCTAGCAACAGCTTTCAGTGCTGGCACTTTTCATCTCTGAGCAATAGCTCGACGTTTGCAATTTCTCAGCTCTTGTCTACGAGACGGAAAGAGAATGACCGTGACGTTTGGTGGCTAGAGAAGAGCAAAGCCCCAGTGTTGCTGCGCCTGTGAAAGCGCTTCCAAGGAAGGGTGCTGGCTAGCAACAGCTTTCAGTGCTGGCACTTTTCATCTCTGAGCAATTGCTGGACGTTTGCAATTTCTCAGCTCGTGTCTACGAGACGGAAAGAGAATGACCGTGACATTTGGTGGGTAGAGAAGCGCAAAGCCCCAGTGTTGCTGCGCCTGTGAAAGCGCTTCCAAGGAAGGGTGCTGGCTAGCAACAGCTTTCAGTGCTGGCACTTTTCATCTCTGAGCAATTGCTCGACGTTTGCAATTTCTCACCTGAGCTCTCTTTAGAGTGCGCGAGAGGATGAGCAGAAGATTAGGTGGCTAGAGAAGCCCAGAGCCCCAGTGTTCTTAGGCCTACAAAAGCGCTTCCAAGGAAGGGGGCTGGCTAGCAAGAGCTTTCAGTGCTGGCACTTTTCATCTCTGAGCAATTGCTCGACGTTTGCAATTTCTCACCTGAGCTCTCTTTAGAGTGCGCGAGAGGATGAGCAGAAGATTAGGTGGCTAGAGAAGCCCAGAGCCCCAGTGTTCTTAGGCCTACAAAAGCGCTTCCAAGGAAGGGGGCTGGCTAGCAAGAGCTTTCAGTGCTGGCACTTTTCATCTCTGAGCAATTGCTCGACGTTTGCAATTTCTCACCTGAGCTCTCTTTAGACTGCGCGAGAGGATGAGCAGAAGATTAGGTGGCTACAGAAGCCCAGAGCCCCAGTGTTCTAAAGGCCTACAAAAGCGCTTCCAAGGAAGGGTGCTGGCTAGCAAGAGCTTTCAGTGCTGGCACTTTTCATCTCTGAGCAATTGCTCGACGTTTGCAATTTCTCACCTGAGCTCTCTTTAGAGTGCGCGAGAGGATGAGCAGAAGATTAGGTGGCTAGAGAAGCCCAGAGCCCCAGTGTTCTAAGCTCTACAATAGCATTTCCAAGGAAGGGTGCTGGCTAGCAACAGCTTTCAGTGCTGGCACTTTTCATCTCTGAGCAATTGCTCGACGTTTGCAATTTCTCAGCTCGTGCCGAGACGGAAAGAGAATGACCGTGACGTTTGTTGCATATAGAAGTGCAAAGCCCCAGTGATGCTGCGCCTGTGAAAGCGCTTCCAAGGAAGGGTGCTGGCTAGCAAGAGCTTTCAGTGCTGGCACTTTTCATCTCTGAGCAATTGCTGGACGTTTGCAATTTCTCACCTGAGCTCTCTTTAGAGTGCGCGAGAGGATGAGCAGAAGATTAGGTGGCTAGAGAAGCCCAGAGCCCCAGTGTTCTTAGGCCTACAAAAGCGCTTCCAAGGAAGGGGGCTGGCTAGCAACAGCTTTCAGTGCTGGCACTTTTCATCTCTGAGCAATTGCTCGATGTTTGCAATTTCTCAGCTCGTGTCTACGAGACGCAAAGAGAATGACCGTGACGTTTGGTGCGTATAAAAGCGCAAAGTCCCAGTGTTGCTGCGCCTGTGAAAGCGCTTCCAAGGAAGGGTGCTGGCTAGCAACAGCTTTCAGTGCTGGCACTTTTCATCTCTGAGCAATTGCTCGACGTTTGCAATTTTTCACCTGAGCTCTCTTTAGAGTGTGCGAGAGGATGAGCAGAAGATTAGGTGGCTAGAGAAGCCCAGAGCCCCAGTGTTCTAAGGGCTACAAAAGCGCTTCCAAGGAAGGGGGCTGGCTAGCAAGAGCTTTCAGTGCTGGCACTTTTCATCTCTGAGCAATTGCTCGACGTTTGCAATTTCTCAGCTCGTGTCTACGAGACGCAAAGAGAATGACCGTGACGTTTGGTGCGCATAGAAGCGCAAAGCCCCAGTGTTACTGCGCCTGTGAAAGCCCTTCCAAAGAAGGGTGCTGGCTAGCAAGAGCTTTCAGTGCTGGCACTTTTCATCTCTGAGCAATTGCTCGACGTTTGCAATTTCTCACCTGAGCTCTCTTTAGAGTGCGCGAGAGGATGAGCAGAAGATTAGGTGGCTAGAGAAGCCCAGAGCCCCAGTGTTCTTAGGCCTACAAAAGCGCTTCCAAGGAAGGGGGCTGGCTAGCAACAGCTTTCAGTGCTGGCACTTTTCATCTCTGAGCAATTGCTCGACGTTTGCAATTTCTCAGCTCGTGTCGTCGAGACGGAAAGAGAGTGTCCGTGACTTTTGGTGCGTATAGAAGCGCAAAGCCCCAGTGTTGCTGCGCCTGTGAAAGCGCTTCCAAGGAAGGGTGCTGGCTAGCAACAGCTTTCAGTGCTGGCACTTTTCATCTCTGAGCAATAGCTCGACGTTTGCAATTTCTCAGCTCGTGTCTACGAGACGCAAAGAGAATGACCGTGACGTTTGGTGCACATAGAAGCGCAAAGCCCCAGTGTTACTGCGCCTGTGAAAGCGCTTCCAAAGAAGGGTGCTGGCTAGCAAGAGCTTTCAGTGCTGGCACTTTTCATCTCTGAGCAATTGCTCGACGTTTGCAATTTCTCACCTGAGCTCTCTTTAGAGTGCGCGAGAGGATGAGCAGAAGATTAGGTGGCTAGAGAAGCCCAGAGCCCCAGTGTTCTTAGGCCTACAAAAGCGCTTCCAAGGAAGGGTGCTGGCTAGCAACAGCTTTCAGTGCTGGCACTTTTCATCTCTGAGCAATTGCTCGACGTTTGCAATTTCTCAGCTCGTGTCTACAAGACGGAAAGAGAATGACCGTGACGTTTGGTGCGTATAGAAGCGCAAAGCCCCAGTGTTGCTGCGCCTGTGAAAGCGCTTCCAAGGAAGGGTGCTGGCTAGCAACAGCTTTCAGTGCTGGCACTTTTCATCTCTGAGGAATAGCTCGACGTTTGCAATTTCTCAGCTCGTGTCTACGAGACGCAAAGAGAATGACCGTGACGTTTGGTGGCTAGAGAAGAGCAAAGCCCCAGTGTTGCTGCGCCTGTGAAAGCGCTTCCAAGGAAGGGTGCTGGCTAGCAAGAGCTTTCAGTGCTGGCACTTTTCATCTCTGAGCAATTGCTGGACGTTTGCAATTTCTCAGCTCGTGTCTACGAGACGGAAAGAGAATGACCGTGACGTTTGGTGGGTAGAGAAGCGCAAAGCCCCAGTGTTGCTGCGCCTGTGAAAGCGCTTCCAAGGAAGGGTGCTGGCTAGCAACAGCTTTCAGTGCTGGCACTTTTCATCTCTGAGCAATTGCTCGACGTTTGCAATTTTTCACCTGAGCTCTCTTTAGAGTGCGCGAGAGGATGAGCAGAAGATGAGGTGGCTAGAGAAGCCCAGAGCCCCAGTGTTCTTAGGCCTACAAAAGCGCTTCCAAGGAAGGGGGCTGGCTAGCAAGAGCTTTCAGTGCTGGCACTTTTCATCTCTGAGCAATTGCTGGACGTTTGCAATTTCTCACCTGAGCTCTCTTTAGAGTGCGCGAGAGGATGAGCAGAAGATTAGGTGGCTAGAGAAGCCCAGAGCCCCAGTGTTCTTAGGCCTACAAAAGCGCTTCCAAGGAAGGGGGCTGGCTAGCAACAGCTTTCAGTGCTGGCACTTTTCATCTCTGAGCAATTGCTCGACGTTTGCAATTTCTCACCTGAGCTCTCTTTAGACTGCGCGAGAGGATGAGCAGAAGATTAGGTGGCTACAGAAGCCCAGAGCCCCAGTGTTCTAAAGGCCTACAATAGCGCTTCCAAGGAAGGGTGCTGGCTAGCAACAGCTTTCAGTGCTGGCACTTTTCATCTCTGAGCAATTGCTGGACGTTTGCAATTTCTCACCTGAGCTCTCTTTAGAGTGCGCGAGAGGATGAGCAGAAGATTAGGTGGCTAGAGAAGCCCAGAGCCCCAGTGTTCTAAGCTCTACAATAGCATTTCCAAGGAAGGGTGCTGGCTAGCAACAGCTTTCAGTGCTGGCACTTTTCATCTCTGAGCAATTGCTCGACGTTTGCAATTTCTCAGCTCGTGTCTACGAGACGGAAAGAGAATGACCGTGACGTTTGTTGCGTATAGAAGCGCAAAGCCCCAGTGATGCTGCGCCTGTGAAAGCGCTTCCAAGGAAGGGGGCTGGCTAGCAACAGCTTTCAGTGCTGGCACTTTTCATCTCTGAGCAATTGCTCGACGTTTGCAATTTCTCACCTGAGCTCTCTTTAGAGTGCGCGAGAGGATGAGCAGAAGATTAGGTGGCTAGAGAAGCCCAGAGCCCCAGTGTTCTTAGGCCTACAAAAGCGCTTCCAAGGAAGGGTGCTGGCTAGCAACAGCTTTCAGTGCTGGCACTTTTCATCTCTGAGCAATTGCTCGATGTTTGCAATTTCTCAGCTCGTGTCTACGAGACGCAAAGAGAATGACCGTGACGTTTGGTGCGTATAAAAGCGCAAAGCCCCAGTGTTGCTGCGCCTGTGAAAGCGCTTCCAAGGAAGGGTGCTGGCTAGCAACAGCTTTCAGTGCTGGCACTTTTCATCTCTGAGCAATTGCTCGACGTTTGCAATTTTTCACCTGAGCTCTCTTTAGAGTGTGCGAGAGGATGAGCAGAAGATTAGGTGGCTAGAGAAGCCCAGAGCCCCAGTGTTCTAAGGGCTACAAAAGCGCTTCCAAGGAAGGGGGCTGGCTAGCAAGAGCTTTCAGTGCTGGCACTTTTCATCTCTGAGCAATTGCTCGACGTTTGCAATTTCTCAGCTCGTGTCTACGAGACGCAAAGAGAATGACCGTGACGTTTGGTGCGCATAGAAGCGCAAAGCCCCAGTGTTACTGCGCCTGTGAAAGCCCTTCCAAAGAAGGGTGCTGGCTAGCAAGAGCTTTCAGTGCTGGCACTTTTCATCTCTGAGCAATTGCTCGACGTTTGCAATTTCTCACCTGAGCTCTCTTTAGAGTGCGCGAGAGGATGAGCAGAAGATGAGGTGGCTAGAGAAGCCCAGAGCCCCAGTGTTCTTAGGCCTACAAAAGCGCTTCCAAGGAAGGGGGCTGGCTAGCAACAGCTTTCAGTGCTGGCACTTTTCATCTCTGAGCAATTGCTCGACGTTTGCAATTTCTCAGCTCGTGTCTACGAGACGGAAAGAGAGTGTCCGTGACGTTTGGTGCGTATAGAAGCGCAAAGCCCCAGTGTTGCTGCGCCTGTGAAAGCGCTTCCAAGGAAGGGTGCTGGCTAGCAACAGCTTTCAGTGCTGGCACTTTTCATCTCTGAGCAATAGCTCGACGTTTGCAATTTCTCAGCTCGTGTGTACGAGACGCAAAGAGAATGACCGTGACGTTTGGTGGCTAGAGAAGAGCAAAGCCCCAGTGTTGCTGCGCCTGTGAAAGCGCTTCCAAGGAAGGGTGCTGGCTAGCAACAGCTTTCAGTGCTGGCACTTTTCATCTCTGAGCAATTGCTGGACGTTTGCAATTTCTCACCTGAGCTCTCTTTAGAGTGCGCGAGAGGATGAGCAGAAGATTAGGTGGCTAGAGAAGCCCAGAGCCCCAGTGTTCTTAGGCCTACAAAAGCGCTTCCAAGGAAGGGTGCTGGCTAGCAACAGCTTTCAGTGCTGGCACTTTTCATCTCTGAGCAATTGCTCGACGTTTGCAATTTCTCAGCTCGTGTCTACGACACGGAAAGAGAATGACCGTGACATTTGGTGGGTAGAAAGTGAAAAGCCCCAGTGTTGCTGCGCCTGTGAAAGCGCTTCCAAGGAAGGGTGCTGGCTAGCAACAGCTTTCAGTGCTGGCACTTTTCATCTCTGAGCAATTGCTCGACGTTTGCAATTTCTCAGCTCGTGTCTACGAGACGGAAAGAGAATGACCGTGACGTTTGGTGGGTAGAGACGCGCAAAGCCCCAGTGTTACTGCGCCTGTGAAAGCGCTTCCAAGGAAGGGTGCTGGCTAGCAACAGCTTTCAGTGCTGGCACTTTTCATCTCTGAGCAATTGCTCGATGTTTGCAATTTCTCAGCTCATGTCTACGAGACGGAAAGAGAATGACCGTGACGTTTGGTGGCTAGAGAAGCCCAGAGCCCCAGTGTTCTTAGGCCTACAAAAGCGCTTCCAAGGAAGGGTGCTGGCTAGCAACAGCTTTCAGTGCTGGCACTTTTCATCTCTGAGCAATTGCTCGACGTTTGCAATTTCTCAGCTCGTGTCTACGAGACGCAAAGAGAATGACCGTGACGTTTGGTGCGTATAGAAGCGCAAAGCCCCAGTGTTACTGCGCCTGGGAAAGCGCTTCCAAGGAAGGGTGCTGGCTAGCAAGAGCTTTCAGTGCTGGCACTTTTCATCTCTGAGCAATTGCTCGACGTTTGCAATTTCTCACCTGAGCTCTCTTTAGAGTGCACGAGAGGATGAGCAGAAGATTAGGTGGCTAGAGAAGCCCAGAGCCCCAGTGTTCTTAGGGCTACAAAAGCGCTTCCAAGGAAGGGGGCTGGCTAGCAACAGCTTTCAGTGCTGGCACTTTTCATCTCTGAGCAATTGCTCGACATTTGCAATTTCTCACCTGAGCTCTCTTTAGAGTGCGCGAGAGGATGAGCAGAAGATTAGGTGGCTAGAGAAGCCCAGAGCCCCAGTGTTCTAAGCTCTACAAAAGCATTTCCACGGAAGGGTGCTGGCTAGCAACAGCTTTCAGTGCTGGCACTTTTCATCTCTGGCAATTGCTCGACGTTTGCAATTTCTCAGCTCGTGTCTACGAGACGCAAAGAGAATGACCGTGACGTTTGGTGCGTATAAAAGCGCAAAGCCCCAGTGTTGCTGCGCCTGTGAAAGCGCTTCCAAAGAAGGGTGCTGGCTAGCAACAGCTTTCAGTGCTGGCACTTTTCATCTCTGAGCAATTGCTCGACGTTTGCAATTTCTCACCTGAGCTCTCTTTAGAGTGTGCGAGAGGATGAGCAGAAGATTAGGGGGCTAGAGAAGCCCAGAGCCCCAGTGTTCTAAGGCCTACAAAAGCGCTTCCAAGGAAGGGGGCTGGCTAGCAACAGCTTTCAGTGCTGGCACTTTTCATCTCTGAGCAATTGCTCGACGTTTGCAATTTCTCAGCTCGTGTCTACAAGACGGAAAGAGAATGACCGTGACGTTTGGTGCGTATAGAAGCGCAAAGCCCCAGTGTTGCTGCGCCTGTGAAAGCGCTTCCAAGGAAGGGTGCTGGCTAGCAAGAGCTTTCAGTGCTGGCACTTTTCATCTCTGAGCAATTGCTCGACGTTTGCAATTTCTCAGCTCGTGTCTACGAGACGCAAAGAGAATGACCGTGACGTTTGGTGCGCATAGAAGCGCAAAGCCCCAGTGTTACTGCGCCTGTGAAAGCGCTTCCAAGGAAGGGTGCTGGCTAGCAACAGCTTTCAGTGCTGGCACTTTTCATCTCTGAGCAATAGCTCGACGTTTGCAATTTCTCAGCTCTTGTCTACGAGACGGAAAGAGAATGACCGTGACGTTTGGTGGCTAGAGAAGAGCAAAGCCCCAGTGTTGCTGCGCCTGTGAAAGCGCTTCCAAGGAAGGGTGCTGGCTAGCAAGAGCTTTCAGTGCTGGCACTTTTCATCTCTGAGCAATTGCTGGACGTTTGCAATTTCTCAGCTCGTGTCTACGAGACGGAAAGAGAATGACCGTGACATTTGGTGGGTAGAGAAGCGCAAAGCCCCAGTGTTGCTGCGCCTGTGAAAGCGCTTCCAAGGAAGGGGGCTGGCTAGCAACAGCTTTCAGTGCTGGCACTTTTCATCTCTGAGCAATTGCTCGACGTTTGCAATTTCTCAGCTCGTGTCTACGAGACGCAAAGAGAATGACCGTGACGTTTGGTGCGTATAGAAGCGCAAAGCCCCAGTGTTACTGCGCCTGGGAAAGCGCTTCCAAGGAAGGGTGCTGGCTAGCAACAGCTTTCAGTGCTGGCACTTTTCATCTCTGAGCAATTGCTCGACGTTTGCAATTTCTCAGCTCGTGTCTACGACACGGAAAGAGAATGACCGTGACATTTGGTGGGTAGAAAGTGAAAAGCCCCAGTGTTGCTGCGCCTGTGAAAGCGCTTCCAAGGAAGGGTGCTGGCTAGCAAGAGCTTTCAGTGCTGGCACTTTTCATCTCTGAGCAATTGCTCGACGTTTGCAATTTCTCAGCTCGTGTCTACGAGACGGAAAGAGAATGACCGTGACGTTTGGTGGGTAGAGACGCGCAAAGCCCCAGTGTTACTGCGCCTGTGAAAGCGCTTCCAAGGAAGGGTGCTGGCTAGCAAGAGCTTTCAGTGCTGGCACTTTTCATCTCTGAGCAATTGCTCGATGTTTGCAATTTCTCAGCTCATGTCTACGAGACGGAAAGAGAATGACCGTGACGTTTGGTGGCTAGAGAAGCCCAGAGCCCCAGTGTTCTTAGGCCTACAAAAGCGCTTCCAAGGAAGGGTGCTGGCTAGCAACAGCTTTCAGTGCTGGCACTTTTCATCTCTGAGCAATTGCTCGACGTTTGCAATTTCTCAGCTCGTGTCTACGAGACGCAAAGAGAATGACCGTGACGTTTGGTGCGTATAGAAGCGCAAAGCCCCAGTGTTACTGCGCCTGGGAAAGCGCTTCCAAGGAAGGGTGCTGGCTAGCAAGAGCTTTCAGTGCTGGCACTTTTCATCTCTGAGCAATTGCTCGACGTTTGCAATTTCTCACCTGAGCTCTCTTTAGAGTGCGCGAGAGGATGAGCAGAAGATGAGGTGGCTAGAGAAGCCCAGAGCCCCAGTGTTCTTAGGGCTACAAAAGCGCTTCCAAGGAAGGGGGCTGGCTAGCAACAGCTTTCAGTGCTGGCACTTTTCATCTCTGAGCAATTGCTCGACATTTGCAATTTCTCACCTGAGCTCTCTTTAGAGTGCGCGAGAGGATGAGCAGAAGATTAGGTGGCTAGAGAAGCCCAGAGCCCCAGTGTTCTAAGCTCTACAAAAGCATTTCCAAGGAAGGGTGCTGGCTAGCAACAGCTTTCAGTGCTGGCACTTTTCATCTCTGGCAATTGCTCGACGTTTGCAATTTCTCAGCTCGTGTCTACGAGACGGAAAGAGAATGACCGTGACGTTTGGTGGGTAGAGAAGCGCAAAGCCCCAGTGTTGCTACGCCTGTGAAAGCGCTTCCAAGGAAGGGTGCTGGCTAGCAACAGCTTTCAGTGCTGGCACTTTTCATCTCTGAGCAATTGCTCGACGTTTGCAATTTCTCACCTGAGCTCTCTTTAGAGTGCGCGAGAGGATGAGCAGAAGATTAGGTGGCTAGAGAAGCCCAGAGCCCCAGTGTTCTTAGGCCTACAAAAGCGCTTCCAAGGAAGGGGGCTGGCTAGCAACAGCTTTCAGTGCTGGCACTTTTCATCTCTGAGCAATTGCTCGATGTTTGCAATTTCTCAGCTCGTGTCTACGAGACGGAAAGAGAATGACCGTGACGTTTGGTGCGTATAAAAGCGCAAAGCCCCAGTGTTGCTGCGCCTGTGAAAGCGCTTCCAAAGAAGGGTGCTGGCTAGCAACAGCTTTCAGTGCTGGCACTTTTCATCTCTGAGCAATTGCTCGACGTTTGCAATTTTTCACCTGAGCTCTCTTTAGAGTGTGCGAGAGGATGAGCAGAAGATTAGGTGGCTAGAGAAGCCCAGAGCCCCAGTGTTCTAAGGCCTACAAAAGCGCTTCCAAGGAAGGGGGCTGGCTAGCAACAGCTTTCAGTGCTGGCACTTTTCATCTCTGAGCAATTGCTCGACGTTTGCAATTTCTCAGCTCGTGTCTACAAGACGGAAAGAGAATGACCGTGACGTTTGGTGCGTATAGAAGCGCAAAGCCCCAGTGTTGCTGCGCCTGTGAAAGCGCTTCCAAGGAAGGGTGCTGGCTAGCAAGAGCTTTCAGTGCTGGCACTTTTCATCTCTGAGCAATTGCTCGACGCTTGCAATTTCTCAGCTCGTGTCTACGAGACGCAAAGAGAATGACCGTGACGTTTGGTGCGCATAGAAGCGCAAAGCCCCAGTGTTACTGCGCCTGGGAAAGCGCTTCCAAGGAAGGGTGCTGGCTAGCAACAGCTTTCAGTGCTGGCACTTTTCATCTCTGAGCAATAGCTCGACGTTTGCAATTTCTCAGCTCTTGTCTACGAGACGGAAAGAGAATGACCGTGACGTTTGGTGGCTAGAGAAGAGCAAAGCCCCAGTGTTGCTGCGCCTGTGAAAGCGCTTCCAAGGAAGGGTGCTGGCTAGCAACAGCTTTCAGTGCTGGCACTTTTCATCTCTGAGCAATTGCTGGACGTTTGCAATTTCTCAGCTCGTGTCTACGAGACGGAAAGAGAATGACCGTGACATTTGGTGGGTAGAGAAGCGCAAAGCCCCAGTGTTGCTGCGCCTGTGAAAGCGCTTCCAAGGAAGGGTGCTGGCTAGCAACAGCTTTCAGTGCTGGCACTTTTCATCTCTGAGCAATTGCTCGACGTTTGCAATTTCTCACCTGAGCTCTCTTTAGAGTGCGCGAGAGGATGAGCAGAAGATTAGGTGGCTAGAGAAGCCCAGAGCCCCAGTGTTCTTAGGCCTACAAAAGCGCTTCCAAGGAAGGGGGCTGGCTAGCAAGAGCTTTCAGTGCTGGCACTTTTCATCTCTGAGCAATTGCTCGACGTTTGCAATTTCTCACCTGAGCTCTCTTTAGAGTGCGCGAGAGGATGAGCAGAAGATTAGGTGGCTAGAGAAGCCCAGAGCCCCAGTGTTCTTAGGCCTACAAAAGCGCTTCCAAGGAAGGGGGCTGGCTAGCAAGAGCTTTCAGTGCTGGCACTTTTCATCTCTGAGCAATTGCTCGACGTTTGCAATTTCTCACCTGAGCTCTCTTTAGACTGCGCGAGAGGATGAGCAGAAGATTAGGTGGCTACAGAAGCCCAGAGCCCCAGTGTTCTAAAGGCCTACAAAAGCGCTTCCAAGGAAGGGTGCTGGCTAGCAAGAGCTTTCAGTGCTGGCACTTTTCATCTCTGAGCAATTGCTCGACGTTTGCAATTTCTCACCTGAGCTCTCTTTAGAGTGCGCGAGAGGATGAGCAGAAGATTAGGTGGCTAGAGAAGCCCAGAGCCCCAGTGTTCTAAGCTCTACAATAGCATTTCCAAGGAAGGGTGCTGGCTAGCAACAGCTTTCAGTGCTGGCACTTTTCATCTCTGAGCAATTGCTCGACGTTTGCAATTTCTCAGCTCGTGCCGAGACGGAAAGAGAATGACCGTGACGTTTGTTGCATATAGAAGTGCAAAGCCCCAGTGATGCTGCGCCTGTGAAAGCGCTTCCAAGGAAGGGTGCTGGCTAGCAAGAGCTTTCAGTGCTGGCACTTTTCATCTCTGAGCAATTGCTGGACGTTTGCAATTTCTCACCTGAGCTCTCTTTAGAGTGCGCGAGAGGATGAGCAGAAGATTAGGTGGCTAGAGAAGCCCAGAGCCCCAGTGTTCTTAGGCCTACAAAAGCGCTTCCAAGGAAGGGGGCTGGCTAGCAACAGCTTTCAGTGCTGGCACTTTTCATCTCTGAGCAATTGCTCGATGTTTGCAATTTCTCAGCTCGTGTCTACGAGACGCAAAGAGAATGACCGTGACGTTTGGTGCGTATAAAAGCGCAAAGTCCCAGTGTTGCTGCGCCTGTGAAAGCGCTTCCAAGGAAGGGTGCTGGCTAGCAACAGCTTTCAGTGCTGGCACTTTTCATCTCTGAGCAATTGCTCGACGTTTGCAATTTTTCACCTGAGCTCTCTTTAGAGTGTGCGAGAGGATGAGCAGAAGATTAGGTGGCTAGAGAAGCCCAGAGCCCCAGTGTTCTAAGGGCTACAAAAGCGCTTCCAAGGAAGGGGGCTGGCTAGCAAGAGCTTTCAGTGCTGGCACTTTTCATCTCTGAGCAATTGCTCGACGTTTGCAATTTCTCAGCTCGTGTCTACGAGACGCAAAGAGAATGACCGTGACGTTTGGTGCGCATAGAAGCGCAAAGCCCCAGTGTTACTGCGCCTGTGAAAGCCCTTCCAAAGAAGGGTGCTGGCTAGCAAGAGCTTTCAGTGCTGGCACTTTTCATCTCTGAGCAATTGCTCGACGTTTGCAATTTCTCACCTGAGCTCTCTTTAGAGTGCGCGAGAGGATGAGCAGAAGATTAGGTGGCTAGAGAAGCCCAGAGCCCCAGTGTTCTTAGGCCTACAAAAGCGCTTCCAAGGAAGGGGGCTGGCTAGCAACAGCTTTCAGTGCTGGCACTTTTCATCTCTGAGCAATTGCTCGACGTTTGCAATTTCTCAGCTCGTGTCGTCGAGACGGAAAGAGAGTGTCCGTGACTTTTGGTGCGTATAGAAGCGCAAAGCCCCAGTGTTGCTGCGCCTGTGAAAGCGCTTCCAAGGAAGGGTGCTGGCTAGCAACAGCTTTCAGTGCTGGCACTTTTCATCTCTGAGCAATAGCTCGACGTTTGCAATTTCTCAGCTCGTGTCTACGAGACGCAAAGAGAATGACCGTGACGTTTGGTGCACATAGAAGCGCAAAGCCCCAGTGTTACTGCGCCTGTGAAAGCGCTTCCAAAGAAGGGTGCTGGCTAGCAAGAGCTTTCAGTGCTGGCACTTTTCATCTCTGAGCAATTGCTCGACGTTTGCAATTTCTCACCTGAGCTCTCTTTAGAGTGCGCGAGAGGATGAGCAGAAGATTAGGTGGCTAGAGAAGCCCAGAGCCCCAGTGTTCTTAGGCCTACAAAAGCGCTTCCAAGGAAGGGTGCTGGCTAGCAACAGCTTTCAGTGCTGGCACTTTTCATCTCTGAGCAATTGCTCGACGTTTGCAATTTCTCAGCTCGTGTCTACAAGACGGAAAGAGAATGACCGTGACGTTTGGTGCGTATAGAAGCGCAAAGCCCCAGTGTTGCTGCGCCTGTGAAAGCGCTTCCAAGGAAGGGTGCTGGCTAGCAACAGCTTTCAGTGCTGGCACTTTTCATCTCTGAGCAATTGCTGGACGTTTGCAATTTCTCAGCTCGTGTCTACGAGACGGAAAGAGAATGACCGTGACGTTTGGTGGGTAGAGAAGCGCAAAGCCCCAGTGTTGCTGCGCCTGTGAAAGCGCTTCCAAGGAAGGGTGCTGGCTAGCAACAGCTTTCAGTGCTGGCACTTTTCATCTCTGAGCAATTGCTCGACGTTTGCAATTTTTCACCTGAGCTCTCTTTAGAGTGCGCGAGAGGATGAGCAGAAGATGAGGTGGCTAGAGAAGCCCAGAGCCCCAGTGTTCTTAGGCCTACAAAAGCGCTTCCAAGGAAGGGGGCTGGCTAGCAAGAGCTTTCAGTGCTGGCACTTTTCATCTCTGAGCAATTGCTGGACGTTTGCAATTTCTCACCTGAGCTCTCTTTAGAGTGCGCGAGAGGATGAGCAGAAGATTAGGTGGCTAGAGAAGCCCAGAGCCCCAGTGTTCTTAGGCCTACAAAAGCGCTTCCAAGGAAGGGGGCTGGCTAGCAACAGCTTTCAGTGCTGGCACTTTTCATCTCTGAGCAATTGCTCGACGTTTGCAATTTCTCACCTGAGCTCTCTTTAGACTGCGCGAGAGGATGAGCAGAAGATTAGGTGGCTACAGAAGCCCAGAGCCCCAGTGTTCTAAAGGCCTACAATAGCGCTTCCAAGGAAGGGTGCTGGCTAGCAACAGCTTTCAGTGCTGGCACTTTTCATCTCTGAGCAATTGCTGGACGTTTGCAATTTCTCACCTGAGCTCTCTTTAGAGTGCGCGAGAGGATGAGCAGAAGATTAGGTGGCTAGAGAAGCCCAGAGCCCCAGTGTTCTAAGCTCTACAATAGCATTTCCAAGGAAGGGTGCTGGCTAGCAACAGCTTTCAGTGCTGGCACTTTTCATCTCTGAGCAATTGCTCGACGTTTGCAATTTCTCAGCTCGTGTCTACGAGACGGAAAGAGAATGACCGTGACGTTTGTTGCGTATAGAAGCGCAAAGCCCCAGTGATGCTGCGCCTGTGAAAGCGCTTCCAAGGAAGGGGGCTGGCTAGCAACAGCTTTCAGTGCTGGCACTTTTCATCTCTGAGCAATTGCTCGACGTTTGCAATTTCTCACCTGAGCTCTCTTTAGAGTGCGCGAGAGGATGAGCAGAAGATTAGGTGGCTAGAGAAGCCCAGAGCCCCAGTGTTCTTAGGCCTACAAAAGCGCTTCCAAGGAAGGGTGCTGGCTAGCAACAGCTTTCAGTGCTGGCACTTTTCATCTCTGAGCAATTGCTCGATGTTTGCAATTTCTCAGCTCGTGTCTACGAGACGCAAAGAGAATGACCGTGACGTTTGGTGCGTATAAAAGCGCAAAGCCCCAGTGTTGCTGCGCCTGTGAAAGCGCTTCCAAGGAAGGGTGCTGGCTAGCAACAGCTTTCAGTGCTGGCACTTTTCATCTCTGAGCAATTGCTCGACGTTTGCAATTTTTCACCTGAGCTCTCTTTAGAGTGTGCGAGAGGATGAGCAGAAGATTAGGTGGCTAGAGAAGCCCAGAGCCCCAGTGTTCTAAGGGCTACAAAAGCGCTTCCAAGGAAGGGGGCTGGCTAGCAAGAGCTTTCAGTGCTGGCACTTTTCATCTCTGAGCAATTGCTCGACGTTTGCAATTTCTCAGCTCGTGTCTACGAGACGCAAAGAGAATGACCGTGACGTTTGGTGCGCATAGAAGCGCAAAGCCCCAGTGTTACTGCGCCTGTGAAAGCCCTTCCAAAGAAGGGTGCTGGCTAGCAAGAGCTTTCAGTGCTGGCACTTTTCATCTCTGAGCAATTGCTCGACGTTTGCAATTTCTCACCTGAGCTCTCTTTAGAGTGCGCGAGAGGATGAGCAGAAGATGAGGTGGCTAGAGAAGCCCAGAGCCCCAGTGTTCTTAGGCCTACAAAAGCGCTTCCAAGGAAGGGGGCTGGCTAGCAACAGCTTTCAGTGCTGGCACTTTTCATCTCTGAGCAATTGCTCGACGTTTGCAATTTCTCAGCTCGTGTCTACGAGACGGAAAGAGAGTGTCCGTGACGTTTGGTGCGTATAGAAGCGCAAAGCCCCAGTGTTGCTGCGCCTGTGAAAGCGCTTCCAAGGAAGGGTGCTGGCTAGCAACAGCTTTCAGTGCTGGCACTTTTCATCTCTGAGCAATAGCTCGACGTTTGCAATTTCTCAGCTCGTGTGTACGAGACGCAAAGAGAATGACCGTGACGTTTGGTGGCTAGAGAAGAGCAAAGCCCCAGTGTTGCTGCGCCTGTGAAAGCGCTTCCAAGGAAGGGTGCTGGCTAGCAACAGCTTTCAGTGCTGGCACTTTTCATCTCTGAGCAATTGCTGGACGTTTGCAATTTCTCACCTGAGCTCTCTTTAGAGTGCGCGAGAGGATGAGCAGAAGATTAGGTGGCTAGAGAAGCCCAGAGCCCCAGTGTTCTTAGGCCTACAAAAGCGCTTCCAAGGAAGGGTGCTGGCTAGCAACAGCTTTCAGTGCTGGCACTTTTCATCTCTGAGCAATTGCTCGACGTTTGCAATTTCTCAGCTCGTGTCTACGACACGGAAAGAGAATGACCGTGACATTTGGTGGGTAGAAAGTGAAAAGCCCCAGTGTTGCTGCGCCTGTGAAAGCGCTTCCAAGGAAGGGTGCTGGCTAGCAACAGCTTTCAGTGCTGGCACTTTTCATCTCTGAGCAATTGCTCGACGTTTGCAATTTCTCAGCTCGTGTCTACGAGACGGAAAGAGAATGACCGTGACGTTTGGTGGGTAGAGACGCGCAAAGCCCCAGTGTTACTGCGCCTGTGAAAGCGCTTCCAAGGAAGGGTGCTGGCTAGCAACAGCTTTCAGTGCTGGCACTTTTCATCTCTGAGCAATTGCTCGATGTTTGCAATTTCTCAGCTCATGTCTACGAGACGGAAAGAGAATGACCGTGACGTTTGGTGGCTAGAGAAGCCCAGAGCCCCAGTGTTCTTAGGCCTACAAAAGCGCTTCCAAGGAAGGGTGCTGGCTAGCAACAGCTTTCAGTGCTGGCACTTTTCATCTCTGAGCAATTGCTCGACGTTTGCAATTTCTCAGCTCGTGTCTACGAGACGCAAAGAGAATGACCGTGACGTTTGGTGCGTATAGAAGCGCAAAGCCCCAGTGTTACTGCGCCTGGGAAAGCGCTTCCAAGGAAGGGTGCTGGCTAGCAAGAGCTTTCAGTGCTGGCACTTTTCATCTCTGAGCAATTGCTCGACGTTTGCAATTTCTCACCTGAGCTCTCTTTAGAGTGCGCGAGAGGATGAGCAGAAGATTAGGTGGCTAGAGAAGCCCAGAGCCCCAGTGTTCTTAGGGCTACAAAAGCGCTTCCAAGGAAGGGGGCTGGCTAGCAACAGCTTTCAGTGCTGGCACTTTTCATCTCTGAGCAATTGCTCGACATTTGCAATTTCTCACCTGAGCTCTCTTTAGAGTGCGCGAGAGGATGAGCAGAAGATTAGGTGGCTAGAGAAGCCCAGAGCCCCAGTGTTCTAAGCTCTACAAAAGCATTTCCACGGAAGGGTGCTGGCTAGCAACAGCTTTCAGTGCTGGCACTTTTCATCTCTGGCAATTGCTCGACGTTTGCAATTTCTCAGCTCGTGTCTACGAGACGCAAAGAGAATGACCGTGACGTTTGGTGCGTATAAAAGCGCAAAGCCCCAGTGTTGCTGCGCCTGTGAAAGCGCTTCCAAAGAAGGGTGCTGGCTAGCAACAGCTTTCAGTGCTGGCACTTTTCATCTCTGAGCAATTGCTCGACGTTTGCAATTTCTCACCTGAGCTCTCTTTAGAGTGTGCGAGAGGATGAGCAGAAGATTAGGGGGCTAGAGAAGCCCAGAGCCCCAGTGTTCTAAGGCCTACAAAAGCGCTTCCAAGGAAGGGGGCTGGCTAGCAACAGCTTTCAGTGCTGGCACTTTTCATCTCTGAGCAATTGCTCGACGTTTGCAATTTCTCAGCTCGTGTCTACAAGACGGAAAGAGAATGACCGTGACGTTTGGTGCGTATAGAAGCGCAAAGCCCCAGTGTTGCTGCGCCTGTGAAAGCGCTTCCAAGGAAGGGTGCTGGCTAGCAAGAGCTTTCAGTGCTGGCACTTTTCATCTCTGAGCAATTGCTCGACGTTTGCAATTTCTCAGCTCGTGTCTACGAGACGCAAAGAGAATGACCGTGACGTTTGGTGCGCATAGAAGCGCAAAGCCCCAGTGTTACTGCGCCTGTGAAAGCGCTTCCAAGGAAGGGTGCTGGCTAGCAACAGCTTTCAGTGCTGGCACTTTTCATCTCTGAGCAATAGCTCGACGTTTGCAATTTCTCAGCTCTTGTCTACGAGACGGAAAGAGAATGACCGTGACGTTTGGTGGCTAGAGAAGAGCAAAGCCCCAGTGTTGCTGCGCCTGTGAAAGCGCTTCCAAGGAAGGGTGCTGGCTAGCAAGAGCTTTCAGTGCTGGCACTTTTCATCTCTGAGCAATTGCTGGACGTTTGCAATTTCTCAGCTCGTGTCTACGAGACGGAAAGAGAATGACCGTGACATTTGGTGGGTAGAGAAGCGCAAAGCCCCAGTGTTGCTGCGCCTGTGAAAGCGCTTCCAAGGAAGGGGGCTGGCTAGCAACAGCTTTCAGTGCTGGCACTTTTCATCTCTGAGCAATTGCTCGACGTTTGCAATTTCTCACCTGAGCTCTCTTTAGACTGCGCGAGAGGATGAGCAGAAGATTAGGTGGCTAGAGAAGCCCAGAGCCCCAGTGTTCTTAGGCCTACAAAAGCGCTTCCAAGGAAGGGGGCTGGCTAGCAAGAGCTTTCAGTGCTGGCACTTTTCATCTCTGAGCAATTGCTCGACGTTTGCAATTTCTCACCTGAGCTCTCTTTAGAGTGCGCGAGAGGATGAGCAGAAGATTAGGTGGCTAGAGAAGCCCAGAGCCCCAGTGTTCTTAGGCCTACAAAAGCGCTTCCAAGGAAGGGTGCTGGCTAGCAACAGCTTTCAGTGCTGGCACTTTTCATCTCTGAGCAATTGCTCGACGTTTGCAATTTCTCAGCTCGTGTCTACAAGACGGAAAGAGAATGACCGTGACGTTTGGTGCGTATAGAAGCGCAAAGCCCCAGTGTTGCTGCGCCTGTGAAAGCGCTTCCAAGGAAGGGTGCTGGCTAGCAACAGCTTTCAGTGCTGGCACTTTTCATCTCTGAGGAATAGCTCGACGTTTGCAATTTCTCAGCTCGTGTCTACGAGACGCAAAGAGAATGACCGTGACGTTTGGTGGCTAGAGAAGAGCAAAGCCCCAGTGTTGCTGCGCCTGTGAAAGCGCTTCCAAGGAAGGGTGCTGGCTAGCAAGAGCTTTCAGTGCTGGCACTTTTCATCTCTGAGCAATTGCTGGACGTTTGCAATTTCTCAGCTCGTGTCTACGAGACGGAAAGAGAATGACCGTGACGTTTGGTGGGTAGAGAAGCGCAAAGCCCCAGTGTTGCTGCGCCTGTGAAAGCGCTTCCAAGGAAGGGTGCTGGCTAGCAACAGCTTTCAGTGCTGGCACTTTTCATCTCTGAGCAATTGCTCGACGTTTGCAATTTTTCACCTGAGCTCTCTTTAGACTGCGCGAGAGGATGAGCAGAAGATGAGGTGGCTAGAGAAGCCCAGAGCCCCAGTGTTCTTAGGCCTACAAAAGCGCTTCCAAGGAAGGGGGCTGGCTAGCAAGAGCTTTCAGTGCTGGCACTTTTCATCTCTGAGCAATTGCTGGACGTTTGCAATTTCTCACCTGAGCTCTCTTTAGAGTGCGCGAGAGGATGAGCAGAAGATTAGGTGGCTAGAGAAGCCCAGAGCCCCAGTGTTCTTAGGCCTACAAAAGCGCTTCCAAGGAAGGGGGCTGGCTAGCAACAGCTTTCAGTGCTGGCACTTTTCATCTCTGAGCAATTGCTCGACGTTTGCAATTTCTCACCTGAGCTCTCTTTAGACTGCGCGAGAGGATGAGCAGAAGATTAGGTGGCTACAGAAGCCCAGAGCCCCAGTGTTCTAAAGGCCTACAATAGCGCTTCCAAGGAAGGGTGCTGGCTAGCAACAGCTTTCAGTGCTGGCACTTTTCATCTCTGAGCAATTGCTGGACGTTTGCAATTTCTCACCTGAGCTCTCTTTAGAGTGCGCGAGAGGATGAGCAGAAGATTAGGTGGCTAGAGAAGCCCAGAGCCCCAGTGTTCTAAGCTCTACAATAGCATTTCCAAGGAAGGGTGCTGGCTAGCAACAGCTTTCAGTGCTGGCACTTTTCATCTCTGAGCAATTGCTCGACGTTTGCAATTTCTCAGCTCGTGTCTACGAGACGGAAAGAGAATGACCGTGACGTTTGTTGCGTATAGAAGCGCAAAGCCCCAGTGATGCTGCGCCTGTGAAAGCGCTTCCAAGGAAGGGGGCTGGCTAGCAACAGCTTTCAGTGCTGGCACTTTTCATCTCTGAGCAATTGCTCGACGTTTGCAATTTCTCACCTGAGCTCTCTTTAGAGTGCGCGAGAGGATGAGCAGAAGATTAGGTGGCTAGAGAAGCCCAGAGCCCCAGTGTTCTTAGGCCTACAAAAGCGCTTCCAAGGAAGGGTGCTGGCTAGCAACAGCTTTCAGTGCTGGCACTTTTCATCTCTGAGCAATTGCTCGATGTTTGCAATTTCTCAGCTCGTGTCTACGAGACGCAAAGAGAATGACCGTGACGTTTGGTGCGTATAAAAGCGCAAAGCCCCAGTGTTGCTGCGCCTGTGAAAGCGCTTCCAAGGAAGGGTGCTGGCTAGCAAGAGCTTTCAGTGCTGGCACTTTTCATCTCTGAGCAATTGCTCGACGTTTGCAATTTTTCACCTGAGCTCTCTTTAGAGTGTGCGAGAGGATGAGCAGAAGATTAGGTGGCTAGAGAAGCCCAGAGCCCCAGTGTTCTAAGGGCTACAAAAGCGCTTCCAAGGAAGGGGGCTGGCTAGCAACAGCTTTCAGTGCTGGCACTTTTCATCTCTGAGCAATTGCTCGACGTTTGCAATTTCTCAGCTCGTGTCTACGAGACGCAAAGAGAATGACCGTGACGTTTGGTGCGCATAGAAGCGCAAAGCCCCAGTGTTACTGCGCCTGTGAAAGCCCTTCCAAAGAAGGGTGCTGGCTAGCAAGAGCTTTCAGTGCTGGCACTTTTCATCTCTGAGCAATTGCTCGACGTTTGCAATTTCTCACCTGAGCTCTCTTTAGAGTGCGCGAGAGGATGAGCAGAAGATGAGGTGGCTAGAGAAGCCCAGAGCCCCAGTGTTCTTAGGCCTACAAAAGCGCTTCCAAGGAAGGGGGCTGGCTAGCAACAGCTTTCAGTGCTGGCACTTTTCATCTCTGAGCAATTGCTCGACGTTTGCAATTTCTCAGCTCGTGTCTACGAGACGGAAAGAGAGTGTCCGTGACGTTTGGTGCGTATAGAAGCGCAAAGCCCCAGTGTTGCTGCGCCTGTGAAAGCGCTTCCAAGGAAGGGTGCTGGCTAGCAACAGCTTTCAGTGCTGGCACTTTTCATCTCTGAGCAATAGCTCGACGTTTGCAATTTCTCAGCTCGTGTGTACGAGACGCAAAGAGAATGACCGTGACGTTTGGTGGCTAGAGAAGAGCAAAGCCCCAGTGTTGCTGCGCCTGTGAAAGCGCTTCCAAGGAAGGGTGCTGGCTAGCAACAGCTTTCAGTGCTGGCACTTTTCATCTCTGAGCAATTGCTCGACGTTTGCAATTTCTCAGCTCGTGTCTACGAGACGCAAAGAGAATGACCGTGACGTTTGGTGCACATAGAAGCGCAAAGCCCCAGTGTTGCTGCGCCTGTGAAAGCGCTTCCAAGGAAGGGGGCTGGCTAGCAAGAGCTTTCAGTGCTGGCACTTTTCATCTCTGAGCAATTGCTCAACGTTTGCAATTTCTCACCTGAGCTCTCTTTAGAGTGCGCGAGAGGATGAGCAGAAGATTAGGTGGCTAGAGAAGCCCAGAGCCCCAGTGTTCTTAGGCCTACAAAAGCGCTTCCAAGGAAGGGTGCTGGCTAGCAAGAGCTTTCAGTGCTGGCACTTTTCATCTCTGAGCAATTGCTCGACGTTTGCAATTTCTCACCTGAGCTCTCTTTAGAGTGCGCGAGAGGATGAGCAGAAGATTAGGTGGCTAGAGAAGCCCAGAGCCCCAGTGTTCTTAGGCCTACAAAAGCGCTTCCAAGGAAGGGGGCTGGCTAGCAACAGCTTTCAGTGCTGGCACTTTTCATCTCTGAGCAATTGCTCGACGTTTGCAATTTCTCACCTGAGCTCTCTTTAGAGTGCGCGAGAGGATGAGCAGAAGATTAGGTGGCTACAGAAGCCCAGAGCCCCAGTGTTCTAAAGGCCTACAAAAGCGCTTCCAAGGAAGGGTGCTGGCTAGCAACAGCTTTCAGTGCTGGCACTTTTCATCTCTGAGCAATTGCTGGACGTTTGCAATTTCTCACCTGAGCTCTCTTTAGAGTGCGCGAGAGGATGAGCAGAAGATTAGGTGGCTAGAGAAGCCCAGAGCCCCAGTGTTCTTAGGCCTACAAAAGCGCTTCCAAGGAAGGGGGCTGGCTAGCAACAGCTTTCAGTGCTGGCACTTTTCATCTCTGAGCAATTGCTCGACGTTTGCAATTTCTCAGCTCGTGTCTACGAGACGCAAAGAGAATGACCGTGACGTTTGGTGCACATAGAAGCGCAAAGCCCCAGTGTTACTGCGCCTGTGAAAGTGCTTCCAAGGAAGGGTGCTGGCTAGCAACAGCTTTCAGTGCTGGCACTTTTCATCTCTGAGCAATTGCTCAACGTTTGCAATTTCTCACCTGAGCTCTCTTTAGACTGCACGAGAGGATGAGCAGAAGATTAGGTGGCTAGAGAAGCCCAGAGCCCCAGTGTTCTTAGGCCTACAAAAGCGCTTCCAAGGAAGGGGGCTGGCTAGCAACAGCTTTCAGTGCTGGCACTTTTCATCTCTGAGCAATTGCTCGACGTTTGCAATTTCTCAGCTCGTGTCTACGAGACGCAAAGAGAATGACCGTGACGTTTGGTGCACATAGAAGCGCAAAGCCCCAGTGTTACTGCGCCTGTGAAAGCGCTTCCAAGGAAGGGTGCTGGCTAGCAAGAGCTTTCAGTGCTGGCACTTTTCATCTCTGAGCAATTGCTGGACGTTTGCAATTTCTCACCTGAGCTCTCTTTAGACTGCGCGAGAGGATGAGCAGAAGATTAGGTGGCTAGAGAAGCCCAGAGCCCCAGTGTTCTTAGGCCTACAAAAGCGCTTCCAAGGAAGGGGGCTGGCTAGCAACAGCTTTCAGTGCTGGCACTTTTCATCTCTGAGCAATTGCTCGACGTTTGCAATTTCTCACCTGAGCTCTCTTTAGAGTGCGCGAGAGGATGAGCAGAAGATTAGGTGGCTAGAGAAGCCCAGAGCCCCAGTGTTCTTAGGCCTACAAAAGCGCTTCCAAGGAAGGGGGCTGGCTAGCAACAGCTTTCAGTGCTGGCACTTTTCATCTCTGAGCAATTGCTCGACGTTTGCAATTTCTCAGCTCGTGTCTACGAGACGGAAAGAGAATGACCGTGACGTTTGTTGCGTATAGAAGCGCAAAGCCCCAGTGATGCTGCGCCTGTGAAAGCGCTTCCAAGGAAGGGTGCTGGCTAGCAAGAGCTTTCAGTGCTGGCACTTTTCATCTCTGAGCAATTGCTCGACGTTTGCAATTTCTCACCTGAGCTCTCTTTAGAGTGCGCGAGAGGATGAGCAGAAGATTAGGTGGCTAGAGAAGCCCAGAGCCCCAGTGTTCTTAGGCCTACAAAAGCGCTTCCAAGGAAGGGGGCTGGCTAGCAACAGCTTTCAGTGCTGGCACTTTTCATCTCTGAGCAATTGCTCGATGTTTGCAATTTCTCAGCTCGTGTCTACGAGACGCAAAGAGAATGACCGTGACGTTTGGTGCGTATAAAAGCGCAAAGCCCCAGTGTTGCTGCGCCTGTGAAAGCGCTTCCAAGGAAGGGTGCTGGCTAGCAAGAGCTTTCAGTGCTGGCACTTTTCATCTCTGAGCAATTGCTCGACGTTTGCAATTTTTCACCTGAGCTCTCTTTAGAGTGTGCGAGAGGATGAGCAGAAGATTAGGTGGCTAGAGAAGCCCAGAGCCCCAGTGTTCTAAGGGCTACAAAAGCGCTTCCAAGGAAGGGGGCTGGCTAGCAACAGCTTTCAGTGCTGGCACTTTTCATCTCTGAGCAATTGCTCGACGTTTGCAATTTCTCAGCTCGTGTCTACGAGACGCAAAGAGAATGACCGTGACGTTTGGTGCGCATAGAAGCGCAAAGCCCCAGTGTTACTGCGCCTGTGAAAGCCCTTCCAAAGAAGGGTGCTGGCTAGCAAGAGCTTTCAGTGCTGGCACTTTTCATCTCTGAGCAATTGCTCGACGTTTGCAATTTCTCACCTGAGCTCTCTTTAGAGTGCGCGAGAGGATGAGCAGAAGATGAGGTGGCTAGAGAAGCCCAGAGCCCCAGTGTTCTTAGGCCTACAAAAGCGCTTCCAAGGAAGGGGGCTGGCTAGCAACAGCTTTCAGTGCTGGCACTTTTCATCTCTGAGCAATTGCTCGACGTTTGCAATTTCTCAGCTCGTGTCTACGAGACGGAAAGAGAGTGTCCGTGACGTTTGGTGGGTAGAGAAGCGCAAAGCCCCAGTGTTGCTGCGCCTGTGAAAGCGCTTCCAAGGAAGGGTGCTGGCTAGCAAGAGCTTTCAGTGCTGGCACTTTTCATCTCTGAGCAATAGCTCGACGTTTGCAATTTCTCAGCTCGTGTCTACGAGACGCAAAGAGAATGACCGTGACGTTTGGTGGCTAGAGAAGAGCAAAGCCCCAGTGTTGCTGCGCCTGTGAAAGCGCTTCCAAGGAAGGGTGCTGGCTAGCAACAGCTTTCAGTGCTGGCACTTTTCATCTCTGAGCAATTGCTCGACGTTTGCAATTTCTCAGCTCGTGTCTACGAGACGCAAAGAGAATGACCGTGACGTTTGGTGCACATAGAAGCGCAAAGCCCCAGTGTTGCTGCGCCTGTGAAAGCGCTTCCAAGGAAGGGGGCTGGCTAGCAAGAGCTTTCAGTGCTGGCACTTTTCATCTCTGAGCAATTGCTCGACGTTTGCAATTTCTCACCTGAGCTCTCTTTAGAGTGCGTGAGAGGATGAGCAGAAGATTAGGTGGCTAGAGAAGCCCAGAGCCCCAGTGTTCTTAGGCCTACAAAAGCGCTTCTAAGGAAGGGTGCTGGCTAGCAAGAGCTTTCAGTGCTGGCACTTTTCATCTCTGAGCAATTGCTCGACGTTTGCAATTTCTCACCTGAGCTCTCTTTAGAGTGCGCGAGAGGATGAGCAGAAGATTAGGTGGCTAGAGAAGCCCAGAGCCCCAGTGTTCTTAGGCCTACAAAAGCGCTTCCAAGGAAGGGGGCTGGCTAGCAACAGCTTTCAGTGCTGGCACTTTTCATCTCTGAGCAATTGCTCGACGTTTGCAATTTCTCACCTGAGCTCTCTTCAGACTGCGCGAGAGGATGAGCAGAAGATTAGGTGGCTACAGAAGCCCAGAGCCCCAGTGTTCTAAAGGCCTACAAAAGCGCTTCCAAGGAAGGCTGCTGGCTAGCAAGAGCTTTCAGTGCTGGCACTTTTCATCTCTGAGCAATTGCTCGACGTTTGCAATTTCTCACCTGAGCTCTCTTTAGACTGCACGAGAGGATGAGCAGAAGATTAGGTGGCTAGAGAAGCCCAGAGCCCCAGTGTTCTTAGGCCTACAAAAGCGCTTCCAAGGAAGGGGGCTGGCTAGCAACAGCTTTCAGTGCTGGCACTTTTCATCTCGGAGCAATTGCTCGACGTTTGCAATTTCTCACCTGAGCTCTCTTTAGACTGCACGAGAGGATGAGCAGAAGATTAGGTGGCTAGAGAAGCCCAGAGCCCCAGTGTTCTTAGGCCTACAAAAGCGCTTCCAAGGAAGGGGGCTGGCTAGCAACAGCTTTCAGTGCTGGCACTTTTCATCTCTGAGCAATAGCTCGACGTTTGCAATTTCTCAGCTCGTGTCTACGAGACGCAAAGAGAATGACCGTGACGTTTGGTGCACATAGAAGCGCAAAGCCCCAGTGTTACTGCGCCTGTGAAAGCGCTTCCAAGGAAGGGTGCTGGCTAGCAAGAGCTTTCAGTGCTGGCACTTTTCATCTCTGAGCAATTGCTGGACGTTTGCAATTTCTCACCTGAGCTCTCTTTAGACTGCGCGAGAGGATGAGCAGAAGATTAGGTGGCTAGAGAAGCCCAGAGCCCCAGTGTTCTTAGGCCTACAAAAGCGCTTCCAAGGAAGGGTGCTGGCTAGCAACAGCTTTCAGTGCTGGCACTTTTCATCTCTGAGCAATTGCTCGACGTTTGCAATTTCTCACCTGAGCTCTCTTTAGAGTGCGCGAGAGGATGAGCAGAAGATTAGGTGGCTAGAGAAGCCCAGAGCCCCAGTGTTCTAAGCTCTACAATAGCATTTCCAAGGAAGGGTGCTGGCTAGCAACAGCTTTCAGTGCTGGCACTTTTCATCTCTGAGCAATTGCTCGACGTTTGCAATTTCTCAGCTCGTGTCTACGAGACGCAAAGAGAATGACCGTGACGTTTGGTGCACATAGAAGCGCAAAGCCCCAGTGTTACTGCGCCTGTGAAAGCTCTTCTAAGGAAGGGTGCTGGCTAGCAAGAGCTTTCAGTGCTGGCACTTTTCATCTCTGAGCAATTGCTCGACGTTTGCAATTTCTCACCTGAGCTCTCTTTAGAGTGCGCGAGAGGATGAGCAGAAGATTAGGTGGCTACAGAAGCCCAGAGCCCCAGTGTGCTTAGGCCTACAAAAGCGCTTCCAAGGAAGGGGGCTGGCTAGCAACAGCTTTCAGTGCTGGCACTTTTCATCTCTGAGCAATTGCTCGACGTTTGCAATTTCTCAGCTCGTGTCTACGAGACGCAAAGAGAATGACCGTGACGTTTGGTGCGTATAAAAGCGCAAAGCCCCAGTGTTACTGCGCCTGTGAAAGCGCTTCCAAGGAAGGGGGCTGGCTAGCAACAGCTTTCAGTGCTGGCACTTTTCATCTCTGAGCAATTGCTCGACGTTTGCAATTTCTCACCTGAGCTCTCTTTAGAGTGCGCGAGAGGATGAGCAGAAGATTAGGTGGCTAGAGAAGCCCAGAGCCCCAGTGTTCTTAGGCCTACAAAAGCGCTTCCAAGGAAGGGGGCTGGCTAGCAACAGCTTTCAGTGCTGGCACTTTTCATCTCTGAGCAATTGCTCGACGTTTGCAATTTCTCAGCTCGTGTCTACGAGACGCAAAGAGAATGACCGTGACGTTTGGTGCACATAGAAGCGCAAAGCCCCAGTGTTACTGCGCCTGTGAAAGCGCTTCCAAGGAAGGGTGCTGGCTAGCAACAGCTTTCAGTGCTGGCACTTTTCATCTCTGAGCAATTGCTCGACGTTTGCAATTTCTCACCTGAGCTCTCTTTAGAGTGCGCGAGAGGATGAGCAGAAGATTAGGTGGCTAGAGAAGCCCAGAGCCCCAGTGTTCTTAGGCCTACAAAAGCGCTTCCAAGGAAGGGTGCTGGCTAGCAAGAGCTTTCAGTGCTGGCACTTTTCATCTCTGAGCAATTGCTCGACGTTTGCAATTTCTCACCTGAGCTCTCTTTAGAGTGCGCGAGAGGATGAGCAGAAGATTAGGTGGCTAGAGAAGCCCAGAGCCCCAGTGTTCTTAGGCCTACAAAAGCGCTTCCAAGGAAGGGGGCTGGCTAGCAACAGCTTTCAGTGCTGGCACTTTTCATCTCTGAGCAATTGCTCGACGTTTGCAATTTCTCACCTGAGCTCTCTTTAGAGTGTGCGAGAGGATGAGCAGAAGATTAGGTGGCTACAGAAGCCCAGAGCCCCAGTGTTCTAAAGGCCTACAAAAGCGCTTCCAAGGAAGGGTGCTGGCTAGCAAGAGCTTTCAGTGCTGGCACTTTTCATCTCTGAGCAATTGCTCGACATTTGCAATTTCTCACCTGAGCTCTCTTTAGACTGCACGAGAGGATGAGCAGAAGATTAGGTGGCTAGAGAAGCCCAGAGCCCCAGTGTTCTTAGGCCTACAAAAGCGCTTCCAAGGAAGGGGGCTGGCTAGCAACAGCTTTCAGTGCTGGCACTTTTCATCTCTGAGCAATTGCTCGACGTTTGCAATTTCTCAGCTCGTGTCTACGAGACGCAAAGAGAATGACCGTGACGTTTGGTGCACATAGAAGCGCAAAGCCCCAGTGTTACTGCGCCTGTGAAAGTGCTTCCAAGGAAGGGTGCTGGCTAGCAACAGCTTTCAGTGCTGGCACTTTTCATCTCTGAGCAATTTCTCAACGTTTGCAATTTCTCACCTGAGCTCTCTTTAGAGTGCGCGAGAGGATGAGCAGAAGATTAGGTGGCTAGAGAAGCCCAGAGCCCCAGTGTTCTTAGGCCTACAAAAGCGCTTCCAAGGAAGGGTGCTGGCTAGCAACAGCTTTCAGTGCTGGCACTTTTCATCTCTGAGCAATTGCTCGACGTTTGCAATTTCTCACCTGAGCTCTCTTTAGAGTGCGTGAGAGGATGAGCAGAAGATTAGGTGGCTACAGAAGCCCAGAGCCCCAGTGTTCTAAAGGCCTACAAAAGCGCTTCCAAGGAAGGGTGCTGGCTAGCAACAGCTTTCAGTGCTGGCACTTTTCATCTCTGAGCAATTGCTCGACGTTTGCAATTTCTCAGCTCGTGTCTACGAGACGCAAAGAGAATGACCGTGACGTTTGGTGCACATAGAAGCGCAAAGCCCCAGTGTTACTGCGCCTGTGAAAGCTCTTCTAAGGAAGGGTGCTGGCTAGCAAGAGCTTTCAGTGCTGGCACTTTTCATCTCTGAGCAATTGCTCGACGTTTGCAATTTCTCACCTGAGCTCTCTTTAGAGTGCACGAGAGGATGAGCAGAAGATTAGGTGGCTAGAGAAGCCCAGAGCCCCAGTGTGCTTAGGCCTACAAAAGCGCTTCCAAGGAAGGGGGCTGGCTAGCAAGAGCTTTCAGTGCTGGCACTTTTCATCTCTGAGCAATTGCTCGACGTTTGCAATTTCTCAGCTCGTGTCTACGAGACGGAAAGAGAATGACCGTGACGTTTGGTGCGTATAAAAGCGCAAAGCCCCAGTGTTGCTGCGCCTGTGAAAGCGCTTCCAAGGAAGGGGGCTGGCTAGCAACAGCTTTCAGTGCTGGCACTTTTCATCTCTGAGCAATTGCTCGACGTTTGCAATTTCTCACCTGAGCTCTCTTTAGAGTGCGCGAGAGGATGAGCAGAAGATTAGGTGGCTAGAGAAGCCCAGAGCCCCAGTGTTCTTAGGCCTACAAAAGCGCTTCCAAGGAAGGGTGCTGGCTAGCAACAGCTTTCAGTGCTGGCACTTTTCATCTCTGAGCAATTGCTCGACGTTTGCAATTTCTCAGCTCGTGTCTACGAGACGCAAAGAGAATGACCGTGACGTTTGGTGCACATAGAAGCGCAAAGCCCCAGTATTACTGCGCCTGTGAAAGCGCTTCCAAGGAAGGGTGCTGGCTAGCAACAGCTTTCAGTGCTGGCACTTTTCATCTCTGAGCAATTGCTCGACGTTTGCAATTTCTCACCTGAGCTCTCTTTAGAGTGCGCGAGAGGATGAGCAGAAGATTAGGTGGCTAGAGAAGCCCAGAGCCCCAGTGTTCTTAGGCCTACAAAAGCGCTTCCAAGGAAGGGTGCTGGCTAGCAACAGCTTTCAGTGCTGGCACTTTTCATCTCTGAGCAATTGCTCGACGTTTGCAATTTCTCACCTGAGCTCTCTTTAGAGTGCGCGTGAGGATGAGCAGAAGATTAGGTGGCTACAGAAGCCCAGAGCCCCAGTGTTCTAAAGGCCTACAAAAGCGCTTCCAAGGAAGGGTGCTGGCTAGCAACAGCTTTCAGTGCTGGCACTTTTCATCTCTGAGCAATTGCTCGACGTTTGCAATTTCTCACCTGAGCTCTCTTTAGAGTGCGCGAGAGGATGAGCAGAAGATTAGGTGGCTAGAGAAGCCCAGAGACCCAGTGTTCTAAGCTCTACAATAGCATTTCCAAGGAAGGGTGCTGGCTAGCAACAGCTTTCAGTGCTGGCACTTTTCATCTCTGAGCAATTGCTCGACGTTTGCAATTTCTCAGCTCCTGTCGAGACGGAAAGAGAATGACCGTGACGTTTGTTGCGTATAGAAGCGCAAAGCCCCAGTGATGCTGCGCCTGTGAAAGCGCTTCCAAGGAAGGGTGCTGGCTAGCAAGAGCTTTCAGTGCTGGCACTTTTCATCTCTGAGCAATTGCTCGACGTTTGCAATTTCTCACCTGAGCTCTCTTTAGAGTGCGCGAGAGGATGAGCAGAAGATTAGGTGGCTACAGAAGCCCAGAGCCCCAGTGATCTAAAGGCCTACAAAAGCGCTTCCAAGGAAGGGTGCTGGCTAGCAACAGCTTTCAGTGCTGGCACTTTTCATCTCTGAGCAATTGCTCGACGTTTGCAATTTCTCAGCTCGTGTCTACGAGACGCAAAGAGAATGACCGTGACGTTTGGTGCACATAGAAGCGCAAAGCCCCAGTGTTACTGCGCCTGTGAAAGCTCTTCTAAGGAAGGGTGCTGGCTAGCAAGAGCTTTCAGTGCTGGCACTTTTCATCTCTGAGCAATTGCTCGACGTTTGCAATTTCTCACCTGAGCTCTCTTTAGAGTGCACGAGAGGATGAGCAGAAGATTAGGTGGCTAGAGAAGCCCAGAGCCCCAGTGTGCTTAGGCCTACAAAAGCGCTTCCAAGGAAGGGGGCTGGCTAGCAAGAGCTTTCAGTGCTGGCACTTTTCATCTCTGAGCAATTGCTCGACGTTTGCAATTTCTCAGCTCGTGTCTACGAGACGCAAAGAGAATGACCGTGACGCTGGTGCGTATAAAAGCGCAAAGCCCCAGTGTTGCTGCGCCTGTGAAAGCGCTTCCAAGGAAGGGGGCTGGCTAGCAACAGCTTTCAGTGCTGGCACTTTTCATCTCTGAGCAATTGCTCGACGTTTGCAATTTCTCACCTGAGCTCTCTTTAGAGTGCGCGAGAGGATGAGCAGAAGATTAGGTGGCTAGAGAAGCCCAGAGCCCCAGTGTTCTTAGGCCTACAAAAGCGCTTCCAAGGAAGGGTGCTGGCTAGCAACAGCTTTCAGTGCTGGCACTTTTCATCTCTGAGCAATTGCTCGACGTTTGCAATTTCTCAGCTCGTGTCTACGAGACGCAAAGAGAATGACCGTGACGTTTGATGCACATAGAAGCGCAAAGCCCCAGTGTTACTGCGCCTGTGAAAGCGCTTCCAAGGAAGGGTGCTGGCTAGCAACAGCTTTCAGTGCTGGCACTTTTCATCTCTGAGCAATTGCTCGACGTTTGCAATTTCTCACCTGAGCTCTCTTTAGAGTGCGCGAGAGGATGAGCAGAAGATTAGGTGGCTAGAGAAGCCCAGAGCCCCAGTGTTCTTAGGCCTACAAAAGCGCTTCCAAGGAAGGGGGCTGGCTAGCAACAGCTTTCAGTGCTGGCACTTTTCATCTCTGAGCAATTGCTCGACGTTTGCAATTTCTCACCTGAGCTCTCTTTAGAGTGCGCGTGAGGATGAGCAGAAGATTAGGTGGCTACAGAAGCCCAGAGCCCCAGTGTTCTAAAGGCCTACAAAAGCGCTTCCAAGGAAGGGTGCTGGCTAGCAACAGCTTTCAGTGCTGGCACTTTTCATCTCTGAGCAATTGCTCGACGTTTGCAATTTCTCACCTGAGCTCTCTTTAGAGTGCGCGAGAGGATGAGCAGAAGATTAGGTGGCTAGAGAAGCCCAGAGACCCAGTGTTCTAAGCTCTACAATAGCATTTCCAAGGAAGGGTGCTGGCTAGCAACAGCTTTCAGTGCTGGCACTTTTCATCTCTGAGCAATTGCTCGACGTTTGCAATTTCTCAGCTCCTGTCGAGACGGAAAGAGAATGACCGTGACGTTTGTTGCGTATAGAAGCGCAAAGCCCCAGTGATGCTGCGCCTGTGAAAGCGCTTCCAAGGAAGGGTGCTGGCTAGCAACAGCTTTCAGTGCTGGCACTTTTCATCTCTGAGCAATTGCTCGACATTTGCAATTTCTCACCTGAGCTCTCTTTAGAGTGCGCGAGAGGATGAGCAGAAGATTAGGTGGCTAGAGAAGCCCAGAGACCCAGTGTTCTAAGCTCTACAATAGCATTTCCAAGGAAGGGTGCTGGCTAGCAACAGCTTTCAGTGCTGGCACTTTTCATCTCTGAGCAATTGCTCGACGTTTGCAATTTCTCAGCTCCTGTCGAGACGGAAAGAGAATGACCGTGACGTTTGTTGCGTATAGAAGCGCAAAGCCCCAGTGATGCTGCGCCTGTGAAAGCGCTTCCAAGGAAGGGTGCTGGCTAGCAAGAGCTTTCAGTGCTGGCACTTTTCATCTCTGAGCAATTGCTCGACGTTTGCAATTTCTCACCTGAGCTCTCTTTAGAGTGCGCGAGAGGATGAGCAGAAGATTAGGTGGCTACAGAAGCCCAGAGCCCCAGTGATCTAAAGGCCTACAAAAGCGCTTCCAAGGAAGGGTGCTGGCTAGCAACAGCTTTCAGTGCTGGCACTTTTCATCTCTGAGCAATTGCTCGACGTTTGCAATTTCTCAGCTCGTGTCTACGAGACGCAAAGAGAATGACCGTGACGTTTGGTGCACATAGAAGCGCAAAGCCCCAGTGTTACTGCGCCTGTGAAAGCTCTTCTAAGGAAGGGTGCTGGCTAGCAAGAGCTTTCAGTGCTGGCACTTTTCATCTCTGAGCAATTGCTCGACGTTTGCAATTTCTCACCTGAGCTCTCTTTAGAGTGCACGAGAGGATGAGCAGAAGATTAGGTGGCTAGAGAAGCCCAGAGCCCCAGTGTGCTTAGGCCTACAAAAGCGCTTCCAAGGAAGGGGGCTGGCTAGCAAGAGCTTTCAGTGCTGGCACTTTTCATCTCTGAGCAATTGCTCGACGTTTGCAATTTCTCAGCTCGTGTCTACGAGACGCAAAGAGAATGACCGTGACGCTGGTGCGTATAAAAGCGCAAAGCCCCAGTGTTGCTGCGCCTGTGAAAGCGCTTCCAAGGAAGGGGGCTGGCTAGCAACAGCTTTCAGTGCTGGCACTTTTCATCTCTGAGCAATTGCTCGACGTTTGCAATTTCTCACCTGAGCTCTCTTTAGAGTGCGCGAGAGGATGAGCAGAAGATTAGGTGGCTAGAGAAGCCCAGAGCCCCAGTGTTCTTAGGCCTACAAAAGCGCTTCCAAGGAAGGGTGCTGGCTAGCAACAGCTTTCAGTGCTGGCACTTTTCATCTCTGAGCAATTGCTCGACGTTTGCAATTTCTCAGCTCGTGTCTACGAGACGCAAAGAGAATGACCGTGACGTTTGATGCACATAGAAGCGCAAAGCCCCAGTGTTACTGCGCCTGTGAAAGCGCTTCCAAGGAAGGGTGCTGGCTAGCAACAGCTTTCAGTGCTGGCACTTTTCATCTCTGAGCAATTGCTCGACGTTTGCAATTTCTCACCTGAGCTCTCTTTAGAGTGCGCGAGAGGATGAGCAGAAGATTAGGTGGCTAGAGAAGCCCAGAGCCCCAGTGTTCTTAGGCCTACAAAAGCGCTTCCAAGGAAGGGGGCTGGCTAGCAACAGCTTTCAGTGCTGGCACTTTTCATCTCTGAGCAATTGCTCGACGTTTGCAATTTCTCACCTGAGCTCTCTTTAGAGTGCGCGTGAGGATGAGCAGAAGATTAGGTGGCTACAGAAGCCCAGAGCCCCAGTGTTCTAAAGGCCTACAAAAGCGCTTCCAAGGAAGGGTGCTGGCTAGCAACAGCTTTCAGTGCTGGCACTTTTCATCTCTGAGCAATTGCTCGACGTTTGCAATTTCTCACCTGAGCTCTCTTTAGAGTGCGCGAGAGGATGAGCAGAAGATTAGGTGGCTAGAGAAGCCCAGAGACCCAGTGTTCTAAGCTCTACAATAGCATTTCCAAGGAAGGGTGCTGGCTAGCAACAGCTTTCAGTGCTGGCACTTTTCATCTCTGAGCAATTGCTCGACGTTTGCAATTTCTCAGCTCCTGTCGAGACGGAAAGAGAATGACCGTGACGTTTGTTGCGTATAGAAGCGCAAAGCCCCAGTGATGCTGCGCCTGTGAAAGCGCTTCCAAGGAAGGGTGCTGGCTAGCAACAGCTTTCAGTGCTGGCACTTTTCATCTCTGAGCAATTGCTCGACGTTTGCAATTTCTCACCTGAGCTCTCTTTAGAGTGCGTGAGAGGATGAGCAGAAGATTAGGTGGCTAGAGAAGCCCAGAGCCCCAGTGTGCTTAGGCCTACAAAAGCGCTTCCAAGGAAGGGTGCTGGCTAGCAAGAGCTTTCAGTGCTGGCACTTTTCATCTCTGAGCAATTGCTCGATGTTTGCATTTCCTCAGCTCGTGTCTACGACACGGAAAGAGAATGACCGTGACGTTTGGTGGGTAGAAATTGAAAAGCCCCAGTGTTGCTGCGCCTGTGAAAGCGCTTCCAAGGAAGGGTGCTGGCTAGCAACAGCTTTCAGTGCTGGCACTTTTCATCTCTGAGCAATTGCTCGACGTTTGCAATTTCTCAGCTCGTGTCTACGAGACGCAAAGAGAATGACCGTGACGTTTGGTGGCTAGAGAAGCGCAAAGCCCCAGTGTTGCTGCGCCTGTGAAAGCGCTTCCAAGGAAGGGTGCTGGCTAGCAACAGCTTTCAGTGCTGGCACTTTTCATCTCTGAGCAATTGCTCGACGTTTGCAATTTCTCACCTGAGCTCTCTTTAGAGTGCGCGAGAGGATGAGCAGAAGATTAGGTGGCTACAGAAGCCCAGAGCCCCAGTGTTCTTAGGCCTACAAAAGCGCTTCCAAGGAAGGGGGCTGGCTAGCAAGAGCTTTCAGTGCTGGCACTTTTCATCTCTGAGCAATTGCTCGACGTTTGCAATTTCTCACCTGAGCTCTCTTTAGAGTGCGCGAGAGGATGAGCAGAAGATTAGGTGGCTAGAGAAGCCCAGAGCCCCAGTGTTCTTAGGCGTACAAAAGCGCTTCCAAGGAAGGGTGCTGGCTAGCAACAGCTTTCAGTGCTGGCACTTTTCATCTCTGAGCAATTGCTCAACGTTTGCAATTTCTCAACTGAGCTCTCTTTAGACTGCGCGAGAGGATGAGCAGAAGATTAGGTGGCTAGAGAAGCCCAGAGCCCCAGTGTTCTAAAGGCCTACAAAAGCGCTTCCAAGGAAGGGTGCTGGCTAGCAAGAGCTTTCAGTGCTGGCACTTTTCATCTCTGAGCAATTGCTCGACGTTTGCAATTTCTCACCTGAGCTCTCTTTAGAGTGCGCGAGAGGATGAGCAGAAGATTAGGTGGCTAGAGAAGCCCAGAGCCCCAGTGTTCTAAGCTCTACAATAGCATTTCCAAGGAAGGCTGCTGGCTAGCAACAGCTTTCAGTGCTGGCACTTTTCATCTCTGAGCAATTGCTCGACGTTTGCAATTTCTCAGCTCGTGTCGAGACGGAAAGAGAATGACCGTGACGTTTGTTGCGTATAGAAGCGCAAAGCCCCAGTGATGCTGCGCCTGTGAAAGCGCTTCCAAGGAAGGGTGCTGGCTAGCAAGAGCTTTCAGTGCTGGCACTTTTCATCTCTGAGCAATTGCTGGACGTTTGCAATTTCTCACCTGAGCTCTCTTTAGAGTGCGCGAGAGGATGAGCAGAAGATTAGGTGGCTAGAGAAGCCCAGAGCCCCAGTGTTCTTAGGCCTACAAAAGCGCTTCCAAGGAAGGGGGCTGGCTAGCAACAGCTTTCAGTGCTGGCACTTTTCATCTCTGAGCAATTGCTCGACGTTTGCAATTTCTCAGCTCGTGTCTACGAGACGGAAAGAGAATGACCATGATGTTTGGTGCACATAGAAGCGCAAAGCCCCAGTGTTACTGCGCCTGTGAAAGCGCTTCCAAGGAAGGGGGCTGGCTAGCAACAGCTTTCAGTGCTGGCACTTTTCATCTCTGAGCAATTGCTGGACGTTTGCAATTTCTCACCTGAGCTCTCTTTAGAGTGCGCGAGAGGATGAGCAGAAGATTAGGTGGCTAGAGAAGCCCAGAGCCCCAGTGTTCTTAGGCCTACAAAAGCGCTTCCAAGGAAGGGGGCTGGCTAGCAACAGCTTTCAGTGCTGGCACTTTTCATCTCGGAGCAATTGCTCGACGTTTGCAATTTCTCAGCTCGTGTCTACGAGACGGAAAGAGAATGACCGTGACGTTTGGTGGGTAGAGAAGCACAAAGCCCCAGTGTTGCTGCGCCTGTGAAAGCGCTTCCAAGGAAGGGTGCTGGCTAGCAAGAGCTTTCAGTGCTGGCACTTTTCATCTCTGAGCAATTGCTCGACGTTTGCAATTTCTCACCTGAGCTCTCTTTAGAGTGCGCGAGAGGATGAGCAGAAGATTCGGTGGCTAGAGAAGCCCAGAGCCCCAGTGTTCTTAGGCCTACAAAAGCGCTTCCAAGGAAGGGTGCTGGCTAGCAAGAGCTTTCAGTGCTGGCACTTTTCATCTCTGAGCAATTGCTCGACGTTTGCAATTTCTCAGCTCGTGTCTACAAGACGGACAGATAATGACCGTGACGTTTGGTGCGTATAGAAGCGCAAAGCCCCAGTGTTGCTGCGCCTGTGAAAGCGCTTCCAAGGAAGGGTGCTGGCTAGCAACAGCTTTCAGTGCTGGCACTTTTCATCTCTGAGCAATTGCTCGACGTTTGCAATTTCTCAGCTCGTGTCTACGAGACGGAAAGAGAATGACCGTTTCGTTTGGTGGGTAGAGAAGCGCAAAGCCCCAGTGTTACTGCGCCTGTGAAAGCGCTTCCAAGGAAGGGTGCTGGCTAGCAACAGCTTTCAGTGCTGGCACTTTTCATCTCTGAGCAATTGCTCGACGTTTGCAATTTCTCAGCTCGTGTCTACGAGACGCAAAGAGAATGACCGTGACGTTTGGTGGCTAGAGAAGAGCAAAGCCCCAGTGTTGCTGCGCTTGTGAAAGCGCTTCCAAGGAAGGGTGCTGGCTAGCAACAGCTTTCAGTGCTGGCACTTTTCATCTCTGAGCAATTGCTCGACGTTTGCAATTTCTCAGCTCGTGTCTACGAGACGCAAAGAGAATGACCGTGACGTTTGGTGCACATAGAAGCGCAAAGCCCCAGTGTTACTGCGCCTGGGAAAGCGCTTCCAAGGAAGGGTGCTGGCTAGCAAGAGCTTTCAGTGCTGGCACTTTTCATCTCTGAGCAATTGCTCGACGTTTGCAATTTCTCACCTGAGCTCTCTTTAGAGTGCGCGAGAGGATGAGCAGAAGATTAGGTGGCTAGAGAAGCCCAGAGCCCCAGTGTTCTAAGGGCTACAAAAGCGCTTCCAAGGAAGGGGGCTGGCTAGCAACAGCTTTCAGTGCTGGCACTTTTCATCTCTGAGCAATTGCTCGATGTTTGCAATTTCTCAGCTCGTGTCTACGAGACGCAAAGAGAATGACCGTGACGTTTGGTGCGTATAAAAGCGCAAAGCCCCAGTGTTGCTGCGCCTGTGAAAGCGCTTCCAAGGAAGGGGGCTGGCTAGCAACAGCTTTCAGTGCTGGCACTTTTCATCTCTGAGCAATTGCTCGACGTTTGCAATTTCTCACCTGAGCTCTCTTTAGAGTGTGCGAGAGGATGAGCAGAAGATTAGGTGGCTAGAGAAGCCCAGAGCCCCAGTGTTCTAAGGGCTACAAAAGCGCTTCCAAGGAAGGGGGCTGGCTAGCAAGAGCTTTCAGTGCTGGCACTTTTCATCTCTGAGCAATTGCTCGACGTTTGCAATTTCTCAGCTCGTGTCTACGAGACGCAAAGAGAATGACCGTGACGTTTGGTGCGCATAGAAGCGCAAAGCCCCAGTGTTACTGCGCCTGTGAAAGCGCTTCCAAAGAAGGGTGCTGGCTAGCAAGAGCTTTCAGTGCTGGCACTTTTCATCTCTGAGCAATTGCTGGACGTTTGCAATTTCTCACCTGAGCTCTCTTTAGAGTGTGCGAGAGGATGAGCAGAAGATTAGGTGGCTAGAGAAGCCCAGAGCCCCAGTGTTCTTAGGCCTACAAAAGCGCTTCCAAGGAAGGGGGCTGGCTAGCAACAGCTTTCAGTGCTGGCACTTTTCATCTCTGAGCAATTGCTCGACGTTTGCAATTTCTCAGCTCGTGTCTACGAGACGGAAAGAGAAGGACCGTGACGTTTGGTGCGTATAGAAGCGCAAAGCCCCAGTGTTGCTGCGCCTGTGAAAGCGCTTCCAAGGAAGGGTGCTGGCTAGCAACAGCTTTCAGTGCTGGCACTTTTCATCTCTGAGCAATTGCTGGACGTTTGCAATTTCTCAGCTCGTGTCTACGAGACGGAAAGAGAATGACCGTGACGTTTGGTGGCTAGAGAAGCGCAAAGCCCCAGTGTTACTGCGCCTGTGAAAGCGCTTCCAAGGAAGGGTGCTGGCTAGCAACAGCTTTCAGTGCTGGCACTTTTCATCTCTGAGCAATAGCTCGACGTTTGCAATTTCTCAGCTCGTGTCTACGAGACGCAAAGAGAATGACCGTGACGTTTGGTGGCTAGAGAAGAGCAAAGCCCCAGTGTTGCTGCGCCTGTGAAAGCGCTTCCAAGGAAGGGTGCTGGCTAGCAACAGCTTTCAGTGCTGGCACTTTTCATCTCTGAGCAATTGCTCGACGTTTGCAATTTCTCAGCTCGTGTCTACGAGACGCAAAGAGAATGACCGTGACGTTTGGTGCACATAGAAGCGCAAAGCCCCAGTGTTGCTGCGCCTGTGAAAGCGCTTCCAAGGAAGGGGGCTGGCTAGCAACAGCTTTCAGTGCTGGCACTTTTCATCTCTGAGCAATTGCTCGACGTTTGCAATTTCTCAGCTCGTGTCTACGAGACGGAAAGAGAAGGACCGTGACGTTTGGTGCGTATAGAAGCGCAAAGCCCCAGTGTTGCTGCGCCTGTGAAAGCGCTTCCAAGGAAGGGTGCTGGCTAGCAACAGCTTTCAGTGCTGGCACTTTTCATCTCTGAGCAATTGCTGGACGTTTGCAATTTCTCAGCTCGTGTCTACGAGACGGAAAGAGAATGACCGTGACGTTTGGTGGCTAGAGAAGCGCAAAGCCCCAGTGTTACTGCGCCTGTGAAAGCGCTTCCAAGGAAGGGTGCTGGCTAGCAACAGCTTTCAGTGCTGGCACTTTTCATCTCTGAGCAATAGCTCGACGTTTGCAATTTCTCAGCTCGTGTCTACGAGACGCAAAGAGAATGACCGTGACGTTTGGTGGCTAGAGAAGAGCAAAGCCCCAGTGTTGCTGCGCCTGTGAAAGCGCTTCCAAGGAAGGGTGCTGGCTAGCAACAGCTTTCAGTGCTGGCACTTTTCATCTCTGAGCAATTGCTCGACGTTTGCAATTTCTCAGCTCGTGTCTACGAGACGCAAAGAGAATGACCGTGACGTTTGGTGCACATAGAAGCGCAAAGCCCCAGTGTTGCTGCGCCTGTGAAAGCGCTTCCAAGGAAGGGGGCTGGCTAGCAAGAGCTTTCAGTGCTGGCACTTTTCATCTCTGAGCAATTGCTCGACGTTTGCAATTTCTCACCTGAGCTCTCTTTAGAGTGCGCGAGAGGATGAGCAGAAGATTAGGTGGCTAGAGAAGCCCAGAGCCCCAGTGTTCTTAGGCCTACAAAAGCGCTTCCAAGGAAGGGTGCTGGCTAGCAAGAGCTTTCAGTGCTGGCACTTTTCATCTCTGAGCAATTGCTCGACGTTTGCAATTTCTCACCTGAGCTCTCTTTAGACTGCGGGAGAGGATGAGCAGAAGATTAGGTGGCTAGAGAAGCCCAGAGCCCCAGTGTTCTTAGGCCTACAAAAGCGCTTCCAAGGAAGGGGGCTGGCTAGCAAGAGCTTTCAGTGCTGGCACTTTTCATCTCTGAGCAATTGCTCGACGTTTGCAATTTCTCACCTGAGCTCTCTTTAGAGTGCGCGAGAGGATGAGCAGAAGATTAGGTGGCTAGAGAAGCCCAGAGCCCCAGTGTTCTTAGGCCTACAAAAGCGCTTCCAAGGAAGGGTGCTGGCTAGCAAGAGCTTTCAGTGCTGGCACTTTTCATCTCTGAGCAATTGCTCGACGTTTGCAATTTCTCACCTGAGCTCTCTTTAGAGTGCGCGAGAGGATGAGCAGAAGATTAGGTGGCTAGAGAAGCCCAGAGCCCCAGTCTTCTTAGGCCTACAAAAGCGCTTCCAAGGAAGGGGGCTGGCTAGCAACAGCTTTCAGTGCTGGCACTTTTCATCTCTGAGCAATTGCTCGACGTTTGCAATTTCTCACCTGAGCTCTCTTTAGAGTGCGCGTGAGGATGAGCAGAAGATTAGGTGGCTACAGAAGCCCAGAGCCCCAGTGTTCTAAAGGCCTACAAAAGCGCTTCCAAGGAAGGGGGCTGGCTAGCAACAGCTTTCAGTGCTGGCACTTTTCATCTCTGAGCAATTGCTGGACGTTTGCAATTTCTCACCTGAGCTCTCTTTAGAGTGCGCGAGAGGATGAGCAGAAGATTAGGTGGCTAGAGAAGCCCAGAGCCCCAGTCTTCTTAGGCCTACAAAAGCGCTTCCAAGGAAGGGTGCTGGCTAGCAACAGCTTTCAGTGCTGGCACTTTTCATCTCTGAGCAATTGCTCGACGTTTGCAATTTCTCAGCTCGTGTCTACGAGACGCAAAGAGAATGACCGTGACGTTTGGTGGCTAGAGAAGCGCAAAGCCCCAGTGTTACTGCGCCTGTGAAAGTGCTTCCAAGGAAGGGTGCTGGCTAGCAAGAGCTTTCAGTGCTGGCACTTTTCATCTCTGAGCAATTGCTCGACGTTTGCAATTTCTCACCTGAGCTCTCTTTAGAGTGCGCGAGAGGATGAGCAGAAGATTAGGTGGCTAGAGAAGCCCAGAGCCCCAGTGTTCTTAGGCCTACAAAAGCGCTTCCAAGGAAGGGGGCTGGCTAGCAACAGCTTTCAGTGCTGGCACTTTTCATCTCTGAGCAATTGCTCGACGTTTGCAATTTCTCAGCTCGTGTCTACGAGACGGAAAGAGAATGACCGTGACGTTTGGTGCACATAGAAGCGCAAAGCCCCAGTGTTGCTGCGCCTGTGAAAGCGCTTCCAAGGAAGGGTGCTGGCTAGCAACAGCTTTCAGTGCTGGCACTTTTCATCTCTGAGCAATTGCTCGACGTTTGCAATTTCTCACCTGAGCTCTCTTTAGAGTGCGCGAGAGGATGAGCAGAAGATTAGGTGGCTAGAGAAGCCCAGAGCCCCAGTGTTCTTAGGCCTACAAAAGCGCTTCCAAGGAAGGGTGCTGGCTAGCAAGAGCTTTCAGTGCTGGCACTTTTCATCTCTGAGCAATTGCTCGACGTTTGCAATTTCTCACCTGAGCTCTCTTTAGACTGCGCGAGAGGATGAGCAGAAGATTAGGTGGCTAGAGAAGCCCAGAGCCCCAGTGTTCTAAGGGCTACAAAAGCGCTTCCAAGGAAGGGGGCTGGCTAGCAACAGCTTTCAGTGCTGGCACTTTTCATCTCTGAGCAATTGCTCGACGTTTGCAATTTCTCAACTGAGCTCTCTTTAGACTGCGCGAGAGGATGAGCAGAAGATTAGGTGGCTAGAGAAGCCCAGAGCCCCAGTGTTCTAAAGGCCTACAAAAGCGCTTCCAAGGAAGGGGGCTGGCTAGCAACAGCTTTCAGTGCTGGCACTTTTCATCTCTGAGCAATTGCTCGACGTTTGCAATTTCTCACCTGAGCTCTCTTTAGAGTGCGCGAGAGGATGAGCAGAAGATTAGGTGGCTAGAGAAGCCCACAGCCCCAGTGTTCTAAGCTCTACAATAGCATTTCCAAGGAAGGGTGCTGGCTAGCAACAGCTTTCAGTGCTGGCACTTTTCATCTCTGAGCAATTGCTCGACGTTTGCAATTTCTCAGCTCGTGTCTACGAGACGGAAAGAGAATGACCGTGACGTTTGTTGCGTATAGAAGCGCAAAGCCCCAGTGATGCTGCGCCTGTGAAAGCGCTTCCAAGGAAGGGTGCTGGCTAGCAACAGCTTTCAGTGCTGGCACTTTTCATCTCTGAGCAATTGCTCGACGTTTGCAATTTCTCACCTGAGCTCTCTTTAGAGTGCGCGAGAGGATGAGCAGAAGATTAGGTGGCTAGAGAAGCCCAGAGCCCCAGTGTTCTTAGGCCTACAAAAGCGCTTCCAAGGAAGGGGGCTGGCTAGCAACAGCTTTCAGTGCTGGCACTTTTCATCTCTGAGCAATTGCTCGACGTTTGCAATTTCTCAGCTCGTGTCTACGAGACGGAAAGAGAATGACCGTGACGTTTGGTGCACATAGAAGCGCAAAGCCCCAGTGTTGCTGCGCCTGTGAAAGCGCTTCCAAGGAAGGGTGCTGGCTAGCAACAGCTTTCAGTGCTGGCACTTTTCATCTCTGAGCAATTGCTCGACGTTTGCAATTTCTCACCTGAGCTCTCTTTAGAGTGCGCGAGAGGATGAGCAGAAGATTAGGTGGCTAGAGAAGCCCAGAGCCCCAGTGTTCTTAGGCCTACAAAAGCGCTTCCAAGGAAGGGTGCTGGCTAGCAAGAGCTTTCAGTGCTGGCACTTTTCATCTCTGAGCAATTGCTCGACGTTTGCAATTTCTCACCTGAGCTCTCTTTAGACTGCGCGAGAGGATGAGCAGAAGATTAGGTGGCTAGAGAAGCCCAGAGCCCCAGTGTTCTAAGGGCTACAAAAGCGCTTCCAAGGAAGGGGGCTGGCTAGCAACAGCTTTCAGTGCTGGCACTTTTCATCTCTGAGCAATTGCTCGACGTTTGCAATTTCTCAACTGAGCTCTCTTTAGACTGCGCGAGAGGATGAGCAGAAGATTAGGTGGCTAGAGAAGCCCAGAGCCCCAGTGTTCTAAAGGCCTACAAAAGCGCTTCCAAGGAAGGGTGCTGGCTAGCAACAGCTTTCAGTGCTGGCACTTTTCATCTCTGAGCAATTGCTCGACGTTTGCAATTTCTCACCTGAGCTCTCTTTAGAGTGCGCGAGAGGATGAGCAGAAGATTAGGTGGCTAGAGAAGCCCAGAGCCCCAGTGTTCTAAGCTCTACAATAGCATTTCCAAGGAAGGGTGCTGGCTAGCAACAGCTTTCAGTGCTGGCACTTTTCATCTCTGAGCAATTGCTCGACGTTTGCAATTTCTCAGCTCGTGTCTACGAGACGCAAAGAGAATGACCGTGACGTTTGTTGCGTATAGAAGCGCAAAGCCCCAGTGATGCTGCGCCTGTGAAAGCGCTTCCAAGGAAGGGTGCTGGCTAGCAACAGCTTTCAGTGCTGGCACTTTTCATCTCTGAGCAATTGCTGGACGTTTGCAATTTCTCACCTGAGCTCTCTTTAGAGTGCGCGAGAGGATGAGCAGAAGATTAGGTGGCTAGAGAAGCCCAGAGCCCCAGTGTTCTTAGGCCTACAAAAGCGCTTCCAAGGAAGGGGGCTGGCTAGCAACAGCTTTCAGTGCTGGCACTTTTCATCTCTGAGCAATTGCTCGACGTTTGCAATTTCTCAGCTCGTGTCTACGAGACGCAAAGAGAATGACCATGATGTTTGGTGCACATAGAAGCGCAAAGCCCCAGTGTTACTGCGCCTGTGAAAGCGCTTCCAAGGAAGGGGGCTGGCTAGCAACAGCTTTCAGTGCTGGCACTTTTCATCTCTGAGCAATTGCTCGACGTTTGCAATTTCTCACCTGAGCTCTCTTTAGAGTGCGCGAGAGGATGAGCAGAAGATTAGGTGGCTAGAGAAGCCCAGAGCCCCAGTGTTCTTAGGCCTACAAAAGCGCTTCCAAGGAAGGGGGCTGGCTAGCAACAGCTTTCAGTGCTGGCACTTTTCATCTCTGAGCAATTGCTCGACGTTTGCAATTTCTCAGCTCGTGTCGTCGAGACGGAAAGAGAATGACCGTGACGTTTGGTGGGTAGAGAAGCACAAAGCCCCAGTGTTGCTGCGCCTGTGAAAGCGCTTCCAAGGAAGGGTGCTGGCTAGCAAGAGCTTTCAGTGCTGGCACTTTTCATCTCTGAGCAATTGCTCGACGTTTGCAATTTCTCACCTGAGCTCTCTTTAGAGTGCGCGAGAGGATGAGCAGAAGATTCGGTGGCTAGAGAAGCCCAGAGCCCCAGTCTTCTTAGGCCTACAAAAGCGCTTCCAAGGAAGGGTGCTGGCTAGCAAGAGCTTTCAGTGCTGGCACTTTTCATCTCTGAGCAATTGCTCGACGTTTGCAATTTCTCAGCTCGTGTCTACAAGACGGAAAGATAATGACCGTGACGTTTGGTGCGTATAGAAGCGCAAAGCCCCAGTGTTGCTGCGCCTGTGAAAGCGCTTCCAAGGAAGGGGGCTGGCTAGCAACAGCTTTCAGTGCTGGCACTTTTCATCTCTGAGCAATTGCTGGACGTTTGCAATTTCTCAGCTCGTGTCTACGAGACGGAAAGAGAATGACCGTGACGTTTGGTGGGTAGAGAAGCGCAAAGCCCCAGTGTTACTGCGCCTGTGAAAGCGCTTCCAAGGAAGGGTGCTGGCTAGCAACAGCTTTCAGTGCTGGCACTTTTCATCTCTGAGCAATTGCTCGACGTTTGCAATTTCTCAGCTCGTGTCTACGAGACGCAAAGAGAATGACCGTGACGTTTGGTGGCTAGAGAAGAGCAAAGCCCCAGTGTTGCTGCGCTTGTGAAAGCGCTTCCAAGGAAGGGTGCTGGCTAGCAACAGCTTTCAGTGCTGGCACTTTTCATCTCTGAGCAATTGCTCGACGTTTGCAATTTCTCAGCTCGTGTCTACGAGACGGAAAGAGAATGACCGTGACGTTTGGTGCGCATAGAAGCGCAAAGCCCCAGTGTTACTGCGCCTGGGAAAGCGCTTCCAAGGAAGGGTGCTGGCTAGCAAGAGCTTTCAGTGCTGGCACTTTTCATCTCTGAGCAATTGCTCGATGTTTGCAATTTCTCACCTGAGCTCTCTTTAGAGTGCGCGAGAGGATGAGCAGAAGATTAGGTGGCTAGAGAAGCCCAGAGCCCCAGTCTTCTTAGGCCTACAAAAGCGCTTCCAAGGAAGGGGGCTGGCTAGCAACAGCTTTCAGTGCTGGCACTTTTCATCTCTGAGCAATTGCTGGACGTTTGCAATTTCTCAGCTCGTGTCTACGAGACGCAAAGAGAATGACCGTGACGTTTGGTGCGTATAAAAGCGCAAAGCCCCAGTGTTGCTGCGCCTGTGAAAGCGCTTCCAAGGAAGGGGGCTGGCTAGCAACAGCTTTCAGTGCTGGCACTTTTCGTCTCTGAGCAATTGCTCGACGTTTGCAATTTTTCACCTGAGCTCTCTTTAGAGTGTGCGAGAGGATGAGCAGAAGATTAGGTGGCTAGAGAAGCCCAGAGCCCCAGTGTTCTAAGGGCTACAAAAGCGCTTCCAAGGAAGGGGGCTGGCTAGCAAGAGCTTTCAGTGCTGGCACTTTTCATCTCTGAGCAATTGCTCGACGTTTGCAATTTCTCAGCTCGTGTCTACGAGACGCAAAGAGAATGACCGTGACGTTTGGTGCGCATAGAAGCGCAAAGCCCCAGTGTTACTGCGCCTGTGAAAGCGCTTCCAAAGAAGGGTGCTGGCTAGCAAGAGCTTTCAGTGCTGGCACTTTTCATCTCTGAGCAATTGCTCGACGTTTGCAATTTCTCACCTGAGCTCTCTTTAGAGTGCGCGAGAGGATGAGCAGAAGATTAGGTGGCTAGAGAAGCCCAGAGCCCCAGTGTTCTTAGGCCTACAAAAGCGCTTCCAAGGAAGGGGGCTGGCTAGCAACAGCTTTCAGTGCTGGCACTTTTCATCTCTGAGCAATTGCTCGACGTTTGCAATTTCTCAGCTCGTGTCTACGAGACGGAAAGAGAAGGACCGTGACGTTTGGTGCGTATAGAAGTGCAAAGCCCCAGTGTTGCTGCGCCTGTGAAAGCGCTTCCAAGGAAGGGTGCTGGCTAGCAACAGCTTTCAGTGCTGGCACTTTTCATCTCTGAGCAATTGCTGGACGTTTGCAATTTCTCAGCTCGTGTCTACGAGACGGAAAGAGAATGACCGTGACGTTTGGTGGCTAGAGAAGAGCAAAGCCCCAGTGTTACTGCGCCTGTGAAAGCGCTTCCAAGGAAGGGTGCTGGCTAGCAACAGCTTTCAGTGCTGGCACTTTTCATCTCTGAGCAATTGCTCGACGTTTGCAATTTCTCAACTGAGCTCTCTTTAGACTGCGCGAGAGGATGAGCAGAAGATTAGGTGGCTAGAGAAGCCCAGAGCCCCAGTGTTCTAAAGGCCTACAAAAGCGCTTCCAAGGAAGGGTGCTGGCTAGCAACAGCTTTCAGTGCTGGCACTTTTCATCTCTGAGCAATTGCTCGACGTTTGCAATTTCTCACCTGAGCTCTCTTTAGAGTGCGCGAGAGGATGAGCAGAAGATTAGGTGGCTAGAGAAGCCCAGAGCCCCAGTGTTCTAAGCTCTACAATAGCATTTCCAAGGAAGGGTGCTGGCTAGCAACAGCTTTCAGTGCTGGCACTTTTCATCTCTGAGCAATTGCTCGACGTTTGCAATTTCTCAGCTCGTGTCGAGACGGAAAGAGAATGACCGTGACGTTTGTTGCGTATAGAAGCGCAAAGCCCCAGTGATGCTGCGCCTGTGAAAGCGCTTCCAAGGAAGGGTGCTGGCTAGCAACAGCTTTCAGTGCTGGCACTTTTCATCTCTGAGCAATTGCTCGACGTTTGCAATTTCTCACCTGAGCTCTCTTTAGAGTGCGCGAGAGGATGAGCAGAAGATTAGGTGGCTAGAGAAGCCCAGAGCCCCAGTGTTCTTAGGCCTACAAAAGCGCTTCCAAGGAAGGGGGCTGGCTAGCAACAGCTTTCAGTGCTGGCACTTTTCATCTCTGAGCAATTGCTCGACGTTTGCAATTTCTCAGCTCGTGTCTACGAGACGGAAAGAGAAGGACCGTGACGTTTGGTGCGTATAGAAGTGCAAAGCCCCAGTGTTGCTGCGCCTGTGAAAGCGCTTCCAAGGAAGGGTGCTGGCTAGCAACAGCTTTCAGTGCTGGCACTTTTCATCTCTGAGCAATTGCTGGACGTTTGCAATTTCTCAGCTCGTGTCTACGAGACGGAAAGAGAATGACCGTGACGTTTGGTGGCTAGAGAAGAGCAAAGCCCCAGTGTTACTGCGCCTGTGAAAGCGCTTCCAAGGAAGGGTGCTGGCTAGCAACAGCTTTCAGTGCTGGCACTTTTCATCTCTGAGCAATTGCTCGACGTTTGCAATTTCTCAACTGAGCTCTCTTTAGACTGCGCGAGAGGATGAGCAGAAGATTAGGTGGCTAGAGAAGCCCAGAGCCCCAGTGTTCTAAAGGCCTACAAAAGCGCTTCCAAGGAAGGGTGCTGGCTAGCAACAGCTTTCAGTGCTGGCACTTTTCATCTCTGAGCAATTGCTCGACGTTTGCAATTTCTCACCTGAGCTCTCTTTAGAGTGCGCGAGAGGATGAGCAGAAGATTAGGTGGCTAGAGAAGCCCAGAGCCCCAGTGTTCTAAGCTCTACAATAGCATTTCCAAGGAAGGGTGCTGGCTAGCAACAGCTTTCAGTGCTGGCACTTTTCATCTCTGAGCAATTGCTCGACGTTTGCAATTTCTCAGCTCGTGTCGAGACGGAAAGAGAATGACCGTGACGTTTGTTGCGTATAGAAGCGCAAAGCCCCAGTGATGCTGCGCCTGTGAAAGCGCTTCCAAGGAAGGGTGCTGGCTAGCAACAGCTTTCAGTGCTGGCACTTTTCATCTCTGAGCAATTGCTGGACGTTTGCAATTTCTCACCTGAGCTCTCTTTAGAGTGCGCGAGAGGATGAGCAGAAGATTAGGTGGCTAGAGAAGCCCAGAGCCCCAGTGTTCTTAGGCCTACAAAAGCGCTTCCAAGGAAGGGGGCTGGCTAGCAACAGCTTTCAGTGCTGGCACTTTTCATCTCTGAGCAATTGCTGGACGTTTGCAATTTCTCACCTGAGCTCTCTTTAGAGTGCGCGAGAGGATGAGCAGAAGATTAGGTGGCTAGAGAAGCCCAGAGCCCCAGTGTTCTTAGGCCTACAAAAGCGCTTCCAAGGAAGGGGGCTGGCTAGCAACAGCTTTCAGTGCTGGCACTTTTCATCTCTGAGCAATTGCTCGACGTTTGCAATTTCTCAGCTCGTGTCTACGAGACGCAAAGAGAATGACCATGATGTTTGGTGCACATAGAAGCGCAAAGCCCCAGTGTTACTGCGCCTGTGAAAGCGCTTCCAAGGAAGGGGGCTGGCTAGCAACAGCTTTCAGTGCTGGCACTTTTCATCTCTGAGCAATTGCTCGACGTTTGCAATTTCTCACCTGAGCTCTCTTTAGAGTGCGCGAGAGGATGAGCAGAAGATTAGGTGGCTAGAGAAGCCCAGAGCCCCAGTGTTCTTAGGCCTACAAAAGCGCTTCCAAGGAAGGGGGCTGGCTAGCAACAGCTTTCAGTGCTGGCACTTTTCATCTCTGAGCAATTGCTCGACGTTTGCAATTTCTCAGCTCGTGTCGTCGAGACGGAAAGAGAATGACCGTGACGTTTGGTGGGTAGAGAAGCACAAAGCCCCAGTGTTGCTGCGCCTGTGAAAGCGCTTCCAAGGAAGGGTGCTGGCTAGCAAGAGCTTTCAGTGCTGGCACTTTTCATCTCTGAGCAATTGCTCGACGTTTGCAATTTCTCACCTGAGCTCTCTTTAGAGTGCGCGAGAGGATGAGCAGAAGATTCGGTGGCTAGAGAAGCCCAGAGCCCCAGTGTTCTTAGGCCTACAAAAGCGCTTCCAAGGAAGGGGGCTGGCTAGCAAGAGCTTTCAGTGCTGGCACTTTTCATCTCTGAGCAATTGCTCGACGTTTGCAATTTCTCAGCTCGTGTCTACAAGACGGAAAGATAATGACCGTGACGTTTGGTGCGTATAGAAGCGCAAAGCCCCAGTGTTGCTGCGCCTGTGAAAGCGCTTCCAAGGAAGGGTGCTGGCTAGCAACAGCTTTCAGTGCTGGCACTTTTCATCTCTGAGCAATTGCTCGACGTTTGCAATTTCTCAGCTCGTGTCTACGAGACGGAAAGAGAATGACCGTGACGTTTGGTGGGTAGAGAAGCGCAAAGCCCCAGTGTTACTGCGCCTGTGAAAGCGCTTCCAAGGAAGGGTGCTGGCTAGCAACAGCTTTCAGTGCTGGCACTTTTCATCTCTGAGCAATTGCTCGACGTTTGCAATTTCTCAGCTCGTGTCTACGAGACGCAAAGAGAATGACCGTGACGTTTGGTGGCTAGAGAAGAGCAAAGCCCCAGTGTTGCTGCGCTTGTGAAAGCGCTTCCAAGGAAGGGTGCTGGCTAGCAACAGCTTTCAGTGCTGGCACTTTTCATCTCTGAGCAATTGCTCGACGTTTGCAATTTCTCAGCTCGTGTCTACGAGACGGAAAGAGAAGGACCGTGACGTTTGGTGCGCATAGAAGCGCAAAGCCCCAGTGTTACTGCGCCTGGGAAAGCGCTTCCAAGGAAGGGTGCTGGCTAGCAAGAGCTTTCAGTGCTGGCACTTTTCATCTCTGAGCAATTGCTCGACGTTTGCAATTTCTCACCTGAGCTCTCTTTAGAGTGCGCGAGAGGATGAGCAGAAGATTAGGTGGCTAGAGAAGCCCAGAGCCCCAGTCTTCTTAGGCCTACAAAAGCGCTTCCAAGGAAGGGGGCTGGCTAGCAACAGCTTTCAGTGCTGGCACTTTTCATCTCTGAGCAATTGCTCGATGTTTGCAATTTCTCAGCTCGTGTCTACGAGACGCAAAGAGAGTGTCTGTGACGTTTGGTGCGTATAGAAGCGCAAAGCCCCAGTGTTGCTGCGCCTGTGAAAGCGCTTCCAAGGAAGGGTGCTGGCTAGCAACAGCTTTCAGTGCTGGCACTTTTCATCTCTGAGCAATTGCTCGACGTTTGCAATTTTTCACCTGAGCTCTCTTTAGAGTGTGCGAGAGGATGAGCAGAAGATTAGGTGGCTAGAGAAGCCCAGAGCCCCAGTGTTCTAAGGGCTACAAAAGCGCTTCCAAGGAAGGGGGCTGGCTAGCAAGAGCTTTCAGTGCTGGCACTTTTCATCTCTGAGCAATTGCTCGACGTTTGCAATTTCTCAGCTCGTGTCTACGAGACGCAAAGAGAATGACCGTGACGTTTGGTGCGCATAGAACCGCAAAGCCCCAGTGTTACTGCGCCTGTGAAAGCGCTTCCAAAGAAGGGTGCTGGCTAGCAAGAGCTTTCAGTGCTGGCACTTTTCATCTCTGAGCAATTGCTCGACGTTTGCAATTTCTCACCTGAGCTCTCTTTAGAGTGCGCGAGAGGATGAGCAGAAGATTAGGTGGCTAGAGAAGCCCAGAGCCCCAGTGTTCTTAGGCCTACAAAAGCGCTTCCAAGGAAGGGGGCTGGCTAGCAAGAGCTTTCAGTGCTGGCACTTTTCATCTCTGAGCAATTGCTCGACGTTTGCAATTTCTCAGCTCGTGTCTACGAGACGGAAAGAGAAGGACCGTGACGTTTGGTGCGTATAGAAGCGCAAAGCCCCAGTGTTGCTGCGCCTGTGAAAGCGCTTCCAAGGAAGGGTGCTGGCTAGCAACAGCTTTCAGTGCTGGCACTTTTCATCTCTGAGCAATTGCTGGACGTTTGCAATTTCTCAGCTCGTGTCTACGAGACGGAAAGAGAATGACCGTGACGTTTGGTGGCTAGAGAAGCGCAAAGCCCCAGTGTTACTGCGCCTGTGAAAGCGCTTCCAAGGAAGGGTGCTGGCTAGCAACAGCTTTCAGTGCTGGCACTTTTCATCTCTGAGCAATAGCTCGACGTTTGCAATTTCTCAGCTCGTGTCTACGAGACGCAAAGAGAATGACCGTGACGTTTGGTGGCTAGAGAAGAGCAAAGCCCCAGTGTTACTGCGCCTGTGAAAGCGCTTCCAAGGAAGGGTGCTGGCTAGCAACAGCTTTCAGTGCTGGCACTTTTCATCTCTGAGCAATTGCTCGACGTTTGCAATTTCTCAGCTCGTGTCTACGAGACGCAAAGAGAATGACCGTGACGTTTGGTGCACATAGAAGCGCAAAGCCCCAGTGTTGCTGCGCCTGTGAAAGCGCTTCCAAGGAAGGGGGCTGGCTAGCAAGAGCTTTCAGTGCTGGCACTTTTCATCTCTGAGCAATTGCTCGACGTTTGCAATTTCTCACCTGAGCTCTCTTTAGAGTGCGCGAGAGGATGAGCAGAAGATTAGGTGGCTAGAGAAGCCCAGAGCCCCAGTGTTCTTAGGCCTACAAAAGCGCTTCCAAGGAAGGGGGCTGGCTAGCAAGAGCTTTCAGTGCTGGCACTTTTCATCTCTGAGCAATTGCTCGACGTTTGCAATTTCTCACCTGAGCTCTCTTTAGAGTGCGCGAGAGGATGAGCAGAAGATTAGGTGGCTAGAGAAGCCCAGAGCCCCAGTGTTCTTAGGCCTACAAAAGCGCTTCCAAGGAAGGGGGCTGGCTAGCAACAGCTTTCAGTGCTGGCACTTTTCATCTCTGAGCAATTGCTCGACGTTTGCAATTTCTCACCTGAGCTCTCTTTAGACTGCGCGAGAGGATGAGCAGAAGATTAGGTGGCTAGAGAAGCCCAGAGCCCCAGTGTTCTTAGGCCTACAAAAGCGCTTCCAAGGAAGGGTGCTGGCTAGCAAGAGCTTTCAGTGCTGGCACTTTTCATCTCTGAGCAATTGCTCGACGTTTGCAATTTCTCACCTGAGCTCTCTTTAGAGTGCGCGAGAGGATGAGCAGAAGATTAGGTGGCTAGAGAAGCCCAGAGCCCCAGTGTTCTTAGGCCTACAAAAGCGCTTCCAAGGAAGGGGGCTGGCTAGCAACAGCTTTCAGTGCTGGCACTTTTCATCTCTGAGCAATTGCTCGACGTTTGCAATTTCTCACCTGAGCTCTCTTTAGAGTGCGCGTGAGGATGAGCAGAAGATTAGGTGGCTAGAGAAGCCCAGAGCCCCAGTGTTCTAAAGGCCTACAAAAGCGCTTCCAAGGAAGGGTGCTGGCTAGCAACAGCTTTCAGTGCTGGCACTTTTCATCTCTGAGCAATTGCTGGACGTTTGCAATTTCTCACCTGAGCTCTCTTTAGAGTGCGCGAGAGGATGAGCAGAAGATTAGGTGGCTAGAGAAGCCCAGAGCCCCAGTCTTCTTAGGCCTACAAAAGCGCTTCCAAGGAAGGGTGCTGGCTAGCAACAGCTTTCAGTGCTGGCACTTTTCATCTCTGAGCAATTGCTCGACGTTTGCAATTTCTCAGCTCGTGTCTACGAGATGCAAAGAGAATGACCGTGACGTTTGGTGGCTAGAGAAGCGCAAAGCCCCAGTGTTGCTGCGCCTGTGAAAGCGCTTCCAAGGAAGGGGGCTGGCTAGCAAGAGCTTTCAGTGCTGGCACTTTTCATCTCTGAGCAATTGCTCGACGTTTGCAATTTCTCAGCTCGTGTCTACGAGACGGAAAGAGAATGACCGTGACGTTTGGTGGGTAGAGAAGCGCAAAGCCCCAGTGTTACTGCGCCTGTGAAAGCGCTTCCAAGGAAGGGTGCTGGCTAGCAACAGCTTTCAGTGCTGGCACTTTTCATCTCTGAGCAATTGCTCGACGTTTGCAATTTCTCAGCTCGTGTCTACGAGACGCAAAGAGAATGACCGTGACGTTTGGTGGCTAGAGAAGAGCAAAGCCCCAGTGTTGCTGCGCTTGTGAAAGCGCTTCCAAGGAAGGGTGCTGGCTAGCAACAGCTTTCAGTGCTGGCACTTTTCATCTCTGAGCAATTGCTCGACGTTTGCAATTTCTCAGCTCGTGTCTACGAGACGGAAAGAGAATGACCGTGACGTTTGGTGCGCATAGAAGCGCAAAGCCCCAGTGTTACTGCGCCTGGGAAAGCGCTTCCAAGGAAGGGTGCTGGCTAGCAAGAGCTTTCAGTGCTGGCACTTTTCATCTCTGAGCAATTGCTCGACGTTTGCAATTTCTCACCTGAGCTCTCTTTAGAGTGCGCGAGAGGATGAGCAGAAGATTAGGTGGCTAGAGAAGCCCAGAGCCCCACTGTTCTTAGGCCTACAAAAGCGCTTCCAAGGAAGGGGGCTGGCTAGCAACAGCTTTCAGTGCTGGCACTTTTCATCTCTGAGCAATTGCTCGACGTTTGCAATTTCTCAGCTCGTGTCTACGAGACGCAAAGAGAATGACCATGATGTTTGGTGCACATAGAAGCGCAAAGCCCCAGTGTTACTGCGCCTGTGAAAGCGCTTCCAAGGAAGGGTGCTGGCTAGCAACAGCTTTCAGTGCTGGCACTTTTCATCTCTGAGCAATTGCTCGACGTTTGCAATTTCTCACCTGAGCTCTCTTTAGAGTGCGCGAGAGGATGAGCAGAAGATTAGGTGGCTAGAGAAGCCCAGAGCCCCAGTGTTCTTAGGCCTACAAAAGCGCTTCCAAGGAAGGGGGCTGGCTAGCAACAGCTTTCAGTGCTGGCACTTTTCATCTCTGAGCAATTGCTCGACGTTTGCAATTTCTCAGCTCGTGTCGTCGAGACGGAAAGAGAATGACCGTGACGTTTGGTGGGTAGAGAAGCACAAAGCCCCAGTGTTGCTGCGCCTGTGAAAGCGCTTCCAAGGAAGGGTGCTGGCTAGCAACAGCTTTCAGTGCTGGCACTTTTCATCTCTGAGCAATTGCTCGACGTTTGCAATTTCTCACCTGAGCTCTCTTTAGAGTGCGCGAGAGGATGAGCAGAAGATTCGGTGGCTAGAGAAGCCCAGAGCCCCAGTGTTCTTAGGCCTACAAAAGCGCTTCCAAGGAAGGGGGCTGGCTAGCAAGAGCTTTCAGTTCTGGCACTTTTCATCTCTGAGCAATTGCTCGACGTTTGCAATTTCTCAGCTCGTGTCTACAAGACGCAAAGATAATGACCGTGACGTTTGGTGCGTATAGAAGCGCAAAGCCCCAGTGTTGCTGCGCCTGTGAAAGCGCTTCCAAGGAAGGGTGCTGGCTAGCAACAGCTTTCAGTGCTGGCACTTTTCATCTCTGAGCAATTGCTCGACGTTTGCAATTTCTCAGCTCGTGTCTACGAGACGGAAAGAGAATGACCGTGACGTTTGGTGGGTAGAGAAGCGCAAAGCCCCAGTGTTACTGCGCCTGTGAAAGCGCTTCCAAGGAAGGGTGCTGGCTAGCAACAGCTTTCAGTGCTGGCACTTTTCATCTCTGAGCAATTGCTCGACGTTTGCAATTTCTCAGCTCGTGTCTACGAGACGCAAAGAGAATGACCGTGACGTTTGGTGGCTAGAGAAGAGCAAAGCCCCAGTGTTGCTGCGCTTGTGAAAGCGCTTCCAAGGAAGGGTGCTGGCTAGCAACAGCTTTCAGTGCTGGCACTTTTCATCTCTGAGCAATTGCTCGACGTTTGCAATTTCTCAGCTCGTGTCTACGAGACGGAAAGAGAAGGACCGTGACGTTTGGTGCGCATAGAAGCGCAAAGCCCCAGTGTTACTGCGCCTGGGAAAGCGCTTCCAAGGAAGGGTGCTGGCTAGCAAGAGCTTTCAGTGCTGGCACTTTTCATCTCTGAGCAATTGCTCGACGTTTGCAATTTCTCACCTGAGCTCTCTTTAGAGTGCGCGAGAGGATGAGCAGAAGATTAGGTGGCTAGAGAAGCCCAGAGCCCCAGTCTTCTTAGGCCTACAAAAGCGCTTCCAAGGAAGGGTGCTGGCTAGCAAGAGCTTTCAGTGCTGGCACTTTTCATCTCTGAGCAATTGCTCGATGTTTGCAATTTCTCAGCTCGTGTCTACGAGACGCAAAGAGAATGACCGTGACGTTTGGTGCGTATAAAAGCGCAAAGCCCCAGTGTTACTGCGCCTGTGAAAGCGCTTCCAAAGAAGGGTGCTGGCTAGCAAGAGCTTTCAGTGCTGGCACTTTTCATCTCTGAGCAATTGCTCGACGTTTGCAATTTCTCACCTGAGCTCTCTTTAGAGTGCGCGAGAGGATGAGCAGAAGATTAGGTGGCTAGAGAAGCCCAGAGCCCCAGTGTTCTTAGGCCTACAAAAGCGCTTCCAAGGAAGGGGGCTGGCTAGCAACAGCTTTCAGTGCTGGCACTTTTCATCTCTGAGCAATTGCTCGACGTTTGCAATTTCTCAGCTCGTGTCTACGAGACGGAAAGAGAAGGACCGTGACGTTTGGTGCGTATAGAAGCGCAAAGCCCCAGTGTTGCTGCGCCTGTGAAAGCGCTTCCAAGGAAGGGTGCTGGCTAGCAACAGCTTTCAGTGCTGGCACTTTTCATCTCTGAGCAATTGCTGGACGTTTGCAATTTCTCAGCTCGTGTCTACGAGACGGAAAGAGAAGGACCGTGACGTTTGGTGGCTAGAGAAGCGCAAAGCCCCAGTGTTACTGCGCCTGTGAAAGCGCTTCCAAGGAAGGGTGCTGGCTAGCAACAGCTTTCAGTGCTGGCACTTTTCATCTCTGAGCAATAGCTCGACGTTTGCAATTTCTCAGCTCGTGTCTACGAGACGCAAAGAGAATGACCGTGACGTTTGGTGGCTAGAGAAGAGCAAAGCCCCAGTGTTACTGCGCCTGTGAAAGCGCTTCCAAGGAAGGGTGCTGGCTAGCAACAGCTTTCAGTGCTGGCACTTTTCATCTCTGAGCAATTGCTCGACGTTTGCAATTTCTCAACTGAGCTCTCTTTAGACTGCGCGAGAGGATGAGCAGAAGATTAGGTGGCTAGAGAAGCCCAGAGCCCCAGTGTTCTAAAGGCCTACAAAAGCGCTTCCAAGGAAGGGTGCTGGCTAGCAACAGCTTTCAGTGCTGGCACTTTTCATCTCTGAGCAATTGCTCGACGTTTGCAATTTCTCACCTGAGCTCTCTTTAGAGTGCGCGAGAGGATGAGCAGAAGATTAGGTGGCTAGAGAAGCCCAGAGCCCCAGTGTTCTAAGCTCTACAATAGCATTTCCAAGGAAGGGTGCTGGCTAGCAACAGCTTTCAGTGCTGGCACTTTTCATCTCTGAGCAATTGCTCGACGTTTGCAATTTCTCAGCTCGTGTCGAGACGGAAAGAGAATGACCGTGACGTTTGTTGCGTATAGAAGCGCAAAGCCCCAGTGATGCTGCGCCTGTGAAAGCGCTTCCAAGGAAGGGTGCTGGCTAGCAACAGCTTTCAGTGCTGGCACTTTTCATCTCTGAGCAATTGCTGGACGTTTGCAATTTCTCACCTGAGCTCTCTTTAGAGTGCGCGAGAGGATGAGCAGAAGATTAGGTGGCTAGAGAAGCCCAGAGCCCCAGTGTTCTTAGGCCTACAAAAGCGCTTCCAAGGAAGGGGGCTGGCTAGCAACAGCTTTCAGTGCTGGCACTTTTCATCTCTGAGCAATTGCTCGACGTTTGCAATTTCTCAGCTCGTGTCTACGAGACGCAAAGAGAATGACCATGATGTTTGGTGCACATAGAAGCGCAAAGCCCCAGTGTTACTGCGCCTGTGAAAGCGCTTCCAAGGAAGGGTGCTGGCTAGCAACAGCTTTCAGTGCTGGCACTTTTCATCTCTGAGCAATAGCTCGAGGTTTGCAATTTCTCAGCTCGTGTCTACGAGACGCAAAGAGAATGACCGTGACGTTTGGTGGCTAGAGAAGAGCAAAGCCCCAGTGTTACTGCGCCTGTGAAAGCGCTTCCAAGGAAGGGTGCTGGCTAGCAACAGCTTTCAGTGCTGGCACTTTTCATCTCTGAGCAATTGCTCGACGTTTGCAATTTCTCACCTGAGCTCTCTTTAGACTGCGCGAGAGGATGAGCAGAAGATTAGGTGGCTAGAGAAGCCCAGAGCCCCAGTGTTCTAAAGGCCTACAAAAGCGCTTCCAAGGAAGGGTGCTGGCTAGCAACAGCTTTCAGTGCTGGCACTTTTCATCTCTGAGCAATTGCTCGACGTTTGCAATTTCTCACCTGAGCTCTCTTTAGAGTGCGCGAGAGGATGAGCAGAAGATTAGGTGGCTAGAGAAGCCCAGAGCCCCAGTGTTCTAAGCTCTACAATAGCATTTCCAAGGAAGGGTGCTGGCTAGCAACAGCTTTCAGTGCTGGCACTTTTCATCTCTGAGCAATTGCTCGACGTTTGCAATTTCTCAGGTCGTGTCGAGACGGAAAGAGAATGACCGTGACGTTTGTTGCGTATAGAAGCGCAAAGCCCCAGTGATGCTGCGCCTGTGAAAGCGCTTCCAAGGAAGGGTGCTGGCTAGCAACAGCTTTCAGTGCTGGCACTTTTCATCTCTGAGCAATTGCTGGACGTTTGCAATTTCTCACCTGAGCTCTCTTTAGAGTGCGCGAGAGGATGAGCAGAAGATTAGGTGGCTAGAGAAGCCCAGAGCCCCAGTGTTCTTAGGCCTACAAAAGCGCTTCCAAGGAAGGGGGCTGGCTAGCAACAGCTTTCAGTGCTGGCACTTTTCATCTCTGAGCAATTGCTCGACGTTTGCAATTTCTCAGCTCGTGTCTACGAGACGCAAAGAGAATGACCATGATGTTTGGTGCACATAGAAGCGCAAAGCCCCAGTGTTACTGCGCCTGTGAAAGCGCTTCCAAGGAAGGGGGCTGGCTAGCAACAGCTTTCAGTGCTGGCACTTTTCATCTCTGAGCAATTGCTCGACGTTTGCAATTTCTCACCTGAGCTCTCTTTAGAGTGCGCGAGAGGATGAGCAGAAGATTAGGTGGCTAGAGAAGCCCAGAGCCCCAGTGTTCTTAGGCCTACAAAAGCGCTTCCAAGGAAGGGGGCTGGCTAGCAACAGCTTTCAGTGCTGGCACTTTTCATCTCGGAGCAATTGCTCGACGTTTGCAATTTCTCAGCTCGTGTCGTCGAGACGGAAAGAGAATGACCGTGACGTTTGGTGGGTAGAGAAGCGCAAAGCCCCAGTGTTGCTGCGCCTGTGAAAGCGCTTCCAAGGAAGGGTGCTGGCTAGCAAGAGCTTTCAGTGCTGGCACTTTTCATCTCTGAGCAATTGCTCGACGTTTGCAATTTCTCACCTGAGCTCTCTTTAGAGTGCGCGAGAGGATGAGCAGAAGATTCGGTGGCTAGAGAAGCCCAGAGCCCCAGTGTTCTTAGGCCTACAAAAGCGCTTCCAAGGAAGGGTGCTGGCTAGCAAGAGCTTTCAGTGCTGGCACTTTTCATCTCTGAGCAATTGCTCGACGTTTGCAATTTCTCAGCTCGTGTCTACAAGACGGAAAGATAATGACCGTGACGTTTGGTGCGTATAGAAGCGCAAAGCCCCAGTGTTGCTGCGCCTGTGAAAGCGCTTCCAAGGAAGGGTGCTGGCTAGCAACAGCTTTCAGTGCTGGCACTTTTCATCTCTGAGCAATTGCTCGACGTTTGCAATTTCTCAGCTCGTGTCTACGAGACGGAAAGAGAATGACCGTGACGTTTGGTGGGTAGAGAAGCGCAAAGCCCCAGTGTTACTGCGCCTGTGAAAGCGCTTCCAAGGAAGGGTGCTGGCTAGCAACAGCTTTCAGTGCTGGCACTTTTCATCTCTGAGCAATTGCTCGACGCTTGCAATTTCTCAGCTCGTGTCTACGAGACGGAAAGAGAATGACCGTGACGTTTGGTGCGCATAGAAGCGCAAAGCCCCAGTGTTACTGCGCCTGGGAAAGCGCTTCCAAGGAAGGGTGCTGGCTAGCAAGAGCTTTCAGTGCTGGCACTTTTCATCTCTGAGCAATTGCTCGACGTTTGCAATTTCTCACCTGAGCTCTCTTTAGAGTGCGCGAGAGGATGAGCAGAAGATTAGGTGGCTAGAGAAGCCCAGAGCCCCAGTGTTCTTAGGCCTACAAAAGCGCTTCCAAGGAAGGGGGCTGGCTAGCAAGAGCTTTCAGTGCTGGCACTTTTCATCTCTGAGCAATTGCTCGATGTTTGCAATTTCTCAGCTCGTGTCTACGAGACGCAAAGAGAATGACCGTGACGTTTGGTGCATATAAAAGCGCAAAGCCCCAGTGTTGCTGCGCCTGTGAAAGCGCTTCCAAGGAAGGGGGCTGGCTAGCAACAGCTTTCAGTGCTGGCACTTTTCATCTCTGAGCAATTGCTCGACGTTTGCAATTTTTCACCTGAGCTCTCTTTAGAGTGTGCGAGAGGATGAGCAGAAGATTAGGTGGCTAGAGAAGCCCAGAGCCCCAGTGTTCTAAGGGCTACAAAAGCGCTTCCAAGGAAGGGGGCTGGCTAGCAAGAGCTTTCAGTGCTGGCACTTTTCATCTCTGAGCAATTGCTCGACGTTTGCAATTTCTCAGCTCGTGTCTACGAGACGCAAAGAGAATGACCGTGACGTTTGGTGCGCATAGAAGCGCAAAGCCCCAGTGTTACTGCGCCTGTGAAAGCGCTTCCAAAGAAGGGTGCTGGCTAGCAAGAGCTTTCAGTGCTGGCACTTTTCATCTCTGAGCAATTGCTCGACGTTTGCAATTTCTCACCTGAGCTCTCTTTAGAGTGCGCGAGAGGATGAGCAGAAGATTAGGTGGCTAGAGAAGCCCAGAGCCCCAGTGTTCTTAGGCCTACAAAAGCACTTCCAAGGAAGGGGGCTGGCTAGCAACAGCTTTCAGTGCTGGCACTTTTCATCTCTGAGCAATTGCTCGACGTTTGCAATTTCTCAGCTCGTGTCTACGAGACGGAAAGAGAAGGACCGTGACGTTCGGTGCGTATAGAAGCGCAAAGCCCCAGTGTTGCTGCGCCTGTGAAAGCGCTTCCAAGGAAGGGTGCTGGCTAGCAACAGCTTTCAGTGCTGGCACTTTTCATCTCTGAGCAATTGCTGGACGTTTGCAATTTCTCAGCTCGTGTCTACGAGACGGAAAGAGAATGACCGTGACGTTTGGTGGCTAGAGAAGCGCAAAGCCCCAGTGTTACTGCGCCTGTGAAAGCGCTTCCAAGGAAGGGTGCTGGCTAGCAAGAGCTTTCAGTGCTGGCACTTTTCATCTCTGAGCAATAGCTCGACGTTTGCAATTTCTCAGCTCGTGTCTACGAGACGCAAAGAGAATGACCGTGACGTTTGGTGGCTAGAGAAGAGCAAAGCCCCAGTGTTACTGCGCCTGTGAAAGCGCTTCCAAGGAAGGGTGCTGGCTAGCAACAGCTTTCAGTGCTGGCACTTTTCATCTCTGAGCAATTGCTCGACGTTTGCAATTTCTCAGCTCGTGTCTACGAGACGCAAAGAGAATGACCGTGACGTTTGGTGCACATAGAAGCGCAAAGCCCCAGTGTTGCTGCGCCTGTGAAAGCGCTTCCAAGGAAGGGGGCTGGCTAGCAAGAGCTTTCAGTGCTGGCACTTTTCATCTCTGAGCAATTGCTCGACGTTTGCAATTTCTCACCTGAGCTCTCTTTAGAGTGCGCGAGAGGATGAGCAGAAGATTAGGTGGCTAGAGAAGCCCAGAGCCCCAGTGTTCTTAGGCCTACAAAAGCGCTTCCAAGGAAGGGGGCTGGCTAGCAACAGCTTTCAGTGCTGGCACTTTTCATCTCTGAGCAATTGCTCGACGTTTGCAATTTCTCACCTGAGCTCTCTTTAGACTGCGGGAGAGGATGAGCAGAAGATAAGGTGGCTAGAGAAGCCCAGAGCCCCAGTGTTCTTAGGCCTACAAAAGCGCTTCCAAGGAAGGGGGCTGGCTAGCAACAGCTTTCAGTGCTGGCACTTTTCATCTCTGAGCAATTGCTCGACGTTTGCAATTTCTCACCTGAGCTCTCTTTAGACTGCGCGAGAGGATGAGCAGAAGATTAGGTGGCTAGAGAAGCCCAGAGCCCCAGTGTTCTTAGGCCTACAAAAGCGCTTCCAAGGAAGGGTGCTGGCTAGCAACAGCTTTCAGTGCTGGCACTTTTCATCTCTGAGCAATTGCTCGACGTTTGCAATTTCTCACCTGAGCTCTCTTTAGAGTGCGCGAGAGGATGAGCAGAAGATTAGGTGGCTAGAGAAGCCCAGAGCCCCAGTGTTCTTAGGCCTACAAAAGCGCTTCCAAGGAAGGGTGCTGGCTAGCAACAGCTTTCAGTGCTGGCACTTTTCATCTCTGAGCAATTGCTCGACGTTTGCAATTTCTCACCTGAGCTCTCTTTAGAGTGCGCGTGAGGATGAGCAGAAGATTAGGTGGCTACAGAAGCCCAGAGCCCCAGTGTTCTAAAGGCCTACAAAAGCGCTTCCAAGGAAGGGTGCTGGCTAGCAACAGCTTTCAGTGCTGGCACTTTTCATCTCTGAGCAATTGCTGGACGTTTGCAATTTCTCACCTGAGCTCTCTTTAGAGTGCGCGAGAGGATGAGCAGAAGATTAGGTGGCTAGAGAAGCCCAGAGCCCCAGTGTTCTTAGGCCTACAAAAGCGCTTCCAAGGAAGGGTGCTGGCTAGCAACAGCTTTCAGTGCTGGCACTTTTCATCTCTGAGCAATTGCTCGACGTTTGCAATTTCTCAGCTCGTGTCTACGAGACGCAAAGAGAATGACCGTGACGTTTGGTGGCTAGAGAAGCGCAAAGCCCCAGTGTTGCTGCGCCTGTGAAAGCGCTTCCAAGGAAGGGGGCTGGCTAGCAAGAGCTTTCAGTGCTGGCACTTTTCATCTCTGAGCAATTGCTCGACGTTTGCAATTTCTCACCTGAGCTCTCTTTAGAGTGCGCGAGAGGATGAGCAGAAGATTAGGTGGCTAGAGAAGCCCAGAGCCCCAGTCTTCTTAGGCCTACAAAAGCGCTTCCAAGGAAGGGGGCTGGCTAGCAACAGCTTTCAGTGCTGGCACTTTTCATCTCTGAGCAATTGCTCGACGTTTGCAATTTCTCAGCTCGTGTCTACGAGACGCAAAGAGAATGACCGTGACGTTTGGTGCACATAGAAGCACAAAGCCGCAGTGTTACTGCGCCTGTGAAAGCGCTTCCAAGGAAGGGTGCTGGCTAGCAACAGCTTTCAGTGCTGGCACTTTTCATCTCTGAGCAATTGCTCGACGTTTGCAATTTCTCACCTGAGCTCTCTTTAGAGTGCGCGAGAGGATGAGCAGAAGATTAGGTGGCTAGAGAAGCCCAGAGCCCCAGTGTTCTTAGGCCTACAAAAGCGCTTCCAAGGAAGGGTGCTGGCTAGCAACAGCTTTCAGTGCTGGCACTTTTCATCTCTGAGCAATTGCTCGACGTTTGCAATTTCTCACCTGAGCTCTCTTTAGAGTGCGCGAGAGGATGAGCAGAAGATGAGGTGGCTAGAGAAGCCCAGAGCCCCAGTGTTCTTAGGCCTACAAAAGCGCTTCCAAGGAAGGGGGCTGGCTAGCAACAGCTTTCAGTGCTGGCACTTTTCATCTCTGAGCTATTGCTCGACGTTTGCAATTTCTCACCTGAGCTCTCTTTAGAGTGTGCGAGAGGATGAGCAGAAGATTAGGTGGCTACAGAAGCCCAGAGCCCCAGTGTTCTAAAGGCCTACAAAAGCGCTTCCAAGGAAGGCTGCTGGCTAGCAACAGCTTTCAGTGCTGGCACTTTTCATCTCTGAGCAATTGCTGGACGTTTGCAATTTCTCAGCTCGTGTCTACGAGACGGAAAGAGAATGACCGTGACGTTTGGTGGCTAGAGAAGAGCAAAGCCCCAGTGTTGCTGCGCCTGTGAAAGCGCTTCCAAGGAAGGGTGCTGGCTAGCAAGAGCTTTCAGTGCTGGCACTTTTCATCTCTGAGCAATTGCTCGACGTTTGCAATTTCTCAGCTCGTGTCTACGAGACACAAAGAGAATGACCGTGATGTTTCGTGCACATAGAAGCGCAAAGCCCCAGTGTTACTGCGCCTGTGAAAGCGCTTCCAAGGAAGGGTGCTGGCTAGCAAGAGCTTTCAGTGCTGGCACTTTTCATCTCTGAGCAATTGCTCGACGTTTGCAATTTCTCACCTGAGCTCTCTTTAGAGTGCGCGAGAGGATGAGCAGAAGATTAGGTGGCTAGAGAATCCCAGAGCCCCAGTGTGCTTAGGCCTACAAAAGCGCTTCCAAGGAAGGGGGCTGGCTAGCAACAGCTTTCAGTGCTGGCACTTTTCATCTCTGAGCAATTGCTCGACGTTTGCAATTTCTCAGCTCGTGTCTACGAGACGGAAAGAGAATGACCGTGACGTTTGGTGCGTATCAAAGCGCAAAGCCCCAGTGTTACTGCGCCTGTGAAAGCGCTTCCAAGGAAGGGTGCTGGCTAGCAACAGCTTTCAGTGCTGGCACTTTTCATCTCTGAGCAATTGCTCGACGTTTGCAATTTCTCACCTGAGCTCTCTTTAGAGTGCGCGAGAGGATGAGCAGAAGATTAGGTGGCTAGAGAAGCCCAGAGCCCCAGTGTTCTTAGGCCTACAAAAGCGCTTCCAAGGAAGGGGGCTGGCTAGCAAGAGCTTTCAGTGCTGGCACTTTTCATCTCTGAGCAATTGCTCGACGTTTGCAATTTCTCACCTGAGCTCTCTTTAGAGTGCGCGAGAGGATGAGCAGAAGATTAGGTGGCTAGAGAAGCCCAGAGCCCCAGTGTTCTAAGGGCTACAAAAGCGCTTCCAAGGAAGGGTGCTGGCTAGCAAGAGCTTTCAGTGCTGGCACTTTTCATCTCTGAGCAATTGCTCGACGTTTGCAATTTCTCACCTGAGCTCTCTTTAGAGTGCGCGTGAGGATGAGCAGAAGATTAGGTGGCTACAGAAGCCCAGAGCCCCAGTGTTCTAAAGGCCTACAAAAGCGCTTCCAAGGAAGGGTGCTGGCTAGCAACAGCTTTCAGTGCTGGCACTTTTCATCTCTGAGCAATTGCTCGACGTTTGCAATTTCTCACCTGAGCTCTCTTTAGAGTGCGCGAGAGGATGAGCAGAAGATTAGGTGGCTAGAGAAGCCCAGAGCCCCAGTGTTCTAAGCTCTACAATAGCATTTCCAAGGAAGGGTGCTGGCTAGCAACAGCTTTCAGTGCTGGCACTTTTCATCTCTGAGCAATTGCTCGACGTTTGCAATTTCTCAGCTCGTGTCGAGACGGAAAGAGAATGACCGTGACGTTTGTTGCGTATAGAAGCGCAAAGCCCCAGTGTTGCTGCGCCTGTGAAAGCGCTTCCAAGGAAGGGTGCTGGCTAGCAAGAGCTTTCAGTGCTGGCACTTTTCATCTCTGAGCAATTGCTCGACGTTTGCAATTTCTCACCTGAGCTCTCTTTAGAGTGCGCGAGAGGATGAGCAGAAGATTAGGTGGCTAGAGAAGCCCAGAGCCCCAGTGTGCTTAGGCCTACAAAAGCGCTTCCAAGGAAGGGGGCTGGCTAGCAAGAGCTTTCAGTGCTGGCACTTTTCATCTCTGAGCAATTGCTCGACGTTTGCATTTCCTCAGCTCGTGTCTACGAGACGGAAAGAGAATGACCGTGACGTTTGGTGGGTAGAGAAGCGCAAAGCCCCAGTGTTGCTGCGCCTGTGAAAGCGCTTCCAAGGAAGGGTGCTGGCTAGCAACAGCATTCAGTGCTGGCACTTTTCATCTCTGAGCAATTGCTCGACGTTTGCAATTTCTCAGCTCGTGTCTACGAGACGGAAAGAATGACCGTGATGTTCGGTGGCTAGAGAAGCGCAAAGCCCCAGTGTTGCTGTGCCTGTGAAAGCGCTTCCAAGGAAGGGTGCTGGCTAGCAACAGCTTTCAGTGCTGGCACTTTTCATCTCTGAGCAATTGCTTGACGTTTGCAATTTCTCACCTGAGCTCTCTTTAGAGTGCGCGAGAGGATGAGCAGAAGATGAGGTGGCTAGAGAAGCCCAGAGCCCCAGTGTTCTTAGGCCTACAAAAGCGCTTCCAAGGAAGGGGGCTGGCTAGCAAGAGCTTTCAGTGCTGGCACTTTTCATCTCTGAGCAATTGCTCGACGTTTGCAATTTCTCAGCTCCTGTCTACGAGACGGAAAGAGAAGGACCGTGACGTTTGGTGGCTAGAGAAGCGCAAAGCCCCAGTGTTGCTGCGCCTGTGAAAGCGCTTCCAAGGAAGGGTGCTGGCTAGCAACAGCTTTCAGTGCTGGCACTTTTCATCTCTGAGCAATTGCTCGACGTTTGCAATTTCTCACCTGAGCTCTCTTTAGAGTGCGCGAGAGGATGAGCAGAAGATTAGGTGGCTAGAGAAGCCCAGAGCCCCAGTGTTCTTAGGCCTACAAAAGCGCTTCCAAGGAAGGGGGCTGGCTAGCAACAGCTTTCAGTGCTGGCACTTTTCATCTCTGAGCAATTGCTCGACGTTTGCAATTTCTCAGCTCGTGTCTACGAGACGCAAAGAGAATGACCGTGACGTTTGGTGGCTAGAGAAGCGCAAAGCCCCAGTGTTGCTGCGCCTGTGAAAGCGCTTCCAAGGAAGGGTGCTGGCTAGCAACAGCTTTCAGTGCTGGCACTTTTCATCTCTGAGCAATTGCTCGACGTTTGCAATTTCTCACCTGAGCTCTCTTTAGAGTGCGCGAGAGGATGAGCAGAAGATTAGGTGGCTAGAGAAGCCCAGAGCCCCAGTGTTCTTAGGCCTACAAAAGCGCTTCCAAGGAAGGGTGCTGGCTAGCAAGAGCTTTCAGTGCTGGCACTTTTCATCTCTGAGCAATTGCTCGACGTTTGCAATTTCTCACCTGAGCTCTCTTTAGACTGCGGGAGAGGATGAGCAGAAGATTAGGTGGCTAGAGAAGCCCAGAGCCCCAGTGTTCTTAGGCCTACAAAAGCGCTTCCAAGGAAGGGTGCTGGCTAGCAACAGCTTTCAGTGCTGGCACTTTTCATCTCTGAGCAATTGCTCGACGTTTGCAATTTCTCACCTGAGCTCTCTTTAGACTGCGCGAGAGGATGAGCAGAAGATTAGGTGGCTAGAGAAGCCCAGAGCCCCAGTGTTCTTAGGCCTACAAAAGCGCTTCCAAGGAAGGGTGCTGGCTAGCAAGAGCTTTCAGTGCTGGCACTTTTCATCTCTGAGCAATTGCTCGACGTTTGCAATTTCTCACCTGAGCTCTCTTTAGAGTGCGCGAGAGGATGAGCAGAAGATTAGGTGGCTAGAGAAGCCCAGAGCCCCAGTGTTCTTAGGCCTACAAAAGCGCTTCCAAGGAAGGGGGCTGGCTAGCAACAGCTTTCAGTGCTGGCACTTTTCATCTCTGAGCAATTGCTCGACGTTTGCAATTTCTCACCTGAGCTCTCTTTAGAGTGCGCATGAGGATGAGCAGAAGATTAGGTGGCTACAGAAGCCCAGAGCCCCAGTGTTCTAAAGGCCTACAAAAGCGCTTCCAAGGAAGGGTGCTGGCTAGCAACAGCTTTCAGTGCTGGCACTTTTCATCTCTGAGCAATTGCTGGACGTTTGCAATTTCTCACCTGAGCTCTCTTTAGAGTGCGCGAGAGGATGAGCAGAAGATTAGGTGGCTAGAGAAGCCCAGAGCCCCAGTGTTCTTAGGCCTACAAAAGCGCTTCCAAGGAAGGGTGCTGGCTAGCAACAGCTTTCAGTGCTGGCACTTTTCATCTCTGAGCAATTGCTCGACGTTTGCAATTTCTCAGCTCGTGTCTACGAGACGCAAAGAGAATGACCGTGACGTTTGGTGGCTAGAGAAGCGCAAAGCCCCAGTGTTGCTGCGCCTGTGAAAGCGCTTCCAAGGAAGGGGGCTGGCTAGCAAGAGCTTTCAGTGCTGGCACTTTTCATCTCTGAGCAATTGCTCGACGTTTGCAATTTCTCACCTGAGCTCTCTTTAGAGTGCGCGAGAGGATGAGCAGAAGATTAGGTGGCTAGAGAAGCCCAGAGCCCCAGTGTTCTTAGGCCTACAAAAGCGCTTCCAAGGAAGGGGGCTGGCTAGCAACAGCTTTCAGTGCTGGCACTTTTCATCTCTGAGCAATTGCTCGACGTTTGCAATTTCTCAGCTCGTGTCTACGAGACGCAAAGAGAATGACCGTGACGTTTGGTGCACATAGAAGCACAAAGCCGCAGTGTTACTGCGCCTGTGAAAGCGCTTCCAAGGAAGGGTGCTGGCTAGCAACAGCTTTCAGTGCTGGCACTTTTCATCTCTGAGCAATTGCTCGACGTTTGCAATTTCTCACCTGAGCTCTCTTTAGAGTGCGCGAGAGGATGAGCAGAAGATTAGGTGGCTAGAGAAGCCCAGAGCCCCAGTGTTCTTAGGCCTACAAAAGCGCTTCCAAGGAAGGGTGCTGGCTAGCAACAGCTTTCAGTGCTGGCACTTTTCATCTCTGAGCAATTGCTCGACGTTTGCAATTTCTCACCTGAGCTCTCTTTAGAGTGCGCGAGAGGATGAGCAGAAGATTAGGTGGCTAGAGAAGCCCAGAGCCCCAGTGTTCTTAGGCCTACAAAAGCGCTTCCAAGGAAGGGGGCTGGCTAGCAACAGCTTTCAGTGCTGGCACTTTTCATCTCTGAGCTATTGCTCGACGTTTGCAATTTCTCACCTGAGCTCTCTTTAGAGTGTGCGAGAGGATGAGCAGAAGATTAGGTGGCTAGAGAAGCCCAGAGCCCCAGTGTTCTAAAGGCCTACAAAAGCGCTTCCAAGGAAGGCTGCTGGCTAGCAACAGCTTTCAGTGCTGGCACTTTTCATCTCTGAGCAATTGCTGGACGTTTGCAATTTCTCAGCTCGTGTCTACGAGACGGAAAGAGAATGACCGTGACGTTTGGTGGCTAGAGAAGAGCAAAGCCCCAGTGTTGCTGCGCCTGTGAAAGCGCTTCCAAGGAAGGGTGCTGGCTAGCAAGAGCTTTCAGTGCTGGCACTTTTCATCTCTGAGCAATTGCTCGACGTTTGCAATTTCTCAGCTCGTGTCTACGAGACACAAAGAGAATGACCGTGATGTTTCGTGCACATAGAAGCGCAAAGCCCCAGTGTTACTGCGCCTGTGAAAGCGCTTCCAAGGAAGGGTGCTGGCTAGCAAGAGCTTTCAGTGCTGGCACTTTTCATCTCTGAGCAATTGCTCGACGTTTGCAATTTCTCACCTGAGCTCTCTTTAGAGTGCGCGAGAGGATGAGCAGAAGATTAGGTGGCTAGAGAATCCCAGAGCCCCAGTGTGCTTAGGCCTACAAAAGCGCTTCCAAGGAAGGGGGCTGGCTAGCAACAGCTTTCAGTGCTGGCACTTTTCATCTCTGAGCAATTGCTCGACGTTTGCAATTTCTCAGCTCGTGTCTACGAGACGGAAAGAGAATGACCGTGACGTTTGGTGCGTATCAAAGCGCAAAGCCCCAGTGTTACTGCGCCTGTGAAAGCGCTTCCAAGGAAGGGTGCTGGCTAGCAACAGCTTTCAGTGCTGGCACTTTTCATCTCTGAGCAATTGCTCGACGTTTGCAATTTCTCACCTGAGCTCTCTTTAGAGTGCGCGAGAGGATGAGCAGAAGATTAGGTGGCTAGAGAAGCCCAGAGCCCCAGTGTTCTTAGGCCTACAAAAGCGCTTCCAAGGAAGGGGGCTGGCTAGCAAGAGCTTTCAGTGCTGGCACTTTTCATCTCTGAGCAATTGCTCGACGTTTGCAATTTCTCACCTGAGCTCTCTTTAGAGTGCGCGAGAGGATGAGCAGAAGATTAGGTGGCTAGAGAAGCCCAGAGCCCCAGTGTTCTAAGGGCTACAAAAGCGCTTCCAAGGAAGGGTGCTGGCTAGCAAGAGCTTTCAGTGCTGGCACTTTTCATCTCTGAGCAATTGCTCGACGTTTGCAATTTCTCACCTGAGCTCTCTTTAGAGTGCGCGAGAGGATGAGCAGAAGATTAGGTGGCTACAGAAGCCCAGAGCCCCAGTGTTCTAAAGGCCTACAAAAGCGCTTCCAAGGAAGGGTGCTGGCTAGCAACAGCTTTCAGTGCTGGCACTTTTCATCTCTGAGCAATTGCTCGACGTTTGCAATTTCTCACCTGAGCTCTCTTTAGAGTGCGCGAGAGGATGAGCAGAAGATTAGGTGGCTAGAGAAGCCCAGAGCCCCAGTGTTCTAAGCTCTACAATAGCATTTCCAAGGAAGGGTGCTGGCTAGCAACAGCTTTCAGTGCTGGCACTTTTCATCTCTGAGCAATTGCTCGACGTTTGCAATTTCTCAGCTCGTGTCGAGACGGAAAGAGAATGACCGTGACGTTTGTTGCGTATAGAAGCGCAAAGCCCCAGTGATGCTGCGCCTGTGAAAGCGCTTCCAAGGAAGGGTGCTGGCTAGCAAGAGCTTTCAGTGCTGGCACTTTTCATCTCTGAGCAATTGCTCGACGTTTGCAATTTCTCACCTGAGCTCTCTTTAGAGTGCGCGAGAGGATGAGCAGAAGATTCGGTGGCTAGAGAAGCCCAGAGCCCCAGTGTGCTTAGGCCTACAAAAGCGCTTCCAAGGAAGGGGGCTGGCTAGCAAGAGCTTTCAGTGCTGGCACTTTTCATCTCTGAGCAATTGCTCGACGTTTGCATTTCCTCAGCTCGTGTCTACGAGACGGAAAGAGAATGACCGTGACGTTTGGTGGGTAGAGAAGCGCAAAGCCCCAGTGTTGCTGCGCCTGTGAAAGCGCTTCCAAGGAAGGGTGCTGGCTAGCAACAGCATTCAGTGCTGGCACTTTTCATCTCTGAGCAATTGCTCGACGTTTGCAATTTCTCAGCTCGTGTCTACGAGACGGAAAGAATGACCGTGATGTTCGGTGGCTAGAGAAGCGCAAAGCCCCAGTGTTGCTGTGCCTGTGAAAGCGCTTCCAAGGAAGGGTGCTGGCTAGCAACAGCTTTCAGTGCTGGCACTTTTCATCTCTGAGCAATTGCTCGACGTTTGCAATTTCTCACCTGAGCTCTCTTTAGAGTGCGCGAGAGGATGAGCAGAAGATTAGGTGGCTAGAGAAGCCCAGAGCCCCAGTGTTCTTAGGCCTACAAAAGCGCTTCCAAGGAAGGGGGCTGGCTAGCAACAGCTTTCAGTGCTGGCACTTTTCATCTCTGAGCAATTGCTCGACGTTTGCAATTTCTCAGCTCGTGTCTACGAGACGCAAAGAGAATGACCGTGACGTTTGGTGGCTAGAGAAGCGCAAAGCCCCAGTGTTGCTGCGCCTGTGAAAGCGCTTCCAAGGAAGGGTGCTGGCTAGCAACAGCTTTCAGTGCTGGCACTTTTCATCTCTGAGCAATTGCTCGACGTTTGCAATTTCTCACCTGAGCTCTCTTTAGAGTGCGCGAGAGGATGAGCAGAAGATGAGGTGGCTAGAGAAGCCCAGAGCCCCAGTGTGCTTAGGCCTACAAAAGCGCTTCCAAGGAAGGGGGCTGGCTAGCAACAGCTTTCAGTGCTGGCACTTTTCATCTCTGAGCAATTGCTCGACGTTTGCAATTTCTCACCTGAGCTCTCTTTAGAGTGCGCGAGAGGATGAGCAGAAGATTAGGTGGCTAGAGAAGCCCAGAGCCCCAGTGTTCTTAGGCCTACAAAAGCGCTTCCAAGGAAGGGTGCTGGCTAGCAACAGCTTTCAGTGCTGGCACTTTTCATCTCTGAGCAATTGCTCGACGTTTGCAATTTCTCAGCTCGTGTCTACGAGACGGAAAGAGAAGGACCGTGACGTTTGGTGCGCATAGAAGCGCAAAGCCCCAGTGTTACTGCGCCTGTGAAAGCGCTTCCAAGGAAGGGTGCTGGCTAGCAACAGCTTTCAGTGCTGGCACTTTTCATCTCTGAGCAATTGGTGGATGTTTGCAATTTCTCACCTGAGCTCTCTTTAGAGTGCGCGAGAGGATGAGCAGAAGATTAGGTGGCTAGAGAAGCCCAGAGCCCCAGTGTTCTTAGGCCTACAAAAGCGCTTCCAAGGAAGGGGGCTGGCTAGCAACAGCTTTCAGTGCTGGCACTTTTCATCTCTGAGCAATTGCTCGACGTTTGCAATTTCTCAGCTCGTGTCTACGAGACGGAAAGAGAGTGTCCATGACGTTTGGTGCGTATAGAAGCGCAAAGCCCCAGTGTTGCTGCGCCTGTGAAAGCGCTTCCAAGGAAGGGTGCTGGCTAGCAAGAGCTTTCAGTGCTGGCACTTTTCATCTCTGAGCAATTGCTCGACGTTTGCAATTTCTCAGCCCGTGTCTACGAGACGCAAAGAGAATGACCGTGACGTTTGGTGCGCATAGAAGCGCAAAGCCCCAGTGTTCTTAGGCCTACAAAAGCGCTTCCAAGGAAGGGTGCTGGCTAGCAAGAGCTTTCAGTGCTGGCACTTTTCATCTCTGAGCAATTGCTTGACGTTTGCAATTTCTCACCTGAGCTCTCTTTAGAGTGCGCGAGAGGATGAGCAGAAGATTAGGTGGCTAGAGAAGCCCAGAGCCCCAGTCTTCTTAGGCCTACAAAAGCGCTTCCAAGGAAGGGTGCTGGCTAGCAAGAGCTTTCAGTGCTGGCACTTTTCATCTCTGAGCAATTGCTCGACGTTTGCAATTTCTCACCTGAGCTCTCTTTAGAGTGCGCGAGAGGATGAGCAGAAGATTAGGTGGCTAGAGAAGCCCAGAGCCCCAGTGTTCTTAGGCCTACAAAAGCGCTTCCAAGGAAGGGTGCTGGCTAGCAACAGCTTTCAGTGCTGGCACTTTTCATCTCTGAGCAATTGCTCGACGTTTGCAATTTCTCAGCTCGTGTCTACGAGACGCAAAGAGAATGACCGTGACGTTTGGTGGGTAGAAAGCGAAAAGCCCCAGTGTTACTGCGCCTGTGAAAGCGCTTCCAAGGAAGGGTGCTGGCTAGCAACAGCTTTCAGTGCTGGCACTTTTCATCTCTGAGCAATTGCTCGACGTTTGCAATTTCTCAGCTCGTGTCTACGAGACGCAAAGAGAAGGACCGTGACGTTTGGTGGGTAGAGAAGCACAAAGCCCCAGTGTTGCTGCGCCTGTGAAAGCGCTTCCAAGGAAGGGTGCTGGCTAGCAAGAGCTTTCAGTGCTGGCACTTTTCATCTCTGAGCAATTGCTCGACGTTTGCAATTTCTCAGCTCGTGTCTACGAGACGGAAAGAGAATGACCGTGACGTTTGGTGCGCATAGAAGCGCAAAGCCCCAGTGTTACTGCGCCTGTGAAAGCGCTTCCAAGGAAGGGTGCTGGCTAGCAAGAGCTTTCAGTGCTGGCACTTTTCATCTCTGAGCAATTGCTGGACGTTTGCAATTTCTCACCTGAGCTCTCTTTAGAGTGCGCGAGAGGATGAGCAGAAGATTAGGTGGCTAGAGAAGCCCAGAGCCCCAGTGTTCTTAGGCCTACAAAAGCGCTTCCAAGGAAGGGTGCTGGCTAGCAACAGCTTTCAGTGCTGGCACTTTTCATCTCTGAGCAATTGCTCGACGTTTGCAATTTCTCACCTGAGCTCTCTTTAGAGTGCGCGAGAGGATGAGCAGAAGATTAGGTGGCTAGAGAAGCCCAGAGCCCCAGTGTTCTTAGGCCTACAAAAGCGCTTCCAAGGAAGGGGGCTGGCTAGCAACAGCTTTCAGTGCTGGCACTTTTCATCTCTGAGCAATTGCTCGACGTTTGCAATTTCTCAGCTCGTGTCTACGAGACGGAAAGAGAATGACCGTGACGTTTGCTGGGTAGAGAAGCGCAAAGCCCCAGTGTTGCTGCGCCTGTGAAAGCGCTTCCAAGGAAGGGGGCTGGCTAGCAACAGCTTTCAGTGCTGGCACTTTTCATCTCTGAGCAATGGCTCGACGTTTGCAATTTCTCAGCTCGTGTCTACGAGACGGAAAGAGAAGGACCGTGACGTTTGGTGCGCATAGAAGCGCAAAGCCCCAGTGTTACTGCGCCTGTGAAAGCGCTTCCAAGGAAGGGTGCTGGCTAGCAACAGCTTTCAGTGCTGGCACTTTTCATCTCTGAGCAATTGGTGGATGTTTGCAATTTCTCACCTGAGCTCTCTTTAGAGTGCGCGAGAGGATGAGCAGAAGATTAGGTGGCTAGAGAAGCCCAGAGCCCCAGTGTTCTTAGGCCTACAAAAGCGCTTCCAAGGAAGGGGGCTGGCTAGCAAGAGCTTTCAGTGCTGGCACTTTTCATCTCTGAGCAATTGCTCGACGTTTGCAATTTCTCAGCTCGTGTCTACGACACGGAAAGAGAGTGTCCATGACGTTTGGTGCGTATAGAAGCGCAAAGCCCCAGTGTTGCTGCGCCTGTGAAAGCGCTTCCAAGGAAGGGTGCTGGCTAGCAAGAGCTTTCAGTGCTGGCACTTTTCATCTCTGAGCAATTGCTCGACGTTTGCAATTTCTCAGCCCGTGTCTACGAGACGCAAAGAGAATGACCGTGACGTTTGGTGCGCATAGAAGCGCAAAGCCCCAGTGTTCTTAGGCCTACAAAAGCGCTTCCAAGGAAGGGGGCTGGCTAGCAAGAGCTTTCAGTGCTGGCACTTTTCATCTCTGAGCAATTGCTTGACGTTTGCAATTTCTCACCTGAGCTCTCTTTAGAGTGCGCGAGAGGATGAGCAGAAGATTAGGTGGCTAGAGAAGCCCAGAGCCCCAGTCTTCTTAGGCCTACAAAAGCGCTTCCAAGGAAGGGTGCTGGCTAGCAAGAGCTTTCAGTGCTGGCACTTTTCATCTCTGAGCAATTGCTCGACGTTTGCAATTTCTCACCTGAGCTCTCTTTAGAGTGCGCGAGAGGATGAGCAGAAGATTAGGTGGCTAGAGAAGCCCAGAGCCCCAGTGTTCTTAGGCCTACAAAAGCGCTTCCAAGGAAGGGGGCTGGCTAGCAACAGCTTTCAGTGCTGGCACTTTTCATCTCTGAGCAATTGCTCGACGTTTGCAATTTCTCAGCTCGTGTCTACGAGACGCAAAGAGAATGACCGTGACGTTTGGTGGGTAGAAAGCGAAAAGCCCCAGTGTTACTGCGCCTGTGAAAGCGCTTCCAAGGAAGGGTGCTGGCTAGCAACAGCTTTCAGTGCTGGCACTTTTCATCTCTGAGCAATTGCTCGACGTTTGCAATTTCTCAGCTCGTGTCTACGAGACGCAAAGAGAAGGACCGTGACGTTTGGTGGGTAGAGAAGCACAAAGCCCCAGTGTTGCTGCGCCTGTGAAAGCGCTTCCAAGGAAGGGTGCTGGCTAGCAAGAGCTTTCAGTGCTGGCACTTTTCATCTCTGAGCAATTGCTCGACGTTTGCAATTTCTCAGCTCGTGTCTACGAGACGGAAAGAGAATGACCGTGACGTTTGGTGCGCATAGAAGCGCAAAGCCCCAGTGTTACTGCGCCTGTGAAAGCGCTTCCAAGGAAGGGTGCTGGCTAGCAAGAGCTTTCAGTGCTGGCACTTTTCATCTCTGAGCAATTGCTCGACGTTTGCAATTTCTCACCTGAGCTCTCTTTAGAGTGCGCGAGAGGATGAGCAGAAGATTAGGTGGCTAGAGAAGCCCAGAGCCCCAGTGTTCTTAGGCCTACAAAAGCGCTTCCAAGGAAGGGTGCTGGCTAGCAACAGCTTTCAGTGCTGGCACTTTTCATCTCTGAGCAATTGCTCGACGTTTGCAATTTCTCACCTGAGCTCTCTTTAGAGTGCGCGAGAGGATGAGCAGAAGATTAGGTGGCTAGAGAAGCCCAGAGCCCCAGTGTTCTAAGGGCTACAAAAGCGCTTCCAAGGAAGGGGGCTGGCTAGCAAGAGCTTTCAGTGCTGGCACTTTTCATCTCTGAGCAATTGCTCGACGTTTGCAATTTCTCAGCTCGTGTCATCGAGACGGAAAGAGAATGACCGTGACGTTTGGTGCGCATAGAAGCGCAAAGCCCCAGTGTTACTGCGCCTGTGAAAGCGCTTCCAAAGAAGGGTGCTGGCTACAAAGAGCTTTCAGTGCTGGCACTTTTCATCTCTGAGCAATTGCTCGACGTTTGCAATTTCTCACCTGAGCTCTCTTTAGAGTGCGCGAGAGGATGAGCAGAAGATTAGGTGGCTAGAGAAGCCCAGAGCCCCAGTGTTCTTAGGCCTACAAAAGCACTTCCAAGGAAGGGGGCTGGCTAGCAACAGCTTTCAGTGCTGGCACTTTTCATCTCTGAGCAATTGCTCGACATTTGCAATTTCTCAGCTCGTGTCTACGAGACGGAAAGAGAGTGTCCATGACGTTTGGTGCGTATAGAAGCGCAAAGCCCCAGTGTTGCTGCGCCTGTGAAAGCGCTTCCAAGGAAGGGTGCTGGCTAGCAACAGCTTTCAGTGCTGGCACTTTTCATCTCTGAGCAATTGCTCGACGTTTGCAATTTCTAAGCCCATGTCTACGAGACGGAAAGAGAATGACCGTTTCGTTTGGTGGCTAGAGAAGCCCAGAGCCCCAGTGTTACTGCGCCTGTGAAAGCGCTTCCAAGGAAGGGGGCTGGCTAGCAACAGCTTTCAGTGCTGGCACTTTTCATCTCTGAGCAATTGCTCCACGTTTGCAATTTCTCAGCTCGTGTCTACGAGACGGAAAGAGAATGACCGTGACGTTTGGTGGCTAGAGAAGCCCAGAGCCCCAGTGTTGCTGTGCCTGTGAAAGCGCTTCCAAGGAAGGGTGCTGGCTAGCAACAGCTTTCAGTGCTGGCACTTTTCATCTCTGAGCAATTGCTCGACGTTTGCAATTTCTCAGCTCGTGTCTACGAGACGGAAAGAGAATGGCCTTGGCGTTTGGTGCGTATAGAAGCGCAAAGCCCCAGTGTTGCTGCGCCTGTGAAAGCGCTTCCAAGGAAGGGTGCTGGCTAGCAAGAGCTTTCAGTGCTGGCACTTTTCATCTCTGAGCAATTGCTCGACGTTTGCAATTTCTCACCTGAGCTCTCTTTAGAGTGCGCGAGAGGATGAGCAGAAGATTAGGTGGCTAGAGAAGCCAGAGCCCCAGTGTTCTTAGGCCTACAAAAGCGCTTCCAAGGAAGGGTGCTGGCTAGCAAGAGCTTTCAGTGCTGGCACTTTTCATCTCTGAGCAATTGCTCGACGTTTGCAATTTCTCAGCTCGTGTCTATGAGACGCAAAGAGAATGACCGTGACGTTTGGTGGGTAGAAAGCGAAAAGCCCCAGTGTTGCTGCGCCTGTGAAAGCGCTTCCAAGGAAGGGTGCTGGCTAGCAACAGCTTTCAGTGCTGGCACTTTTCATCTCTGAGCAATTGCTCGACGTTTGCAATTTCTCAGCTCGTGTCTACGAGACGCAAAGAGAAGGACCGTGACGTTTGGTGGGTAGAGAAGCACAAAGCCCCAGTGTTGCTGCGCCTGTGAAAGCGCTTCCAAGGAAGGGTGCTGGCTAGCAAGAGCTTTCAGTGCTGGCACTTTTCATCTCTGAGCAATTGCTCGACGTTTGCAATTTCTCAGCTCGTGTCTACGAGACGGAAAGAGAAGGACCGTGACGTTTGGTGCGCATAGAAGCGCAAAGCCCCAGTGTTACTGCGCCTGTGAAAGCGCTTCCAAGGAAGGGGGCTGGCTAGCAACAGCTTTCAGTGCTGGCACTTTTCATCTCTGAGCAATTGCTCGACGTTTGCAATTTCTCACCTAAGCTCTCTTTAGAGTGCGCGAGAGGATGAGCAGAAGATTAGGTGGCTAGAGAAGCCCAGAGCCCCAGTGTTCTTAGGCCTACAAAAGCGCTTCCAAGGAAGGGTGCTGGCTAGCAAGAGCTTTCAGTGCTGGCACTTTTCATCTCTGAGCAATTGCTGGACGTTTGCAATTTCTCACCTGAGCTCTCTTTAGAGTGCGCGAGAGGATGAGCAGAAGATTAGGTGGCTAGAGAAGCCCAGAGCCCCAGTGTTCTTAGGCCTACAAAAGCGCTTCCAAGGAAGGGGGCTGGCTAGCAACAGCTTTCAGTGCTGGCACTTTTCATCTCTGAGCAATTGCTCGACGTTTGCAATTTCTCAGCTCGTGTCTACGAGACGCAAAGAGAATGACCGTGACGTTTGGTGGCTAGAGAAGCGCAAAGCCCCAGTGTTGCTGCGCCTGTGAAAGCGCTTCCAAGGAAGGGGGCTGGCTAGCAACAGCTTTCAGTGCTGGCACTTTTCATCTCTGAGCAATTGCTCGACGTTTGCAATTTCTCACCTGAGCTCTCTTTAGAGTGCGCGAGAGGATGAGCAGAAGATTAGGTGGCTAGAGAAGCCCAGAGCCCCAGTGTTCTTAGGCCTACAAAAGCGCTTCCAAGGAAGGGTGCTGGCTAGCAACAGCTTTCAGTGCTGGCACTTTTCATCTCTGAGCAATTGCTCCACGTTTGCAATTTCTCAGCTCGTGTCTACGAGACGCAAAGAGAATGACCGTGACGTTTGGTGGGTAGAGAAGCACAAAGCCCCAGTGTTGCTGCGCCTGTGAAAGCGCTTCCAAGGAAGGGTGCTGGCTAGCAAGAGCTTTCAGTGCTGGCACTTTTCATCTCTGAGCAATTGCTCGACGTTTGCAATTTCTCAGCTCGTGTCTACGAGACGCAAAGAGAATGACCGTGACGTTTGGTGGGTAGAGAAGCGCAAAGCCCCAGTGTTACTGCGCCTGTGAAAGCGCTTCCAAGGAAGGGTGCTGGCTAGCAAGAGCTTTCAATGCTGGCACTTTTCATCTCTGAGCAATTGCTCGACGTTTGCAATTTCTCACCTGAGCTCTCTTTAGAGTGCGCGAGAGGATGAGCAGAAGATTAGATGGCTAGAGAAGCCCAGAGCCCCAGTGTTCTAAGGGCTACAAAAGCGCTTCCAAGGAAGGGGGCTGGCTAGCAACAGCTTTCAGTGCTGGCACTTTTCATCTCTGAGCAATTGCTCGACGTTTGCAATTTCTCAGCTCGTGTCTACGAGACGCAAAGAGAATGACCGTGACGTTTGGTGGCTAGAGAAGCGCAAAGCCCCAGTGTTGCTGCGCCTGTGAAAGCGCTTCCAAGGAAGGGTGCTGGCTAGCAAGAGCTTTCAGTGCTGGCACTTTTCATCTCTGAGCAATTGCTCGACGTTTGCAATTTCTCACCTGAGCTCTCTTTAGAGTGCGCGAGAGGATGAGCAGAAGATTAGGTGGCTAGAGAAGCCCAGAGCCCCAGTCTTCTTAGGCCTACAAAAGCGCTTCCAAGAAAGGGTGCTGGCTAGCAAGAGCTTTCAGTGCTGGCACTTTTCATCTCTGAGCAATTGCTCGACGTTTGCAATTTCTCAGCTCGTGTCTACGAGACGGAAAGAGAGTGTCTGTGACGTTTGGTGCGTATAGAAGCGCAAAGCCCCAGTGTTGCTGCGCCTGTGAAAGCGCTTCCAAGGAAGGGTGCTGGCTAGCAACAGCTTTCAGTGCTGGCACTTTTCATCTCTGAGCAATTGCTCGACGTTTGCAATTTCTCAGCTCGTGTCTACGAGACGGAAAGAGAATGACCGTGACGTTTGGTGGCTAGAGAAGCCCAGAGCCCCAGTGTTGCTGTGCCTGTGAAAGCGCTTCCAAGGAAGGGTGCTGGCTAGCAACAGCTTTCAGTGCTGGCACTTTTCATCTCTGAGCAATTGCTCGACGTTTGCAATTTCTCAGCTCGTGTCTACGAGACGGAAAGAGAATGGCCTTGGCGTTTGGTGCGTATAGAAGCGCAAAGCCCCAGTGTTGCTGCGCCTGTGAAAGCGCTTCCAAGGAAGGGTGCTGGCTAGCAACAGCTTTCAGTGCTGGCACTTTTCATCTCTGAGCAATTGCTCGACGTTTGCAATTTCTCACCTGAGCTCTCTTTAGAGTGCGCGAGAGGATGAGCAGAAGATTAGGTGGCTAGAGAAGCCCAGAGCCCCAGTGTTCTTAGGCCTACAAAAGCGCTTCCAAGGAAGGGTGCTGGCTAGCAACAGCTTTCAGTGCTGGCACTTTTCATCTCTGAGCAATTGCTCGACGTTTGCAATTTCTCAGCTCGTGTCTACGAGACGGAAAGAGAAGGACCGTGACGTTTGGTGGGTAGAGAAGCACAAAGCCCCAGTGTTACTGCGCCTGTGAAAGCGCTTCCAAGGAAGGGTGCTGGCTAGCAACAGCTTTCAGTGCTGGCACTTTTCATCTCTGAGCAATTGCTCGACGTTTGCAATTTCTCAGCTCGTGTCTACGAGACGCAAAGAGAATGACCGTGACGTTTGGTGGGTAGAGAAGCGCAAAGCCCCAGTGTTACTGCGCCTGTGAAAGCGCTTCCAAGGAAGGGTGCTGGCTAGCAAGAGCTTTCAATGCTGGCACTTTTCATCTCTGAGCAATGGCTCGACGTTTGCAATTTCTCACCTGAGCTCTCTTTAGAGTGCGCGAGAGGATGAGCAGAAGATTAGATGGCTAGAGAAGCCCAGAGCCCCAGTGTTCTTAGGCCTACAAAAGCGCTTCCAAGGAAGGGGGCTGGCTAGCAAGAGCTTTCAGTGCTGGCACTTTTCATCTCTGAGCAATTGCTCGATGTTTGCAATTTCTCAGCTCGTGTCTACGAGACGCAAAGAGAATGACCGTGACGTTTGGTGCGTATAGAAGCGCAAAGCCCCAGTGTTGCTGCGCCTGTGAAAGCGCTTCCAAGGAAGGGTGCTGGCTAGCAACAGCTTTCAGTGCTGGCACTTTTCATCTCTGAGCAATTGCTCGACGTTTGCAATATCTCACCTGAGCTCTCTTTAGAGTGCGCGAGAGGATGAGCAGAAGATTAGGTGGCTAGAGAAGCCCAGAGCCCCAGTGTTCTTAGGCCTACAAAAGCGCTTCCAAGGAAGGGGGCTGGCTAGCAAGAGCTTTCAGTGCTGGCACTTTTCATCTCTGAGCAATTGCTCGACGTTTGCAATTTCTCACCTGAGCTCTCTTTAGAGTGCGCGAGAGGATGAGCAGAAGATTAGGTGGCTAGAGAAGCCCAGAGCCCCAGTGTTCTTAGGCCTACAAAAGCGCTTCCAAGGAAGGGGGCTGGCTAGCAACAGCTTTCAGTGCTGGCACTTTTCATCTCTGAGCAATTGCTCGACGTTTGCAATTTCTCAGCTCGTGTCTACGAGACGGAAAGAGAATGACCGTGACGTTTGGTGGGTAGAGAAGCGCAAAGCCCCAGTGTTGCTGCGCCTGTGAAAGCGCTTCCAAGGAAGGGGGCTGGCTAGCAAGAGCTTTCAGTGCTGGCACTTTTCATCTCTGAGCAATTGCTCAACGTTTGCAATTTCTCACCTGAGCTCTCTTTAGAGTGCGCGAGAGGATGAGCAGAAGATTAGGTGGCTAGAGAAGCCCAGAGCCCCAGTGTGCTTAGGCCTACAAAAGCGCTTCCAAGGAAGGGGGCTGGCTAGCAACAGCTTTCAGTGCTGGCACTTTTCATCTCTGAGCAATTGCTCGACGTTTGCAATTTCTCAGCTCGTGTCTACGAGACGGAAAGAGAATGACCGTGACGTTTGGTGGGTAGAGAAGCACAAAGCCCCAGTGTTGCTGCGCCTGTGAAAGCGCTTCCAAGGAAGGGTGCTGGCTAGCAACAGCTTTCAGTGCTGGCACTTTTCATCTCTGAGCAATTGCTCGACGTTTGCAATTTCTCAGCTCGTGTCTACGAGACGGAAAGAGAATGACCGTGACGTTTGGTGGGTAGAGAAGCGCAAAGCCCCAGTGTTACTGCGCCTGTGAAAGCGCTTCCAAGGAAGGGTGCTGGCTAGCAAGAGCTTTCAGTGCTGGCACTTTTCTTCTCTGAGCAATTGGTGGATGTTTGCAATTTCTCACCTGAGCTCTCTTTAGAGTGCGCGAGAGGATGAGCACAAGATTAGGTGGCTAGAGAAGTCCAGAGCCCCAGTGTTCTTAGGCCTACAAAAGCGCTTCCAAGGAAGGGGGCTGGCTAGCAACAGCTTTCAGTGCTGGCACTTTTCATCTCTGAGCAATTGCTCGACGTTTGCAATTTCTCACCTGAGCTCTCTTTAGAGTGCGCGAGAGGATGAGCAGAAGATTAGGTGGCTAGAGAAGCCCAGAGCCCCAGTGTTCTTAGGCCTACAAAAGCGCTTCCAAGGAAGGGTGCTGGCTAGCAAGAGCTTTCAGTGCTGGCACTTTTCATCTCTGAGCAATTGCTCGACGTTTGCAATTTCTCAGCTCGTGTCTACGAGACGGAAAGAGAGTGTCTGTGACCTTTGGTGCGTATAGAAGCGCAAAGCCCCAGTGTTGCTGCGCCTGTGAAAGCGCTTCCAAGGAAGGGTGCTGGCTAGCAACAGCTTTCAGTGCTGGCACTTTTCATCTCTGAGCAATTGCTCGACGTTTGCAATTTCTCAGCTCGTGTCTACGAGACGCAAAGAGAATGACCGTGACGTTTGGTGCGTATAGAAGCGCAAAGCCCCAGTGTTACTGCGCCTGTGAAAGCGCTTCCAAGGAAGGGTGCTGGCTAGCAACAGCTTTCAGTGCTGGCACTTTTCATCTCTGAGCAATTGCTCGACGTTTGCAATTTCTCAGCTCGTGTCTGCGAGACGGAAAGAGAATGACCGTGACGTTTGGTGGCTAGAGAAGCCCAGAGCCCCAGTGTTGCTGTGCCTGTGAAAGCGCTTCCAAGGAAGGGTGCTGGCTAGCAACAGCTTTCAGTGCTGGCACTTTTCATCTCTGAGCAATTGCTCGACGTTTGCAATTTCTCAGCTTGTGTCTACGAGACGGAAAGAGAATGGCCTTGGCGTTTGGTGCGTATAGAAGCGCAAAGCCCCAGTGTTGCTGCGCCTGTGAAAGCTCTTCTAAGGAAGGGTGCTGGCTAGCAAGAGCTTTCAGTGCTGGCACTTTTCATCTCTGAGCAATTGCTCGACGTTTGCAATTTCTCACCTGAGCTCTCTTTAGAGTGCGCGAGAGGATGAGCAGAAGATTAGGTGGCTAGAGAAGCCCAGAGCCCCAGTGTTCTTAGGCCTACAAAAGCACTTCCAAGGAAGGGGGCTGGCTAGCAAGAGCTTTCAGTGCTGGCACTTTTCATCTCTGAGCAATTGCTCGACGTTTGCAATTTCTCAGCTCGTGTCTACGAGACGCAAAGAGAATGACCGTGACGTTTGGTGGCTAGAGAAGCGCAAAGCCCCAGTGTTGCTGCGCCTGTGAAAGCGCTTCCAAGGAAGGGTGCTGGCTAGCAACAGCTTTCAGTGCTGGCACTTTTCATCTCTGAGCAATTGCTCGACGTTTGCAATTTCTCAGCTCGTGTCTACGAGACGGAAAGAGAATGACCGTGACGTTTGGTGCGCATAGAAGCGCAAAGCCCCAGTGTTACTGCGCCTGTGAAAGCGCTTCCAAGGAAGGGTGCTGGCTAGCAACAGCTTTCAGTGCTGGCACTTTTCATCTCTGAGCAATTGCTCGACGTTTGCAATTTCTCACCTGAGCTCTCTTTAGAGTGCGCGAGAGGATGAGCAGAAGATGAGGTGGCTAGAGAAGCCCAGAGCCCCAGTGTTCTTAGGCCTACAAAAGCGCTTCCAAGGAAGGGGGCTGGCTAGCAAGAGCTTTCAGTGCTGGCACTTTTCATCTCTGAGCAATTGCTCGACGTTTGCAATTTCTCAGCTCGTGTCTACCAGACGGAAAGAGAATGACCGTGACGTTTGGTGGCTAGAGAAGCCCAGAGCCCCAGTGTTGCTGCGCCTGTGAAAGCGCTTCCAAGGAAGGGTGCTGGCTAGCAAGAGCTTTCAGTGCTGGCACTTTTCATCTCTGAGCAATTGCTCCACGTTTGCAATTTCTCAGCTCGTGTCTGCGAGACGGAAAGAGAATGACAGTGACGTTTGGTGGCTAGAGAAGCGCAAAGCCCCAGTGTTGCTGCGCCTGTGAAAGCGCTTCCAAGGAAGGGTGCTGGCTAGCAACAGCTTTCAGTGCTGGCACTTTTCATCTCTGAGCAATTGCTCGACGTTTGCAATTTCTCAGCTCGTGTCTACGAGACGGAAAGAGAATGACCGTGACGTTTGGTGGGTAGAGAAGCACAAAGCCCCAGTGTTGCTGCGCCTGTGAAAGCGCTTCCAAGGAAGGGTGCTGGCTAGCAACAGCTTTCAGTGCTGGCACTTTTCATCTCTGAGCAATTGCTCGACGTTTGCAATTTCTCAGCTCGTGTCTACGAGACGCAAAGAGAATGACCGTGACGTTTGGTGGGTAGAGAAGCGCAAAGCCCCAGTGTTACTGCGCCTGTGAAAGCGCTTCCAAGGAAGGGTGCTGGCTAGCAAGAGCTTTCAATGCTGGCACTTTTCATCTCTGAGCAATTGCTCGACGTTTGCAATTTCTCACCTGAGCTCTCTTTAGAGTGCGCGAGAGGATGAGCAGAAGATTAGGTGGCTAGAGAAGCCCAGAGCCCCAGTGTTCTTAGGCCTACAAAAGCGCTTCCAAGGAAGGGGGCTGGCTAGCAACAGCTTTCAGTGCTGGCACTTTTCATCTCTGAGCAATTGCTCGACCTTTGCAATTTCTCAGCTCGTGTCTACGAGACGCAAAGAGAATGACCGTGACGTTTGGTGGGTAGAGAAGCACAAAGCCCCAGTGTTGCTGCGCCTGTGAAAGCGCTTCCAAGGAAGGGGGCTGGCTAGCAACAGCTTTCAGTGCTGGCACTTTTCATCTCTGAGCAATTGCTCGACGTTTGCAATTTCTCAGCTCGTGTCTACGAGACGGAAAGAGAATGACCGTGACGTTTGGTGCGCATAGAAGCGCAAAGCCCCAGTGTTGCTGCGCCTGTGAAAGCGCTTCCAAGGAAGGGGGCTGGCTAGCAAGAGCTTTCAGTGCTGGCACTTTTCATCTCTGAGCAATTGGTGGATGTTTGCAATTTCTCACCTGAGCTCTCTTTAGAGTGCGCGAGAGGATGAGCACAAGATTAGGTGGCTAGAGAAGTCCAGAGCCCCAGTGTTCTTAGGCCTACAAAAGCGCTTCCAAGGAAGGGGGCTGGCTAGCAACAGCTTTCAGTGCTGGCACTTTTCATCTCTGAGCAATTGCTCGACGTTTGCAATTTCTCACCTGAGCTCTCTTTAGAGTGCGCGAGAGGATGAGCAGAAGATTAGGTGGCTAGAGAAGCCCAGAGCCCCAGTGTTCTTAGGCCTACAAAAGCGCTTCCAAGGAAGGGGGCTGGCTAGCAAGAGCTTTCAGTGCTGGCACTTTTCATCTCTGAGCAATTGCTCGACGTTTGCAATTTCTCAGCTCGTGTCTACGAGACGGAAAGAGAGTGTCTGTGACGTTTGGTGCGTATAGAAGCGCAAAGCCCCAGTGTTGCTGCGCCTGTGAAAGCGCTTCCAAGGAAGGGTGCTGGCTAGCAAGAGCTTTCAGTGCTGGCACTTTTCATCTCTGAGCAATTGCTCGACGTTTGCAATTTCTCAGCTCGTGTCTACGAGACGGAAAGAGAATGACCGTGACGTTTGGTGCGTATAGAAGCGCAAAGCCCCAGTGTTGCTGCGCCTGTGAAAGCGCTTCCAAGGAAGGGTGCTGGCTAGCAACAGCTTTCAGTGCTGGCACTTTTCATCTCTGAGCAATTGCTCGACGTTTGCAATTTCTCAACTCGTGTCTGCGAGACGGAAAGAGAATGACCGTGACGTTTGGTGGCTAGAGAAGCCCAGAGCCCCAGTGTTGCTGTGCCTGTGAAAGCGCTTCCAAGGAAGGGTGCTGGCTAGCAACAGCTTTCAGTGCTGGCACTTTTCATCTCTGAGCAATTGCTCGACGTTTGCAATTTCTCAGCTCGTGTCTACGAGACGGAAAGAGAATGGCCTTGGCGTTTGGTGCGTATAGAAGCGCAAAGCCCCAGTGTTGCTGCGCCTGTGAAAGCTCTTCTAAGGAAGGGTGCTGGCTAGCAACAGCTTTCAGTGCTGGCACTTTTCATCTCTGAGCAATTGCTCGACGTTTGCAATTTCTCACCTGAGCTCTCTTTAGAGTGCGCGAGAGGATGAGCAGAAGATTAGGTGGCTAGAGAAGCCCAGAGCCCCAGTGTTCTTAGGCCTACAAAAGCGCTTCCAAGGAAGGGTGCTGGCTAGCAACAGCTTTCAGTGCTGGCACTTTTCATCTCTGAGCAATTGCTCGACGTTTGCAATTTCTCAGCTCGTGTCTGCGAGACGGAAAGAGAATGACCGTGACGTTTGGTGGCTAGAGAAGCCCAGAGCCCCAGTGTTGCTGTGCCTGTGAAAGCGCTTCCAAGGAAGGGTGCTGGCTAGCAACAGCTTTCAGTGCTGGCACTTTTCATCTCTGAGCAATTGCTCGACGTTTGCAATTTCTCAGCTCGTGTCTACGAGACGGAAAGAGAATGGCCTTGGCGTTTGGTGCGTATAGAAGCGCAAAGCCCCAGTGTTGCTGCGCCTGTGAAAGCTCTTCTAAGGAAGGGTGCTGGCTAGCAAGAGCTTTCAGTGCTGGCACTTTTCATCTCTGAGCAATTGCTCGACGTTTGCAATTTCTCACCTGAGCTCTCTTTAGAGTGCGCGAGAGGATGAGCAGAAGATGAGGTGGCTAGAGAAGCCCAGAGCCCCAGTGTTCTTAGGCCTACAAAAGCACTTCCAAGGAAGGGGGCTGGCTAGCAACAGCTTTCAGTGCTGGCACTTTTCATCTCTGAGCAATTGCTCCACGTTTGCAATTTCTCAGCTCGTGTCTACGAGACGCAAAGAGAATGACCGTGACGTTTGGTGGGTAGAGAAGCGCAAAGCCCCAGTGTTGCTGCGCCTGTGAAAGCGCTTCCAAGGAAGGGTGCTGGCTAGCAACAGCTTTCAGTGCTGGCACTTTTCATCTCTGAGCAATTGCTCGACGTTTGCAATTTCTCAGCTCGTGTCTACGAGACGGAAAGAGAATGACCGTGACGTTTGGTGCGCATAGAAGCGCAAAGCCCCAGTGTTACTGCGCCTGTGAAAGCGCTTCCAAGGAAGGGTGCTGGCTAGCAACAGCTTTCAGTGCTGGCACTTTTCATCTCTGAGCAATTGCTCGACGTTTGCAATTTCTCACCTGAGCTCTCTTTAGAGTGCGCGAGAGGATGAGCAGAAGATGAGGTGGCTAGAGAAGCCCAGAGCCCCAGTGTTCTTAGGCCTACAAAAGCGCTTCCAAGGAAGGGGGCTGGCTAGCAAGAGCTTTCAGTGCTGGCACTTTTCATCTCTGAGCAATTGCTCGACGTTTGCAATTTCTCAGCTCGTGTCTACCAGACGGAAAGAGAATGACCGTGACGTTTGGTGGCTAGAGAAGCCCAGAGCCCCAGTGTTGCTGCGCCTGTGAAAGCGCTTCCAAGGAAGGGTGCTGGCTAGCAAGAGCTTTCAGTGCTGGCACTTTTCATCTCTGAGCAATTGCTCCACGTTTGCAATTTCTCAGCTCGTGTCTGCGAGACGGAAAGAGAATGACAGTGACGTTTGGTGGGTAGAGAAGCGCAAAGCCCCAGTGTTGCTGCGCCTGTGAAAGCGCTTCCAAGGAAGGGTGCTGGCTAGCAACAGCTTTCAGTGCTGGCACTTTTCATCTCTGAGCAATTGCTCCACGTTTGCAATTTCTCAGCTCGTGTCTACGAGACGCAAAGAGAATGACCGTGACGTTTGGTGGGTAGAGAAGCACAAAGCCCCAGTGTTGCTGCGCCTGTGAAAGCGCTTCCAAGGAAGGGTGCTGGCTAGCAAGAGCTTTCAGTGCTGGCACTTTTCATCTCTGAGCAATTGCTCGACGTTTGCAATTTCTCAGCTCGTGTCTACGAGACGCAAAGAGAATGACCGTGACGTTTGGTGGGTAGAGAAGCGCAAAGCCCCAGTGTTACTGCGCCTGTGAAAGCGCTTCCAAGGAAGGGTGCTGGCTAGCAAGAGCTTTCAATGCTGGCACTTTTCATCTCTGAGCAATTGCTCGACGTTTGCAATTTCTCACCTGAGCTCTCTTTAGAGTGCGCGAGAGGATGAGCAGAAGATTAGGTGGCTAGAGAAGCCCAGAGCCCCAGTGTTCTTAGGCCTACAAAAGCGCTTCCAAGGAAGGGGGCTGGCTAGCAAGAGCTTTCAGTGCTGGCACTTTTCATCTCTGAGCAATTGCTCGACCTTTGCAATTTCTCAGCTCGTGTCTACGAGACGGAAAGAGAATGACCGTGACGTTTGGTGGGTAGAGAAGCACAAAGCCCCAGTGTTGCTGCGCCTGTGAAAGCGCTTCCAAGGAAGGGTGCTGGCTAGCAACAGCTTTCAGTGCTGGCACTTTTCATCTCTGAGCAATTGCTCGACGTTTGCAATTTCTCAGCTCGTGTCTACGAGACGGAAAGAGAATGACCGTGACGTTTGGTGCGCATAGAAGCGCAAAGCCCCAGTGTTACTGCGCCTGTGAAAGCGCTTCCAAGGAAGGGGGCTGGCTAGCAAGAGCTTTCAGTGCTGGCACTTTTCATCTCTGAGCAATTGGTGGATGTTTGCAATTTCTCACCTGAGCTCTCTTTAGAGTGCGCGAGAGGATGAGCACAAGATTAGGTGGCTAGAGAAGTCCAGAGCCCCAGTGTTCTTAGGCCTACAAAAGCGCTTCCAAGGAAGGGGGCTGGCTAGCAACAGCTTTCAGTGCTGGCACTTTTCATCTCTGAGCAATTGCTCGACGTTTGCAATTTCTCACCTGAGCTCTCTTTAGAGTGCGCGAGAGGATGAGCAGAAGATTAGGTGGCTAGAGAAGCCCAGAGCCCCAGTGTTCTTAGGCCTACAAAAGCGCTTCCAAGGAAGGGTGCTGGCTAGCAAGAGCTTTCAGTGCTGGCACTTTTCATCTCTGAGCAATTGCTCGACGTTTGCAATTTCTCAGCTCGTGTCTACGAGACGGAAAGAGAGTGTCTGTGACGTTTGGTGCGTATAGAAGCGCAAAGCCCCAGTGTTGCTGCGCCTGTGAAAGCGCTTCCAAGGAAGGGTGCTGGCTAGCAAGAGCTTTCAGTGCTGGCACTTTTCATCTCTGAGCAATTGCTCGACGTTTGCAATTTCTCAGCTCGTGTCTACGAGACGCAAAGAGAATGACCGTGACGTTTGGTGGCTAGAGAAGCCCAGAGCCCCAGTGTTGCTGTGCCTGTGAAAGCGCTTCCAAGGAAGGGTGCTGGCTAGCAACAGCTTTCAGTGCTGGCACTTTTCATCTCTGAGCAATTGCTCGACGTTTGCAATTTCTCAGCTCGTGTCTACGAGACGGAAAGAGAATGGCCTTGGCGTTTGGTGCGTATAGAAGCGCAAAGCCCCAGTGTTGCTGCGCCTGTGAAAGCTCTTCTAAGGAAGGGTGCTGGCTAGCAACAGCTTTCAGTGCTGGCACTTTTCATCTCTGAGCAATTGCTCGACGTTTGCAATTTCTCACCTGAGCTCTCTTTAGAGTGCGCGAGAGGATGAGCAGAAGATTAGGTGGCTAGAGAAGCCCAGAGCCCCAGTGTTCTTAGGCCTACAAAAGCGCTTCCAAGGAAGGGTGCTGGCTAGCAACAGCTTTCAGTGCTGGCACTTTTCATCTCTGAGCAATTGCTCGACGTTTGCAATTTCTCAGCTCGTGTCTACGAGACGCAAAGAGAATGACCGTGACGTTTGGTGGGTAGAGAAGCGCAAAGCCCCAGTGTTGCTGCGCCTGTGAAAGCGCTTCCAAGGAAGGGTGCTGGCTAGCAACAGCTTTCAGTGCTGGCACTTTTCATCTCTGAGCAATTGCTCGACGTTTGCAATTTCTCAGCTCGTGTCTACGAGACGGAAAGAGAAGGACCGTGACGTTTGGTGCGCATAGAAGCGCAAAGCCCCAGTGTTACTGCGCCTGTGAAAGCGCTTCCAAGGAAGGGTGCTGGCTAGCAACAGCTTTCAGTGCTGGCACTTTTCATCTCTGAGCAATTGCTCGACGTTTGCAATTTCTCACCTGAGCTCTCTTTAGAGTGCGCGAGAGGATGAGCAGAAGATGAGGTGGCTAGAGAAGCCCAGAGCCCCAGTGTTCTTAGGCCTACAAAAGCGCTTCCAAGGAAGGGTGCTGGCTAGCAAGAGCTTTCAGTGCTGGCACTTTTCATCTCTGAGCAATTGCTCGACGTTTGCAATTTCTCAGCTCGTGTCTACCAGACGGAAAGAGAATGACCGTGACGTTTGGTGGCTAGAGAAGCACAAAGCCCCAGTGTTGCTGCGCCTGTGAAAGCGCTTCCAAGGAAGGGTGCTGGCTAGCAAGAGCTTTCAGTGCTGGCACTTTTCATCTCTGAGCAATTGCTCGACGTTTGCAATTTCTCAGCTCGTGTCTGCGAGACGGAAAGAGAATGACAGTGACGTTTGGTGGCTAGAGAAGCGCAAAGCCCCAGTGTTGCTGCGCCTGTGAAAGCGCTTCCAAGGAAGGGTGCTGGCTAGCAACAGCTTTCAGTGCTGGCACTTTTCATCTCTGAGCAATTGCTCCACGTTTGCAATTTCTCAGCTCGTGTCTACGAGACGGAAAGAGAATGACCGTGACGTTTGGTGGCTAGAGAAGCCCAGAGCCCCAGTGTTGCTGCGCCTGTGAAAGCGCTTCCAAGGAAGGGGGCTGGCTAGCAACAGCTTTCAGTGCTGGCACTTTTCATCTCTGAGCAATTGCTCGACGTTTGCAATTTCTCAGCTCGTGTCTACGAGACGGAAAGAGAATGGCCTTGGCGTTTGGTGGGTAGAGAAGCGCAAAGCCCCAGTGTTGCTGCGCCGGTGAAAGCGCTTCTAAGGAAGGGTGCTGGCTAGCAACAGCTTTCAGTGCTGGCACTTTTCATCTCTGAGCAATTGCTCGACGTTTGCAATTTCTCACCTGAGCTCTCTTTAGAGTGCGCGAGAGGATGAGCAGAAGATTAGGTGGCTAGAGAAGCCCAGAGCCCCAGTGTTCTTAGGCCTACAAAAGCGCTTCCAAGGAAGGGGGCTGGCTAGCAACAGCTTTCAGTGCTGGCACTTTTCATCTCTGAGCAATTGCTCGACGTTTGCAATTTCTCAGCTCGTGTCTACGAGACGGAAAGAGAATGACCGTGACGTTTGGTGGGTAGAGAAGCACAAAGCCCCAGTGTTGCTGCGCCTGTGAAAGCGCTTCCAAGGAAGGGTGCTGGCTAGCAAGAGCTTTCAGTGCTGGCACTTTTCATCTCTGAGCAATTGCTCGACGTTTGCAATTTCTCAGCTCGTGTCTACGAGACGGAAAGAGAAGGACCGTGACGTTTGGTGCGTATAGAAGCGCAAAGCCCCAGTGTTACTGCGCCTGTGAAAGCGCTTCCAAGGAAGGGTGCTGGCTAGCAACAGCTTTCAGTGCTGGCACTTTTCATCTCTGAGCAATTGCTCGACGTTTGCAATTTCTCACCTGAGCTCTCTTTAGAGTGCGCGAGAGGATGAGCAGAAGATTAGGTGGCTAGAGAAGCCCAGAGCCCCAGTGTTCTTAGGCCTACAAAAGCGCTTCCAAGGAAGGGTGCTGGTTAGCAACAGCTTTCAGTGCTGGCACTTTTCATCTCTGAGCAATTGCTCGACGTTTGCAATTTCTCAGCTCGTGTCTACGAGACGGAAAGAGAATGACCGTGACATTTGGTGGCTAGAGAAGGGCAATGCCCCAGTGTTCTTAGGCCTACAAAAGCGCTTCCAAGGAAGGGTGCTGGCTAGCAACAGCTTTCAGTGCTGGCACTTTTCATCTCTGAGCAATTGCTCGACGTTTGCAATTTCTCAGCTCGTGTCTGCGAGACGGAAAGAGAATGACCTTGGCGTTTGGTGCGTATAGAAGCGCAAAGCCCCAGTGTTGCTGCGCCTGTGAAAGCGCTTCCAAGGAAGGGTGCTGGCTAGCAACAGCTTTCAGTGCTGGCACTTTTCATCTCTGAGCAATTGCTCGACGTTTGCAATATCTCACCTGAGCTCTCTTTAGAGTGCGTGAGAGGATGAGCAGAAGATGAGGTGGCTAGAGAAGCCCAGAGCCCCAGTCTTCTTAGGCCTACAAAAGCGCTTCCAAGGAAGGGTGCTGGCTAGCAACAGCTTTCAGTGCTGGCACTTTTCATCTCTGAGCAATTGCTCGACGTTTGCAATTTCTCAGCTCGTGTCTACGAGACGCAAAGAGAAGGACCGTGACGTTTGGCGCGTATAGAAGCGCAAAGCCCCAGTGTTGCTGCGCCTGTGAAAGCGCTTCCAAGGAAGGGTGCTGGCTAGCAAGAGCTTTCAGTGCTGGCACTTTTCATCTCTGAGCAATTGCTCGACGTTTGCAATTTCTCAGCTCGTGTCTACGAGACGGAAAGGGAATGACCGTGACGTTTGGTGCGTATAGAAGCGCAAAGCCCCAGTGTTACTGCGCCTGTGAAAGCGCTTCCAAGGAAGGGGGCTGGCTAGCAACAGCTTTCAGTGCTGGCACTTTTCATCTCTGAGCAATTGCTGGACATTTGCAATTTCTCACCTGAGCTCTCTTTAGAGTGTGCGAGAGGATGAGCAGAAGATTAGGTGGCTAGAGAAGCCCAGAGCCCCAGTGTTCTTAGGCCTACAAAAGCGCTTCCAAGGAAGGGTGCTGGCTAGCAACAGCTTTCAGTGCTGGCACTTTTCATCTCTGAGCAATTGCTCGACGTTTGCAATTTCTCAGCTCGTGTCTACGAGACGGAAAGAGAATGACCGTGACGTTTGGTGGGTAGAGAAGCCCAGAGCCCAAGTGTTGCTGTGCCTGTGAAAGCGCTTCCAAGGAAGGGTGCTGGCTAGCAACAGCTTTCAGTGCTGGCACTTTTCATCTCTGAGCAATTGCTCGACGTTTGCAATTTCTCACCTGAGCTCTCTTTAGAGTGTGCGAGAGGATGAGCAGAAGATTAGGTGGCTAGAGAAGCCCAGAGCCCCAGTGTTCTTAGGCCTACAAAAGCGCTTCCAAGGAAGGGGGCTGGCTAGCAACAGCTTTCAGTGCTGGCACTTTTCATCTCTGAGCAATTGCTCGACGTTTGCAATTTCTCAGCTCGTGTCTACGAGACGGAAAGAGAATGACCGTGACGTTTGGTGGGTAGAGAAGCACAAAGCCCCAGTGTTGCTGCGCCTGTGAAAGCGCTTCCAAGGAAGGGTGCTGGCTAGCAAGAGCTTTCAGTGCTGGCACTTTTCATCTCTGAGCAATTGCTCGACGTTTGCAATTTCTCAGCTCGTGTCTACGAGACGGAAAGAGAAGGACCGTGACGTTTGGTGCGTATAGAAGCGCAAAGCCCCAGTGTTACTGCGCCTGTGAAAGCGCTTCCAAGGAAGGGTGCTGGCTAGCAACAGCTTTCAGTGCTGGCACTTTTCATCTCTGAGCAATTGCTCGACGTTTGCAATTTCTCACCTGAGCTCTCTTTAGAGTGCGCGAGAGGATGAGCAGAAGATTAGGTGGCTAGAGAAGCCCAGAGCCCCAGTGTTCTTAGGCCTACAAAAGCGCTTCCAAGGAAGGGGGCTGGCTAGCAACAGCTTTCAGTGCTGGCACTTTTCATCTCTGAGCAATTGCTCGACGTTTGCAATTTCTCAGCTCGTGTCTACGAGACGGAAAGAGAATGACCGTGACATTTGGTGGCTAGAGAAGGGCAATGCCCCAGTGTTCTTAGGCCTACAAAAGCGCTTCCAAGGAAGGGGGCTGGCTAGCAACAGCTTTCAGTGCTGGCACTTTTCATCTCTGAGCAATTGCTCGACGTTTGCAATTTCTCAGCTCGTGTCTGCGAGACGGAAAGAGAATGACCTTGGCGTTTGGTGCGTATAGAAGCGCAAAGCCCCAGTGTTGCTGCGCCTGTGAAAGCGCTTCCAAGGAAGGGTGCTGGCTAGCAACAGCTTTCAGTGCTGGCACTTTTCATCTCTGAGCAATTGCTCGATGTTTGCAATATCTCACCTGAGCTCTCTTTAGAGTGCGTGAGAGGATGAGCAGAAGATTAGGTGGCTAGAGAAGCCCAGAGCCCCAGTCTTCTTAGGCCTACAAAAGCGCTTCCAAGGAAGGGTGCTGGCTAGCAACAGCTTTCAGTGCTGGCACTTTTCATCTCTGAGCAATTGCTCGACGTTTGCAATTTCTCAGCTCGTGTCTACGAGACGCAAAGAGAAGGACCGTGACGTTTGGCGCGTATAGAAGCGCAAAGCCCCAGTGTTGCTGCGCCTGTGAAAGCGCTTCCAAGGAAGGGTGCTGGCTAGCAAGAGCTTTCAGTGCTGGCACTTTTCATCTCTGAGCAATTGCTCGACGTTTGCAATTTCTCAGCTCGTGTCTACGAGACGGAAAGGGAATGACCGTGACGTTTGGTGCGTATAGAAGCGCAAAGCCCCAGTGTTACTGCGCCTGTGAAAGCGCTTCCAAGGAAGGGGGCTGGCTAGCAACAGCTTTCAGTGCTGGCACTTTTCATCTCTGAGCAATTGCTGGACATTTGCAATTTCTCACCTGAGCTCTCTTTAGAGTGTGCGAGAGGATGAGCAGAAGATTAGGTGGCTAGAGAAGCCCAGAGCCCCAGTGTTCTTAGGCCTACAAAAGCGCTTCCAAGGAAGGGTGCTGGCTAGCAACAGCTTTCAGTGCTGGCACTTTTCATCTCTGAGCAATTGCTCGACGTTTGCAATTTCTCAGCTCGTGTCTACGAGACGGAAAGAGAATGACCGTGACGTTTGGTGGGTAGAGAAGCCCAGAGCCCAAGTGTTGCTGTGCCTGTGAAAGCGCTTCCAAGGAAGGGTGCTGGCTAGCAACAGCTTTCAGTGCTGGCACTTTTCATCTCTGAGCAATTGCTCGACGTTTGCAATTTCTCACCTGAGCTCTCTTTAGAGTGCGTGAGAGGATGAGCAGAAGATTAGGTGGCTAGAGAAGCCCAGAGCCCCAGTGATCTTAGGCCTACAAAAGCGCTTCCAAGGAAGGGTGCTGGCTAGCAACAGCTTTCAGTGCTGGCACTTTTCATCTCTGAGCAATTGCTCGACATTTGCAATTTCTCAGCTCGTGTCTACGAGACGGAAAGAGAAGGACCGTGACGTTTGGTGGCTAGAGAAGCGCAAAGCCCCAGTGTTGCTGCGCCTGTGAAAGCGCTTCCAAGGAAGGGGGCTGGCTAGCAACAGCTTTCAGTGCTGGCACTTTTCATCTCTGAGCAATTGCTCGACATTTGCAATTTCTCACCTGAGCTCTCTTTAGAGTGCGCGAGAGGATGAGCAGAAGATTAGGTGGCTAGAGAAGCCCAGAGCCCCAGTGTTCTAAGGGCTACAAAAGCACTTCCAAGGAAGGGGGCTGGCTAGCAACAGCTTTCAGTGCTGGCACTTTTCATCTCTGAGCAATTGCTCGACGTTTGCAATTTCTCAGCTCGTGTCTACGAGACGCAAAGAGAATGACCGTGACGTTTGGTGCGCATAGAAGCGCAAAGCCCCAGTGTTACTGCGCCTGTGAAAGCGCTTCCAAGGAAGGGTGCTGGCTAGCAACAGCTTTCAGTGCTGGCACTTTTCATCTCTGAGCAATTGCTCGACGTTTGCAATTTCTCACCTGAGCTCTCTTTAGAGTGCGCGAGAGGATGAGCAGAAGATTAGGCGGCTAGAGAAGCCCAGAGCCCCAGTGTTCTAAGGCCTACAAAAGCGCTTGCAAGGAAGGGTGCTGGCTAGCAAGAGCTTTCAGTGCTGGCACTTTTCATCTCTGAGCAATTGCTCGACGTTTGCAATTTCTCAGCTCGTGTCTACGAGACGGAAAGAGAAGGACCGTGACGTTTGGTGCGTATAGAAGCGCAAAGCCCCAGTGTTACTGCGCCTGTGAAAGCGCTTCCAAGGAAGGGTGCTGGCTAGCAAGAGCTTTCAGTGCTGGCACTTTTCATCTCTGAGCAATTGCTCGACGTTTGCAATTTCTCAGCTCGTGTCTACGAGACGGAAAGAGAATGACCGTGACGTTTGGTGGCTAGAGAAGCGCAAAGCCCCAGTGTTACTGCGCCTGTGAAAGCGCTTCCAAGGAAGGGTGCTGGCTAGCAAGAGCTTTCAGTGCTGGCACTTTTCATCTCTGAGCAATTGCTCGACGTTTGCAATTTCTCACCTGAGCTCTCTTTAGAGTGCGCGAGAGGATGAGCAGAAGATTAGGCGGCTAGAGAAGCCCAGAGCCCCAGTGTTCTAAGGCCTACAAAAGCGCTTGCAAGGAAGGGTGCTGGCTAGCAACAGCTTCCAGTGCTGGCACTTTTCATCTCTGAGCAGTTGCTCGACGTTTGCAATTTCTCAGCTCGTGTCTACGAGACGGAAAGAGAATGACCGTGACGTTTGGTGGGTAGAAAGCGAAAAGCCCCAGTGTTGCTGCGCCTGTGAAAGCGCTTCCAAGGAAGGGTGCTGGCTAGCAACAGCTTTCAGTGCTGGCACTTTTCATCTCTGAGCAATTGCTGGACGTTTGCAATTTCTCAGCTCGTGTCTACGAGACGGAAAGAGAATGACCGTGACGTTTGGTGGGTAGAAAGCGCAAAGCCCCAGTCTTACTGCGCCTGTGAAAGCGCTTCCAAGGAAGGGTGCTGGCTAGCAAGAGCTTTCAGTGCTGGCACTTTTCATCTCTGAGCAATTGCTGGACTTTTGCAATTTCTCAGCTCGTGTCTACGAGACGGAAAGAGAATGACCGTGACGTTTGGTGCGCATAGCAGCGCAAAGCCCCAGTGTTACTGCGCCTGTGAAAGCGCTTCCAAGGAAGGGTGCTGGCTAGCAAGAGCTTTCAGTGCTGGCACTTTTCATCTCTGAGCAATTGCTCGACGTTTGCAATTTCTCACCTGAGCTCTCTTTAGAGTGCGCGAGAGGATGAGCAGAAGATTAGGTGGCTAGAGAAGCCCAGAGCCCCAGTGTTCTAAGGTCTACAAAAGCATTTCCAAGGAAGGGTGCTGGCTAGCAAGAGCTTTCAGTGCTGGCACTTTTCATCTCTGGCAATTGCTGGACGTTTGCAATTTCTCAGCTCGTGTCTACGAGACGCAAAGAGAATGACCGTGACGTTTGGTGGGTAGAGAAGCACAAAGCCCCAGTGTTGCTGCGCCTGTGAAAGCGCTTCCAAGGAAGGGTGCTGGCTAGCAACAGCTTTCAGTGCTGGCACTTTTCATCTCTGAGCAATTGCTCGACGTTTGCAATTTCTCACCTGAGCTCTCTTTAGAGTGCGCGAGAGGATGAGCAGAAGATTAGGTGGCTAGAGAAGCCCAGAGCCCCAGTGTTCTTAGGCCTACAAAAGCGCTTCCAAGGAAGGGGGCTGGCTAGCAACAGCTTTCAGTGCTGGCACTTTTCATCTCTGAGCAATTGCTCGACGTTTGCAATTTCTCAGCTCGTGTCTACGAGACGCAAAGAGAATGACCGTGACGTTTGGTGCGCATAGAAGCGCAAAGCCCCAGTGTTACTGCGCCTGTGAAAGCGCTTCCAAAGAAGGGTGCTGGCTAGCAAGAGCTTTCAGTGCTGGCACTTTTCATCTCTGAGCAATTGCTCGACGTTTGCAATTTCTCAGCTCGTGTCTACGAGACGCAAAGAGAATGACCGTGACGTTTGGTGCGTAGAGAAGCACAAAGCCCCAGTGTTGCTGCGCCTGTGAAAGCGCTTCCAAGGAAGGGTGCTGGCTAGCAACAGCTTTCAGTGCTGGCACTTTTCATCTCTGAGCAATTGCTCGACGTTTGCAATTTCTCACCTGAGCTCTCTTTAGAGTGCGCGAGAGGATGAGCAGAAGATTAGGTGGCTAGAGAAGCCCAGAGCCCCAGTGTTCTTAGGCCTACAAAAGCGCTTCCAAGGAAGGGGGCTGGCTAGCAAGAGCTTTCAGTGCTGGCACTTTTCATCTCTGAGCAATTGCTCGACGTTTGCAATTTCTCAGCTCGTGTCTACGAGACGCAAAGAGAATGACCGTGACGTTTGGTGGGTAGAAAGCGCAAAGCCCCAGTGTTGCTGCGCCTGTGAAAGCGCTTCCAAGGAAGGGTGCTGGCTAGCAACAGCTTTCAGTGCTGGCACTTTTCATCTCTGAGCAATTGCTCGACGTTTGCAATTTCTCAGCTCGTGTCTACGAGACGCAAAGAGAATGACCGTGACGTTTGGTGGCTAGAGAAGCGCAAAGCCCCAGTGTTACTGCGCCTGTGAAAGCGCTTCCAAGGAAGGGTGCTGGCTAGCAACAGCTTTCAGTGCTGGCACTTTTCATCTCTGAGCAATTGCTGGACGTTTGCAATTTCTCAGCTCGTGTCTACGAGACGCAAAGAGAATGACCGTGACGTTTGGTGGCTAGAGAAGCGCAAAGCCCCAGTGTTACTGCGCCTGTGAAAGCGCTTCCAAGGAAGGGTGCTGGCTAGCAAGAGCTTTCAGTGCTGGCACTTTTCATCTCTGAGCAATTGCTCGACGTTTGCAATTTCTCAGCTCGTGTCTACGAGACGGAAAGAGAATGACCGTGACGTTTGGTGGATAGAGAAGAGCAAAGCCCCAGTGTTGCTGCGCCTGTGAAAGCGCTTCCAAGGAAGGGTGCTGGCTAGCAAGAGCTTTCAGTGCTGGCACTTTTCATCTCTGAGCAATTGCTCGACGTTTGCAATTTCTCAGCTCGTGTCTACGAGACGCAAAGAGAATGACCGTGACGTTTGGTGCACATAGAAGCGCAAAGCCCCAGTGTTACTGCGCCTGTGAAAGCGCTTCCAAGGAAGGGTGCTGGCTAGCAACAGCTTTCAGTGCTGGCACTTTTCATCTCTGAGCAATTGCTCGACGTTTGCAATTTCTCACCTGAGCTCTCTTTAGAGTGCGCGAGAGGATGAGCAGAAGATTAGGTGGCTAGAGAAGCCCAGAACCCCAGTGTTCTAAGCTCTACAAAAGCATTTCCAAGGAAGGGTGCTGGCTAGCAAGAGCTTTCAGTGCTGGCACTTTTCATCTCTGAGCAATTGCTCGACGTTTGCAATTTCTCTGCTCGTGTCTACGAGACGGAAAGAGAATGACCGTGACGTTTGGTGGGTAGAGAAGCGCAAAGCCCCAGTGTTGCTGCGCCTGTGAAAGCGCTTCCAAGGAAGGGTGCTGGCTAGCAACAGCTTTCAGTGCTGGCACTTTTCATCTCTGAGCAATTGCTCGACGTTTGCAATTTCTCACCTGAGCTCTCTTTAGAGTGCGCGAGAGGATGAGCAGAAGATTAGGTGGCTAGAGAAGCCCAGAGCCCCAGTGTTCTTAGGCCTACAAAAGCGCTTCCAAGGAAGGGTGCTGGCTAGCAACAGCTTTCAGTGCTGGCACTTTTCATCTCTGAGCAATTGCTCGACGTTTGCAATTTCTCAGCTCGTGTCTACAAGACGGAAAGGGAATGACAGTGACGTTTGGTGGCTAGAGAAGCGCAAAGCCCCAGTGTTACTGCGCCTGTGAAAGCGCTTCCAAGGAAGGGTGCTGGCTAGCAAGAGCTTTCAGTGCTGGCACTTTTCATCTCTGAGCAATTGCTCGACGTTTGCAATTTCTCAGCTCGTGTCTACGAGACGCAAAGAGAATGACCGTGACGTTTGGTGGGTAGAGAAGCGCAAAGCCCCAGTGTTGCTGCGCCTGTGAAAGCGCTTCCAAGGAAGGGGGCTGGCTAGCAACAGCTTTCAGTGCTGGCACTTTTCATCTCTGAGCAATTGCTCGATGTTTGCAATTTCTCACCTGAGCTCTCTTTAGAGTGCGTGAGAGGATGAGCAGAAGATTAGGTGGCTAGAGAAGCCCAGAGCCCCAGTGTTCTTAGGCCTACAAAAGCGCTTCCAAGGAAGGGGGCTGGCTAGCAACAGCTTTCAGTGCTGGCACTTTTCATCTCTGAGCAATTGCTCGACGTTTGCAATTTCTCAGCTCGTGTCTACGAGACGCAAAGAGAATGACCGTGACGTTTGGTGCGCATAGAAGCGCAAAGCCCCAGTGTTACTGCGCCTGTGAAAGCGCTTCCAAGGAAGGGTGCTGGCTAGCAAGAGCTTTCAGTGCTGGCACTTTTCATCTCTGAGCAATTGCTCGACGTTTGCAATTTCTCACCTGAGCTCTCTTTAGAGTGCGCGAGAGGATGAGCAGAAGATTAGGTGGCTAGAGAAGCCCAGAGCCCCAGTGTTCTAAGCTCTACAAAAGCATTTCCAAGGAAGGGTGCTGGCTAGCAAGAGCTTTCAGTGCTGGCACTTTTCATCTCTGAGCAATTGCTCGACGTTTGCAATTTCTCAGCTCGTGTCTACGAGACGCAAAGAGAATGACCGTGACGTTTGGTGGGTAGAGAAGCGCAAAGCCCCAGTCTTACTGCGCCTGTGAAAGCGCTTCCAAGGAAGGGTGCTGGCTAGCAACAGCTTTCAGTGCTGGCACTTTTCATCTCTGAGCAATTGCTCGACGTTTGCAATTTCTCACCTGAGCTCTCTTTAGAGTGCGTGAGAGGATGAGCAGAAGATTAGGTGGCTAGAGAAGCCCAGAGCCCCAGTGTTCTTAGGCCTACAAAAGCGCTTCCAAGGAAGGGTGCTGGCTAGCAACAGCTTTCAGTGCTGGCACTTTTCATCTCTGAGCAATTGCTCGACGTTTGCAATTTCTCAGCTCGTGTCTACAAGACGGAAAGAGAATGACAGTGACGTTTGGTGGCTAGAGAAGCGCAAAGCCCCAGTGTTACTGCGCCTGTGAAAGCGCTTCCAAGGAAGGGTGCTGGCTAGCAACAGCTTTCAGTGCTGGCACTTTTCATCTCTGAGCAATTGCTCGACGTTTGCAATTTCTCAGCTCGTGTCTACGAGACGCAAAGAGAATGACCGTGACGTTTGGTGGCTAGAGAAGAGCAAAGCCCCAGTCTTACTGCGCCTGTGAAAGCGCTTCCAAGGAAGGGTGCTGGCTAGCAACAGCTTTCAGTGCTGGCACTTTTCATCTCTGAGCAATTGCTCGACGTTTGCAATTTCTCACCTGAGCTCTCTTTAGAGTGCGCGAGAGGATGAGCAGAAGATTAGGTGGCTAGAGAAGCCCAGAGCCCCAGTGTTCTTAGGCCTACAAAAGCGCTTCCAAGGAAGGGGGCTGGCTAGCAACAGCTTTCAGTGCTGGCACTTTTCATCTCTGAGCAATTGCTCGACGTTTGCAATTTCTCAGCTCGTGTCTACGAGACGCAAAGAGAATGACCGTGACGTTTGGTGGCTAGAAAGCGCAAAGCCCCAGTGTTGCTGCGCCTGTGAAAGCGCTTCCAAGGAAGGGTGCTGGCTAGCAAGAGCTTTCAGTGCTGGCACTTTTCATCTCTGAGCAATTGCTCGACGTTTGCAATTTCTCAGCTCGTGTCTACGAGACGGAAAGAGAATGACCGTGACGTTTGGTGGGTAGAGAAGCGCAAAGCCCCAGTGTTACTGCGCCTGTGAAAGCGCTTCCAAGGAAGGGGGCTGGCTAGCAACAGCTTTCAGTGCTGGCACTTTTCATCTCTGAGCAATTGCTGGACGTTTGCAATTTCTCAGCTCGTGTCTACGAGACGGAAAGAGAATGACCGTGACGTTTGGTGCGCATAGAAGCGCAAAGCCCCAGTGTTACTGCGCCTGTGAAAGCGCTTCCAAGGAAGGGTGCTGGCTAGCAAGAGCTTTCAGTGCTGGCACTTTTCATCTCTGAGCAATTGCTCGACGTTTGCAATTTCTCAGCTCGTGTCTACGAGACGCAAAGAGAATGACCGTGACGTTTGGTGGATAGAGAAGAGCAAAGCCCCAGTGTTGCTGCGCCTGTGAAAGCGCTTCCAAGGAAGGGTGCTGGCTAGCAACAGCTTTCAGTGCTGGCACTTTTCATCTCTGAGCAATTGCTCGACGCTTGCAATTTCTCAGCTCGTGTCTACGAGACGCAAAGAGAATGACCGTGACGTTTGGTGCGCATAGAAGCGCAAAGCCCCAGTGTTACTGCGCCTGTGAAAGCGCTTCCAAGGAAGGGTGCTGGCTAGCAACAGCTTTCAGTGCTGGCACTTTTCATCTCTGAGCAATTGCTCGACTTTTGCAATTTCTCACCTGAGCTCTCTTTAGAGTGCGCGAGAGGATGAGCAGAAGATTAGGTGGCTAGAGAAGCCCAGAGCCCCAGTGTTCTTAGGCCTACAAAAGCGCTTCCAAGGAAGGGGGCTGGCTAGCAAGAGCTTTCAGTGCTGGCACTTTTCATCTCTGAGCAATTGCTCGACGTTTGCAATTTCTCAGCTCGTGTCTACAAGACGGAAAGAGAATGACAGTGACGTTTGGTGGCTAGAGAAGCGCAAAGCCCCAGTCTTACTGCGCCTGTGAAAGCGCTTCCAAGGAAGGGTGCTGGCTAGCAAGAGCTTTCAGTGCTGGCACTTTTCATCTCTGAGCAATTGCTCGACGTTTGCAATTTCTCAGCTCGTGTCTACGAGACGCAAAGAGAATGACCGTGACGTTTGGTGGGTAGAGAAGCGCAAAGCCCCAGTGTTGCTGCGCCTGTGAAAGCGCTTCCAAGGAAGGGTGCTGGCTAGCAACAGCTTTCAGTGCTGGCACTTTTCATCTCTGAGCAATTGCTCGACGTTTGCAATTTCTCACCTGAGCTCTCTTTAGAGTGCGTGAGAGGATGAGCAGAAGATTAGGTGGCTAGAGAAGCCCAGAGCCCCAGTGTTCTTAGGCCTACAAAAGCGCTTCCAAGGAAGGGGGCTGGCTAGCAACAGCTTTCAGTGCTGGCACTTTTCATCTCTGAGCAATTGCTCGACGTTTGCAATTTCTCAGCTCGTGTCTACGAGACGCAAAGAGAATGACCGTGACGTTTGGTGCGCATAGAAGCGCAAAGCCCCAGTGTTACTGCGCCTGTGAAAGCGCTTCCAAGGAAGGGTGCTGGCTAGCAAGAGCTTTCAGTGCTGGCACTTTTCATCTCTGAGCAATTGCTCGACGTTTGCAATTTCTCACCTGAGCTCTCTTTAGAGTGCGCGAGAGGATGAGCAGAAGGTTAGGTGGCTAGAGAAGCCCAGAGCCCCAGTGTTCTAAGCTCTACAAAAGCATTTCCAAGGAAGGGTGCTGGCTAGCAAGAGCTTTCAGTGCTGGCACTTTTCATCTCTGAGCAATTGCTCGACGTTTGCAATTTCTCAGCTCGTGTCTACCAGACGGAAAGAGAATGACCGTGACGTTTGGTGGGTAGAAAGCGCAAAGCCCCAGTGTTGCTGCGCCTGTGAAAGCGCTTCCAAGGAAGGGTGCTGGCTAGCAACAGCTTTCAGTGCTGGCACTTTTCATCTCTGAGCAATTGCTGGACGTTTGCAATTTCTCAGCTCGTGTCTACGAGACGGAAAGAGAATGACCGTGACGTTTGGTGGCTAGAGAAGCGCAAAGCCCCAGTGTTACTGCGCCTGTGAAAGCGCTTCCAAGGAAGGGTGCTGGCTAGCAACAGCTTTCAGTGCTGGCACTTTTCATCTCTGAGCAATTGCTCGACGTTTGCAATTTCTCAGCTCGTGTCTACGAGACGCAAAGAGAATGACCGTGACGTTTGGTGGGTAGAGAAGAGCAAAGCCCCAGTGTTGCTGCGCCTGTGAAAGCGCTTCCAAGGAAGGGTGCTGGCTAGCAACAGCTTTCAGTGCTGGCACTTTTCATCTCTGAGCAATTGCTCGACGTTTGCAATTTCTCAGCTCGTGTCTACCAGACGGAAAGAGAATGACCGTGACGTTTGGTGGGTAGAAAGCGCAAAGCCCCAGTGTTACTGCGCCTGTGAAAGCGCTTCCAAGGAAGGGTGCTGGCTAGCAAGAGCTTTCAGTGCTGGCACTTTTCATCTCTGAGCAATTGCTCGACGTTTGCAATTTCTCAGCTCGTGTCTACGAGACGGAAAGAGAATGACCGTGACGTTTGCTGGGTAGAGAAGCACAAAGCCCCAGTGTTGCTGCGCCTGTGAAAGCGCTTCCAAGGAAGGGTGCTGGCTAGCAACAGCTTTCAGTGCTGGCACTTTTCATCTCTGAGCAATTGCTCGACGTTTGCAATTTCTCACCTGAGCTCTCTTTAGAGTGCGCGAGAGGATGAGCAGAAGATTAGGTGGCTAGAGAAGCCCAGAGCCCCAGTCTTCTTAGGCCTACAAAAGCGCTTCCAAGGAAGGGGGCTGGCTAGCAACAGCTTTCAGTGCTGGCACTTTTCATCTCTGAGCAATTGCTCGACGTTTGCAATTTCTCAGCTCGTGTCTACGAGACGCAAAGAGAATGACCGTGACGTTTGGTGGCTAGAAAGCGCAAAGCCCCAGTGTTGCTGCGCCTGTGAAAGCGCTTCCAAGGAAGGGGGCTGGCTAGCAAGAGCTTTCAGTGCTGGCACTTTTCATCTCTGAGCAATTGCTCGACGTTTGCAATTTCTCAGCTCGTGTCTACGAGACGGAAAGAGAATGACCGTGACGTTTGGTGGGCATAGAAGCGCAAAGCCCCAGTGTTGCTGCGCCTGTGAAAGCGCTTCCAAGGAAGGGTGCTGGCTAGCAACAGCTTTCAGTGCTGGCACTTTTCATCTCTGAGCAATTGCTGGACGTTTGCAATTTCTCAGCTCGTGTCTACGAGACGCAAAGAGAATGACCGTGACGTTTGGTGGCTAGAGAAGAGCAAAGCCCCAGTGTTGCTGCGCCTGTGAAAGCGCTTCCAAGGAAGGGTGCTGGCTAGCAACAGCTTTCAGTGCTGGCACTTTTCATCTCTGAGCAATTGCTCGACGTTTGCAATTTCTCAGCTCGTGTCTACGAGACGCAAAGAGAATGACCGTGACGTTTGGTGCGCATAGAAGCGCAAAGCCCCAGTGTTACTGCGCCTGTGAAAGCGCTTCCAAGGAAGGGTGCTGGCTAGCAAGAGCTTTCAGTGCTGGCACTTTTCATCTCTGAGCAATTGCTCGACGTTTGCAATTTCTCACCTGAGCTCTCTTTAGAGTGCGCGAGAGGATGAGCAGAAGATTAGGTGGCTAGAGAAGCCCAGAGCCCCAGTGTTCTAAGCTCTACAATAGCATTTCCAAGGAAGGGTGCTGGCTAGCAAGAGCTTTCAGTGCTGGCACTTTTCATCTCTGAGCAATTGCTCGACGTTTGCAATTTCTCTGCTCGTGTCTACGACACGGAAAGAGAATGACCGTGACGTTGGGTGGGTAGAGAAGCGCAAAGCCCCAGTCTTACTGCGCCTGTGAAAGCGCTTCCAAGGAAGGGTGCTGGCTAGCAACAGCTTTCAGTGCTGGCACTTTTCATCTCTGAGCAATTGCTCGACGTTTGCAATTTCTCACCTGAGCTCTCTTTAGAGTGCGCGAGAGGATGAGCAGAATAGTAGGTGGCTAGAGAAGCCCAGAGCCCCAGTGTTCTTAGGCCTACAAAAGCGCTTCCAAGGAAGGGGGCTGGCTAGCAACAGCTTTCAGTGCTGGCACTTTTCATCTCTGAGCAATTGCTCGACGTTTGCAATTTCTCAGCTCGTGTCTACGAGACGGAAAGAGAATGACCGTGACGTTTGGTGGCTAGAGAAGCGCAAAGCCCCAGTGTTACTGCGCCTGTGAAAGCGCTTCCAAGGAAGGGTGCTGGCTAGCAAGAGCTTTCAGTGCTGGCACTTTTCATCTCTGAGCAATTGCTCGACGTTTGCAATTTCTCAGCTCGTGTCTACGAGACGCAAAGAGAATGACCGTGACGTTTGGTGGGTAGAGAAGCGCAAAGCCCCAGTGTTACTGCGCCTGTGAAAGCGCTTCCAAGGAAGGGGGCTGGCTAGCAAGAGCTTTCAGTGCTGGCACTTTTCATCTCTGAGCAATTGCTCGACGTTTGCAATTTCTCACCTGAGCTCTCTTTAGAGTGCGCGAGAGGATGAGCAGAAGATTAGGTGGCTAGAGAAGCCCAGAGCCCCAGTGTTCTAAGCTCTACAAAAGCATTTCCAAGGAAGGGTGCTGGCTAGCAACAGCTTTCAGTGCTGGCACTTTTCATCTCTGAGCAATTGCTCGACGTTTGCAATTTCTCAGCTCGTGTCTACGAGACGCAAAGAGAATGACCGTGACGTTTGGTGGGTAGAGAAGCGCAAAGCCCCAGTGTTGCTGCGCCTGTGAAAGCGCTTCCAAGGAAGGGTGCTGGCTAGCAACAGCTTTCAGTGCTGGCACTTTTCATCTCTGAGCAATTGCTCGACGTTTGCAATTTCTCACCTGAGCTCTCTTTAGAGTGCGCGAGAGGATGAGCAGAAGATTAGGTGGCTAGAGAAGCCCAGAGCCCCAGTGTTCTTAGGCCTACAAAAGCGCTTCCAAGGAAGGGGGCTGGCTAGCAACAGCTTTCAGTGCTGGCACTTTTCATCTCTGAGCAATTGCTCGACGTTTGCAATTTCTCAGCTCGTGTCTACAAGACGGAAAGAGAATGACCGTGACGTTTGGTGGCTAGAGAAGCGCAAAGCCCCAGTCTTACTGCGCCTGTGAAAGCGCTTCCAAGGAAGGGTGCTGGCTAGCAAGAGCTTTCAGTGCTGGCACTTTTCATCTCTGAGCAATTGCTCGACGTTTGCATTTTCTCAGCTCGTGTCTACGAGACGCAAAGAGAATGACCGTGACGTTTGGTGGGTAGAGAAGCGCAAAGCCCCAGTGTTGCTGTGCCTGTGAAAGCGCTTCCAAGGAAGGGTGCTGGCTAGCAACAGCTTTCAGTGCTGGCACTTTTCATCTCTGAGCAATTGCTCGACGTTTGCAATTTCTCACCTGAGCTCTCTTTAGAGTGCGTGAGAGGATGAGCAGAAGATTAGGTGGCTAGAGAAGCCCAGAGCCCCAGTGTTCTAAGCTCTACAAAAGCATTTCCAAGGAAGGGTGCTGGCTAGCAAGAGCTTTCAGTGCTGGCACTTTTCATCTCTGAGCAATTGCTCGACGTTTGCAATTTCTCAGCTCGTGTCTGCGAGACGCAAAGAGAATGACCGTGACGTTTGGTGGCTAGAGAAGCGCAAAGCCCCAGTCTTACTGCACCTGTGAAAGCGCTTCCAAGGAAGGGTGCTGGCTAGCAACAGCTTTCAGTGCTGGCACTTTTCATCTCTGAGCAATTGCTCGACGTTTGCAATTTCTCAGCTCGTGTCTACGAGACGCAAAGAGAATGACCGTGACGTTTGGTGGCTAGAGAAGAGCAAAGCCCCAGTGTTGCTGCGCCTGTGAAAGCGCTTCCAAGGAAGGGTGCTGGCTAGCAACAGCTTTCAGTGCTGGCACTTTTCATCTCTGAGCAATTGCTCGACGTTTGCAATTTCTCAGCTCGTGTCTACGAGACGGAAAGAGAATGACCATGACGTTTGGTGCACATAGAAGCGCAAAGCCCCAGTGTTGCTGCGCCTGTGAAAGCGCTTCCAAGGAAGGGTGCTGGCTAGCAACAGCTTTCAGTGCTGGCACTTTTCATCTCTGAGCAATTGCTCGACGTTTGCAATTTTTCACCTGAGCTCTCTTTAGAGTGCGCGAGAGGATGAGCAGAAGATTAGGTGGCTAGAGAAGCCCAGAGCCCCAGTGTTCTTAGGCCTACAAAAGCGCTTCCAAGGAAGGGGGCTGGCTAGCAACAGCTTTCAGTGCTGGCACTTTTCATCTCTGAGCAATTGCTCGACGTTTGCAATTTCTCAGCTCGTGTCTACGAGACGCAAAGAGAATGACCGTGACGTTTGGTGCGTATAAAAGCGCAAAGCCCCAGTGTTGCTGCGCCTGTGAAAGCGCTTCCAAGGAAGGGTGCTGGCTAGCAAGAGCTTTCAGTGCTGGCACTTTTCATGTCTGAGCAATTGCTCGACGTTTGCAATTTTTCACCTGAGCTCTCTTTAGAGTGTGCGAGAGGATGAGCAGAAGATTAGGTGGCTAGAGAAGCCCAGAGCCCCAGTGTTCTAAGGGCTACAAAAGCGCTTCCAAGGAAGGGGGCTGGCTAGCAACAGCTTTCAGTGCTGGCACTTTTCATCTCTGAGCAATTGCTCGACGTTTGCAATTTCTCAGCTCGTGTCTACGAGACGGAAAGAGAATGACCGTGACGTTTGGTGCGTATAGAAGAGCAAAGCCCCAGTGTTGCTGCGCCTGTGAAAGCGCTTCCAAGGAAGGGTGCTGGCTAGCAAGAGCTTTCAGTGCTGGCACTTTTCATGTCTGAGCAATTGCTCGACGTTTGCAATTTCTCACCTGAGCTCTCTTTAGAGTGTGCGAGAGGATGAGCACAAGATTAGGTGGCTAGAGAAGCCCAGAGCCCCAGTCTTCTTAGGCCTACAAAAGCGCTTCCAAGGAAGGGTGCTGGCTAGCAAGAGCTTTCAGTGCTGGCACTTTTCATCTCTGAGCAATTGCTCGACGTTTGCAATTTCTCAGCTCGTGTCTACAAGACGGAAAGAGAATGACAGTGACGTTTGGTGGGTAGAGAAGCGCAAAGCCCCAGTGTTGCTGCGCCTGTGAAAGCGCTTCCAAGGAAGGGTGCTGGCTAGCAACAGCTTTCAGTGCTGGCACTTTTCATCTCTGAGCAATTGCTCGACGTTTGCAATTTCTCAGCTCGTGTCTACGACATGGAAAGAGAATGACCGTGACGTTTGGTGGCTAGAGAAGAGCAAAGCCCCAGTGTTGCTGCGCCTGTGAAAGCGCTTCCAAGGAAGGGTGCTGGCTAGCAAGAGCTTTCAGTGCTGGCACTTTTCATCTCTGAGCAATTGCTCGACGTTTGCAATTTCTCACCTGAGCTCTCTTTAGAGTGCGCGAGAGGATGAGCAGAAGATGAGGTGGCTAGAGAAGCCCAGAGCCCCAGTGTTCTTAGGCCTACAAAAGCGCTTCCAAGGAAGGGGGCTGGCTAGCAACAGCTTTCAGTGCTGGCACTTTTCATCTCTGAGCAATTGCTCGACGTTTGCAATTTCTCAGCTCGTGTCTACGAGACGCAAAGAGAATGACCGTGACGTTTGGTGCGTATAGAAGCGCAAAGCCCCAGTGTTGCTGCGCCTGTGAAAGCGCTTCCAAGGAAGGGTGCTGGCTAGCAACAGCTTTCAGTGCTGGCACTTTTCATCTCTGAGCAATTGGTGGACGTTTGCAATTTCTCACCTGAGCTCTCTTTAGAGTGCGCGAGAGGATGAGCAGAAGATTAGGTGGCTAGAGAAGCCCAGAGCCCCAGTGTTCTAAGGTCTACAAAAGCGCTTCCAAGGAAGGGGGCTGGCTAGCAACAGCTTTCAGTGCTGGCACTTTTCATCTCTGAGCAATTGCTCGACGTTTGCAATTTCTCAGCTCGTGTCTACGAGACGGAAAGAGAATGACCGTGACGTTTGGTGGCTAGAGAAGCGCAAAGCCCCAGTGTTACTGCGCCTGTGAAAGCGCTTCCAAGGAAGGGTGCTGGCTAGCAAGAGCTTTCAGTGCTGGCACTTTTCATCTCTGAGCAATTGCTCGACGTTTGCAATTTCTCACCTGAGCTCTCTTTAGAGTGCGCGAGAGGATGAGCAGAAGATTAGGTGGCTAGAGAAGCCCAGAGCCCCAGTGTTCTTAGGCCTACAAAAGCGCTTCCAAGGAAGGGGGCTGGCTAGCAAGAGCTTTCAGTGCTGGCACTTTTCATCTCTGAGCAATTGCTCGACGTTTACAATTTCTCAGCTCGTGTCTACGAGACGCAAAGAGAATGACCGTGACGTTTGGTGTGTATAAAAGCGCAAAGCCCCAGTGTTGCTGCGCCTGTGAAAGCGCTTTCAAGGAAGGGTGCTGGCTAGCAAGAGCTTTCAGTGCTGGCACTTTTCATCTCTGAGCAATTGCTCGACGTTTGCAATTTTTCACCTGAGCTCTCTTTAGAGTGTGCGAGAGGATGAGCAGAAGATTAGGTGGCTAGAGAAGCCCAGAGCCCCAGTGTTCTAAGGTCTACAAAAGCGCTTCCAAGGAAGGGTGCTGGCTAGCAACAGCTTTCAGTGCTGGCACTTTTCATCTCTGAGCAATTGCTCGACGTTTGCAATTTCTCAGCCCGTGTCTATGAGACGGAAAGAGAAGGACCGTGACGTTTGGTGGCTAGAGAAGCGCAAAGCCCCAGTGTTGCTGCGCCTGTGAAAGCGCTTCCAAGGAAGGGGGCTGGCTAGCAAGAGCTTTCAGTGCTGGCACTTTTCATCTCTGAGCAATTGCTCGACGTTTGCAATTTCTCAGCTAGTGTCTAGGAGACGGAAAGAGAATGACCGTGACGTTTGGTGCGCATAGAAGCGCAAAGCCCCAGTCTTACTGCGCCTGTGAAAGCGCTTCCAAGGAAGGGTGCTGGCTAGCAACAGCTTTCAATGCTGGCACTTTTCATCTCTGAGCAATTGGTGGATGTTTGCAATTTCTCACCTGAGCTCTCTTTAGAGTGCGCGAGAGGATGAGCAGAAGATTAGGTGGCTAGAGAAGCCCAGAGCCCCAGTGTTCTTAGGCCTACAAAAGCGCTTCCAAGGAAGGGGGCTGGCTAGCAACAGCTTTCAGTGCTGGCACTTTTCATCTCTGAGCAATTGCTCGACGTTTGCAATTTCTCAGCTCGTGTCTACGAGACGGAAAGAGAGTGTCCGTGACGTTTGGTGCGTATAGAAGCGCAAAGCCCCAGTGTTGCTGCGCCTGTGAAAGCGCTTCCAAGGAAGGGGGCTGGCTAGCAAGAGCTTTCAGTGCTGGCACTTTTCATCTCTGAGCAATTGCTCGACGTTTGCAATTTCTCACCTGAGCTCTCTTTAGAGTGCGCGAGAGGATGAGCAGAAGATTAGGTGGCTAGAGAAGCCCAGAGCCCCAGTGTTCTTAGGCCTACAAAAGCGCTTCCAAGGAAGGGGGCTGGCTAGCAAGAGCTTTCAGTGCTGGCACTTTTCATCTCTGAGCAATTGCTCGACGTTTGCAATTTCTCAGCTCGTGTCTACGAGACGGAAAGAATGACCGTGATGTTCGGTGGCTAGAGAAGCGCAAAGCCCCAGTGTTGCTGCGCCTGTGAAAGCGCTTCCAAGGAAGGGTGCTGGCTAGGAAGAGCTTTCAGTGCTGGCACTTTTCATCTCTGAGCAATTGCTCGACGTTTGCAATTTCTCACCTGAGCTCTCTTTAGAGTGCGCGAGAGGATGAGCAGAAGATTAGGTGGCTAGAGAAGCCCAGAGCCCCAGTGTTCTTAGGCCTACAAAAGCGCTTCCAAGGAAGGGGGCTGGCTAGCAACAGCTTTCAGTGCTGGCACTTTTCATCTCTGAGCAATTGCTCGATGTTTGCAATTTCTCAGCTCGTGTCTACGAGACGGAAAGAGAATGACCGTGACGTTTGGTGGCTAGAGAAGCGCAAAGCCCCAGTCTTACTGCGCCTGTGAAAGCGCTTCCAAGGAAGGGTGCTGGCTAGCAAGAGCTTTCAGTGCTGGCACTTTTCATCTCTGAGCAATTGCTCGACGTTTGCAATTTCTCAGCTCGTGTCTACGAGACGGAAAGAGAAGGACCGTGACGTTTCGTGCGCATAGAAGCGCAAAGCCCCAGTGTTACTGCGCCTGTGAAAGCGCTTCCAAGGAAGGGTGCTGGCTAGCAAGAGCTTTCAGTGCTGGCACTTTTCATCTCTGAGCAATTGCTCGACGTTTGCAATTTCTCACCTGAGCTCTCTTTAGAGTGCGCGAGAGGATGAGCAGAAGATGAGGTGGCTAGAGAAGCCCAGAGCCCCAGTGTTCTTAGGCCTACAAAAGCGCTTCCAAGGAAGGGTGCTGGCTAGCAACAGCTTTCAGTGCTGGCACTTTTCATCTCTGAGCAATTGCTCGACGTTTGCAATTTCTCAGCTCGTGTCTACGAGACGCAAAGAGAATGACCGTGACGTTTGGTGCGTATAGAAGCGCAAAGCCCCAGTGTTGCTGCGCCTGTGAAAGCGCTTCCAAGGAAGGGTGCTGGCTAGCAACAGCTTTCAGTGCTGGCACTTTTCATCTCTGAGCAATTGGTGGATGTTTGCAATTTCTCACCTGAGCTCTCTTTAGAGTGCGCGAGAGGATGAGCAGAAGATTAGGTGGCTAGAGAAGCCCAGAGCCCCAGTGTTCTTAGGCCTACAAAAGCGCTTCCAAGGAAGGGGGCTGGCTAGCAACAGCTTTCAGTGCTGGCACTTTTCATCTCTGAGCAATTGCTCCACGTTTGCAATTTCTCAGCTTGTGTCTACGAGACGCAAAGAGAATGACCGTGACGTTTGGTGCGCATAGAAGCGCAAAGCCCCAGTGTTACTGCGCCTGTGAAAGCGCTTCCAAGGAAGGGTGCTGGCTAGCAAGAGCTTTCAGTGCTGGCACTTTTCATCTCTGAGCAATTGCTCGACGTTTGCAATTTCTCACCTGAGCTCTCTTTAGAGTGCGCGAGAGGATGAGCAGAAGATTAGGTGGCTAGAGAAGCCCAGAGCCCCAGTGTTCTTAGGCCTACAAAAGCGCTTCCAAGGAAGGGGGCTGGCTAGCAAGAGCTTTCAGTGCTGGCACTTTTCATCTCTGAGCAATTGCTCAACGTTTGCAATTTCTCAGCTCGTGTCTACGAGACGCAAAGAGAATGACCGTGACGTTTGGTGCGTATAAAAGCGCAAAGCCCCAGTGTTGCTGCGCCTGTGAAAGCGCTTTCAAGGAAGGGTGCTGGCTAGCAACAGCTTTCAGTGCTGGCACTTTTCATCTCTGAGCAATTGCTCGACGTTTGCAATTTTTCACCTGAGCTCTCTTTAGAGTGTGCGAGAGGATGAGCAGAAGATTAGGTGGCTAGAGAAGCCCAGAGCCCCAGTGTTCTAAGGTCTACAAAAGCGCTTCCAAGGAAGGGTGCTGGCTAGCAACAGCTTTCAGTGCTGGCACTTTTCATCTCTGAGCAATTGCTCGACGTTTGCAATTTCTCAGCTCGTGTCTACGAGACGCAAAGAGAATGACCGTGACGTTTGGTGGCTAGAGAAGAGCAAAGCCCCAGTGTTGCTGCGCCTGTGAAAGCGCTTCCAAGGAAGGGTGCTGGCTAGCAACAGCTTTCAATGCTGGCACTTTTCATCTCTGAGCAATTGGTGGATGTTTGCAATTTCTCACCTGAGCTCTCTTTAGAGTGCGCGAGAGGCTGAGCAGAAGATTAGGTGGCTAGAGAAGCCCAGAGCCCCAGTGTTCTTAGGCCTACAAAAGCGCTTCCAAGGAAGGGTGCTGGCTAGCAAGAGCTTTCAGTGCTGGCACTTTTCATCTCTGAGCAATTGCTCGACGTTTGCAATTTCTCAGCTCGTGTCTACGAGACGCAAAGAGAATGACCGTGACATTTGGTGGGTAGAAAGTGAAAAGCCCCAGTGTTGCTGCGCCTGTGAAAGCGCTTCCAAGGAAGGGTGCTGGCTAGCAAGAGCTTTCAGTGCTGGCACTTTTCATCTCTGAGCAATTGCTCGACGTTTGCAATTTCTCACCTGAGCTCTCTTTAGAGTGCGCGAGAGGATGAGCAGAAGATGAGGTGGCTAGAGAAGCCCAGAGCCCCAGTGTTCTTAGGCCTACAAAAGCGCTTCCAAGGAAGGGTGCTGGCTAGCAACAGCTTTCAGTGCTGGCACTTTTCATCTCTGAGCAATTGCTCGACGTTTGCAATTTCTCAGCTCGTGTCTACGAGACGCAAAGAGAATGACCGTGACGTTTGGTGCGTATAGAAGCGCAAAGCCCCAGTGTTGCTGCGCCTGTGAAAGCGCTTCCAAGGAAGGGTGCTGGCTAGCAACAGCTTTCAGTGCTGGCACTTTTCATCTCTGAGCAATTGCTCGACGTTTGCAATTTCTCACCTGAGCTCTCTTTAGAGTGCGCGAGAGGATGAGCAGAAGATTAGGTGGCTAGAGAAGCCCAGAGCCCCAGTGTTCTTAGGCCTACAAAAGCGCTTCCAAGGAAGGGTGCTGGCTAGCAACAGCTTTCAGTGCTGGCACTTTTCATCTCTGAGCAATTGCTCGACGTTTGCAATTTCTCAGCTCGTGTCTACGAGACGGAAAGAGAATGACCGTGACGTTTGGTGCGCATAGAAGCGCAAAGCCCCAGTGTTACTGCGCCTGTGAAAGCTCTTCCAAGGAAGGGTGCTGGCTAGCAAGAGCTTTCAGTGCTGGCACTTTTCATCTCTGAGCAATTGCTCGACGTTTGCAATTTCTCACCTGAGCTCTCTTTAGAGTGCGCGAGAGGATGAGCAGAAGATTAGGTGGCTAGAGAAGCCCAGAGCCCCAGTGTTCTTAGGCCTACAAAAGCGCTTCCAAGGAAGGGTGCTGGCTAGCAACAGCTTTCAGTGCTGGCACTTTTCATCTCTGAGCAATTGCTCGACGTTTGCAATTTCTCACCTGAGCTCTCTTTAGAGTGCGCGAGAGGATGAGCAGAATAGTAGGTGGCTAGAGAAGCCCAGAGCCCCAGTGTTCTTAGGCCTACAAAAGCGCTTCCAAGGAAGGGTGCTGGCTAGCAAGAGCTTTCAGTGCTGGCACTTTTCATCTCTGAGCAATTGCTCAACGTTTGCAATTTCTCAGCTCGTGTCTACGAGACGCAAAGAGAATGACCGTGACGTTTGGTGCGTATAAAAGCGCAAAGCCCCAGTGTTGCTGCGCCTGTGAAAGCGCTTCCAAGGAAGGGTGCTGGCTAGCAACAGCTTTCAGTGCTGGCACTTTTCATCTCTGAGCAATTGCTCGACGTTTGCAATTTTTCACCTGAGCTCTCTTTAGAGTGTGCGAGAGGATGAGCAGAAGATTAGGTGGCTAGAGAAGCCCAGAGCCCCAGTGTTCTAAGGTCTACAAAAGCGCTTCCAAGGAAGGGGGCTGGCTAGCAACAGCTTTCAGTGCTGGCACTTTTCATCTCTGAGCAATTGCTCGACGTTTGCAATTTCTCAGCTCGTGTCTATGAGACGGAAAGAGAAGGACCGTGACGTTTGGTGGCTAGAGAAGCGCAAAGCCCCAGTGTTGCTGCGCCTGTGAAAGCGCTTCCAAGGAAGGGTGCTGGCTAGCAACAGCTTTCAGTGCTGGCACTTTTCATCTCTGAGCAATTGCTCGACGTTTGCAATTTCTCAGCTCGTGTCTAGGAGACGGAAAGAGAAGGACCGTGACGTTTGGTGCGCATAGAAGCGCAAAGCCCCAGTCTTACTGCGCCTGTGAAAGCGCTTCCAAGGAAGGGTGCTAGCTAGCAACAGCTTTCAGTGCTGGCACTTTTCATGTCTGAGCAATTGGTGGATGTTTGCAATTTCTCACCTGAGCTCTCTTTAGAGTGCGCGAGAGGATGAGCAGAAGATTAGGTGGCTAGAGAAGCCCAGAGCCCCAGTGTTCTTAGGCCTACAAAAGCGCTTCCAAGGAAGGGGGCTGGCTAGCAACAGCTTTCAGTGCTGGCACTTTTCATCTCTGAGCAATTGCTCGACGTTTGCAATTTCTCAGCTCGTGTCTACGAGACTCAAAGAGAAGGACCGTGACGTTTGGTGCGTATAGAAGCGCAAAGCCCCAGTGTTGCTGCGCCTGTGAAAGCGCTTCCAAGGAAGGGTGCTGGCTAGCAACAGCTTTCAGTGCTGGCACTTTTCATCTCTGAGCAATTGCTCGACGTTTGCAATTTCTCAGCTCGTGTCTACGAGACGCAAAGAGAATGACCGTGACGTTTGGTGGCTAGAGAAGCGCAAAGCCCCAGTGTTACTGCGCCTGTGAAAGCGCTTCCAAGGAAGGGTGCTGGCTAGCAACAGCTTTCAGTGCTGGCACTTTTCATGTCTGAGCAATTGCTCGACGTTTGCAATTTCTCACCTGAGCTCTCTTTAGAGTGCGCGAGAGGATGAGCAGAAGATGAGGTGGCTAGAGAAGCCCAGAGCCCCAGTGTTCTTAGGCCTACAAAAGCGCTTCCGAGGAAGGGGGCTGGCTAGCAACAGCTTTCAGTGCTGGCACTTTTCATCTCTGAGCAATTGCTCGACGTTTGCAATTTCTCAGCTCGTGTCTACGAGACGGAAAGAATGACCGTGACGTTTGGTGGCTAGAGAAGCGCAAAGCCCCAGTGTTGCTGCGCCTGTGAAAGCGCTTCCAAGGAAGGGTGCTGACTAGCAAGAGCTTTCAGTGCTGGCACTTTTCATCTCTGAGCAATTGGTGGATGTTTGCAATTTCTCACCTGAGCTCTCTTTAGAGTGCGCGAGAGGATGAGCAGAAGATTAGGTGGCTAGAGAAGCCCAGAGCCCCAGTGTGCTTAGGCCTACAAAAGCGCTTCCAAGGAAGGGGGCTGGCTAGCAACAGCTTTCAGTGCTGGCACTTTTCATCTCTGAGCAATTGCTCGACGTTTGCAATTTCTCAGCTCGTGACTACGAGACGGAAAGAGAATGACAGTGACGTTTGGTGGCTAGAGAAGCGCAAAGCCCCAGTGTTGCTGCGCCTGTGAAAGCGCTTCCAAGGAAGGGTGCTGGCTAGCAACAGCTTTCAGTGCTGGCACTTTTCATCTCTGAGCAATTGCTCGACGTTTGCAATTTCTCACCTGAGCTCTCTTTAGAGTGCGCGAGAGGATGAGCAGAATAGTAGGTGGCTAGAGAAGCCCAGAGCCCCAGTGTTCTTAGGCCTACAAAAGCGCTTCCAAGGAAGGGTGCTGGCTAGCAACAGCTTTCAGTGCTGGCACTTTTCATCTCTGAGCAATTGCTCGACGTTTGCAATTTCTCAGCTCGTGTCTACGAGACGCAAAGAGAATGACCGTGACGTTTGGTGCGTATAGAAGCGGAAAGCCCCAGTGTTGCTGCGCCTGTGAAAGCTCTTCCAAGGAAGGGTGCTGGCTAGCAAGAGCTTTCAGTGCTGGCACTTTTCATCTCTGAGCAATTGCTCGACGTTTGCAATTTCTCACCTGAGCTCTCTTTAGAGTGCGTGAGAGGATGAGCAGAAGATTAGGTGGCTAGAGAAGCCCAGAGCCCCAGTGTTCTAAGGGCTACAAAAGCGCTTCCAAGGAAGGGGGCTGGCTAGCAACAGCTTTCAGGGCTGGCACTTTTCATCTCTGAGCAATTGCTCGACGTTTGCAATTTCTCAGCTCGTGTCTACGAGACAGAAAGAGAATAACCGTGACGTTTGGTGCGCATAGAAGCGCAAAGCCCCAGTGTTACTGCGCCTGTGAAAGCGCTTCCAAGGAAGGGTGCTGGCTAGCAACAGCTTTCAGTGCTGGCACTTTTCATCTCTGAGCAATTGCTGGACGTTTGCAATTTCTCACCTGAGCTCTCTTTAGAGTGCGCGAGAGGATGAGCAGAAGATTAGGTGGCTAGAGAAGCCCAGAGCCCCAGTGTTCTTAGGCCTACAAAAGCGCTTCCAAGGAAGGGGGCTGGCTAGCAACAGCTTTCAGTGCTGGCACTTTTCATCTCTGAGCAATTGCTCGACGTTTGCAATTTCTCAGCTCGTGTCTACGAGACGCAAAGAGAATGACCGTGACGTTTGGTGGCTAGAGAAGCGCAAAGCCCCAGTGTTGCTGCGCCTGTGAAAGCGCTTCCAAGGAAGGGGGCTGGCTAGCAACAGCTTTCAGTGCTGGCACTTTTCATCTCTGAGCAATTGCTCGACGTTTGCAATTTCTCAGCTCGTGTCTACGAGACGGAAAGAGAAGGACCGTGACGTTTGGTGCGCATAGAAGCGCAAAGCCCCAGTGTTACTGCGCCTGGGAAAGCGCTTCCAAGGAAGGGTGCTGGCTAGCAAGAGCTTTCAGTGCTGGCACTTTTCATCTCTGAGCAATTGCTCGACGTTTGCAATTTCTCACCTGAGCTCTCTTTAGAGTGCGCGAGAGGATGAGCAGAAGATTAGGTGGCTAGAGAAGCCCAGAGCCCCAGTGTTCTTAGGCCTACAAAAGCGCTTCCAAGGAAGGGGGCTGGCTAGCAAGAGCTTTCAGTGCTGGCACTTTTCATCTCTGAGCAATTGCTCGACGTTTGCAATTTCTCAGCTCGTGTCTACGAGACGCAAAGAGAATGACCGTGACGTTTGGTGCGTATAGAAGCGCAAAGCCCCAGTGTTGCTGCGCCTGTGAAAGCGCTTCCAAGGAAGGGTGCTGGCTAGCAAGAGCTTTCAGTGCTGGCACTTTTCATCTCTGAGCAATTGCTCGACGTTTGCAATTTCTCAGCTCGTGTCTACGAGACGCAAAGAGAATGACCGTGACGTTTGGTGGCTAGAGAAGCGCAAAGCCCCAGTCTTACTGCACCTGTGAAAGCGCTTCCAAGGAAGGGTGCTGGCTAGCAACAGCTTTCAGTGCTGGCACTTTTCATCTCTGAGCAATTGCTCGACGTTTGCAATTTCTCAGCCCGTGTCTACGAGACGCAAAGAGAATGACCGTGACGTTTGGTGGGTAGAGAAGCGCAAAGCCCCAGTGTTGCTGCGCCTGTGAAAGCGCTTCCAAGGAAGGGTGCTGGCTAGCAACAGCTTTCAGTGCTGGCACTTTTCATCTCTGAGCAATTGCTGGACGTTTGCAATTTCTCAGCTCGTGTCTACGAGACGGAAAGAGAATGACCGTGACGTTTGGTGCGCATAGAAGCGCAAAGCCCCAGTGTTACTCCGCCTGTGAAAGCGCTTCCAAGGAAGGGTGCTGGCTAGCAAGAGCTTTCAGTGCTGGCACTTTTCATGTCTGAGCAATTGCTCGACGTTTGCAATTTCTCACCTGAGCTCTCTTTAGAGTGCGCGAGAGGATGAGCAGAAGATTAGGTGGCTAGAGAAGCCCAGAGCCCCAGTGTTCTAAGCTCTACAAAAGCATTTCCAAGGAAGGGTGCTGGCTAGCAAGAGCTTTCAGTGCTGGCACTTTTCATCTCTGAGCAATTGCTCGACGTTTGCAGTTTGTCTGCTCGTGTCTACGAGACGGAAAGAGAATGACCGTGACGTTTGGTGGCTAGAGAAGCGCAAAGCCCCAGTGTTGCTGCGCCTGTGAAAGCGCTTCCAAGGAAGGGTGCTGGCTAGCAAGAGCTTTCAGTGCTGGCACTTTTCATGTCTGAGCAATTGCTCGACGTTTGCAATTTCTCACCTGAGCTCTCTTTAGAGTGCGCGAGAGGATGAGCAGAATAGTAGGTGGCTAGAGAAGCCCAGAGCCCCAGTGTTCTTAGGCCTACAAAAGCGCTTCCAAGGAAGGGGGCTGGCTAGCAACAGCTTTCAGTGCTGGCACTTTTCATCTCTGAGCAATTGCTCGACGTTTGCAATTTCTCAGCTCGTGTCTACAAGACGGAAAGAGAATGACCGTGACGTTTGGTGGGTAGAGAAGCGCAAAGCCCCAGTGTTACTGCGCCTGTGAAAGCGCTTCCAAGGAAGGGTGCTGGCTAGCAAGAGCTTTCAGTGCTGGCACTTTTCATCTCTGAGCAATTGCTCGACGTTTGCAATTTCTCTGCTCGTGTCTACGAGACGCAAAGAGAATGACAGTGACGTTTGGTGGCTAGAGAAGCGCAAAGCCCCAGTGTTGCTGCGCCTGTGAAAGCGCTTCCAAGGAAGGGTGCTGGCTAGCAACAGCTTTCAGTGCTGGCACTTTTCATCTCTGAGCAATTGCTCGACGTTTGCAATTTCTCACCTGAGCTCTCTTTAGAGTGCGTGAGAGGATGAGCAGAAGATTAGGTGGCTAGAGAAGCCCAGAGCCCCAGTGTTCTTAGGCCTACAAAAGCGCTTCCAAGGAAGGGGGCTGGCTAGCAACAGCTTTCAGTGCTGGCACTTTTCATCTCTGAGCAATTGCTCGACGTTTGCAATTTCTCAGCTCGTGTCTACGACACGGAAATAGAATGACCGTGACGTTTGGTGCGCATAGAAGCGCAAAGCCCCAGTGTTGCTGCGCCTGTGAAAGCGCTTCCAAGGAAGGGTGCTGGCTAGCAAGAGCTTTCAGTGCTGGCACTTTTCAGCTCTGAGCAATTGCTCGACGTTTGCAATTTCTCACCTGAGCTCTCTTTAGAGTGCGCGAGAGGATGAGCAGAAGATTAGGTGGCTAGAGAAGCCCAGAGCCCCAGTGTTCTAAGCTCTACAAAAGCATTTCCAAGGAAGGGTGCTGGCTAGCAAGAGCTTTCAGTGCTGGCACTTTTCATCTCTGAGCAATTGCTCGACGTTTGCAATTTCTCAGCTCGTGTCTACGAGACGCAAAGAGAATGACCGTGACGTTTGGTGGGTAGAGAAGCGCAAAGCCCCAGTGTTGCTGCGCCTGTGAAAGCGCTTCCAAGGAAGGGGGCTGGCTAGCAACAGCTTTCAGTGCTGGCACTTTTCATCTCTGAGCAATTGCTCGACGTTTGCAATTTCTCACCTGAGCTCTCTTTAGAGTGCGCGAGAGGATGAGCAGAAGATTAGGCGGCTAGAGAAGCCCAGAGCCCCAGTGTTCTTAGGCCTACAAAAGCGCTTCCAAGGAAGGGGGCTGGCTAGCAACAGCTTTCAGTGCTGGCACTTTTCATCTCTGAGCAATTGCTCGACGTTTGCAATTTCTCAGCTCGTGTCTACAGGACGGAAAGAGAATGACAGTGACGTTTGGTGGCTAGAGAAGCGCAAAGCCCCAGTGTTACTGCGCCTGTGAAAGCGCTTCCAAGGAAGGGTGCTGGCTAGCAAGAGCTTTCAGTGCTGGCACTTTTCATCTCTGAGCAATAGCTCGACGTTTGCAATTTCTCAGCTCGTGTCTACGAGACGCAAAGAGAATGACCGTGACGTTTGGTGCGCATAGAAGCGCAAAGCCCCAGTGTTGCTGCGCCTGTGAAAGCGCTTCCAAGGAAGGGTGCTGGCTAGCAAGAGCTTTCAGTGCTGGCACTTTTCATCTCTGAGCAATTGCTCGACGTTTGCAATTTCTCACCTGAGCTCTCTTTAGAGTGCGCGAGAGGATGAGCAGAAGATTAGGTGGCTAGAGAAGCCCAGAGCCCCAGTGTTCTTAGGCCTACAAAAGCGCTTCCAAGGAAGGGTGCTGGCTAGCAACAGCTTTCAGTGCTGGCACTTTTCATCTCTGAGCAATTGCTCGACGTTTGCAATTTCTCAGCTCGTGTCTACGAGACGGAAAGAGAATGACCGTGACGTTTGGTGGCTAGAGAAGCGCAAAGCCCCAGTGTTGCTGCGCCTGTGAAAGCGCTTCCAAGGAAGGGTGCTGGCTAGCAACAGCTTTCAGTGCTGGCACTTTTCATCTCTGAGCAATTGCTGGACGTTTGCAATTTCTCAGCTCGTGTCTGCGAGACGGAAAGAGAATGACCGTGACGTTTGGTGGCTAGAGAAGCGCAAAGCCCCAGTCTTACTGCGCCTGTGAAAGCGCTTCCAAGGAAGGGGGCTGGCTAGCAAGAGCTTTAGTGCTGGCACTTTTCATCTCTGAGCAATTGCTCGACGTTTGCAATTTCTCAGCTCGTGTCTACGAGACGCAAAGAGAATGACCGTGACGTTTGGTGGCTAGAGAAGAGCAAAGCCCCAGTGTTGCTGCGCCTGTGAAAGCGCTTCCAAGGAAGGGTGCTGGCTAGCAACAGCTTTCAGTGCTGGCACTTTTCATCTCTGAGCAATTGCTCGACGTTTGCAATTTCTCAGCTCGTGTCTACGAGACGCAAAGAGAATGACCGTGATATTTGGTGCACATAGAAGCGCAAAGCCCCAGTGTTGCTGCGCCTGTGAAAGCGCTTCCAAGGAAGGGTGCTGGCTAGCAACAGCTTTCAGTGCTGGCACTTTTCATCTCTGAGCAATTGCTCGACGTTTGCAATTTCTCAGCTCCTGTCGAGACGGAAAGAGAATGACCGTGACGTTTGTTGCGTATAGAAGCGCAAAGCCCCAGTGATGCTGCGCCTGTGAAAGCGCTTCCAAGGAAGGGTGCTGGCTAGCAAGAGCTTTCAGTGCTGGCACTTTTCATCTCTGAGCAATTGCTCGACGTTTGCAATTTCTCACCTGAGCTCTCTTTAGAGTGCGTGAGAGGATGAGCAGAAGATTAGGTGCCTAGAGAAGCCCAGAGCCCCAGTGTTCTAAGGCCTACAAAAGCGCTTCCAAGGAAGGGGGCTGGCTAGCAACAGCTTTCAGTGCTGGCACTTTTCATCTCTGAGCAATTGCTCGACGTTTGCAATTTCTCAGCTCGTGTCTACGAGACACAAAGAGAATGACCGTGACGTTTGGTGCGTATAAAAGCGCAAAGCCCCAGTGTTACTGCGCCTGTGAAAGCGCTTCCAAGGAAGGGTGCTGGCTAGCAAGAGCTTTCAGTGCTGGCACTTTTCATCTCTGAGCAATTGCTCGACGTTTGCAATTTTTCACCTGAGCTCTCTTTAGAGTGTGCGAGAGGATGAGCAGAAGATTAGGTGGCTAGAGAAGCCCAGAGCCCCAGTGTTCTAAGGGCTACAAAAGCGCTTCCAAGGAAGGGGGCTGGCTAGTAACAGCTTTCAGTGCTGGCACTTTTCATCTCTGAGCAATTGCTCGACGTTTGCAATTTCTCAGCTCGTGTCTACGAGACGGAAAGAGAATGACCGTGACGTTTGGTGCGCATAGAAGCGCAAAGCCCCAGTGTTGCTGCGCCTGTGAAAGCGCTTCCAAGGAAGGGTGCTGGCTAGCAAGAGCTTTCAGTGCTGGCACTTTTCATCTCTGAGCAATTGCTCGACGTTTGCAATTTCTCACCTGAGCTCTCTTTAGAGTGCGCGAGAGGATGAGCAGAAGATTAGGTGGCTAGAGAAGCCCAGAGCCCCAGTCTTCTTAGGCCTACAAAAGCGCTTCCAAGGAAGGGGGCTGGCTAGCAAGAGCTTTCAGTGCTGGCACTTTTCATCTCTGAGCAATTGCTCCACGTTTGCAATTTCTCAGCTCGTGTCTACAAGACGGAAAGAGAATGACAGTGACGTTTGGTGGGTAGAGAAGCGCAAAGCCCCAGTGTTGCTGCGCCTGTGAAAGCGCTTCCAAGGAAGGGTGCTGGCTAGCAAGAGCTTTCAGTGCTGGCACTTTTCATCTCTGAGCAATTGGTGGATGTTTGCAATTTCTCACCTGAGCTCTCTTTAGAGTGCGCGAGAGGATGAGCAGAAGATTAGGTGGCTAGAGAAGCCCAGAGCCCCAGTGTTCTTAGGCCTACAAAAGCGCTTCCAAGGAAGGGGGCTGGCTAGCAACAGCTTTCAGTGCTGGCACTTTTCATCTCTGAGCAATTGCTCGACGTTTGCAATTTCTCAGCTCGTGTCTACGAGACGGAAAGAGAGTGTCCGTGACGTTTGGTGCGTATAGAAGCGCAAAGCCCCAGTGTTGCTGCGCCTGTGAAAGCGCTTCCAAGGAAGGGTGCTGGCTAGCAAGAGCTTTCAGTGCTGGCACTTTTCATCTCTGAGCAATTGCTCGACGTTTGCAATTTCTCAGCTCGTGACTACGAGACGCAAAGAGAATGACCGTGACGTTTGGTGCGCATAGAAGCGCAAAGCCCCAGTGTTACTGCGCCTGTGAAAGCGCTTCCAAGGAAGGGTGCTGGCTAGCAAGAGCTTTCAGTGCTGGCACTTTTCATCTCTGAGCAATTGCTCGACGTTTGCAATTTCTCACCTGAGCTCTCTTTAGAGTGCGCGAGAGGATGAGCACAAGATTAGGTGGCTAGAGAAGCCCAGAGCCCCAGTGTTCTTAGGCCTACAAAAGCGCTTCCAAGGAAGGGGGCTGGCTAGCAACAGCTTTCAGTGCTGGCACTTTTCATCTCTGAGCAATTGCTCGACGTTTGCAATTTCTCAGCTCTTGTCTACGAGACGGAAAGAATGACCGTGATGTTCGGTGGCTAGAGAAGCGCAAAGCCCCAGTGTTGCTGCGCCTGTGAAAGCGCTTCCAAGGAAGGGGGCTGGCTAGCAACAGCTTTCAGTGCTGGCACTTTTCATCTCTGAGCAATTGCTCGACGTTTGCAATTTCTCACCTGAGCTCTCTTTAGAGTGCGCGAGAGGATGAGCAGAAGATTAGGTGGCTAGAGAAGCCCAGAGCCCCAGTGTTCTTAGGCCTACAAAAGCGCTTCCAAGGAAGGGTGCTGGCTAGCAACAGCTTTCAGTGCTGGCACTTTTCATCTCTGAGCAATTGCTCGACGTTTGCAATTTCTCAGCTCGTGTCTACGAGACGGAAAGAGAATGGCCTTGGCGTTTGGTGCGTATAGAAGCGCAAAGCCCCAGTGTTGCTGCGCCTGTGAAAGCGCTTCCAAGGAAGGGGGCTGGCTAGCAACAGCTTTCAGTGCTGGCACTTTTCATCTCTGAGCAATTGCTCGACGTTTGCAATTTCTCACCTGAGCTCTCTTTAGAGTGCACGAGAGGATGAGCAGAAGATTAGGTGGCTAGAGAAGCCCAGAGCCCCAGTGTTCTTAGGCCTACAAAAGCGCTTCCAAGGAAGGGGGCTGGCTAGCAACAGCTTTCAGTGCTGGCACTTTTCATCTCTGAGCAATTGCTCGACGTTTGCAATTTCTCAGCTCGTGTCTACGAGACGCAAAGAGAATGACCGTGACGTTTGGTGCGTATAGAAGCGCAAAGCCCCAGTGTTGCTGCGCCTGTGAAAGCGCTTCCAAGGAAGGGTGCTGGCTAGCAAGAGCTTTCAGTGCTGGCACTTTTCATCTCTGAGCAATTGCTCGACGTTTGCAATTTCTCACCTGAGCTCTCTTTAGAGTGCGTGAGAGGATGAGCAGAAGATTAGGTGGCTAGAGAAGCCCAGAGCCCCAGTGTTCTAAGGGCTACAAAAGCGCTTCCAAGGAAGGGGGCTGGCTAGCAACAGCTTTCAGTGCTGGCACTTTTCATCTCTGAGCAATTGCTCGACGTTTGCAATTTCTCAGCTCGTGTCTACGAGACGCAAAGAGAATGACCGTGACGTTTGGTGCGCATAGAAGCGCAAAGCCCCAGTGTTACTGCGCCTGTGAAAGCGCTTCCAAGGAAGGGTGCTGGCTAGCAACAGCTTTCAGTGCTGGCACTTTTCATCTCTGAGCAATTGCTCGACGTTTGCAATTTCTCACCTGAGCTCTCTTTAGAGTGCGCGAGAGGATGAGCAGAATAGTAGGTGGCTAGAGAAGCCCAGAGCCCCAGTGTTCTTAGGCCTACAAAAGCGCTTCCAAGGAAGGGGGCTGGCTAGCAACAGCTTTCAGTGCTGGCACTTTTCATCTCTGAGCAATTGCTCGACGTTTGCAATTTCTCAGCTCGTGTCTACGAGACGCAAAGAGAATGACCGTGACGTTTGGTGGCTAGAGAAGCGCAAAGCCCCAGTGTTGCTGCGCCTGTGAAAGCGCTTCCAAGGAAGGGGGCTGGCTAGCAAGAGCTTTCAGTGCTGGCACTTTTCATCTCTGAGCAATTGCTCGACGTTTGCAATTTCTCAGCTCGTGTCTACGAGACGGAAAGAGAAGGACCGTGACGTTTGGTGGGTAGAGAAGCGCAAAGCCCCAGTGTTACTGCGCCTGTGAAAGCGCTTCCAAGGAAGGGTGCTGGCTAGCAACAGCTTTCAGTGCTGGCACTTTTCATCTCTGAGCAATTGCTCGACGTTTGCAATTTCTCACCTGAGCTCTCTTTAGAGTGCGCGAGAGGATGAGCAGAAGATTAGGTGGCTAGAGAAGCCCAGAGCCCCAGTGTTCTTAGGCCTACAAAAGCGCTTCCAAGGAAGGGGGCTGGCTAGCAACAGCTTTCAGTGCTGGCACTTTTCATCTCTGAGCAATTGCTCAACGTTTGCAATTTCTCAGCTCGTGTCTATGAGACGGAAAGAGAGTGTCCGTGACGTTTGGTGCGTATAGAAGCACAAAGCCCCAGTGTTCCTGCGCCTGTGAAAGCGCTTCCAAGGAAGGGTGCTGGCTAGCAACAGCTTTCAGTGCTGGCACTTTTCATCTCTGAGCAATTGCTCGACGTTTGCAATTTCTCAGCTCATGTCTACGAGACGCAAAGAGAATGACCGTGACGTTTGGTGGCTAGAGAAGCGCAAAGCCCCAGTGTTACTGCGCCTGTGAAAGCGCTTCCAAGGAAGGGTGCTGGCTAGCAAGAGCTTTCAGTGCTGGCACTTTTCATCTCTGAGCAATTGCTTGATGTTTGCAATTTCTCACCTGAGCTCTCTTTAGAGTGCGCGAGAGGATGAGCAGAAGATTAGGTGGCTAGAGAAGCCCAGAGCCCCAGTCTTCTTAGGCCTACAAAAGCGCTTCCAAGGAAGGGGGCTGGCTAGCAAGAGCTTTCAGTGCTGGCACTTTTCATCTCTGAGCAATTGCTCGACGTTTGCAATTTCTCAGCTCGTGTCTACGACACGGAAAGAGAGTGTTCGTGACGTTTGGTGCGTATAGAAGCGCAAAGCCCCAGTGTTGCTGCGCCTGTGAAAGCGCTTCCAAGGAAGGGTGCTGGCTAGCAACAGCTTTCAGTGCTGGCACTTTTCATCTCTGAGCAATTGCTCCACGTTTGCAATTTCTCAGCTCGTGTCTGCGAGACGGAAAGAGAATGACAGCGACGTTTGGTGGGTAGAGAAGCGCAAAGCCCCAGTGTTGCTGTGCCTGTGAAAGCGCTTCTAAGGAAGGGTGCTGGCTAGCAACAGCTTTCAGTGCTGGTACTTTTCATCTCTGAGCAATTGCTCGACGTTTGCAATTTCTCACCTGAGCTCTCTTTAGAGTGCGCGAGAGGATGAGCAGAAGATTAGGTGGCTAGAGAAGCGCAAAGCCCCAGTGTGCTTAGGGCTACAAAAGCGCTTCCAAGGAAGGGTGCTGGCTAGCAACAGCTTTCAGTGCTGGCACTTTTCATCTCTGAGCAATTGCTCGACGTTTGCAATTTCTCAGCTCGTGTCTACGAGACGGAAAGAGAATGACCGTGACGTTTGGTGGGTAGAAAGCGCAAAGCCCCAGTGTTGCTGCGCCTGTGAAAGCGCTTCCAAGGAAGGGTGCTGGCTAGCAACAGCTTTCAGTGCTGGCACTTTTCATCTCTGAGCAATTGCTCGACGTTTGCAATTTCTCAGCTCGTGTCTACGAGACGGAAAGAGAATGACCGTGACGTTTGGTGGCTAGAGAAGCGCAAAGCCCCAGTGTTACTGCGCCTGTGAAAGCGCTTCCAAGGAAGGGTGCTGGCTAGCAAGAGCTTTCAGTGCTGGCACTTTTCATCTCTGAGAAATTGCTCGACGTTTGCAATTTCTCAGCTCGTGTCTACGAGACGCAAAGAGAATGACCGTGACGTTTGGTGCACATAGAAGCGCAAAGCCCCAGTGTTGCTGCGCCTGTGAAAGCGCTTCCAAGGAAGGGTGCTGGCTAGCAAGAGCTTTCAGTGCTGGCACTTTTCATGTCTGAGCAATTGCTCGACGTTTGCAATTTTTCACCTGAGCTCTCTTTAGAGTGTGCGAGAGGATGAGCAGAAGATTAGGTGGCTAGAGAAGCCCAGAGCCCCAGTGTGCTTAGGCCTACAAAAGCGCTTCCAAGGAAGGGTGCTGGCTAGCAACAGCTTTCAGTGCTGGCACTTTTCATCTCTGAGCAATTGCTCGACGTTTGCAATTTCTCAGCTCGTGTCTACGAGACGCAAAGAGAATGACCGTGACGTTTGGTGCGCATAGAAGCGCAAAGCCCCAGTGTTACTGCGCCTGTGAAAGCGCTTCCAAGGAAGGGTGCTGGCTAGCAACAGCTTTCAGTGCTGGCACTTTTCATCTCTGAGCAATTGCTCGAAGTTTGCAATTTCTCAGCTCGTGTCTACCAGACGGAAAGAGAATGACCGTGACGTTTGGTGCGCATAGAAGCGCAAAGCCCCAGTGTTACTGCGCCTGTGAAAGCGCTTCCAAGGAAGGGTGCTGGCTAGCAAGAGCTTTCAGTGCTGGCACTTTTCATCTCTGAGCAATTGCTCGACGTTTGCAATTTCCCACCTGAGCTCTCTTTAGAGTGCGCGAGAGGATGAGCAGAAGATTAGGTGGCTAGAGAAGCCCAGAGCCCCAGTGTTCTTAGGCCTACAAAAGCGCTTCCAAGGAAGGGGGCTGGCTAGCAACAGCTTTCAGTGCTGGCACTTTTCATCTCTGAGCAATTGCTCGACGTTTGCAATTTCTCAGCTCGTGTCTACGAGACGCAAAGAGAATGACCGTGACGTTTGGTGCGTATAGAAGCGCAAAGCCCCAGTGTTGCTGTGCCTGTGAAAGCGCTTCCAAGGAAGGGTGCTGGCTAGCAACAGCTTTCAGTGCTGGCACTTTTCATCTCTGAGCAATTGCTCCACGTTTGCAATTTCTCAGCTCGTGTCTGCGAGACGGAAAGAGAATGACAGTGACGTTTGGTGGCTAGAGAAGCGCAAAGCCCCAGTGTTGCTGCGCCTGTGAAAGCGCTTCCAAGGAAGGGTGCTGGCTAGCAACAGCTTTCAGTGCTGGCACTTTTCATCTCTGAGCAATTGCTCGACGTTTGCAATTTCTCACCTGAGCTCTCTTTAGAGTGCGCGAGAGGATGAGCAGAAGATTAGGTGGCTAGAGAAGCCCAGAGCCCCAGTGTGCTTAGGCCTACAAAAGCGCTTCCAAGGAAGGGGGCTGGCTAGCAACAGCTTTCAGTGCTGGCACTTTTCATCTCTGAGCAATTGCTCGACGTTTGCAATTTCTCAGCTCGTGTCTACGAGACGGAAATAGAATGACCGTGATGTTTGGTGGCTAGAGAAGCGCAAAGCCCCAGTGTTACTGCGCCTGTGAAAGCGCTTCCAAGGAAGGGGGCTGGCTAGCAACAGCTTTCAGTGCTGGCACTTTTCATCTCTGAGCAATTGCTCGACGTTTGCAATTTCTCACCTGAGCTCTCTTTAGAGTGCGTGAGAGGATGAGCAGAAGATTAGGTGGCTAGAGAAGCCCAGAGCCCCAGTGTTCTTAGGCCTACAAAAGCGCTTCCAAGGAAGGGGGCTGGCTAGCAACAGCTTTCAGTGCTGGCACTTTTCATCTCTGAGCAATTGCTCGACGTTTGCAATTTCTCAGCTCGTGTCTACGAGACGGAAAGAGAATGACCGTGACGTTTGGTGGGTAGAAAGCGCAAAGCCCCAGTGTTGCTGCGCCTGTGAAAGCGCTTCCAAGGAAGGGTGCTGGCTAGCAACAGCTTTCAGTGCTGGCACTTTTCATCTCTGAGCAATTGCTCGACGTTTGCAATTTCTCAGCTCGTGTCTACAAGACGGAAAGAGAATGACAGTGACGTTTGGTGGCTAGAGAAGCGCAAAGCCCCAGTGTTGCTGCGCCTGTGAAAGCGCTTCCAAGGAAGGGTGCTGGCTAGCAAGAGCTTTCAGTGCTGGCACTTTTCATCTCTGAGCAATTGCTCGACGTTTGCAATTTCTCAGCTCGTGTCTACGAGACGCAAAGAGAATGACCGTGACGTTTGGTGGCTAGAGAAGAGCAAAGCCCCAGTGTTGCTGCGCCTGTGAAAGCGCTTCCAAGGAAGGGTGCTGGCTAGCAACAGCTTTCAGTGCTGGCACTTTTCATCTCTGAGCAATTGCTCGACGTTTGCAATTTCTCAGCTCGTGTCTACGAGACGCAAAGAGAATGACCGTGACGTTTGGTGCGCATAGAAGCGCAAAGCCCCAGTGTTACTGCGCCTGTGAAAGCGCTTCCAAGGAAGGGTGCTGGCTAGCAACAGCTTTCAGTGCTGGCACTTTTCATCTCTGAGCAATTGGTGGATGTTTGCAATTTCTCACCTGAGCTCTCTTTAGAGTGCGCGAGAGGATGAGCAGAAGATTAGGTGGCTAGAGAAGCCCAGAGCCCCAGTGTGCTTAGGCCTACAAAAGCGCTTCCAAGGAAGGGGGCTGGCTAGCAACAGCTTTCAGTGCTGGCACTTTTCATCTCTGAGCAATTGCTCGACATTTGCAATTTCTCAGCTCGTGTCTACGAGACGCAAAGAGAATGACCGTGACGTTTGGTGGCTAGAGAAGCGCAAAGCCCCAGTGTTACTGCGCCTGTGAAAGCGCTTCCAAGGAAGGGGGCTGGCTAGCAACAGCTTTCAGTGCTGGCACTTTTCATCTCTGAGCAATTGCTCGACGTTTGCAATTTCTCAGCTCGTGTCTACGAGACGGAAAGAGAATGACCATGACGTTTGGTGGCTAGAGAAGAGCAAAGCCCCAGTCTTACTGCGCCTGTGAAAGCGCTTCCAAGGAAGGGTGCTGGCTAGCAAGAGCTTTCAGTGCTGGCACTTTTCATCTCTGAGCAATTGCTCGACGTTTGCAATTTCTCACCTGAGCTCTCTTTAGAGTGCGCGAGAGGATGAGCAGAAGATGAGGTGGCTAGAGAAGCCCAGAGCCCCAGTGTTCTTAGGCCTACAAAAGCGCTTCCAAGGAAGGGGGCTGGCTAGCAACAGCTTTCAGTGCTGGCACTTTTCATCTCTGAGCAATTGCTCGACGTTTGCAATTTCTCAGCTCGTGTCTACGAGACGCAAAGAGAATGACCGTGACGTTTGGTGGCTAGAGAAGCGCAAAGCCCCAGTGTTGCTGCGCCTGTGAAAGCGCTTCCAAGGAAGGGGGCTGGCTAGCAAGAGCTTTCAGTGCTGGCACTTTTCATGTCTGAGCAATTGCTCGACGTTTGCAATTTCTCACCTGAGCTCTCTTTAGAGTGCGCGAGAGGATGAGCAGAAGATTAGGTGGCTAGAGAAGCCCAGAGCCCCAGTGTTCTAAGGTCTACAAAAGCGCTTCCAAGGAAGGGGGCTGGCTAGCAACAGCTTTCAGTGCTGGCACTTTTCATCTCTGAGCAATTGCTCGACGTTTGCAATTTCTCAGCTCGTGTCTACGAGACGGAAAGAGAATGACCGTGACGTTTGGTGCGCATAGAAGCGCAAAGCCCCAGTGTTACTGCGCCTGTGAAAGCGCTTCCAAGGAAGGGTGCTGGCTAGCAAGAGCTTTCAGTGCTGGCACTTTTCATCTCTGAGCAATTGCTCGACGTTTGCAATTTCTCACCTGAGCTCTCTTTAGAGTGCGCGAGAGGATGAGCAGAAGATTAGGTGGCTAGAGAAGCCCAGAGCCCCAGTGTTCTTAGGCCTACAAAAGCGCTTCCAAGGAAGGGGGCTGGCTAGCAAGAGCTTTCAGTGCTGGCACTTTTCATCTCTGAGCAATTGCTCAACGTTTGCAATTTCTCAGCTCGTGTCTACGAGACGCAAAGAGAATGACCGTGACGTTTGGTGCGTATAAAAGCGCAAAGCCCCAGTGTTGCTGCGCCTGTGAAAGCGCTTTCAAGGAAGGGTGCTGGCTAGCAACAGCTTTCAGTGCTGGCACTTTTCATCTCTGAGCAATTGCTCGACGTTTGCAATTTCTCACCTGAGCTCTCTTTAGAGTGTGCGAGAGGATGAGCAGAAGATTAGGTGGCTAGAGAAGCCCAGAGCCCCAGTGTTCTAAGGGCTACAAAAGCGCTTCCAAGGAAGGGTGCTGGCTAGCAACAGCTTTCAGTGCTGGCACTTTTCATCTCTGAGCAATTGCTCGACGTTTGCAATTTCTCAGCCCGTGTCTATGAGACGGAAAGAGAATGACCGTGACGTTTGGTGGCTAGAGAAGCGCAAAGCCCCAGTGTTGCTGCGCCTGTGAAAGCGCTTCCAAGGAAGGGTGCTGGCTAGCAAGAGCTTTCAGTGCTGGCACTTTTCATCTCTGAGCAATTGCTCGACGTTTGCAATTTCTCAGCTCGTGTCTGCGAGACGGAAAGAGAATGACAGTGACGTTTGGTGGCTAGAGAAGCGCAAAGCCCCAGTGTTGCTGCGCCTGTGAAAGCGCTTCCAAGGAAGGGTGCTGGCTAGCAACAGCTTTCAGTGCTGGCACTTTTCATCTCTGAGCAATTGGTGGATGTTTGCAATTTCTCACCTGAGCTCTCTTTAGAGTGCGCGAGAGGATGAGCAGAAGATTAGGTGGCTAGAGAAGCCCAGAGCCCCAGTGTGCTTAGGCCTACAAAAGCGCTTCCAAGGAAGGGTGCTGGCTAGCAACAGCTTTCAGTGCTGGCACTTTTCATCTCTGAGCAATTGCTCGACGTTTGCAATTTCTCAGCTCGTGTCTACGAGACGGAAAGAGAGTGTCCGTGACGTTTGGTGCGTATAGAAGCGCAAAGCCCCAGTGTTGCTGCGCCTGTGAAAGCGCTTCCAAGGAAGGGTGCTGGCTAGCAAGAGCTTTCAGTGCTGGCACTTTTCATCTCTGAGCAATTGCTCGACGTTTGCAATTTCTCAGCTCGTGTCTACGAGACGGAAAGAGAATGACCGTGACGTTTGGTGGGTAGAGAAGCGCAAAGCCCCAGTGTTGCTGCGCCTGTGAAAGCGCTTCCAAGGAAGGGGGCTGGCTAGCAACAGCTTTCAGTGCTGGCACTTTTCATCTCTGAGCAATTGCTCGACGTTTGCAATTTCTCACCTGAGCTCTCTTTAGAGTGTGCGAGAGGATGAGCAGAAGATTAGGTGGCTAGAGAAGCCCAGAGCCCCAGTGTTCTTAGGCCTACAAAAGCGCTTCCAAGGAAGGGGGCTGGCTAGCAACAGCTTTCAGTGCTGGCACTTTTCATCTCTGAGCAATTGCTCGACGTTTGCAATTTCTCAGCTCGTGTCTACGAGACGCAAAGAGAATGACCGTGACGTTTGGTGCGTATAGAAGCGCAAAGCCCCAGTCTTTCTGCGCCTGTGAAAGCGCTTCCAAGGAAGGGTGCTGGCTAGCAAGAGCTTTCAGTGCTGGCACTTTTCATCTCTGAGCAATTGCTCGACGTTTGCAATTTCTCACCTGAGCTCTCTTTAGAGTGCGTGAGAGGATGAGCAGAAGATTAGGTGGCTAGAGAAGCCCAGAGCCCCAGTGTTCTAAGGGCTACAAAAGCGCTTCCAAGGAAGGGGGCTGGCTAGCAACAGCTTTCAGTGCTGGCACTTTTCATCTCTGAGCAATTGCTCGACGTTTGCAATTTCTCAGCTCGTGTCTACGAGACGCAAAGAGAAGGACCGTGACGTTTGGTGCGCATAGAAGCGCAAAGCCCCAGTGTTACTGCGCCTGTGAAAGCGCTTCCAAGGAAGGGTGCTGGCTAGCAAGAGCTTTCAGTGCTGGCACTTTTCATCTCTGAGCAATTGGTGGATGTTTGCAATTTCTCACCTGAGCTCTCTTTAGAGTGCGCGAGAGGATGAGCAGAAGATTAGGTGGCTAGAGAAGCCCAGAGCCCCAGTGTTCTTAGGCCTACAAAAGCGCTTCCAAGGAAGGGTGCTGGCTAGCAACAGCTTTCAGTGCTGGCACTTTTCATCTCTGAGCAATTGCTCGACGTTTGCAATTTCTCAGCTCGTGTCTACGAGACGCAAAGAGAATGACCGTGACGTTTGGTGGCTAGAGAAGCGCAAAGCCCCAGTGTTGCTGCGCCTGTGAAAGCGCTTCCAAGGAAGGGGGCTGGCTAGCAAGAGCTTTCAGTGCTGGCACTTTTCATCTCTGAGCAATTGCTCGACGTTTGCAATTTCTCAGCTCGTGTCTACGAGACGCAAAGAGAATGACCGTGACGTTTGGTGGGTAGAGAAGCGCAAAGCCCCAGTGTTACTGGGCCTGTGAAAGCGCTTCCAAGGAAGGGTGCTGGCTAGCAACAGCTTTCAGTGCTGGCACTTTTCATCTCTGAGCAATTGCTCGACGTTTGCAATTTCTCACCTGAGCTCTCTTTAGAGTGCGCGAGAGGATGAGCAGAAGATTAGGTGGCTAGAGAAGCCCAGAGCCCCAGTGTTCTTAGGCCTACAAAAGCGCTTCCAAGGAAGGGGGCTGGCTAGCAAGAGCTTTCAGTGCTGGCACTTTTCATCTCTGAGCAATTGCTCAACGTTTGCAATTTCTCAGCTCGTGTCTATGAGACGGAAAGAGAGTGTCCGTGACGTTTGGTGCGTATAGAAGCACAAAGCCCCAGTGTTGCTGCGCCTGTGAAAGCGCTTCCAAGGAAGGGTGCTGGCTAGCAACAGCTTTCAGTGCTGGCACTTTTCATCTCTGAGCAATTGCTCGACGTTTGCAATTTCTCAGCTCATGTCTACGAGACGCAAAGAGAATGACCGTGACGTTTGGTGGCTAGAGAAGCGCAAAGCCCCAGTGTTACTGCGCCTGTGAAAGCGCTTCCAAGGAAGGGGGCTGGCTAGCAAGAGCTTTCAGTGCTGGCACTTTTCATCTCTGAGCAATTGCTTGATGTTTGCAATTTCTCACCTGAGCTCTCTTTAGAGTGCGCGAGAGGATGAGCAGAAGATTAGGTGGCTAGAGAAGCCCAGAGCCCCAGTGTTCTTAGGCCTACAAAAGCGCTTCCAAGGAAGGGGGCTGGCTAGCAACAGCTTTCAGTGCTGGCACTTTTCATCTCTGAGCAATTGCTCGACGTTTGCAATTTCTCAGCTCGTGTCTACGACACGGAAAGAGAGTGTTCGTGACGTTTGGTGCGTATAGAAGCGCAAAGCCCCAGTGTTGCTGCGCCTGTGAAAGCGCTTCCAAGGAAGGCTGCTGGCTAGCAACAGCTTTCAGTGCTGGCACTTTTCATCTCTGAGCAATTGCTCCACGTTTGCAATTTCTCAGCTCGTGTCTGCGAGACGGAAAGAGAATGACAGCGACGTTTGGTGGCTAGAGAAGCGCAAAGCCCCAGTGTTGCTGTGCCTGTGAAAGCGCTTCTAAGGAAGGGTGCTGGCTAGCAAGAGCTTTCAGTGCTGGTACTTTTCATCTCTGAGCAATTGCTCGACGTTTGCAATTTCTCACCTGAGCTCTCTTTAGAGTGCGCGAGAGGATGAGCAGAAGATTAGGTGGCTAGAGAAGCGCAAAGCCCCAGTGTGCTTAGGGCTACAAAAGCGCTTCCAAGGAAGGGGGCTGGCTAGCAAGAGCTTTCAGTGCTGGCACTTTTCATCTCTGAGCAATTGCTCCACGTTTGCAATTTCTCAGCTCGTGTCTACGAGACGCAAAGAGAATGACCGTGATGTTTGGTGCCTAGAGAAGCGCAAAGCCCCAGTCTTACTGCGCCTGTGAAAGCGCTTCTAAGGAAGGGTGCTGGCTAGCAACAGCTTTCAGTGCTGGCACTTTTCATCTCTGAGCAATTGCTCGACGTTTGCAATTTCTCACCTGAGCTCTCTTTAGAGTGCGTGAGAGGATGAGCAGAAGATTAGGTGGCTAGAGAAGCCCAGAGCCCCAGTGTTCTAAGGGCTACAAAAGCGCTTCCAAGGAAGGGGGCTGGCTAGCAACAGCTTTCAGTGCTGGCACTTTTCATCTCTGAGCAATTGCTCGACGTTTGCAATTTCTCAGCTCGTGTCTACGAGACGCAAAGAGAATGACCGTGACGTTTGGTGGGTAGAAAGCGCAAAGCCCCAGTGTTGCTGCGCCTGTGAAAGCGCTTCCAAGGAAGGGTGCTGGCTAGCAAGAGCTTTCAGTGCTGGCACTTTTCATCTCTGAGCAATTGCTCAACGTTTGCAATTTCTCAGCTCGTGTCTACGAGACGGAAAGAGAATGACCGTGACGTTTGGTGGCTAGAGAAGCGCAAAGCCCCAGTGTTACTGCGCCTGTGAAAGCGCTTCCAAGGAAGGGTGCTGGCTAGCAAGAGCTTTCAGTGCTGGCACTTTTCATCTCTGAGAAATTGCTCGACGTTTGCAATTTTTCAGCTCGTGTCTACGAGACGCAAAGAGAATGACCGTGACGTTTGGTGCACATAGAAGCGCAAAGCCCCAGTGTTGCTGCGCCTGTGAAAGCGCTTCCAAGGAAGGGTGCTGGCTAGCAAGAGCTTTCAGTGCTGGCACTTTTCATGTCTGAGCAATTGCTCGACGTTTGCAATTTTTCACCTGAGCTCTCTTTAGAGTGCGCGAGAGGATGAGCAGAAGATTAGGTGGCTAGAGAAGCCCAGAGCCCCAGTGTTCTAAGGGCTACAAAAGCGCTTCCAAGGAAGGGTGCTGGCTAGCAAGAGCTTTCAGTGCTGGCACTTTTCATCTCTGAGCAATTGCTCGACGTTTGCAATTTCTCAGCTCGTGTCTACGAGACGCAAAGAGAATGACCGTGACGTTTGGTGCGCATAGAAGCGCAAAGCCCCAGTGTTACTGCGCCTGTGAAAGCGCTTCCAAGGAAGGGTGCTGGCTAGCAAGAGCTTTCAGTGCTGGCACTTTTCATCTCTGAGCAATTGCTCGACGTTTGCAATTTCTCAGCTCGTGTCTACCAGACGGAAAGAGAATGACCGTGACGTTTGGTGCGCATAGAAGCGCAAAGCCCCAGTGTTACTGCGCCTGTGAAAGCGCTTCCAAGGAAGGGTGCTGGCTAGCAAGAGCTTTCAGTGCTGGCACTTTTCATCTCTGAGCAATTGCTCGACGTTTGCAATTTCTCACCTGAGCTCTCTTTAGAGTGCGCGAGAGGATGAGCAGAAGATTAGGTGGCTAGAGAAGCCCAGAGCCCCAGTGTTCTTAGGCCTACAAAAGCGCTTCCAAGGAAGGGGGCTGGCTAGCAACAGCTTTCAGTGCTGGCACTTTTCATCTCTGAGCAATTGCTCAACATTTGCAATTTCTCAGCTCGTGTCTACGAGACGCAAAGAGAATGACCGTGACGTTTGGTGCGTATAGAAGCGCAAAGCCCCAGTGTTGCTGTGCCTGTGAAAGCGCTTCCAAGGAAGGGTGCTGGCTAGCAACAGCTTTCAGTGCTGGCACTTTTCATCTCTGAGCAATTGCTCCACGTTTGCAATTTCTCAGCTCGTGTCTGCGAGACGGAAAGAGAATGACCGTGACGTTTGGTGGCTAGAGAAGCGCAAAGCCCCAGTGTTGCTGCGCCTGTGAAAGCGCTTCTAAGGAAGGGTGCTGGCTAGCAACAGCTTTCAGTGCTGGCACTTTTCATCTCTGAGCAATTGCTCGACGTTTGCAATTTCTCACCTGAGCTCTCTTTAGAGTGCGCGAGAGGATGAGCAGAAGATTAGGTGGCTAGAGAAGCCCAGAGCCCCAGTGTGCTTAGGCCTACAAAAGCGCTTCCAAGGAAGGGTGCTGGCTAGCAACAGCTTTCAGTGCTGGCACTTTTCATCTCTGAGCAATTGCTCCACGTTTGCAATTTCTCAGCTCGTGTCTGCGAGACGGAAAGAGAATGACAGTGACGTTTGGTGGCTAGAGAAGCGCAAAGCCCCAGTGTTGCTGCGCCTGTGAAAGCGCTTCTAAGGAAGGGTGCTGGCTAGCAACAGCTTTCAGTGCTGGCACTTTTCATCTCTGAGCAATTGCTCGACGTTTGCAATTTCTCACCTGAGCTCTCTTTAGAGTGCGCGAGAGGATGAGCAGAAGATTAGGTGGCTAGAGAAGCCCAGAGCCCCAGTGTGCTTAGGCCTACAAAAGCGCTTCCAAGGAAGGGGGCTGGCTAGCAACAGCTTTCAGTGCTGGCACTTTTCATCTCTGAGCAATTGCTCGACGTTTGCAATTTCTCAGCTCGTGTCTACGAGACGGAAATAGAATGACCGTGATGTTTGGTGGCTAGAGAAGCGCAAAGCCCCAGTGTTGCTGCGCCTGTGAAAGCGCTTCCAAGGAAGGGTGCTGGCTAGCAAGAGCTTTCAGTACTGGCACTTTTCATCTCTGAGCAATTGCTCGACGTTTGCAATTTCTCAGCTCGTGTCTACGAGACGCAAAGAGAATGACCGTGACGTTTGGTGGCTAGAGAAGAGCAAAGCCCCAGTGTTGCTGCGCCTGTGAAAGCGCTTCCAAGGAAGGGTGCTGGCTAGCAACAGCTTTCAGTGCTGGCACTTTTCATCTCTGAGCAATTGCTCGACGTTTGCAATTTCTCAGCTCGTGTCTACGAGACGCAAAGAGAATGACCGTGACGTTTGGTGCGTATAGAAGCGGAAAGCCCCAGTGTTGCTGCGCCTGTGAAAGCACTTCCAAGGAAGGGTGCTGGCTAGCAAGAGCTTTCAGTGCTGGCACTTTTCATCTCTGAGCAATTGCTCGACGTTTGCAATTTCTCACCTGAGCTCTCTTTAGAGTGCGCGAGAGGATGAGCAGAAGATTAGGTGGCTAGAGAAGCCCAGAGCCCCAGTGTTCTTAGGCCTACAAAAGCGCTTCCAAGGAAGGGGGCTGGCTAGCAACAGCTTTCAGTGCTGGCACTTTTCATCTCTGAGCAATTGCTCGACGTTTGCAATTTCTCAGCTCGTGTCTACGAGACGGAAAGAGAAGGACCGTGACGTTTGGTGGCTAGAGAAGCGCAAAGCCCCAGTGTTGCTGCGCCTGTGAAAGCGCTTCCAAGGAAGGGTGCTGGCTAGCAACAGCTTTCAGTGCTGGCACTTTTCATCTCTGAGCAATTGCTCGACGTTTGCAATTTCTCAGCTCGTGTCTACGAGACGGAAAGAGAATGACAGTGACGTTTGGTGGCTAGAGAAGCGCAAAGCCCCAGTGTTGCTGCGCCTGTGAAAGCGCTTCCAAGGAAGGGTGCTGGCTAGCAAGAGCTTTCAGTGCTGGCACTTTTCATCTCTGAGCAATTGCTCGACGTTTGCAATTTCTCAGCTCGTGTCTACGAGACGCAAAGAGAATGACCGTGACGTTTGGTGGCTAGAGAAGAGCAAAGCCCCAGTGTTGCTGCGCCTGTGAAAGCGCTTCCAAGGAAGGGTGCTGGCTAGCAACAGCTTTCAGTGCTGGCACTTTTCATCTCTGAGCAATTGCTCGACGTTTGCAATTTCTCAGCTCGTGTCTACGAGACGCAAAGAGAATGACCGTGACGTTTGGTGCGCATAGAAGCGCAAAGCCCCAGTGTTACTGCGCCTGTGAAAGCGCTTCCAAGGAAGGGTGCTGGCTAGCAAGAGCTTTCAGTGCTGGCACTTTTCATCTCTGAGCAATTGCTGGACGTTTGCAATTTCTCACCTGAGCTCTCTTTAGAGTGCGCGAGAGGATGAGCAGAAGATTAGGTGGCTAGAGAAGCCCAGAGCCCCAGTGTGCTTAGGCCTACAAAAGCGCTTCCAAGGAAGGGGGCTGGCTAGCAAGAGCTTTCAGTGCTGGCACTTTTCATCTCTGAGCAATTGCTCGACATTTGCAATTTCTCAGCTCGTGTCTACGAGACGCAAAGAGAATGACCGTGACGTTTGGTAGGCTAGAGAAGCGCAAAGCCCCAGTGTTGCTGCGCCTGTGAAAGCGCTTCCAAGGAAGGGGGCTGGCTAGCAACAGCTTTCAGTGCTGGCACTTTTCATCTCTGAGCAATTGCTCGACGTTTGCAATTTCTCAGCTCGTCTCTACGAGACGGAAAGAGAATGACCGTGACGTTTGGTGGCTAGAGAAGAGCAAAGCCCCAGTGTTACTGCGCCTGTGAAAGCGCTTCCAAGGAAGGGTGCTGGCTAGCAAGAGCTTTCAGTGCTGGCACTTTTCATCTCTGAGCAATTGCTCGACGTTTGCAATTTCTCACCTGAGCTCTCTTTAGAGTGCGCGAGAGGATGAGCAGAAGATTAGGTGGCTAGAGAAGCCCAGAGCCCCAGTGTTCTTAGGCCTACAAAAGCGCTTCCAAGGAAGGGGGCTGGCTAGCAACAGCTTTCAGTGCTGGCACTTTTCATCTCTGAGCAATTGCTCGACATTTGCAATTTCTCAGCTCGTGTCTACGAGACGCAAAGAGAATGACCGTGACGTTTGGTGCGTATAGAAGCGCAAAGCCCCAGTGTTGCTGCGCCTGTGAAAGCGCTTCCAAGGAAGGGGGCTGGCTAGCAAGAGCTTTCAGTGCTGGCACTTTTCATGTCTGAGCAATTGCTCGACGTTTGCAATTTCTCACCTGAGCTCTCTTTAGAGTGCGCGAGAGGATGAGCAGAAGATTAGGTGGCTAGAGAAGCCCAGAGCCCCAGTGTTCTAAGGTCTACAAAAGCGCTTCCAAGGAAGGGGGCTGGCTAGCAACAGCTTTCAGTGCTGGCACTTTTCATCTCTGAGCAATTGCTCGACGTTTGCAATTTCTCAGCTCGTGTCTACGAGACGGAAAGAGAATGACCGTGACGTTTGGTGCGCATAGAAGCGCAAAGCCCCAGTGTTACTGCGCCTGTGAAAGCTCTTCCAAGGAAGGGTGCTGGCTAGCAAGAGCTTTCAGTGCTGGCACTTTTCATCTCTGAGCAATTGCTCGACGTTTGCAATTTCTCACCTGAGCTCTCTTTAGAGTGCGCGAGAGGATGAGCAGAAGATTAGGTGGCTAGAGAAGCCCAGAGCCCCAGTGTTCTTAGGCCTACAAAAGCGCTTCCAAGGAAGGGGGCTGGCTAGCAAGAGCTTTCAGTGCTGGCACTTTTCATCTCTGAGCAATTGCTCGACGTTTGCAATTTCTCAGCTCGTGTCTACGAGACGCAAAGAGAATGACCGTGACGTTTGGTGCGTATAAAAGCGCAAAGCCCCAGTGTTGCTGCGCCTGTGAAAGCGCTTTCAAGGAAGGGGGCTGGCTAGCAAGAGCTTTCAGTGCTGGCACTTTTCATGTCTGAGCAATTGCTCGACGTTTGCAATTTCTCACCTGAGCTCTCTTTAGAGTGTGCGAGAGGATGAGCAGAAGATTAGGTGGGTAGAGAAGCGCAAAGCCCCAGTGTTCTTAGGCCTACAAAAGCGCTTCCAAGGAAGGGGGCTGGCTAGCAACAGCTTTCAGTGCTGGCACTTTTCATCTCTGAGCAATTGCTCGACGTTTGCAATTTCTCAGCTCGTGTCTACTAGAGAGAAAGAGAGTGTCCGTGACGTTTGGTGCGTATAGAAGCGCAAAGCCCCAGTGTTGCTGCGCCTGTGAAAGCGCTTCCAAGGAAGGGTGCTGGCTAGCAAGAGCTTTCAGTGCTGGCACTTTTCATCTCTGAGCAATTGCTCGACGTTTGCAATTTCTCAGCTCGTGTCTACGAGACGGAAAGAGAATGACCATGACGTTTGGTGGCTAGAGAAGAGCAAAGCCCCAGTCTTACTGCGCCTGTGAAAGCGCTTCCAAGGAAGGGTGCTGGCTAGCAAGAGCTTTCAGTGCTGGCACTTTTCATCTCTGAGCAATTGCTCGACGTTTGCAATTTCTCACCTGAGCTCTCTTTAGAGTGCGCGAGAGGATGAGCAGAAGATGAGGTGGCTAGAGAAGCCCAGAGCCCCAGTGTTCTTAGGCCTACAAAAGCGCTTCCAAGGAAGGGGGCTGGCTAGCAACAGCTTTCAGTGCTGGCACTTTTCATCTCTGAGCAATTGCTCGACGTTTGCAATTTCTCAGCTCGTGTCTACGAGACGCAAAGAGAATGACCGTGACGTTTGGTGGCTAGAGAAGCGCAAAGCCCCAGTGTTGCTGCGCCTGTGAAAGCGCTTCCAAGGAAGGGGGCTGGCTAGCAAGAGCTTTCAGTGCTGGCACTTTTCATGTCTGAGCAATTGCTCGACGTTTGCAATTTCTCACCTGAGCTCTCTTTAGAGTGCGCGAGAGGATGAGCAGAAGATTAGGTGGCTAGAGAAGCCCAGAGCCCCAGTGTTCTAAGGTCTACAAAAGCGCTTCCAAGGAAGGGGGCTGGCTAGCAACAGCTTTCAGTGCTGGCACTTTTCATCTCTGAGCAATTGCTCGACGTTTGCAATTTCTCAGCTCGTGTCTACGAGACGGAAAGAGAATGACCGTGACGTTTGGTGCGCATAGAAGCGCAAAGCCCCAGTGTTACTGCGCCTGTGAAAGCGCTTCCAAGGAAGGGTGCTGGCTAGCAAGAGCTTTCAGTGCTGGCACTTTTCATCTCTGAGCAATTGCTCGACGTTTGCAATTTCTCACCTGAGCTCTCTTTAGAGTGCGCGAGAGGATGAGCAGAAGATTAGGTGGCTAGAGAAGCCCAGAGCCCCAGTGTTCTTAGGCCTACAAAAGCGCTTCCAAGGAAGGGGGCTGGCTAGCAAGAGCTTTCAGTGCTGGCACTTTTCATCTCTGAGCAATTGCTCAACGTTTGCAATTTCTCAGCTCGTGTCTACGAGACGCAAAGAGAATGACCGTGACGTTTGGTGCGTATAAAAGCGCAAAGCCCCAGTGTTGCTGCGCCTGTGAAAGCGCTTTCAAGGAAGGGTGCTGGCTAGCAAGAGCTTTCAGTGCTGGCACTTTTCATCTCTGAGCAATTGCTCGACGTTTGCAATTTCTCACCTGAGCTCTCTTTAGAGTGTGCGAGAGGATGAGCAGAAGATTAGGTGGCTAGAGAAGCCCAGAGCCCCAGTGTTCTAAGGGCTACAAAAGCGCTTCCAAGGAAGGGTGCTGGCTAGCAACAGCTTTCAGTGCTGGCACTTTTCATCTCTGAGCAATTGCTCGACGTTTGCAATTTCTCAGCCCGTGTCTATGAGACGGAAAGAGAATGACCGTGACGTTTGGTGGCTAGAGAAGCGCAAAGCCCCAGTGTTGCTGCGCCTGTGAAAGCGCTTCCAAGGAAGGGTGCTGGCTAGCAAGAGCTTTCAGTGCTGGCACTTTTCATCTCTGAGCAATTGCTCGACGTTTGCAATTTCTCAGCTCGTGTCTGCGAGACGGAAAGAGAATGACAGTGACGTTTGGTGGCTAGAGAAGCGCAAAGCCCCAGTGTTGCTGCGCCTGTGAAAGCGCTTCCAAGGAAGGGTGCTGGCTAGCAACAGCTTTCAGTGCTGGCACTTTTCATCTCTGAGCAATTGGTGGATGTTTGCAATTTCTCACCTGAGCTCTCTTTAGAGTGCGCGAGAGGATGAGCAGAAGATTAGGTGGCTAGAGAAGCCCAGAGCCCCAGTGTGCTTAGGCCTACAAAAGCGCTTCCAAGGAAGGGTGCTGGCTAGCAACAGCTTTCAGTGCTGGCACTTTTCATCTCTGAGCAATTGCTCGACGTTTGCAATTTCTCAGCTCGTGTCTACGAGACGGAAAGAGAGTGTCCGTGACGTTTGGTGCGTATAGAAGCGCAAAGCCCCAGTGTTGCTGCGCCTGTGAAAGCGCTTCCAAGGAAGGGTGCTGGCTAGCAAGAGCTTTCAGTGCTGGCACTTTTCATCTCTGAGCAATTGCTCGACGTTTGCAATTTCTCAGCTCGTGTCTACGAGACGGAAAGAGAATGACCGTGACGTTTGGTGCGTATAGAAGCGCAAAGCCCCAGTGTTGCTGCGCCTGTGAAAGCGCTTCCAAGGAAGGGGGCTGGCTAGCAACAGCTTTCAGTGCTGGCACTTTTCATCTCTGAGCAATTGCTCGACGTTTGCAATTTCTCACCTGAGCTCTCTTTAGAGTGTGCGAGAGGATGAGCAGAAGATTAGGTGGCTAGAGAAGCCCAGAGCCCCAGTGTTCTTAGGCCTACAAAAGCGCTTCCAAGGAAGGGGGCTGGCTAGCAACAGCTTTCAGTGCTGGCACTTTTCATCTCTGAGCAATTGCTCGACGTTTGCAATTTCTCAGCTCGTGTCTACGAGACGCAAAGAGAATGACCGTGACGTTTGGTGCGTATAGAAGCGCAAAGCCCCAGTGTTGCTGCGCCTGTGAAAGCGCTTCCAAGGAAGGGTGCTGGCTAGCAAGAGCTTTCAGTGCTGGCACTTTTCATCTCTGAGCAATTGCTCGACGTTTGCAATTTCTCACCTGAGCTCTCTTTAGAGTGCGTGAGAGGATGAGCAGAAGATTAGGTGGCTAGAGAAGCCCAGAGCCCCAGTGTTCTAAGGGCTACAAAAGCGCTTCCAAGGAAGGGGGCTGGCTAGCAACAGCTTTCAGTGCTGGCACTTTTCATCTCTGAGCAATTGCTCGACGTTTGCAATTTCTCAGCTCGTGTCTACGAGACGCAAAGAGAAGGACCGTGACGTTTGGTGCGCATAGAAGCGCAAAGCCCCAGTGTTACTGCGCCTGTGAAAGCGCTTCCAAGGAAGGGTGCTGGCTAGCAAGAGCTTTCAGTGCTGGCACTTTTCATCTCTGAGCAATTGGTGGATGTTTGCAATTTCTCACCTGAGCTCTCTTTAGAGTGCGCGAGAGGATGAGCAGAAGATTAGGTGGCTAGAGAAGCCCAGAGCCCCAGTGTTCTTAGGCCTACAAAAGCGCTTCCAAGGAAGGGTGCTGGCTAGCAACAGCTTTCAGTGCTGGCACTTTTCATCTCTGAGCAATTGCTCGACGTTTGCAATTTCTCAGCTCGTGTCTACGAGACGCAAAGAGAATGACCGTGACGTTTGGTGGCTAGAGAAGCGCAAAGCCCCAGTGTTGCTGCGCCTGTGAAAGCGCTTCCAAGGAAGGGGGCTGGCTAGCAAGAGCTTTCAGTGCTGGCACTTTTCATCTCTGAGCAATTGCTCGACGTTTGCAATTTCTCAGCTCGTGTCTACGAGACGCAAAGAGAATGACCGTGACGTTTGGTGGGTAGAGAAGCGCAAAGCCCCAGTGTTACTGGGCCTGTGAAAGCGCTTCCAAGGAAGGGTGCTGGCTAGCAACAGCTTTCAGTGCTGGCACTTTTCATCTCTGAGCAATTGCTCGACGTTTGCAATTTCTCACCTGAGCTCTCTTTAGAGTGCGCGAGAGGATGAGCAGAAGATTAGGTGGCTAGAGAAGCCCAGAGCCCCAGTGTTCTTAGGCCTACAAAAGCGCTTCCAAGGAAGGGGGCTGGCTAGCAAGAGCTTTCAGTGCTGGCACTTTTCATCTCTGAGCAATTGCTCAACGTTTGCAATTTCTCAGCTCGTGTCTATGAGACGGAAAGAGAGTGTCCGTGACGTTTGGTGCGTATAGAAGCACAAAGCCCCAGTGTTGCTGCGCCTGTGAAAGCGCTTCCAAGGAAGGGTGCTGGCTAGCAAGAGCTTTCAGTGCTGGTACTTTTCATCTCTGAGCAATTGCTCGACGTTTGCAATTTCTCACCTGAGCTCTCTTTAGAGTGCGCGAGAGGATGAGCAGAAGATTAGGTGGCTAGAGAAGCGCAAAGCCCCAGTGTGCTTAGGGCTACAAAAGCGCTTCCAAGGAAGGGGGCTGGCTAGCAAGAGCTTTCAGTGCTGGCACTTTTCATCTCTGAGCAATTGCTCCACGTTTGCAATTTCTCAGCTCGTGTCTACGAGACGCAAAGAGAATGACCGTGATGTTTGGTGCCTAGAGAAGCGCAAAGCCCCAGTCTTACTGCGCCTGTGAAAGCGCTTCTAAGGAAGGGTGCTGGCTAGCAACAGCTTTCAGTGCTGGCACTTTTCATCTCTGAGCAATTGCTCGACGTTTGCAATTTCTCAGCTCATGTCTACGAGACGCAAAGAGAATGACCGTGACGTTTGGTGGCTAGAGAAGCGCAAAGCCCCAGTGTTACTGCGCCTGTGAAAGCGCTTCCAAGGAAGGGGGCTGGCTAGCAAGAGCTTTCAGTGCTGGCACTTTTCATCTCTGAGCAATTGCTTGATGTTTGCAATTTCTCACCTGAGCTCTCTTTAGAGTGCGCGAGAGGATGAGCAGAAGATTAGGTGGCTAGAGAAGCCCAGAGCCCCAGTGTTCTTAGGCCTACAAAAGCGCTTCCAAGGAAGGGGGCTGGCTAGCAACAGCTTTCAGTGCTGGCACTTTTCATCTCTGAGCAATTGCTCGACGTTTGCAATTTCTCAGCTCGTGTCTACGACACGGAAAGAGAGTGTTCGTGACGTTTGGTGCGTATAGAAGCGCAAAGCCCCAGTGTTGCTGCGCCTGTGAAAGCGCTTCCAAGGAAGGCTGCTGGCTAGCAACAGCTTTCAGTGCTGGCACTTTTCATCTCTGAGCAATTGCTCCACGTTTGCAATTTCTCAGCTCGTGTCTGCGAGACGGAAAGAGAATGACAGCGACGTTTGGTGGCTAGAGAAGCGCAAAGCCCCAGTGTTGCTGTGCCTGTGAAAGCGCTTCTAAGGAAGGGTGCTGGCTAGCAAGAGCTTTCAGTGCTGGTACTTTTCATCTCTGAGCAATTGCTCGACGTTTGCAATTTCTCACCTGAGCTCTCTTTAGAGTGCGCGAGAGGATGAGCAGAAGATTAGGTGGCTAGAGAAGCGCAAAGCCCCAGTGTGCTTAGGGCTACAAAAGCGCTTCCAAGGAAGGGGGCTGGCTAGCAAGAGCTTTCAGTGCTGGCACTTTTCATCTCTGAGCAATTGCTCCACGTTTGCAATTTCTCAGCTCGTGTCTACGAGACGCAAAGAGAATGACCGTGATGTTTGGTGCCTAGAGAAGCGCAAAGCCCCAGTCTTACTGCGCCTGTGAAAGCGCTTCTAAGGAAGGGTGCTGGCTAGCAACAGCTTTCAGTGCTGGCACTTTTCATCTCTGAGCAATTGCTCGACGTTTGCAATTTCTCACCTGAGCTCTCTTTAGAGTGCGTGAGAGGATGAGCAGAAGATTAGGTGGCTAGAGAAGCCCAGAGCCCCAGTGTTCTAAGGGCTACAAAAGCGCTTCCAAGGAAGGGGGCTGGCTAGCAACAGCTTTCAGTGCTGGCACTTTTCATCTCTGAGCAATTGCTCGACGTTTGCAATTTCTCAGCTCGTGTCTACGAGACGCAAAGAGAATGACCGTGACGTTTGGTGGGTAGAAAGCGCAAAGCCCCAGTGTTGCTGCGCCTGTGAAAGCGCTTCCAAGGAAGGGTGCTGGCTAGCAAGAGCTTTCAGTGCTGGCACTTTTCATCTCTGAGCAATTGCTCAACGTTTGCAATTTCTCAGCTCGTGTCTACGAGACGGAAAGAGAATGACCGTGACGTTTGGTGGCTAGAGAAGCGCAAAGCCCCAGTGTTACTGCGCCTGTGAAAGCGCTTCCAAGGAAGGGTGCTGGCTAGCAAGAGCTTTCAGTGCTGGCACTTTTCATCTCTGAGAAATTGCTCGACGTTTGCAATTTTTCAGCTCGTGTCTACGAGACGCAAAGAGAATGACCGTGACGTTTGGTGCACATAGAAGCGCAAAGCCCCAGTGTTGCTGCGCCTGTGAAAGCGCTTCCAAGGAAGGGTGCTGGCTAGCAAGAGCTTTCAGTGCTGGCACTTTTCATGTCTGAGCAATTGCTCGACGTTTGCAATTTTTCACCTGAGCTCTCTTTAGAGTGCGCGAGAGGATGAGCAGAAGATTAGGTGGCTAGAGAAGCCCAGAGCCCCAGTGTTCTAAGGGCTACAAAAGCGCTTCCAAGGAAGGGGGCTGGCTAGCAACAGCTTTCAGTGCTGGCACTTTTCATCTCTGAGCAATTGCTCGACGTTTGCAATTTCTCAGCTCGTGTCTACGAGACGCAAAGAGAATGACCGTGACGTTTGGTGCGCATAGAAGCGCAAAGCCCCAGTGTTACTGCGCCTGTGAAAGCGCTTCCAAGGAAGGGTGCTGGCTAGCAAGAGCTTTCAGTGCTGGCACTTTTCATCTCTGAGCAATTGCTCGACGTTTGCAATTTCTCAGCTCGTGTCTACCAGACGGAAAGAGAATGACCGTGACGTTTGGTGCGCATAGAAGCGCAAAGCCCCAGTGTTACTGCGCCTGTGAAAGCGCTTCCAAGGAAGGGTGCTGGCTAGCAAGAGCTTTCAGTGCTGGCACTTTTCATCTCTGAGCAATTGCTCGACGTTTGCAATTTCTCACCTGAGCTCTCTTTAGAGTGCGCGAGAGGATGAGCAGAAGATTAGGTGGCTAGAGAAGCCCAGAGCCCCAGTGTTCTTAGGCCTACAAAAGCGCTTCCAAGGAAGGGGGCTGGCTAGCAACAGCTTTCAGTGCTGGCACTTTTCATCTCTGAGCAATTGCTCAACATTTGCAATTTCTCAGCTCGTGTCTACGAGACGCAAAGAGAATGACCGTGACGTTTGGTGCGTATAGAAGCGCAAAGCCCCAGTGTTGCTGTGCCTGTGAAAGCGCTTCCAAGGAAGGGTGCTGGCTAGCAACAGCTTTCAGTGCTGGCACTTTTCATCTCTGAGCAATTGCTCCACGTTTGCAATTTCTCAGCTCGTGTCTGCGAGACGGAAAGAGAATGACCGTGACGTTTGGTGGCTAGAGAAGCGCAAAGCCCCAGTGTTGCTGCGCCTGTGAAAGCGCTTCTAAGGAAGGGTGCTGGCTAGCAACAGCTTTCAGTGCTGGCACTTTTCATCTCTGAGCAATTGCTCGACGTTTGCAATTTCTCACCTGAGCTCTCTTTAGAGTGCGCGAGAGGATGAGCAGAAGATTAGGTGGCTAGAGAAGCCCAGAGCCCCAGTGTGCTTAGGCCTACAAAAGCGCTTCCAAGGAAGGGTGCTGGCTAGCAACAGCTTTCAGTGCTGGCACTTTTCATCTCTGAGCAATTGCTCCACGTTTGCAATTTCTCAGCTCGTGTCTGCGAGACGGAAAGAGAATGACAGTGACGTTTGGTGGCTAGAGAAGCGCAAAGCCCCAGTGTTGCTGCGCCTGTGAAAGCGCTTCTAAGGAAGGGTGCTGGCTAGCAACAGCTTTCAGTGCTGGCACTTTTCATCTCTGAGCAATTGCTCGACGTTTGCAATTTCTCACCTGAGCTCTCTTTAGAGTGCGCGAGAGGATGAGCAGAAGATTAGGTGGCTAGAGAAGCCCAGAGCCCCAGTGTTCTTAGGCCTACAAAAGCGCTTCCAAGGAAGGGGGCTGGCTAGCAACAGCTTTCAGTGCTGGCACTTTTCATCTCTGAGCAATTGCTCGACGTTTGCAATTTCTCAGCTCGTGTCTACGAGACGGAAATAGAATGACCGTGATGTTTGGTGGCTAGAGAAGCGCAAAGCCCCAGTGTTGCTGCGCCTGTGAAAGCGCTTCCAAGGAAGGGTGCTGGCTAGCAAGAGCTTTCAGTACTGGCACTTTTCATCTCTGAGCAATTGCTCGACGTTTGCAATTTCTCAGCTCGTGTCTACGAGACGCAAAGAGAATGACCGTGACGTTTGGTGGCTAGAGAAGAGCAAAGCCCCAGTGTTGCTGCGCCTGTGAAAGCGCTTCCAAGGAAGGGTGCTGGCTAGCAACAGCTTTCAGTGCTGGCACTTTTCATCTCTGAGCAATTGCTCGACGTTTGCAATTTCTCAGCTCGTGTCTACGAGACGCAAAGAGAATGACCGTGACGTTTGGTGCGTATAGAAGCGGAAAGCCCCAGTGTTGCTGCGCCTGTGAAAGCACTTCCAAGGAAGGGTGCTGGCTAGCAAGAGCTTTCAGTGCTGGCACTTTTCATCTCTGAGCAATTGCTCGACGTTTGCAATTTCTCACCTGAGCTCTCTTTAGAGTGCGCGAGAGGATGAGCAGAAGATTAGGTGGCTAGAGAAGCCCAGAGCCCCAGTGTTCTTAGGCCTACAAAAGCGCTTCCAAGGAAGGGGGCTGGCTAGCAACAGCTTTCAGTGCTGGCACTTTTCATCTCTGAGCAATTGCTCGACGTTTGCAATTTCTCAGCTCGTGTCTACGAGACGGAAAGAGAAGGACCGTGACGTTTGGTGGCTAGAGAAGCGCAAAGCCCCAGTGTTGCTGCGCCTGTGAAAGCGCTTCCAAGGAAGGGTGCTGGCTAGCAACAGCTTTCAGTGCTGGCACTTTTCATCTCTGAGCAATTGCTCGACGTTTGCAATTTCTCAGCTCGTGTCTACGAGACGGAAAGAGAATGACAGTGACGTTTGGTGGCTAGAGAAGCGCAAAGCCCCAGTGTTGCTGCGCCTGTGAAAGCGCTTCCAAGGAAGGGTGCTGGCTAGCAAGAGCTTTCAGTGCTGGCACTTTTCATCTCTGAGCAATTGCTCGACGTTTGCAATTTCTCAGCTCGTGTCTACGAGACGCAAAGAGAATGACCGTGACGTTTGGTGGCTAGAGAAGAGCAAAGCCCCAGTGTTGCTGCGCCTGTGAAAGCGCTTCCAAGGAAGGGTGCTGGCTAGCAACAGCTTTCAGTGCTGGCACTTTTCATCTCTGAGCAATTGCTCGACGTTTGCAATTTCTCAGCTCGTGTCTACGAGACGCAAAGAGAATGACCGTGACGTTTGGTGCGCATAGAAGCGCAAAGCCCCAGTGTTACTGCGCCTGTGAAAGCGCTTCCAAGGAAGGGTGCTGGCTAGCAAGAGCTTTCAGTGCTGGCACTTTTCATCTCTGAGCAATTGCTCGACGTTTGCAATTTCTCACCTGAGCTCTCTTTAGAGTGCGCGAGAGGATGAGCAGAAGATTAGGTGGCTAGAGAAGCCCAGAGCCCCAGTGTGCTTAGGCCTACAAAAGCGCTTCCAAGGAAGGGGGCTGGCTAGCAAGAGCTTTCAGTGCTGGCACTTTTCATCTCTGAGCAATTGCTCGACATTTGCAATTTCTCAGCTCGTGTCTACGAGACGCAAAGAGAATGACCGTGACGTTTGGTAGGCTAGAGAAGCGCAAAGCCCCAGTGTTGCTGCGCCTGTGAAAGCGCTTCCAAGGAAGGGGGCTGGCTAGCAACAGCTTTCAGTGCTGGCACTTTTCATCTCTGAGCAATTGCTCGACGTTTGCAATTTCTCAGCTCGTGTCTACGACACGGAAAGAGAATGACCGTGACGTTTGGTGGCTAGAGAAGAGCAAAGCCCCAGTGTTACTGCGCCTGTGAAAGCGCTTCCAAGGAAGGGTGCTGGCTAGCAAGAGCTTTCAGTGCTGGCACTTTTCATCTCTGAGCAATTGCTCGACGTTTGCAATTTCTCACCTGAGCTCTCTTTAGAGTGCGCGAGAGGATGAGCAGAAGATTAGGTGGCTAGAGAAGCCCAGAGCCCCAGTGTTCTTAGGCCTACAAAAGCGCTTCCAAGGAAGGGGGCTGGCTAGCAACAGCTTTCAGTGCTGGCACTTTTCATCTCTGAGCAATTGCTCGACATTTGCAATTTCTCAGCTCGTGTCTACGAGACGCAAAGAGAATGACCGTGACGTTTGGTGCGTATAGAAGCGCAAAGCCCCAGTGTTGCTGCGCCTGTGAAAGCGCTTCCAAGGAAGGGGGCTGGCTAGCAAGAGCTTTCAGTGCTGGCACTTTTCATGTCTGAGCAATTGCTCGACGTTTGCAATTTCTCACCTGAGCTCTCTTTAGAGTGCGCGAGAGGATGAGCAGAAGATTAGGTGGCTAGAGAAGCCCAGAGCCCCAGTGTTCTAAGGTCTACAAAAGCGCTTCCAAGGAAGGGGGCTGGCTAGCAACAGCTTTCAGTGCTGGCACTTTTCATCTCTGAGCAATTGCTCGACGTTTGCAATTTCTCAGCTCGTGTCTACGAGACGGAAAGAGAATGACCGTGACGTTTGGTGCGCATAGAAGCGCAAAGCCCCAGTGTTACTGCGCCTGTGAAAGCTCTTCCAAGGAAGGGTGCTGGCTAGCAAGAGCTTTCAGTGCTGGCACTTTTCATCTCTGAGCAATTGCTCGACGTTTGCAATTTCTCACCTGAGCTCTCTTTAGAGTGCGCGAGAGGATGAGCAGAAGATTAGGTGGCTAGAGAAGCCCAGAGCCCCAGTGTTCTTAGGCCTACAAAAGCGCTTCCAAGGAAGGGGGCTGGCTAGCAAGAGCTTTCAGTGCTGGCACTTTTCATCTCTGAGCAATTGCTCGACGTTTGCAATTTCTCAGCTCGTGTCTACGAGACGCAAAGAGAATGACCGTGACGTTTGGTGCGTATAAAAGCGCAAAGCCCCAGTGTTGCTGCGCCTGTGAAAGCGCTTTCAAGGAAGGGGGCTGGCTAGCAAGAGCTTTCAGTGCTGGCACTTTTCATGTCTGAGCAATTGCTCGACGTTTGCAATTTCTCACCTGAGCTCTCTTTAGAGTGTGCGAGAGGATGAGCAGAAGATTAGGTGGGTAGAGAAGCGCAAAGCCCCAGTGTTCTTAGGCCTACAAAAGCGCTTCCAAGGAAGGGTGCTGGCTAGCAACAGCTTTCAGTGCTGGCACTTTTCATCTCTGAGCAATTGCTCGACGTTTGCAATTTCTCAGCTCGTGTCTACGAGAGAGAAAGAGAGTGTCCGTGACGTTTGGTGCGTATAGAAGCGCAAAGCCCCAGTGTTGCTGCGCCTGTGAAAGCGCTTCCAAGGAAGGGTGCTGGCTAGCAAGAGCTTTCAGTGCTGGCACTTTTCATCTCTGAGCAATTGCTCGACGTTTGCAATTTCTCAGCTCGTGTCTACGAGACGCAAAGAGAATGACCGTGACGTTTGGTGCGCATAGAAGCGCAAAGCCCCAGTGTTACTGCGCCTGTGAAAGCGCTTCCAAGGAAGGGTGCTGGCTAGCAACAGCTTTCAGTGCTGGCACTTTTCATCTCTGAGCAATTGCTCGACGTTTGCAATTTCTCACCTGAGCTCTCTTTAGAGTGCGCGAGAGGATGAGCAGAAGATTAGGTGGCTAGAGAAGCCCAGAGCCCCAGTGTTCTTAGGCCTACAAAAGCGCTTCCAAGGAAGGGGGCTGGCTAGCAACAGCTTTCAGTGCTGGCACTTTTCATCTCTGAGCAATTGCTCGACGTTTGCAATTTCTCAGCTCGTGTCTACGAGACGCAAAGAGAATGACCGTGACGTTTGGTGCGCATAGAAGCGCAAAGCCCCAGTGTTACTGCGCCTGTGAAAGCGCTTCCAAGGAAGGGTGCTGGCTAGCAAGAGCTTTCAGTGCTGGCACTTTTCATCTCTGAGCAATTGCTCGACGTTTGCAATTTCTCACCTGAGCTCTCTTTAGAGTGCGCGAGAGGATGAGCAGAAGATTAGGTGGCTAGAGAAGCCCAGAGCCCCAGTGTGCTTAGGCCTACAAAAGCGCTTCCAAGGAAGGGGGCTGGCTAGCAACAGCTTTCAGTGCTGGCACTTTTCATCTCTGAGCAATTGCTCAACGTTTGCAATTTCTCAGCTCGTGTCTATGAGACGGAAAGAGAGTGTCCGTGACGTTTGGTGCGTATAGAAGCGCAAAGCCCCAGTGTTGCTGCGCCTGTGAAAGCGCTTCCAAGGAAGGGTGCTGGCTAGCAAGAGCTTTCAGTGCTGGCACTTTTCATCTCTGAGCAATTGCTCGACGTTTGCAATTTCTCAGCTCGTGTCTACGAGACGCAAAGAGAAGGACCGTGACGTTTGGTGGCTAGAGAAGCGCAAAGCCCCAGTGTTGCTGCGCCTGTGAAAGCGCTTCCAAGGAAGGGTGCTGGCTAGCAACAGCTTTCAGTGCTGGCACTTTTCATCTCTGAGCAATTGGTGGATGTTTGCAATTTCTCACCTGAGCTCTCTTTAGAGTGCGCGAGAGGATGAGCAGAAGATGAGGTGGCTAGAGAAGCCCAGAGCCCCAGTGTTCTTAGGCCTACAAAAGCGCTTCCAAGGAAGGGGGCTGGCTAGCAACAGCTTTCAGTGCTGGCACTTTTCATCTCTGAGCAATTGCTCGACGTTTGCAATTTCTCAGCTCGTGTCTACGAGACGGAAAGAGAGTGTCCGTGACGTTTGGTGCGTATAGAAGCCCAGAGCCCCAGTGTTGCTGCGCCTGTGAAAGCGCTTCCAAGGAAGGGTGCTGGCTAGCAAGAGCTTTCAGTGCTGGCACTTTTCATCTCTGAGCAATTGCTCGAAGTTTGCAATTTCTCAGCTCGTGTCTACCAGACGGAAAGAGAATGACCGTGACGTTTGGTGCGCATAGAAGCGCAAAGCCCCAGTGTTACTGCGCCTGTGAAAGCGCTTCCAAGGAAGGGTGCTGGCTAGCAAGAGCTTTCAGTGCTGGCACTTTTCATCTCTGAGCAATTGCTCGACGTTTGCAATTTCTCACCTGAGCTCTCTTTAGAGTGCGCGAGAGGATGAGCAGAAGATTAGGTGGCTAGAGAAGCCCAGAGCCCCAGTGTTCTTAGGCCTACAAAAGCGCTTCCAAGGAAGGGGGCTGGCTAGCAACAGCTTTCAGTGCTGGCACTTTTCATCTCTGAGCAATTGCTCGACGTTTGCAATTTCTCAGCTCGTGTCTACGAGACGCAAAGAGAATGACCGTGACGTTTGGTGCGTATAGAAGCGCAAAGCCCCAGTGTTACTGCGCCTGTGAAAGCGCTTCCAAGGAAGGGTGCTGGCTAGCAAGAGCTTTCAGTGCTGGCACTTTTCATCTCTGAGCAATTGCTCGACGTTTGCAATTTCTCAGCCCGTGTCTACGACACGGAAAGAGAAGGACCGTGACGTTTGGTGGCTAGAGAAGCCCAGAGCCCCAGTGTTACTGCGCCTGTGAAAGCGCTTCCAAGGAAGGGTGCTGGCTAGCAAGAGCTTTCAGTGCTGGCACTTTTCATCTCTGAGCAATTGCTCGACGTTTGCAATTTCTCAGCTCGTGTCTACGAGACGCAAAGAGAATGACAGTGACGTTTGGTGGCTAGAGAAGCGCAAAGCCCCAGTGTTGCTGCGCCTGTGAAAGCGCTTCCAAGGAAGGGTGCTGGCTAGCAACAGCTTTCAGTGCTGGCACTTTTCATCTCTGAGCAATTGCTCGACGTTTGCAATTTCTCACCTGAGCTCTCTTTAGAGTGCGCGAGAGGATGAGCAGAAGATTAGGTGGCTAGAGAAGCGCAAAGCCCCAGTGTGCTTAGGCCTACAAAAGCGCTTCCAAGGAAGGGGGCTGGCTAGCAACAGCTTTCAGTGCTGGCACTTTTCATCTCTGAGCAATTGCTCGACGTTTGCAATTTCTCAGCTCGTGTCTACGAGACGGAAAGAGAATGACCGTGATGTTTGGTGGCTAGAGAAGCGCAAAGCCCCAGTCTTTCTGCGCCTGTGAAAGCGCTTCCAAGGAAGGGTGCTGGCTAGCAAGAGCTTTCAGTGCTGGCACTTTTCATCTCTGAGCAATTGCTCGACGTTTGCAATTTCTCACCTGAGCTCTCTTTAGAGTGCGTGAGAGGATGAGCAGAAGATTAGGTGGCTAGAGAAGCCCAGAGCCCCAGTGTTCTAAGGGCTACAAAAGCGCTTCCAAGGAAGGGGGCTGGCTAGCAACAGCTTTCAGTGCTGGCACTTTTCATCTCTGAGCAATTGCTGGACTTTTGCAATTTCTCAGCTCGTGTCTACGAGACGGAAAGAGAATGACCATGACGTTTGGTGGCTAGAGAAGAGCAAAGCCCCAGTGTTACTGCGCCTGTGAAAGCGCTTCCAAGGAAGGGTGCTGGCTAGCAAGAGCTTTCAGTGCTGGCACTTTTCATCTCTGAGCAATTGCTCCACGTTTGCAATTTCTCAGCTCGTGTCTATGAGACGCAAAGAGAATGACCGTGACGTTTGGTGGCTAGAGAAGAGCAAAGCCCCAGTGTTGCTGCGCCTGTGAAAGCGCTTCCAAGGAAGGGTGCTGGCTAGCAACAGCTTTCAGTGCTGGCACTTTTCATCTCTGAGCAATTGCTCGACGTTTGCAATTTCTCAGCTCGTGTCTACGAGACGCAAAGAGAATGACCGTGACGTTTGGTGCACATAGAAGCGCAAAGCCCCAGTGTTGCTGCGCCTGTGAAAGCGCTTCCAAGGAAGGGTGCTGGCTAGCAACAGCTTTCAGTGCTGGCACTTTTCATCTCTGAGCAATTGCTCGACGTTTGCAATTTCTCAGCTCGTGTCTACGAGACGCAAAGAGAATGACCGTGACGTTTGGTGCACATAGAAGCGCAAAGCCCCAGTGTTGCTGCGCCTGTGAAAGCGCTTCCAAGGAAGGGGGCTGGCTAGCAACAGCTTTCAGTGCTGGCACTTTTCATCTCTGAGCAATTGCTGGACGTTTGCAATTTTTCACCTGAGCTCTCTTTAGAGTGCGCGAGAGGATGAGCAGAAGATTAGGTGGCTAGAGAAGCCCAGAGCCCCAGTGTTCTTAGGCCTACAAAAGCGCTTCCAAGGAAGGGGGCTGGCTAGCAACAGCTTTCAGTGCTGGCACTTTTCATCTCTGAGCAATTGCTCGACGTTTGCAATTTCTCAGCTCGTGTCTACGAGACGCAAAGAGAATGACCGTGATGTTTGGTGCGTATAGAAGCGCAAAGCCCCAGTGTTGCTGCGCCTGTGAAAGCGCTTCCAAGGAAGGGTGCTGGCTAGCAACAGCTTTCAGTGCTGGCACTTTTCATCTCTGAGCAATTGCTCGACGTTTGCAATTTCTCACCTGAGCTCTCTTTAGAGTGCGCGAGAGGATGAGCAGAAGATTAGGTGGCTGGAGAAGCCCAGAGCCCCAGTCTTCTTAGGCCTACAAAAGCGCTTCCAAGGAAGGGGGCTGGCTAGCAACAGCTTTCAGTGCTGGCACTTTTCATCTCTGAGCAATTGCTCAACGTTTGCAATTTCTCAGCTCGTGTCTACGAGACGCAAAGAGAATGACTGTGACGTTTGGTGGGTAGAGAAGCGCAAAGCCCCAGTGTTGCTGCGCCTGTGAAAGCGCTTTCAAGGAAGGGTGCTGGCTAGCAACAGCTTTCAGTGCTGGCACTTTTCATCTCTGAGCAATTGCTCGACGTTTGCAATTTCTCACCTGAGCTCTCTTTAGAGTGTGCGAGAGGATGAGCAGAAGATTCGGTGGCTAGAGAAGCCCAGAGCCCCAGTGTTCTAAGGGCTACAAAAGCGCTTCCAAGGAAGGGGGCTGGCTAGCAAGAGCTTTCAGTGCTGGCACTTTTCATCTCTGAGCAATTGCTCGACGTTTGCATTTTCTCAGCTCGTGTCTACGAGACGCAAAGAGAATGACCGTGACGTTTGGTGGCTAGAGAAGAGCAAAGCCCCAGTCTTACTGCGCCTGTGAAAGCGCTTCCAAGGAAGGGTGCTGGCTAGCAACAGCTTTCAGTGCTGGCACTTTTCATCTCTGAGCAATTGCTCGACGTTTGCAATTTCTCAGCTCGTGTCTACGAGACGCAAAGAGAATGACCGTGACGTTTGGTGGGTAGAGAAGAGCAAAGCCCCAGTGTTGCTGTGCCTGTGAAAGCGCTTCCAAGGAAGGGTGCTGGCTAGCAACAGCTTTCAGTGCTGGCACTTTTCATCTCTGAGCAATTGCTCGACGTTTGCAATTTCTCAGCTCGTGTCTACGAGACGCAAAGAGAATGACCGTGACGTTTGGTGCACATAGAAGCGCAAAGCCCCAGTGTTACTGCGCCTGTGAAAGCGCGTCCAAGGAAGGGGGCTGGCTAGCAACAGCTTTCAGTGCTGGCGCTTTTCATCTCTGAGCAATTGCTCGACGTTTGCAATTTTTCACCTGAGCTCTCTTTAGAGTGCGCGAGAGGATGAGCAGAAGATTAGGTGGCTAGAGAAGCCCAGAGCCCCAGTGTTCTTAGGCCTACAAAAGCGCTTCCAAGGAAGGGGGCTGGCTAGCAACAGCTTTCAGTGCTGGCACTTTTCATCTCTGAGCAATTGCTCGACGTTTGCAATTTCTCAGCTCGTGTCTACGAGACGCAAAGAGAATGACCGTGACGTTTGGTGCGTATAAAAGCGCAAAGCCCCAGTGTTGCTGCGCCTGTGAAAGCGCTTCCAAGGAAGGGTGCTGGCTAGCAACAGCTTTCAGTGCTGGCACTTTTCATCTCTGAGCAATTGCTCGACGTTTGCAATTCTTCACCTGAGCTCTCTTTAGAGTGCGCGAGAGGATGAGCAGAAGATTAGGTGGCTAGAGAAGCCCAGAGCCCCAGTGTTCTTAGGCCTACAAAAGCGCTTCCAAGGAAGGGTGCTGGCTAGCAACAGCTTTCAGTGCTGGCACTTTTCATCTCTGAGCAATTGCTCGATGTTTGCAATTTCTCAGCTCGTGTCTACGAGACGCAAAGAGAATGACCGTGACGTTCGGTGCGTATAGAAGCGCAAAGCCCCAGTGTTGCTGCGCCTGTGAAAGCGCTTTCAAGGAAGGGTGCTGGCTAGCAAGAGCTTTCAGTGCTGGCACTTTTCATCTCTGAGCAATTGCTCGACGTTTGCAATTTTTCACCTGAGCTCTCTTTAGAGTGTGCGAGAGGATGAGCAGAAGATTAGGTGGCTAGAGAAGCCCAGAGCCCCAGTGTTCTAAGGGCTACAAAAGCGCTTCCAAGGAAGGGTGCTGGCTAGCAACAGCTTTCAGTGCTGGCACTTTTCATCTCTGAGCAATTGCTCGACGTTTGCAATTTCTCAGCCCGTGTCTACGAGACGCAAAGAGAATGACCGTGACGTTTGGTGGCTAGAGAAGCGCAAAGCCCCAGTGTTGCTGCGCCTGTGAAAGCGCTTCCAAGGAAGGGTGCTGGCTAGCAAGAGCTTTCAGTGCTGGCACTTTTCATCTCTGAGCAATTGCTCGACGTTTGCAATTTCTCAGCTCGTGTCTACGAGACGCAAAGAGAATGACCGTGACGTTTGGTGGGTAGAGAAGCGCAAAGCCCCAGTGTTGCTGCGCCTGTGAAAGCGCTTTCAAGGAAGGGTGCTGGCTAGCAACAGCTTTCAGTGCTGGCACTTTTCATCTCTGAGCAATTGCTCGACGTTTGCAATTTCTCACCTGAGCTCTCTTTAGAGTGTGCGAGAGGATGAGCAGAAGATTAGGTGGCTAGAGAAGCCCAGAGCCCCAGTGTTCTTAGGCCTACAAAAGCGCTTCCAAGGAAGGGGGCTGGCTAGCAACAGCTTTCAGTGCTGGCACTTTTCATCTCTGAGCAATTGCTCGACGTTTGCATTTTCTCAGCTCGTGTCTACGAGACGCAAAGAGAATGACCGTGACGTTTGGTGGCTAGAGAAGAGCAAAGCCCCAGTCTTACTGCGCCTGTGAAAGCGCTTCCAAGGAAGGGTGCTGGCTAGCAACAGCTTTCAGTGCTGGCACTTTTCATCTCTGAGCAATTGCTCGACGTTTGCAATTTCTCAGCTCGTGTCTACGAGACGCAAAGAGAATGACCGTGACGTTTGGTGGGTAGAGAAGAGCAAAGCCCCAGTGTTGCTGTGCCTGTGAAAGCGCTTCCAAGGAAGGGTGCTGGCTAGCAACAGCTTTCAGTGCTGGCACTTTTCATCTCTGAGCAATTGCTCGACGTTTGCAATTTCTCAGCTCGTGTCTACGAGACGCAAAGAGAATGACCGTGACGTTTGGTGCACATAGAAGCGCAAAGCCCCAGTGTTACTGCGCCTGTGAAAGCGCTTCCAAGGAAGGGGGCTGGCTAGCAACAGCTTTCAGTGCTGGCGCTTTTCATCTCTGAGCAATTGCTCGACGTTTGCAATTTTTCACCTGAGCTCTCTTTAGAGTGCGCGAGAGGATGAGCAGAAGATTAGGTGGCTAGAGAAGCCCAGAGCCCCAGTGTTCTTAGGCCTACAAAAGCGCTTCCAAGGAAGGGGGCTGGCTAGCAACAGCTTTCAGTGCTGGCACTTTTCATCTCTGAGCAATTGCTCGACGTTTGCAATTTCTCAGCTCGTGTCTACGAGACGCAAAGAGAATGACCGTGACGTTTGGTGCGTATAAAAGCGCAAAGCCCCAGTGTTGCTGCGCCTGTGAAAGCGCTTCCAAGGAAGGGTGCTGGCTAGCAACAGCTTTCAGTGCTGGCACTTTTCATCTCTGAGCAATTGCTCGACGTTTGCAATTCTTCACCTGAGCTCTCTTTAGAGTGCGCGAGAGGATGAGCAGAAGATTAGGTGGCTAGAGAAGCCCAGAGCCCCAGTGTTCTTAGGCCTACAAAAGCGCTTCCAAGGAAGGGTGCTGGCTAGCAACAGCTTTCAGTGCTGGCACTTTTCATCTCTGAGCAATTGCTCGATGTTTGCAATTTCTCAGCTCGTGTCTACGAGACGCAAAGAGAATGACCGTGACGTTTGGTGCGTATAGAAGCGCAAAGCCCCAGTGTTGCTGCGCCTGTGAAAGCGCTTTCAAGGAAGGGTGCTGGCTAGCAAGAGCTTTCAGTGCTGGCACTTTTCATCTCTGAGCAATTGCTCGACGTTTGCAATTTTTCACCTGAGCTCTCTTTAGAGTGTGCGAGAGGATGAGCAGAAGATTAGGTGGCTAGAGAAGCCCAGAGCCCCAGTGTTCTAAGGTCTACAAAAGCGCTTCCAAGGAAGGGTGCTGGCTAGCAACAGCTTTCAGTGCTGGCACTTTTCATCTCTGAGCAATTGCTCGACGTTTGCAATTTCTCAGCCCGTGTCTACGAGACGCAAAGAGAATGACCGTGACGTTTGGTGGCTAGAGAAGCGCAAAGCCCCAGTGTTGCTGCGCCTGTGAAAGCGCTTCCAAGGAAGGGTGCTGGCTAGCAAGAGCTTTCAGTGCTGGCACTTTTCATCTCTGAGCAATTGCTCGACGTTTGCAATTTCTCAGCTCGTGTCTGCGAGACGGAAAGAGAATGACAGTGACGTTTGGTGGCTAGAGAAGCGCAAAGCCCCAGTGTTGCTGCGCCTGTGAAAGCGCTTCCAAGGAAGGGTGCTGGCTAGCAACAGCTTTCAGTGCTGGCACTTTTCATCTCTGAGCAATTGCTCGACGTTTGCAATTTTTCACCTGAGCTCTCTTTAGAGTGCGCGAGAGGATGAGCAGAAGATTAGGTGGCTAGAGAAGCCCAGAGCCCCAGTGTTCTTAGGCCTACAAAAGCGCTTCCAAGGAAGGGGGCTGGCTAGCAAGAGCTTTCAGTGCTGGCACTTTTCATCTCTGAGCAATTGCTCGACGTTTGCAATTTCTCAGCTCGTGTCTAGGAGACGGAAAGAGAAGGACCGTGACGTTTGGTGGCTAGAGAAGCGCAAAGCCCCAGTGTTGCTGCGCCTGTGAAAGCGCTTCCAAGGAAGGGGGCTGGCTAGCAACAGCTTTCAGTGCTGGCACTTTTCATCTCTGAGCAATTGCTCGACGTTTGCAATTTCTCAGCTCGTGTCTACGAGACGCAAAGAGAATGACCGTGACGTTTGGTGCGCATAGAAGCGCAAAGCCCCAGTGTTACTGCGCCTGTGAAAGCGCTTCCAAGGAAGGGTGCTGGCTAGCAAGAGCTTTCAGTGCTGGCACTTTTCATCTCTGAGCAATTGCTCGACGTTTGCAATTTCTCACCTGAGCTCTCTTTAGAGTGCGCGAGAGGATGAGCAGAAGATTAGGTGGCTAGAGAAGCCCAGAGCCCCAGTCTTCTTAGGCCTACAAAAGCGCTTCCAAGGAAGGGGGCTGGCTAGCAACAGCTTTCAGTGCTGGCACTTTTCCTCTCTGAGCAATTGCTCGACGTTTGCAATTTCTCAGCTCGTGTCTACGAGACGGAAAGAATGACCGTGATGTTCGGTGGCTAGAGAAGCGCAAAGCCCCAGTGTTGCTGCGCCTGTGAAAGCGCTTCCAAGGAAGGGTGCTGGCTAGCAACAGCTTTCAGTGCTGGCACTTTTCATCTCTGAGCAATTGGTGGATGTTTGCAATTTCTCACCTGAGCTCTCTTTAGAGTGCGCGAGAGGATGAGCAGAATAGTAGGTGGCTAGAGAAGCCCAGAGCCCCAGTGTTCTTAGGCCTACAAAAGCGCTTCCAAGGAAGGGGGCTGGCTAGCAACAGCTTTCAGTGCTGGCACTTTTCATCTCTGAGCAATTGCTCGACGTTTGCAATTTCTCAGCTCGTGTCTACGAGACGGAAAGAGAAGGACCGTGACGTTTGGTGGGTAGAGAAGCGCAAAGCCCCAGTGTTGCTGCGCCTGTGAAAGCGCTTCCAAGGAAGGGTGCTGGCTAGCAACAGCTTTCAGTGCTGGCACTTTTCATCTCTGAGCAATTGCTCGACGTTTGCAATTTCTCACCTGAGCTCTCTTTAGAGTGCGCGAGAGGATGAGCAGAATAGTAGGTGGCTAGAGAAGCCCAGAGCCCCAGTGTTCTTAGGCCTACAAAAGCGCTTGCAAGGAAGGGTGCTGGCTAGCAACAGCTTTCAGTGCTGGCACTTTTCATCTCTGAGCAATTGCTCGACGTTTGCAATTTCTCAGCTCGTGTCTACGAGACGGAAAGAGAATGACCGTGACGTTTGGTGGCTAGAGAAGCGCAAAGCCCCAGTGTTGCTGCGCCTGTGAAAGCGCTTTCAAGGAAGGGTGCTGGCTAGCAACAGCTTTCAGTGCTGGCACTTTTCATCTCTGAGCAATTGCTCGACGTTTGCAATTTCTCACCTGAGCTCTCTTTAGAGTGCGTGAGAGGATGAGCAGAAGATTAGGTGGCTAGAGAAGCCCAGAGCCCCAGTGTTCTAAGGGCTACAAAAGCGCTTCCAAGGAAGGGGGCTGGCTAGCAACAGCTTTCAGTGCTGGCACTTTTCATCTCTGAGCAATTGCTCGACGTTTGCAATTTCTCAGCTCGTGTCTACGAGACGCAAAGAGAAGGACCGTGACGTTTTGTGCGCATAGAAGCGCAAAGCCCCAGTGTTGCTGCGCCTGTGAAAGCGCTTCCAAGGAAGGGTGCTGGCTAGCAACAGCTTTCAGTGCTGGCACTTTTCATCTCTGAGCAATTGCTCGACGTTTGCAATTTCTCACCTGAGCTCTCTTTAGAGTGCGCGAGAGGATGAGCAGAAGATTAGGTGGCTAGAGAAGCCCAGAGCCCCAGTGTTCTTAGGCCTACAAAAGCGCTTCCAAGGAAGGGGGCTGGCTAGCAACAGCTTTCAGTGCTGGCACTTTTCATCTCTGAGCAATTGCTCAACGTTTGCAATTTCTCAGCTCGTGTCTATGAGACGGAAAGAGAGTGTCCGTGACGTTTGGTGCGTATAGAAGCGCAAAGCCCCAGTGTTGCTGCGCCTGTGAAAGCGCTTCCAAGGAAGGGTGCTGGCTAGCAACAGCTTTCAGTGCTGGCACTTTTCATCTCTGAGCAATTGCTCGACGTTTGCAATTTCTCAGCTCGTGTCTACGAGACGCAAAGAGAATGACCGTGACGTTTGGTGCACATAGAAGCGCAAAGCCCCAGTGTTGCTGCGCCTGTGAAAGCGCTTCCAAGGAAGGGGGCTGGCTAGCAACAGCTTTCAGTGCTGGCACTTTTCATCTCTGAGCAATTGCTTGACGTTTGCAATTTCTCACCTGAGCTCTCTTTAGAGTGCGCGAGAGGATGAGCAGAAGATTAGGTGGCTAGAGAAGCCCAGAGCCCCAGTGTTCTAAGGTCTACAAAAGCGCTTCCAAGGAAGGGGGCTGGCTAGCAACAGCTTTCAGTGCTGGCACTTTTCATCTCTGAGCAATTGCTCGACGTTTGCAATTTCTCAGCTCGTGTCTACGAGACGGAAAGAGAAGGACCGTGACGTTTGGTGCGCATAGAAGCGCAAAGCCCCAGTGTTACTGCGCCTGTGAAAGCGCTTCCAAGGAAGGGTGCTGGCTAGCAACAGCTTTCAGTGCTGGCACTTTTCATCTCTGAGCAATTGCTCGACGTTTGCAATTTTTCACCTGAGGTCTCTTTAGAGTGCGCGAGAGGATGAGCAGAAGATTAGGTGGCTAGAGAAGCCCAGAGCCCCAGTGTTCTTAGGCCTACAAAAGCGCTTCCAAGGAAGGGGGCTGGCTAGCAACAGCTTTCAGTGCTGGCACTTTTCATCTCTGAGCAATTGCTCAACGTTTGCAATTTCTCAGCTCGTGTCTATGAGACGGAAAGAGAGTGTCCGTGACGTTTGGTGCGTATAGAAGCGCAAAGCCCCAGTGTTGCTGCGCCTGTGAAAGCGCTTCCAAGGAAGGGTGCTGGCTAGCAACAGCTTTCAGTGCTGGCACTTTTCATCTCTGAGCAATTGCTCGACGTTTGCAATTTCTCAGCTCGTGTCTACGAGACGCAAAGAGAATGACCGTGACGTTTGGTGGCTAGAGAAGCGCAAAGCCCCAGTGTTGCTGCGCCTGTGAAAGCGCTTCCAAGGAAGGGTGCTGGCTAGCAAGAGCTTTCAGTGCTGGCACTTTTCATCTCTGAGCAATTGCTTGACGTTTGCAATTTCTCACCTGAGCTCTCTTTAGAGTGCGCGAGAGGATGAGCAGAAGATTAGGTGGCTAGAGAAGCCCAGAGCCCCAGTGTTCTAAGGTCTACAAAAGCGCTTCCAAGGAAGGGGGCTGGCTAGCAACAGCTTTCAGTGCTGGCACTTTTCATCTCTGAGCAATTGCTCGACGTTTGCAATTTCTCAGCTCGTGTCTACGAGACGGAAAGAGAGTGTCCGTGACGTTTGGTGCGTATAGAAGCGCAAAGCCCCAGTGTTGCTGCGCCTGTGAAAGCGCTTCCAAGGAAGGGTGCTGGCTAGCAACAGCTTTCAGTGCTGGCACTTTTCATCTCTGAGCAATTGCTCGACGTTTGCAATTTCTCAGCCCGTGTCTACGAGACGGAAAGAGAATGACCGTGACATTTGGTGCGCATAGAAGCGCAAAGCCCCAGTGTTACTGCGCCTGTGAAAGCGCTTCCAAGGAAGGGTGCTGGCTAGCAAGAGCTTTCAGTGCTGGCACTTTTCATCTCTGAGCAATTGCTCGACGTTTGCAATTTTTCACCTGAGCTCTCTTTAGAGTGCGCGAGAGGATGAGCAGAAGATTAGGTGGCTAGAGAAGCCCAGAGCCCCAGTGTTCTTAGGCCTACAAAAGCGCTTCCAAGGAAGGGGGCTGGCTAGCAACAGCTTTCAGTGCTGGCACTTTTCATCTCTGAGCAATTGCTCGACGTTTGCAATTTCTCAGCTCGTGTCTACGAGACGCAAAGAGAATGACCGTGACGTTTGGTGCGTATAGAAGCGCAAAGCCCCAGTGTTCCTGCGCCTGTGAAAGCGCTTCCAAGGAAGGGTGCTGGCTAGCAAGAGCTTTCAGTGCTGGCACTTTTCATCTCTGAGCAATTGCTCGACGTTTGCAATTTCTCAGCCCGTGTCTACGAGACGGAAAGAGAATGACCGTGACGTTTGGTGGCTAGAGAAGCGCAAAGCCCCAGTGTTACTGCGCCTGTGAAAGCGCTTCCAAGGAAGGGTGCTGGCTAGCAAGAGCTTTCAGTGCTGGCACTTTTCATCTCTGAGCAATTGCTCGACGTTTGCAATTTCTCAGCTCGTGTCTACGAGACGGAAAGAGAATGACCGTGACGTTTGGTGCGTATAGAAGCGCAAAGCCCCAGTGTTGCTGTGCCTGTGAAAGCGCTTCCAAGGAAGGGTGCTGGCTAGCAACAGCTTTCAGTGCTGGCACTTTTCATCTCTGAGCAATTGCTCCACGTCTGCAATTTCTCAGCTCGTGTCTGCGAGACGGAAAGAGAATGACAGTGACGTTTGGTGGCTAGAGAAGCGCAAAGCCCCAGTGTTGCTGCGCCTGTGAAAGCGCTTCTAAGGAAGGGTGCTGGCTAGCAACAGCTTTCAGTGCTGGCACTTTTCATCTCTGAGCAATTGCTCGACGTTTGCAATTTCTCACCTGAGCTCTCTTTAGAGTGCGTGAGAGGATGAGCAGAAGATTAGGTGGCTAGAGAAGCCCAGAGCCCCAGTGTGCTTAGGCCTACAAAAGCGCTTCCAAGGAAGGGGGCTGGCTAGCAACAGCTTTCAGTGCTGGCACTTTTCATCTCTGAGCAATTGCTCGACGTTTGCAATTTCTCAGCTCGTGTCTACGAGACGCAAAGAGAATGACCGTGACGTTTGGTGCGTATAGAAGCGCAAAGCCCCAGTCTTACTGCGCCTGTGAAAGCGCTTCCAAGGAAGGGTGCTGGCTAGCAAGAGCTTTCAGTGCTGGCACTTGTCATCTCTGAGCAATTGCTCGACGTTTGCAATTTCTCACCTGAGCTCTCTTTAGAGTGCGTGAGAGGATGAGCAGAAGATGAGGTGGCTAGAGAAGCCCAGAGCCCCAGTGTTCTAAGGGCTACAAAAGCGCTTCCAAGGAAGGGGGCTGGCTAGCAACAGCTTTCAGTGCTGGCACTTTTCATCTCTGAGCAATTGCTCGACGTTTGCAATTTCTCAGCTCGTGTCTACGAGACGGAAAGAGAATGACCGTGACGTTTGGTGGGTAGAAAGCGCAAAAACCCAGTGTTGCTGCGCCTGTGAAAGCGCTTCCAAGGAAGGGTGCTGGCTAGCAACAGCTTTCAGTGCTGGCACTTTTCATCTCTGAGCAATTGCTGGACTTTTGCAATTTCTCAGCTCGTGTCTACGAGACGGAAAGAGAATGACCGTGACGTTTGGTGGCTAGAGAAGAGCAAAGCCCCAGTGTTACTGCGCCTGTGAAAGCGCTTCCAAGGAAGGCTGCTGGCTAGCAAGAGCTTTCAGTGCTGGCACTTTTCATCTCTGAGCAATTGCTCGACGTTTGCAATTTCTCAGCTCGTGTCTACGAGACGGAAAGAGAATGACCGTGACGTTTGGTGGCTAGAGAAGAGCAAAGCCCCAGTGTTGCTGCGCCTGTGAAAGCGCTTCCAAGGAAGGGGGCTGGCTAGCAACAGCTTTCAGTGCTGGCACTTTTCATCTCTGAGCAATTGCTCGACGTTTGCAATTTCTCAGCTCGTGTCTACGAGACGGAAAGAGAATGACCGTGACATTTGGTGCACATAGAAGCGCAAAGCCCCAGTGTTGCTGCGCCTGTGAAAGCGCTTCCAAGGAAGGGGGCTGGCTAGCAACAGCTTTCAGTGCTGGCACTTTTCATCTCTGAGCAATTGCTCGACGTTTGCAATTTTTCACCTGAGGTCTCTTTAGAGTGCGCGAGAGGATGAGCAGAAGATTAGGTGGCTAGAGAAGCCCAGAGCCCCAGTGTTCTTAGGCCTACAAAAGCGCTTCCAAGGAAGGGGGCTGGCTAGCAACAGCTTTCAGTGCTGGCACTTTTCATCTCTGAGCAATTGCTCGACGTTTGCAATTTCTCAGCTCGTGTCTACGAGACGCAAAGAGAATCACCGTGACGTTTGGTGGCTAGAGAAGAGCAAAGCCCAGTGTTGCTGCGCCTGTGAAAGCGCTTCCAAGGAAGGGTGCTGGCTAGCAACAGCTTTCAGTGCTGGCACTTTTCATGTCTGAGCAATTGCTCGACGTTTGCAATTTTTCACCTGAGCTCTCTTTAGAGTGTGCGAGAGGATGAACAGAAGATTAGGTGGCTAGAGAAGCCCAGAGCCCCAGTGTTCTAAGGTCTACAAAAGCGCTTCCAAGGAAGGGGGCTGGCTAGCAACAGCTTTCAGTGCTGGCACTTTTCATCTCTGAGCAATTGCTCGACGTTTGCAATTTCTCAGCTCGTGTCTACGAGACGCAAAGAGAATGACCGTGACGTTTGGTGGGTAGAGAAGCGCAAAGCCCCAGTGTTGCTGCGCCTGTGAAAGCGCTTCCAAGGAAGGGTGCTGGCTAGCAACAGCTTTCAGTGCTGGCACTTTTCATCTCTGAGCAATTGCTCGACGTTTGCAATTTCTCAGCTCGTGTCTACGAGACGCAAAGAGAATGACCGTGACGTTTGGTGCACATAGAAGCGCAAAGCCCCAGTGTTGCTGCGCCTGTGAAAGCGCTTCCAAGGAAGGGTGCTGGCTAGCAACAGCTTTCAGTGCTGGCACTTTTCATCTCTGAGCAATTGCTCGACCTTTGCAATTTTTCACCTGAGCTCTCTTTAGAGTGCGCGAGAGGATGAGCACAAGATTAGGTGGCTAGAGAAGCCCAGAGCCCCAGTCTTCTTAGGCCTACAAAAGCGCTTCCAAGGAAGGGTGCTGGCTAGCAACAGCTTTCAGTGCTGGCACTTTTCATCTCTGAGCAATTGCTCGATGTTTGCAATTTCTCAGCTCGTGTCTACGAGACGCAAAGAGAATGACCGTGACGTTTGGTGCGTATAAAAGCGCAAAGCCCCAGTGTTGCTACGCCTGTGAAAGCGCTTCCAAGGAAGGGTGCTGGCTAGCAACAGCTTTCAGTGCTGGCACTTTTCATCTCTGAGCAATTGCTCGACGTTTGCAATTTTTCACCTGAGGTCTCTTTAGAGTGCGCGAGAGGATGAGCAGAAGATTAGGTGGCTAGAGAAGCCCAGAGCCCCAGTGTTCTTAGGCCTACAAAAGCGCTTCCAAGGAAGGGGGCTGGCTAGCAACAGCTTTCAGTGCTGGCACTTTTCATCTCTGAGCAATTGCTCGATGTTTGCAATTTCTCAGCTCGTGTCTACGAGACGCAAAGAGAATGACCGTGACGTTTGGTGCGTATAAAAGCGCAAAGCCCCTGTGTTGCTGCGCACTTGAAAGCGCTTCCAAGGAAGGGTGCTGGCTAGCAACAGCTTTCAGTGCTGGCATTTTTCATGTCTGAGCAATTGCTCGACGTTTGCAATTTTTCACCTGAGCTCTCTTTAGAGTGTGCGAGAGGATGAGCAGAAGATTAGGTGGCTAGAGAAGCCCAGAGCCCCAGTGTTCTAAGGGCTACAAAAGCGCTTCCAAGGAAGGGGGCTGGCTAGCAACAGCTTTCAGTGCTGGCACTTTTCATCTCTGAGCAATTGCTCGACGTTTGCAATTTCTCAGCTCGTGTCTACGAGACGCAAAGAGAAGGACCGTGACGTTTGGTGCGCATAGAAGCGCAAAGCCCCAGTGTTACTGCGCCTGTGAAAGCGCTTCCAAGGAAGGGTGCTGGCTAGCAAGAGCTTTCAGTGCTGGCACTTTTCATCTCTGAGCAATTGCTCGACGTTTGCAATTTCTCAGCTCGTGTCTACGAGACGGAAAGAGAAGGACCGTGACGTTTGGTGGGTAGAGAAGCGCAAAGCCCCAGTGTTACTGCGCCTGTGAAAGCGCTTCCAAGGAAGGGTGCTGGCTAGCAAGAGCTTTCAGTGCTGGCACTTTTCATCTCTGAGCAATTGCTCGACGTTTGCAATTTCTCAGCTCGTGTCTACGAGACGGAAAGAGAGTGTCCGTGACGTTTGGTGGCTAGAGAAGAGCAAAGCCCCAGTGTTGCTGCGCCTGTGAAAGCGCTTCCAAGGAAGGGTGCTGGCTAGCAACAGCTTTCAGTGCTGGCACTTTTCATCTCTGAGCAATTGCTCGACGTTTGCAATTTCTCAGCTCGTGTCTACGAGACGCAAAGAGAATGACCGTGACGTTTGGTGCACATAGAAGCGCAAAGCCCCAGTGTTACTGCACCTGTGAAAGCGCTTCCAAGGAAGGGTGCTGGCTAGCAAGAGCTTTCAGTGCTGGCACTTTTCATCTCTGAGCAATTGCTCGACGTTTGCAATTTCTCACCTGAGCTCTCTTTAGAGTGCGCGAGAGGATGAGCAGAAGATTAGGTGGCTAGAGAAGCCCAGAGCCCCAGTGTTCTTAGGCCTACAAAAGCGCTTCCAAGGAAGCGGGCTGGCTAGCAACAGCTTTCAGTGCTGGCACTTTTCATCTCTGAGCAATTGCTCGACGTTTGCAATTTCTCAGCTCGTGTCTACGAGACGCAAAGAGAATGACCGTGACGTTTGGTGCGTATAAAAGCGCAAAGCCCCAGTGTTGCTGCGCCTGTGAAAGCGCTTCCAAGGAAGGGTGCTGGCTAGCAACAGCTTTCAGTGCTGGCACTTTTCATCTCTGAGCAATTGCTCGACGTTTGCAATTTTTCACCTGAGCTCTCTTTAGAGTGTGCGAGAGGATGAGCAGAAGATTAGGTGGCTAGAGAAGCCCAGAGCCCCAGTGTTCTAAGGTCTACAAAAGCGCTTCCAAGGAAGGGGGCTGGCTAGCAAGAGCTTTCAGTTCTGGCACTTTTCATCTCTGAGCAATTGCTCGACGTTTGCAATTTCTCAGCCCGTGTCTACGAGACGCAAAGAGAATGACCGTGACGTTTGGTGGGTAGAGAAGCACAAAGCCCCAGTGTTGCTGCGCCTGTGAAAGCGCTTCCAAGGAAGGGTGCTGGCTAGCAAGAGCTTTCAGTGCTGGCACTTTTCATCTCTGAGCAATTGCTCGACGTTTGCAATTTCTCAGCTCGTGTCTACGACACGGAAAGAGAATGACCGTGACGTTTGGTGCGCATAGAAGCGCAAAGCCCCAGTCTTACTGCGCCTGTGAAAGCGCTTCCAAGGAAGGGTGCTGGCTAGCAACAGCTTTCAATGCTGGCACTTTTCATCTCTGAGCAATTGCTCGATGTTTGCAATTTCTCACCTCAGCTCTCTTTAGAGTGCGCGAGAGGATGAGCAGAAGATTAGGTGGCTAGAGAAGCCCAGAGCCCCAGTGTTCTTAGGCCTACAAAAGCGCTTCCAAGGAAGGGGGCTGGCTAGCAACAGCTTTCAGTGCTGGCACTTTTCATCTCTGAGCAATTGCTCAACGTTTGCAATTTCTCAGCTCGTGTCTACGAGACGCAAAGAGAATGACCGTGACGTTTGGTGGGTAGAGAAGCGCAAAGCCCCAGTGTTGCTGCGCCTGTGAAAGCGCTTCCAAGGAAGGGTGCTGGCTAGCAAGAGCTTTCAGTGCTGGCACTTTTCATCTCTGAGCAATTGCTCGACGTTTGCAATTTCTCAGCTCGTGTCTACGAGACGGAAAGACAATGACCGTGACGTTTGGTGCGCATAGAAGCGCAAAGCCCCAGTCTTACTGCGCCTGTGAAAGCGCTTCCAAGGAAGGGTGCTGGCTAGCAACAGCTTTCAATGCTGGCACTTTTCATCTCTGAGCAATTGCTCGATGTTTGCAATTTCTCACCTGAGCTCTCTTTAGAGTGCGCGAGAGGATGAGCACAAGATTAGGTGGCTAGAGAAGCCCAGAGCCCCAGTGTTCTTAGGCCTACAAAAGCGCTTCCAAGGAAGGGGGCTGGCTAGCAAGAGCTTTCAGTGCTGGCACTTTTCATCTCTGAGCAATTGCTCGACGTTTGCAATTTCTCAGCTCGTGTCTACGAGACGCAAAGAGAATGACCGTGACGTTTGGTGGCTAGAGAAGAGCAAAGCCCCAGTGTTGCTGCGCCTGTGAAAGCGCTTCCAAGGAAGGGTGCTGGCTAGCAACAGCTTTCAGTGCTGGCACTTTTCATCTCTGAGCAATTGCTCGACGTTTGCAATTTCTCAGCTCGTGTCTACGAGACGCAAAGAGAATGACCGTGACGTTTGGTGCACATAGAAGCGCAAAGCCCCAGTGTTGCTGCGCCTGTGAAAGCGCTTCCAAGGAAGGGGGCTGGCTAGCAACAGCTTTCAGTGCTGGCACTTTTCATCTCTGAGCAATTGCTCGACCTTTGCAATTTTTCACCTGAGCTCTCTTTAGAGTGCGCGAGAGGATGAGCACAAGATTAGGTGGCTAGAGAAGCCCAGAGCCCCAGTCTTCTTAGGCCTACAAAAGCGCTTCCAAGGAAGGGTGCTGGCTAGCAACAGCTTTCAGTGCTGGCACTTTTCATCTCTGAGCAATTGCTCGATGTTTGCAATTTCTCAGCTCGTGTCTACGAGACGCAAAGAGAATGACCGTGACGTTTGGTGCGTATAAAAGCGCAAAGCCCCAGTGTTGCTGCGCCTGTGAAAGCGCTTCCAAGGAAGGGTGCTGGCTAGCAAGAGCTTTCAGTGCTGGCACTTTTCATCTCTGAGCAATTGCTCGACGTTTGCAATTTTTCACCTGAGGTCTCTTTAGAGTGCGCGAGAGGATGAGCAGAAGATTAGGTGGCTAGAGAAGCCCAGAGCCCCAGTGTTCTTAGGCCTACAAAAGCGCTTCCAAGGAAGGGGGCTGGCTAGCAACAGCTTTCAGTGCTGGCACTTTTCATCTCTGAGCAATTGCTCGATGTTTGCAATTTCTCAGCTCGTGTCTACGAGACGCAAAGAGAATGACCGTGACGTTTGGTGCGTATAAAAGCGCAAAGCCCCTGTGTTGCTGCGCACTTGAAAGCGCTTCCAAGGAAGGGTGCTGGCTAGCAACAGCTTTCAGTGCTGGCACTTTTCATCTCTGAGCAATTGCTCGACGTTTGCAATTTTTCACCTGAGCTCTCTTTAGAGTGTGCGAGAGGATGAGCAGAAGATTAGGTGGCTAGAGAAGCCCAGAGCCCCACTGTTCTAAGGGCTACAAAAGCGCTTCCAAGGAAGGGGGCTGGCTAGCAAGAGCTTTCAGTGCTGGCACTTTTCATCTCTGAGCAATTGCTCGACGTTTGCAATTTCTCAGCTCGTGTCTACGAGACGCAAAGAGAAGGACCGTGACGTTTGGTGCGCATAGAAGCGCAAAGCCCCAGTGTTACTGCGCCTGTGAAAGCGCTTCCAAGGAAGGGTGCTGGCTAGCAACAGCTTTCAGTGCTGGCACTTTTCATCTCTGAGCAATTGCTCGACGTTTGCAATTTCTCAGCTCGTGTCTACGAGACGGAAAGAGAATGACCGTGACGTTTGGTGGGTAGAGAAGCGCAAAGCCCCAGTGTTACTGCGCCTGTGAAAGCGCTTCCAAGGAAGGGTGCTGGCTAGCAAGAGCTTTCAGTGCTGGCACTTTTCATCTCTGAGCAATTGCTCGACGTTTGCAATTTCTCAGCTCGTGTCTACGAGACGGAAAGAGAGTGTCCGTGACGTTTGGTGGCTAGAGAAGAGCAAAGCCCCAGTGTTGCTGCGCCTGTGAAAGCGCTTCCAAGGAAGGGTGCTGGCTAGCAAGAGCTTTCAGTGCTGGCACTTTTCATCTCTGAGCAATTGCTCGACGTTTGCAATTTCTCAGCTCGTGTCTACGAGACGCAAAGAGAATGACCGTGACGTTTGGTGCACATAGAAGCGCAAAGCCCCAGTGTTACTGCACCTGTGAAAGCGCTTCCAAGGAAGGGTGCTGGCTAGCAAGAGCTTTCAGTGCTGGCACTTTTCATCTCTGAGCAATTGCTCGACGTTTGCAATTTCTCACCTGAGCTCTCTTTAGAGTGTGCGAGAGGATGAGCAGAAGATTAGGTGGCTAGAGAAGCCCAGAGCCCCAGTGTTCTTAGGCCTACAAAAGCGCTTCCAAGGAAGGGGGCTGGCTAGCAACAGCTTTCAGTGCTGGCACTTTTCATCTCTGAGCAATTGCTCGATGTTTGCAATTTCTCAGCTCGTGTCTACGAGACGCAAAGAGAATGACAGTGACGTTTGGTGCGTATAGAAGCGCAAAGCCCCAGTGTTGCTGCGCCTGTGAAAGCGCTTCCAAGGAAGGGTGCTGGCTAGCAAGAGCTTTCAGTGCTGGCACTTTTCATCTCTGAGCAATTGCTCGACGTTTGCAATTTCTCAGCTCGTGTCTACGAGACGCAAAGAGAATGACCGTGACGTTTGGTGCGTATATAAGCGCAAAGCCCCAGTGTTGCTGCGCCTGTGAAAGCGCTTCCAAGGAAGGGTGCTGGCTAGCAACAGCTTTCAGTGCTGGCACTTTTCATCTCTGAGCAATTGCTCGACGTTTGCAATTTTTCACCTGAGCTCTCTTTAGAGTGTGCGAGAGGATGAGCAGAAGATTAGGTGGCTAGAGAAGCCCAGAGCCCCAGTGTTCTAAGGTCTACAAAAGCGCTTCCAAGGAAGGGGGCTGGCTAGCAAGAGCTTTCAGTTCTGGCACTTTTCATCTCTGAGCAATTGCTTGACGTTTGCAATTTCTCAGCTCGTGTCTACGAGACGCAAAGAGAATGACCGTGACGTTTGGTGGGTAGAGAAGCGCAAAGCCCCAGTGTTGCTGCGCCTGTGAAAGCGCTTCCAAGGAAGGGTGCTGGCTAGCAAGAGCTTTCAGTGCTGGCACTTTTCATCTCTGAGCAATTGCTCGACGTTTGCAATTTCTCAGCTCGTGTCTACGACACGGAAAGAGAATGACTGTGACGTTTGGTGCGCATAGAAGCGCAAAGCCCCAGTCTTACTGCGCCTGTGAAAGCGCTTCCAAGGAAGGGTGCTGGCTAGCAACAGCTTTCAATGCTGGCACTTTTCATCTCTGAGCAATTGCTCGATGTTTGCAATTTCTCACCTGAGCTCTCTTTAGAGTGCGCGAGAGGATGAGCAGAAGATTAGGTGGCTAGAGAAGCCCAGAGCCCCAGTCTTCTTAGGCCTACAAAAGCGCTTCCAAGGAAGGGGGCTGGCTAGCAAGAGCTTTCAGTGCTGGCACTTTTCATCTCTGAGCAATTGCTCGACGTTTGCAATTTCTCAGCTCGTGTCTACGAGACGGAAAGAGAATGACCGTGACGTTTGGTGGCTAGAGAAGAGCAAAGCCCCAGTCTTACTGCGCCTGTGAAAGCGCTTCCAAGGAAGGGTGCTGGCTAGCAACAGCTTTCAGTGCTGGCACTTTTCATCTCTGAGCAATTGCTCGACGTTTGCAATTTCTCAGCTCGTGTCTACGAGACGCAAAGAGAATGACCGTGACGTTTGGTGGCTAGAGAAGAGCAAAGCCCCAGTGTTGCTGCGCCTGTGAAAGCGCTTCCAAGGAAGGGTGCTGGCTAGCAACAGCTTTCAGTGCTGGCACTTTTCATCTCTGAGCAATTGCTCGACGTTTGCAATTTCTCAGCTCGTGTCTACGAGACGCAAAGAGAATGACCGTGACGTTTGGTGGCTAGAGAAGCGCAAAGCCCCAGTGTTACTGCGCCTGTGAAAGCGCTTGCAAGGAAGGGTGCTGGCTAGCAACAGCTTTCAGTGCTGGCACTTTTCATCTCTGAGCAATTGCTCGACGTTTGCAATTTCTCAGCTCGTGTCTACGAGACGCAAAGAGAATGACCGTGACGTTTGGTGCGTATATAAGCGCAAAGCCCCAGTGTTGCTGCGCCTGTGAAAGCGCTTCCAAGGAAGGGTGCTGGCTAGCAACAGCTTTCAGTGCTGGCACTTTTCATCTCTGAGCAATTGCTCGACGTTTGCAATTTCTCACCTGAGCTCTCTTTAGAGTGCGCGAGAGGATGAGCAGAAGATTAGGTGGCTAGAGAAGCCCAGAGCCCCAGTGTTCTTAGGCCTACAAAAGCGCTTCCAAGGAAGGGGGCTGGCTAGCAACAGCTTTCAGTGCTGGCACTTTTCATCTCTGAGCAATTGCTCAACGTTTGCAATTTCTCAGCTCGTGTCTACGAGACACAAAGAGAATGACCGTGACGTTTGGTGCGTATAAAAGCGCAAAGCCCCAGTGTTGCTGCGCCTGTGAAAGCGCTTCCAAGGAAGGGTGCTGGCTAGCAACAGCTTTCAGTGCTGGCACTTTTCATCTCTGAGCAATTGCTCGACGTTTGCAATTTTTCACCTGAGCTCTCTTTAGAGTGTGCGAGAGGATGAGCAGAAGATTAGGTGGCTAGAGAAGCCCAGAGCCCCAGTGTTCTAAGGTCTACAAAAGCGCTTCCAAGGAAGGGGGCTGGCTAGCAACAGCTTTCAGTGCTGGCACTTTTCATCTCTGAGCAATTGCTCGACGTTTGCAATTTCTCAGCTCGTGTCTACGAGACGCAAAGAGAATGACCGTGACGTTTGGTGGGTAGAGAAGCGCAAAGCCCCAGTGTTGCTGCGCCTGTGAAAGCGCTTCCAAGGAAGGGTGCTGGCTAGCAAGAGCTTTCAGTGCTGGCACTTTTCATCTCTGAGCAATTGCTCGACGTTTGCAATTTCTCAGCTCGTGTCTACGACACGGAAAGAGAATGACCGTGACGTTTGGTGCGCATAGAAGCGCAAAGCCCCAGTCTTACTGCGCCTGTGAAAGCGCTTCCAAGGAAGGGTGCTGGCTAGCAACAGCTTTCAATGCTGGCACTTTTCATCTCTGAGCAATTGCTCGATGTTTGCAATTTCTCACCTGAGCTCTCTTTAGAGTGCGCGAGAGGATGAGCAGAAGATTAGGTGGCTAGAGAAGCCCAGAGCCCCAGTGTTCTTAGGCCTACAAAAGCGCTTCCAAGGAAGGGGGCTGGCTAGCAACAGCTTTCAGTGCTGGCACTTTTCATCTCTGAGCAATTGCTCAACGTTTGCAATTTCTCAGCTCGTGTCTACGAGACACAAAGAGAATGACCGTGACGTTTGGTGCGTATAAAAGCGCAAAGCCCCAGTGTTGCTGCGCCTGTGAAAGCGCTTCCAAGGAAGGGTGCTGGCTAGCAACAGCTTTCAGTGCTGGCACTTTTCATCTCTGAGCAATTGCTCGACGTTTGCAATTTCTCACCTGAGCTCTCTTTAGAGTGTGCGAGAGGATGAGCAGAAGATTAGGTGGCTAGAGAAGCCCAGAGCCCCAGTGTTCTAAGGTCTACAAAAGCGCTTCCAAGGAAGGGGGCTGGCTAGCAACAGCTTTCAGTGCTGGCACTTTTCATCTCTGAGCAATTGCTCCACGTTTGCAATTTCTCAGCTCGTGTCTACGAGACGCAAAGAGAATGACCGTGACGTTTGGTGGGTAGAGAAGCGCAAAGCCCCAGTGTTGCTGCGCCTGTGAAAGCGCTTCCAAGGAAGGGTGCTGGCTAGCAAGAGCTTTCAGTGCTGGCACTTTTCATCTCTGAGCAATTGCTCGACGTTTGCAATTTCTCAGCTCGTGTCTACGACACGGAAAGAGAATGACCGTGACGTTTGGTGCGCATAGAAGCGCAAAGCCCCAGTGTTGCTGCTCCTGTGAAAGCGCTTCCAAGGAAGGGTGCTGGCTAGCAACAGCTTTCAATGCTGGCACTTTTCATCTCTGAGCAATTGCTCGATGTTTGCAATTTCTCACCTGAGCTCTCTTTAGAGTGCGCGAGAGGATGAGCAGAAGATTAGGTGGCTAGAGAAGCCCAGAGCCCCAGTGTTCTTAGGCCTACAAAAGCGCTTCCAAGGAAGGGGGCTGGCTAGCAAGAGCTTTCAGTGCTGGCACTTTTCATCTCTGAGCAATTGCTCGACGTTTGCAATTTCTCAGCTCGTGTCTACGAGACGCAAAGAGAATGACCGTGACGTTTGGTGGATAGAGAAGAGCAAAGCCCCAGTCTTACTGCGCCTGTGAAAGCGCTTCCAAGGAAGGGTGCTGGCTAGCAACAGCTTTCAGTGCTGGCACTTTTCATCTCTGAGCAATTGCTCGACGTTTGCAATTTCTCAGCTCGTGTCTACGAGACGCAAAGAGAATGACCGTGACGTTTGGTGGCTAGAGAAGAGCAAAGCCCCAGTGTTGCTGCGCCTGTGAAAGCGCTTCCAAGGAAGGGTGCTGGCTAGCAACAGCTTTCAGTGCTGGCACTTTTCATCTCTGAGCAATTGCTCGACGTTTGCAATTTCTCAGCTCGTGTCTACGAGACGCAAAGAGAATGACCGTGACGTTTGGTGCACATAGAAGCGCAAAGCCCCAGTGTTGCTGCGCCTGTGAAAGCGCTTCCAAGGAAGGGGGCTGGCTAGCAACAGCTTTCAGTGCTGGCACTTTTCATCTCTGAGCAATTGCTCGACGTTTGCAATTTTTCACCTGAGCTCTCTTTAGAGTGCGCGAGAGGATGAGCAGAAGATTAGGTGGCTAGAGAAGCCCAGAGCCCCAGTGTTCTTAGGCCTACAAAAGCGCTTCCAAGGAAGGGTGCTAGCTAGCAACAGCTTTCAGTGCTGGCACTTTTCATCTCTGAGCAATTGCTCGATGTTTGCAATTTCTCAGCTCGTGTCTACGAGACGCAAAGAGAATGACCGTGACGTTTGGTGCGTATAAAAGCGCAAAGCCCCAGTGTTGCTGCGCCTGTGAAAGCGCTTCCAAGGAAGGCTGCTGGCTAGCAAGAGCTTTCAGTGCTGGCACTTTTCATCTCTGAGCAATTGCTCGACGTTTGCAATTTTTCACCTGAGGTCTCTTTAGAGTGCGCGAGAGGATGAGCAGAAGATTAGGTGGCTAGAGAAGCCCAGAGCCCCAGTGTTCTTAGGCCTACAAAAGCGCTTCCAAGGAAGGGGGCTGGCTAGCAACAGCTTTCAGTGCTGGCACTTTTCATGTCTGAGCAATTGCTCGACGTTTGCAATTTTTCACCTGAGCTCTCTTTAGAGTGTGCGAGAGGATGAGCAGAAGATTAGGTGGCTAGAGAAGCCCAGAGCCCCAGTGTTCTAAGGGCTACAAAAGCGCTTCCAAGGAAGGGGGCTGGCTAGCAACAGCTTTCAGTGCTGGCACTTTTCATCTCTGAGCAATTGCTCGACGTTTGCAATTTCTCAGCTCGTGTCTACGAGACGCAAAGAGAATGACCGTGACGTTTGGTGCGCATAGAAGCGCAAAGCCCCAGTGTTACTGCGCCTGTGAAAGCGCTTCCAAGGAAGGGGGCTGGCTAGCAAGAGCTTTCAGTGCTGGCACTTTTCATCTCTGAGCAATTGCTCGACGTTTGCAATTTCTCAGCTCGTGTCTACGAGACGGAAAGAGAATGACCGTGACGTTTGGTGGGTAGAGAAGCGCAAAGCCCCAGTGTTACTGCGCCTGTGAAAGCGCTTCCAAGGAAGGGTGCTGGCTAGCAACAGCTTTCAGTGCTGGCACTTTTCATCTCTGAGCAATTGCTCGACGTTTGCAATTTCTCAGCTCGTGTCTACGACACGGAAAGAGAATGACCGTGACGTTTGGTGGCTAGAGAAGAGCAAAGCCCCAGTGTTGCTGCGCCTGTGAAAGCGCTTCCAAGGAAGGGTGCTGGCTAGCAACAGCTTTCAGTGCTGGCACTTTTCATCTCTGAGCAATTGCTCGACGTTTGCAATTTCTCAGCTCGTGTCTACGAGACGCAAAGAGAAGTACCGTGACGTTTGGTGCACATAGAAGCGCAAAGCCCCAGTGTTACTGCACCTGTGAAAGCGCTTCCAAGGAAGGGTGCTGGCTAGCAACAGCTTTCAGTGCTGGCACTTTTCATCTCTGAGCAATTGCTCGACGTTTGCAATTTCTCACCTGAGCTCTCTTTAGAGTGCGCGAGAGGATGAGCAGAAGATTAGGTGGCTAGAGAAGCCCAGAGCCCCAGTGTTCTTAGGCCTACAAAAGCGCTTCCAAGGAAGGGTGCTGGCTAGCAACAGCTTTCAGTGCTGGCACTTTTCATCTCTGAGCAATTGCTCGATGTTTGCAATTTCTCAGCTCGTGTCTACGAGACGCAAAGAGAATGACCGTGACGTTTGGTGCGTATAAAAGCGCAAAGCCCCAGTGTTGCTGCGCCTGTGAAAGCGCTTCCAAGGAAGGGTGCTGGCTAGCAACAGCTTTCAGTGCTGGCACTTTTCATCTCTGAGCAATTGCTCGACGTTTGCAATTTTTCACCTGAGGTCTCTTTAGAGTGCGCGAGAGGATGAGCAGAAGATGAGGTGGCTAGAGAAGCCCAGAGCCCCAGTGTGCTTAGCCCTACAAAAGCGCTTCCAAGGAAGGGGGCTGGCTAGCAACAGCTTTCAGTGCTGGCACTTTTCATCTCTGAGCAATTGCTCGACGTTTGCAATTTCTCAGCTCGTGTCTACGAGACGCAAAGAGAATGACCGTGATGTTTGGTGGCTAGAGAAGCGCAAAGCCCCAGTGTTACTGCGCCTGTGAAAGCGCTTCCAAGGAAGGGTGCTGGCTAGCAACAGCTTTCAGTGCTGGCACTTTTCATCTCTGAGCAATTGCTCGACGTTTGCAATTTCTCACCTGAGCTCTCTTTAGAGTGTGCGAGAGGATGAGCAGAAGATTAGGTGGCTAGAGAAGCCCAGAGCCCCAGTGTTCTAAGGGCTACAAAAGCGCTTCCAAGGAAGGGTGCTGGCTAGCAACAGCTTTCAGTGCTGGCACTTTTCATCTCTGAGCAATTGCTCGACGTTTGCAATTTCTCAGCCCGTGTCTACGAGACGCAAAGAGAATGACCGTGACGTTTGGTGGGTAGAGAAGCGCAAAGCCCCAGTGTTGCTGCGCCTGTGAAAGCGCTTCCAAGGAAGGGGGCTGGCTAGCAAGAGCTTTCAGTGCTGGCACTTTTCATCTCTGAGCAATTGCTCGACGTTTGCAATTTCTCAGCTCCTGTCTACGAGACGGAAAGAGAAGGACCGTGACGTTTGGTGCGCATAGAAGCGCAAAGCCCCAGTCTTACTGCGCCTGTGAAAGCGCTTCCAAGGAAGGGTGCTGGCTAGCAACAGCTTTCAATGCTGGCACTTTTCATCTCTGAGCAATTGCTCGATGTTTGCAATTTCTCACCTGAGCTCTCTTTAGAGTGCGCGAGAGGATGAGCAGAAGATTAGGTGGCTAGAGAAGCCCAGAGCCCCAGTGTTCTTAGGCCTACAAAAGCGCTTCCAAGGAAGGGGGCTGGCTAGCAAGAGCTTTCAGTGCTGGCACTTTTCATCTCTGAGCAATTGCTCGACGTTTGCAATTTCTCAGCTCGTGTCTACGAGACGGAAAGAGAATGACCGTGACGTTTGGTGGGTAGAAAGTGAAAAGCCCCAGTGTTGCTGCGCCTGTGAAAGCGCTTCCAAGGAAGGGGGCTGGCTAGCAAGAGCTTTCAGTGCTGGCACTTTTCATCTCTGAGCAATTGGTGGATGTTTGCAATTTCTCACCTGAGCTCTCTTTAGAGTGCGCGAGAGGATGAGCAGAAGATTCGGTGGCTAGAGAAGCCCAGAGCCCCAGTGTGCTTAGGCCTACAAAAGCGCTTCCAAGGAAGGGTGCTGGCTAGCAACAGCTTTCAGTGCTGGCACTTTTCATCTCTGAGCAATTGCTCGACGTTTGCAATTTCTCAGCTCGTGTCTACGAGACGGAAAGAATGACCGTGATGTTCGGTGGCTAGAGAAGCGCAAAGCCCCAGTGTTGCTGCGCCTGTGAAAGCGCTTCCAAGGAAGGGGGCTGGCTAGCAACAGCTTTCAGTGCTGGCACTTTTCATCTCTGAGCAATTGCTCGACTTTTGCAATTTCTCACCTGAGCTCTCTTTAGAGTGCGCGAGAGGATGAGCAGAATAGTAGGTGGCTAGAGAAGCCCAGAGCCCCAGTGTTCTTAGGCCTACAAAAGCGCTTGCAAGGAAGGGTGCTGGCTAGCAACAGCTTTCAGTGCTGGCACTTTTCATCTCTGAGCAATTGCTCGACATTTGCAATTTCTCAGCTCGTGTCTACGAGACGCAAAGAGAATGACCGTGACGTTTGGTGGCTAGAGAAGCGCAAAGCCCCAGTGTTGCTGCGCCTGTGAAAGCGCTTCCAAGGAAGGGTGCTGGCTAGGAAGAGCTTTCAGTGCTGGCACTTTTCATCTCTGAGCAATTGCTCGACGTTTGCAATTTCTCACCTGAGCTCTCTTTAGAGTGCGTGAGAGGATGAGCAGAAGATTAGGTGGCTAGAGAAGCCCAGAGCCCCAGTGTTCTAAGGGCTACAAAAGCGCTTCCAAGGAAGGGTGCTGGCTAGCAACAGCTTTCAGTGCTGGCACTTTTCATCTCTGAGCAATTGCTCGACGTTTGCAATTTCTCAGCTCGTGTCTACGAGACGGAAAGAGAATGACCGTGACGTTTGGTGCGCATAGAAGCGCAAAGCCCCAGTGTTGCTGCGCCTGTGAAAGCGCTTCCAAGGAAGGCTGCTGGCTAGCAACAGCTTTCAGTGCTGGCACTTTTCATCTCTGAGCAATTGCTCGACGTTTGCAATTTCTCACCTGAGCTCTCTTTAGAGTGCGCGAGAGGATGAGCAGAAGATGAGGTGGCTAGAGAAGCCCAGAGCCCCAGTGTTCTAAGGGCTACAAAAGCGCTTCCAAGGAAGGGTGCTGGCTAGCAACAGCTTTCAGTGCTGGCACTTTTCATCTCTGAGCAATTGCTCGACGTTTGCAATTTCTCAGCTCGTGTCTACGAGACGGAAAGAGAGTGTCCGTGATGTTTGGTGCGTATAGCGCAAAGCCCCAGTGTTGCTGCGCCTGTGAAAGCGCTTCCAAGGAAGGGTGCTGGCTAGCAACAGCTTTCAGTGCTGGCACTTTTCATCTCTGAGCAATTGCTCGACGTTTGCAATTTCTCAGCTCGTGTCTACGAGACGCAAAGAGAATGACCGTGACGTTTGGTGCGTATAGAAGCGCAAAGCCCCAGTCTTACTGCGCCTGTGAAAGCGCTTCCAAGGAAGGGTGCTGGCTAGCAACAGCTTTCAGTGCTGGCACTTTTCATCTCTGAGCAATTGCTCGACGTTTGCAATTTCTCACCTGAGCTCTCTTTAGAGTGCGCGAGAGGATGAGCAGAAGATTAGGTGGCTAGAGAAGCCCAGAGCCCCAGTGTTCTAAGGGCTACAAAAGCGCTTCCAAGGAAGGGTGCTGGCTAGCAACAGCTTTCAGTGCTGGCACTTTTCATCTCTGAGCAATTGCTCGACGTTTGCAATTTCTCAGCTCGTGTCTACGACACGGAAAGAGAATGACCGTGACATTTGGTGCGTATAGAAGCGCAAAGCCCCAGTGTTGCTGTGCCTGTGAAAGCGCTTCCAAGGAAGGGGGCTGGCTAGCAACAGCTTTCAGTGCTGGCACTTTTCATCTCTGAGCAATTGCTCCACGTTTGCAATTTCTCAGCTCGTGTCTGCGAGACGGAAAGAGAATGACAGTGACGTTTGGTGCGCATAGAAGCGCAAAGCCCCAGTGTTGCTGCGCCTGTGAAAGCGCTTCTAAGGAAGGGTGCTGGCTAGCAACAGCTTTCAGTGCTGGCACTTTTCATCTCTGAGCAATTGCTCGACGTTTGCAATTTCTCACCTGAGCTCTCTTTAGAGTGCGCGAGAGGATGAGCAGAAGATGAGGTGGCTAGAGAAGCCCAGAGCCCCAGTGTGCTTAGGCCTACAAAAGCGCTTCCAAGGAAGGGTGCTGGCTAGCAACAGCTTTCAGTGCTGGCACTTTTCATCTCTGAGCAATTGCTCGACGTTTGCAATTTCTCAGCTCGTGTCTACGAGACGGAAAGAGAATGACCGTGACGTTTGGTGGCTAGAGAAGCGCAAAGCCCCAGTGTTGCTGCGCCTGTGAAAGCGCTTCCAAGGAAGGGTGCTGGCTAGCAAGAGCTTTCAGTGCTGGCACTTTTCATCTCTGAGCAATTGCTCGACGTTTGCAATTTCTCACCTGAGCTCTCTTTAGAGTGCGTGAGAGGATGAGCAGAAGATTAGGTGGCTAGAGAAGCCCAGAGCCCCAGTGTTCTTAGGCCTACAAAAGCGCTTCCAAGGAAGGGGGCTGGCTAGCAAGAGCTTTCAGTGCTGGCACTTTTCATCTCTGAGCAATTGCTCGATGTTTGCAATTTCTCAGCTCGTGTCTACGAGACGGAAAGAGAATGACCGTGACGTTTGGTGGGTAGAAAGCGCAAAGCCCCAGTGTTGCTGCGCCTGTGAAAGCGCTTCCAAGGAAGGGTGCTGGCTAGCAACAGCTTTCAGTGCTGGCACTTTTCATCTCTGAGCAATTGCTCGACGTTTGCAATTTCTCAGCTCGTGTCTACGAGACGCAAAGAGAATGACCGTGACGTTTGGTGGGTAGAGAAGCGCAAAGCCCCAGTGTTACTGCACCTGTGAAAGCGCTTCCAAGGAAGGGTGCTGGCTAGCAATAGCTTTCAGTGCTGGCACTTTTCATCTCTGAGCAATTGCTCGACGTTTGCAATTTCTCAGCCCGTGTCTACGAGACGCAAAGAGAATGACCGTGACGTTTGGTGCGCATAGAAGCGCAAAGCCCCTGTGTTGCTGCGCCTGTGAAAGCGCTTCCAAGGAAGGGTGCTGGCTAGCAACAGCTTTCAGTGCTGGCACTTTTCATCTCTGAGCAATTGCTCGACGTTTGCAATTTCTCAGCTCGTGTCTACGAGACGCAAAGAGAATGACCGTGACGTTTGGTGCGTATAGAAGCGCAAAGCCCCAGTGTTGCTGCGCCTGTGAAAGCGCTTCCAAGGAAGGGTGCTGGCTAGCAACAGCTTTCAGTGCTGGCACTTTTCATCTCTGAGCAATTGCTCGACGTTTGCAATTTTTCACCTGAGCTCTCTTTAGAGTGTGCGAGAGGATGAGCAGAAGATTAGGTGGCTAGAGAAGCCCAGAGCCCCAGTCTTCTTAGGCCTACAAAAGCGCTTCCAAGGAAGGGGGCTGGCTAGCAACAGCTTTCAGTGCTGGCACTTTTCATCTCTGAGCAATTGCTCGACGTTTGCAATTTCTCAGCTCGTGTCTACGAGACGCAAAGAGAATGACCGTGACGTTTGGTGCGCATAGAAGCGCAAAGCCCCAGTGCTACTGCGCCTGTGAAAGCGCTTCGAAGGAAGGGTGCTGGCTAGCAACAGCTTTCAGTGCTGGCACTTTTCATCTCTGAGCAATTGCTCGACGTTTGCAATTTCTCAGCTCGTGTCTACGAGACGCAAAGAGAATGACCGTGACGTTTGGTGGGTAGAGAAGCGCAAAGCCCCAGTGTTACTGCGCCTGTGAAAGCGCTTCCAAGGAAGGGTGCTGGCTAGCAACAGCTTTCAGTGCTGGCACTTTTCATCTCTGAGCAATTGCTCGACGTTTGCAATTTCTCAGCTCGTGTCTACGACACGGAAAGAGAATGACCGTGACATTTGGTGGCTAGAGAAGAGCAAAGCCCCAGTGTTGCTGCGCCTGTGAAAGCGCTTCCAAGGAAGGGTGCTGGCTAGCAAGAGCTTTCAGTGCTGGCACTTTTCATCTCTGAGCAATTGCTCGACGTTTGCAATTTCTCAGCCCGTGTCTACGAGATGCAAAGAGAATGACCGTGACGTTTGGTGCGCATAGAAGCGCAAAGCCCCAGTGTTGCTGCGCCTGTGAAAGCGCTTCCAAGGAAGGGTGCTGGCTAGCAAGAGCTTTCAGTGCTGGCACTTTTCATCTCTGAGCAATTGCTCGACGTTTGCAATTTCTCACCTGAGCTCTCTTTAGAGTGCGCGAGAGGATGAGCAGAAGATGAGGTGGCTAGAGAAGCCCAGAGCCCCAGTGTGCTTAGGCCTACAAAAGCGCTTCCAAGGAAGGCTGCTGGCTAGCAACAGCTTTCAGTGCTGGCACTTTTCATCTCTGAGCAATTGCTCCACGTTTGCAATTTCTCAGCTCGTGTCTACGAGACGGAAAGAGAATGACCGTGACGTTTGGTGGCTAGAGAAGCGCAAAGCCCCAGTGTTGCTGCGCCTGTGAAAGCGCTTCCAAGGAAGGGTGCTGGCTAGCAACAGCTTTCAGTGCTGGCACTTTTCATCTCTGAGCAATTGCTCGACGTTTGCAATTTCTCAGCTCGTGTCTATGACACGGAAAGAGAATGACCGTGACGTTTGGTGGCTAGAGAAGAGCAAAGCCCCAGTGTTGCTGCGCCTGTGAAAGTGCTTCCAAGGAAGGGTGCTGGCTAGCAACAGCTTTCAGTGCTGGCACTTTTCATCTCTGAGCAATTGCTCGACGTTTGCAATTTCTCACCTGAGCTCTCTTTAGAGTGCGCGAGAGGATGAGCAGAAGATGAGGTGGCTAGAGAAGCCCAGAGCCCCAGTGTTCTAAGGTCTACAAAAGCGCTTGCAAGGAAGGGTGCTGGCTAGCAACAGCTTTCAGTGCTGGCACTTTTCATCTCTGAGCAATTGCTCGACGTTTGCAATTTCTCAGCTCGTGTCTACGACACGGAAAGAGAATGACCGTGACATTTGGTGCGTATAGAAGCGCAAAGCCCCAGTGTTGCTGTGCCTGTGAAAGCGCTTCCAAGGAAGGGGGCTGGCTAGCAACAGCTTTCAGTGCTGGCACTTTTCATCTCTGAGCAATGGCTCCACGTTTGCAATTTCTCAGCTCGTGTCTGCGAGACGGAAAGAGAATGACAGTGACGTTTGGTGCGCATAGAAGCGCAAAGCCCCAGTGTTGCTGCGCCTGTGAAAGCGCTTCTAAGGAAGGGTGCTGGCTAGCAACAGCTTTCAGTGCTGGCACTTTTCATCTCTGAGCAATTGCTCGACGTTTGCAATTTCTCACCTGAGCTCTCTTTAGAGTGCGCGAGAGGATGAGCAGAAGATGAGGTGGCTAGAGAAGCCCAGAGCCCCAGTGTGCTTAGGCCTACAAAAGCGCTTCCAAGGAAGGGGGCTGGCTAGCAACAGCTTTCAGTGCTGGCACTTTTCATCTCTGAGCAATTGCTCGACGTTTGCAATTTCTCAGCTCGTGTCTACGAGACGGAAATAGAATGACCGTGATGTTTGGTGGCTAGAGAAGCGCAAAGCCCCAGTCTTACTGCGCCTGTGAAAGCGCTTCCAAGGAAGGGTGCTGGCTAGCAAGAGCTTTCAGTGCTGGCACTTTTCATCTCTGAGCAATTGCTCGACGTTTGCAATTTCTCACCTGAGCTCTCTTTAGAGTGCGTGAGAGGATGAGCAGAAGATTAGGTGGCTAGAGAAGCCCAGAGCCCCAGTGTTCTTAGGCCTACAAAAGCGCTTCCAAGGAAGGGGGCTGGCTAGCAAGAGCTTTCAGTGCTGGCACTTTTCATCTCTGAGCAATTGCTCGATGTTTGCAATTTCTCAGCTCGTGTCTACGAGACGGAAAGAGAATGACCGTGACGTTTGGTGGGTAGAAAGCGCAAAGCCCCAGTGTTGCTGCGCCTGTGAAAGCGCTTCCAAGGAAGGGTGCTGGCTAGCAACAGCTTTCAGTGCTGGCACTTTTCATCTCTGAGCAATTGCTCGACGTTTGCAATTTCTCAGCTCGTGTCTACGAGACGCAAAGAGAATGACCGTGACGTTTGGTGGGTAGAGAAGCGCAAAGCCCCAGTGTTACTGCGCCTGTGAAAGCGCTTCCAAGGAAGGGTGCTGGCTAGCAAGAGCTTTCAGTGCTGGCACTTTTCATCTCTGAGCAATTGCTCGACGTTTGCAATTTCTCAGCTCGTGTCTACGAGACGCAAAGAGAATGACCGTGACGTTTGGTGCGCATAGAAGCGCAAAGCCCCTGTGTTGCTGCGCCTGTGAAAGCGCTTCCAAGGAAGGGTGCTGGCTAGCAAGAGCTTTCAGTGCTGGCACTTTTCATCTCTGAGCAATTGCTCGACGTTTGCAATTTCTCAGCTCGTGTCTACGAGACGCAAAGAGAATGACCGTGACGTTTGGTGCGTATAGAAGCGCAAAGCCCCAGTGTTGCTGCGCCTGTGAAAGCGCTTCCAAGGAAGGGTGCTGGCTAGCAACAGCTTTCAGTGCTGGCACTTTTCATCTCTGAGCAATTGCTCGACGTTTGCAATTTTTCACCTGAGCTCTCTTTAGAGTGTGCGAGAGGATGAGCAGAAGATTAGGTGGCTAGAGAAGCCCAGAGCCCCAGTGTTCTTAGGCCTACAAAAGCGCTTCCAAGGAAGGGGGCTGGCTAGCAACAGCTTTCAGTGCTGGCACTTTTCATCTCTGAGCAATTGCTCGACGTTTGCAATTTCTCAGCTCGTGTCTACGAGACGCAAAGAGAATGACCGTGACGTTTGGTGCGCATAGAAGCGCAAAGCCCCAGTGCTACTGCGCCTGTGAAAGCGCTTTCAAGGAAGGGTGCTGGCTAGCAAGAGCTTTCAGTGCTGGCACTTTTCATCTCTGAGCAATTGCTCGACGTTTGCAATTTCTCAGCTCGTGTCTACGAGACGCAAAGAGAATGACCGTGACGTTTGGTGGGTAGAGAAGCGCAAAGCCCCAGTGTTACTGCGCCTGTGAAAGCGCTTCCAAGGAAGGGTGCTGGCTAGCAAGAGCTTTCAGTGCTGGCACTTTTCATCTCTGAGCAATTGCTCGACGTTTGCAATTTCTCAGCTCGTGTCTACGACACGGAAAGAGAATGACCGTGACGTTTGGTGGCTAGAGAAGAGCAAAGCCCCAGTGTTGCTGCGCCTGTGAAAGCGCTTCCAAGGAAGGGTGCTGGCTAGCAAGAGCTTTCAGTGCTGGCACTTTTCATCTCTGAGCAATTGCTCGACGTTTGCAATTTCTCAGCCCGTGTCTACGAGATGCAAAGAGAATGACCGTGACGTTTGGTGCGCATAGAAGCGCAAAGCCCCAGTGTTGCTGCGCCTGTGAAAGCGCTTCCAAGGAAGGGTGCTGGCTAGCAACAGCTTTCAGTGCTGGCACTTTTCATCTCTGAGCAATTGCTCGACGTTTGCAATTTCTCACCTGAGCTCTCTTTAGAGTGCGCGAGAGGATGAGCAGAAGATGAGGTGGCTAGAGAAGCCCAGAGCCCCAGTGTGCTTAGGCCTACAAAAGCGCTTCCAAGGAAGGCTGCTGGCTAGCAACAGCTTTCAGTGCTGGCACTTTTCATCTCTGAGCAATTGCTCCACGTTTGCAATTTCTCAGCTCGTGTCTACGAGACGGAAAGAGAATGACCGTGACGTTTGGTGGCTAGAGAAGCGCAAAGCCCCAGTGTTACTGCGCCTGTGAAAGCGCTTCCAAGGAAGGGTGCTGGCTAGCAACAGCTTTCAGTGCTGGCACTTTTCATCTCTGAGCAATTGCTCGACGTTTGCAATTTCTCAGCTCGTGTCTATGACACGGAAAGAGAATGACCGTGACGTTTGGTGGCTAGAGAAGAGCAAAGCCCCAGTGTTGCTGCGCCTGTGAAAGCGCTTCCAAGGAAGGGTGCTGGCTAGCAACAGCTTTCAGTGCTGGCACTTTTCATCTCTGAGCAATTGGTGGATGTTTGCAATTTCTCACCTGAGCTCTCTTTAGAGTGCGCGAGAGGATGAGCAGAAGATGAGGTGGCTAGAGAAGCCCAGAGCCCCAGTGTTCTTAGGCCTACAAAAGCGCTTCCAAGGAAGGGGGCTGGCTAGCAACAGCTTTCAGTGCTGGCACTTTTCATCTCTGAGCAATTGCTCGACGTTTGCAATTTCTCAGCTCGTGTCTACGAGACGGAAAGAGAATGACCGTGACGTTTGGTGCGCATAGAAGCGCAAAGCCCCAGTGTTGCTGCGCCTGTGAAAGCGCTTCCAAGGAAGGGGGCTGGCTAGCAAGAGCTTTCAGTGCTGGCACTTTTCATCTCTGAGCAATTGCTCGACGTTTGCAATTTCTCACCTGAGCTCTCTTTAGAGTGCGCGAGAGGATGAGCAGAAGATTAGGTGGCTAGAGAAGCCCAGAGCCCCAGTGTTCTAAGGGCTACAAAAGCGCTTCCAAGGAAGGGGGCTGGCTAGCAAGAGCTTTCAGTGCTGGCACTTTTCATCTCTGAGCAATTGCTCGACGTTTGCAATTTTTCACCTGAGCTCTCTTTAGAGTGTGCGAGAGGATGAGCAGAAGATTAGGTGGCTAGAGAAGCCCAGAGCCCCAGTCTTCTTAGGCCTACAAAAGCGCTTCCAAGGAAGGGGGCTGGCTAGCAACAGCTTTCAGTGCTGGCACTTTTCATCTCTGAGCAATTGCTCGACGTTTGCAATTTCTCAGCTCGTGTCTACGAGACGCAAAGAGAATGACCGTGACGTTTGGTGCGCATAGAAGCGCAAAGCCCCAGTGCTACTGCGCCTGTGAAAGCGCTTCGAAGGAAGGGTGCTGGCTAGCAACAGCTTTCAGTGCTGGCACTTTTCATCTCTGAGCAATTGCTCGACGTTTGCAATTTCTCAGCTCGTGTCTACGAGACGCAAAGAGAATGACCGTGACGTTTGGTGGGTAGAGAAGCGCAAAGCCCCAGTGTTACTGCGCCTGTGAAAGCGCTTCCAAGGAAGGGTGCTGGCTAGCAACAGCTTTCAGTGCTGGCACTTTTCATCTCTGAGCAATTGCTCGACGTTTGCAATTTCTCAGCTCGTGTCTACGACACGGAAAGAGAATGACCGTGACATTTGGTGGCTAGAGAAGAGCAAAGCCCCAGTGTTGCTGCGCCTGTGAAAGCGCTTCCAAGGAAGGGTGCTGGCTAGCAAGAGCTTTCAGTGCTGGCACTTTTCATCTCTGAGCAATTGCTCGACGTTTGCAATTTCTCAGCCCGTGTCTACGAGATGCAAAGAGAATGACCGTGACGTTTGGTGCGCATAGAAGCGCAAAGCCCCAGTGTTGCTGCGCCTGTGAAAGCGCTTCCAAGGAAGGGTGCTGGCTAGCAAGAGCTTTCAGTGCTGGCACTTTTCATCTCTGAGCAATTGCTCGACGTTTGCAATTTCTCACCTGAGCTCTCTTTAGAGTGCGCGAGAGGATGAGCAGAAGATGAGGTGGCTAGAGAAGCCCAGAGCCCCAGTGTGCTTAGGCCTACAAAAGCGCTTCCAAGGAAGGCTGCTGGCTAGCAACAGCTTTCAGTGCTGGCACTTTTCATCTCTGAGCAATTGCTCCACGTTTGCAATTTCTCAGCTCGTGTCTACGAGACGGAAAGAGAATGACCGTGACGTTTGGTGGCTAGAGAAGCGCAAAGCCCCAGTGTTGCTGCGCCTGTGAAAGCGCTTCCAAGGAAGGGTGCTGGCTAGCAACAGCTTTCAGTGCTGGCACTTTTCATCTCTGAGCAATTGCTCGACGTTTGCAATTTCTCAGCTCGTGTCTACGAGACGCAAAGAGAATGACCGTGACGTTTGGTGGGTAGAGAAGCGCAAAGCCCCAGTGTTGCTGCGCCTGTGAAAGCGCTTCCAAGGAAGGGTGCTGGCTAGCAACAGCTTTCAGTGCTGGCACTTTTCATCTCTGAGCAATTGCTCGACGTTTGCAATTTCTCAGCTCGTGTCTACGAGACGGAAAGAGAATGACCGTGACGTTTGGTGGCTAGAGAAGAGCAAAGCCCCAGTGTTGCTGCGCCTGTGAAAGCGCTTCCAAGGAAGGGTGCTGGCTAGCAAGAGCTTTCAGTGCTGGCACTTTTCATCTCTGAGCAATTGCTCGACGTTTGCAATTTCTCAGCCCGTGTCTACGAGATGCAAAGAGAATGACCGTGACGTTTGGTGCGCATAGAAGCGCAAAGCCCCAGTGTTGCTGCGCCTGTGAAAGCGCTTCCAAGGAAGGGTGCTGGCTAGCAAGAGCTTTCAGTGCTGGCACTTTTCATCTCTGAGCAATTGCTCGACGTTTGCAATTTCTCACCTGAGCTCTCTTTAGAGTGCGCGAGAGGATGAGCAGAAGATGAGGTGGCTAGAGAAGCCCAGAGCCCCAGTGTGCTTAGGCCTACAAAAGCGCTTCCAAGGAAGGCTGCTGGCTAGCAACAGCTTTCAGTGCTGGCACTTTTCATCTCTGAGCAATTGCTCCACGTTTGCAATTTCTCAGCTCGTGTCTACGAGACGGAAAGAGAATGACCGTGACGTTTGGTGGCTAGAGAAGCGCAAAGCCCCAGTGTTGCTGCGCCTGTGAAAGCGCTTCCAAGGAAGGGTGCTGGCTAGCAACAGCTTTCAGTGCTGGCACTTTTCATCTCTGAGCAATTGCTCGACGTTTGCAATTTCTCAGCTCGTGTCTATGACACGGAAAGAGAATGACCGTGACGTTTGGTGGCTAGAGAAGAGCAAAGCCCCAGTGTTGCTGCGCCTGTGAAAGCGCTTCCAAGGAAGGGTGCTGGCTAGCAACAGCTTTCAGTGCTGGCACTTTTCATCTCTGAGCAATTGCTCGACGTTTGCAATTTCTCACCTGAGCTCTCTTTAGAGTGCGCGAGAGGATGAGCAGAAGATGAGGTGGCTAGAGAAGCCCAGAGCCCCAGTGTTCTTAGGCCTACAAAAGCGCTTGCAAGGAAGGGTGCTGGCTAGCAACAGCTTTCAGTGCTGGCACTTTTCATCTCTGAGCAATTGCTCGACGTTTGCAATTTCTCAGCTCGTGTCTACGACACGGAAAGAGAATGACCGTGACATTTGGTGCGTATAGAAGCGCAAAGCCCCAGTGTTGCTGTGCCTGTGAAAGCGCTTCCAAGGAAGGGGGCTGGCTAGCAACAGCTTTCAGTGCTGGCACTTTTCATCTCTGAGCAATTGCTCCACGTTTGCAATTTCTCAGCTCGTGTCTGCGAGACGGAAAGAGAATGACAGTGACGTTTGGTGCGCATAGAAGCGCAAAGCCCCAGTGTTGCTGCGCCTGTGAAAGCGCTTCTAAGGAAGGGTGCTGGCTAGCAACAGCTTTCAGTGCTGGCACTTTTCATCTCTGAGCAATTGCTCGACGTTTGCAATTTCTCACCTGAGCTCTCTTTAGAGTGCGCGAGAGGATGAGCAGAAGATGAGGTGGCTAGAGAAGCCCAGAGCCCCAGTGTGCTTAGGCCTACAAAAGCGCTTCCAAGGAAGGGGGCTGGCTAGCAACAGCTTTCAGTGCTGGCACTTTTCATCTCTGAGCAATTGCTCGACGTTTGCAATTTCTCAGCTCGTGTCTACGAGACGGAAATAGAATGACCGTGATGTTTGGTGGCTAGAGAAGCGCAAAGCCCCAGTCTTACTGCGCCTGTGAAAGCGCTTCCAAGGAAGGGTGCTGGCTAGCAAGAGCTTTCAGTGCTGGCACTTTTCATCTCTGAGCAATTGCTCGACGTTTGCAATTTCTCACCTGAGCTCTCTTTAGAGTGCGTGAGAGGATGAGCAGAAGATTAGGTGGCTAGAGAAGCCCAGAGCCCCAGTGTTCTTAGGCCTACAAAAGCGCTTCCAAGGAAGGGGGCTGGCTAGCAAGAGCTTTCAGTGCTGGCACTTTTCATCTCTGAGCAATTGCTCGATGTTTGCAATTTCTCAGCTCGTGTCTACGAGACGGAAAGAGAATGACCGTGACGTTTGGTGGGTAGAAAGCGCAAAGCCCCAGTGTTGCTGCGCCTGTGAAAGCGCTTCCAAGGAAGGGTGCTGGCTAGCAACAGCTTTCAGTGCTGGCACTTTTCATCTCTGAGCAATTGCTCGACGTTTGCAATTTCTCAGCTCGTGTCTACGAGACGCAAAGAGAATGACCGTGACGTTTGGTGGGTAGAGAAGCGCAAAGCCCCAGTGTTACTGCGCCTGTGAAAGCGCTTCCAAGGAAGGGTGCTGGCTAGCAAGAGCTTTCAGTGCTGGCACTTTTCATCTCTGAGCAATTGCTCGACGTTTGCAATTTCTCAGCTCGTGTCTACGAGACGCAAAGAGAATGACCGTGACGTTTGGTGCGCATAGAAGCGCAAAGCCCCTGTGTTGCTGCGCCTGTGAAAGCGCTTCCAAGGAAGGGTGCTGGCTAGCAAGAGCTTTCAGTGCTGGCACTTTTCATCTCTGAGCAATTGCTCGACGTTTGCAATTTCTCAGCTCGTGTCTACGAGACGCAAAGAGAATGACCGTGACGTTTGGTGCGTATAGAAGCGCAAAGCCCCAGTGTTGCTGCGCCTGTGAAAGCGCTTCCAAGGAAGGGTGCTGGCTAGCAACAGCTTTCAGTGCTGGCACTTTTCATCTCTGAGCAATTGCTCGACGTTTGCAATTTTTCACCTGAGCTCTCTTTAGAGTGTGCGAGAGGATGAGCAGAAGATTAGGTGGCTAGAGAAGCCCAGAGCCCCAGTGTTCTTAGGCCTACAAAAGCGCTTCCAAGGAAGGGGGCTGGCTAGCAACAGCTTTCAGTGCTGGCACTTTTCATCTCTGAGCAATTGCTCGACGTTTGCAATTTCTCAGCTCGTGTCTACGAGACGCAAAGAGAATGACCGTGACGTTTGGTGCGCATAGAAGCGCAAAGCCCCAGTGTTGCTGCGCCTGTGAAAGCGCTTTCAAGGAAGGGTGCTGGCTAGCAAGAGCTTTCAGTGCTGGCACTTTTCATCTCTGAGCAATTGCTCGACGTTTGCAATTTCTCAGCTCGTGTCTACGAGACGCAAAGAGAATGACCGTGACGTTTGGTGGGTAGAGAAGCGCAAAGCCCCAGTGTTACTGCGCCTGTGAAAGCGCTTCCAAGGAAGGGTGCTGGCTAGCAACAGCTTTCAGTGCTGGCACTTTTCATCTCTGAGCAATTGCTCGACGTTTGCAATTTCTCAGCTCGTGTCTACGACACGGAAAGAGAATGACCGTGACGTTTGGTGGCTAGAGAAGAGCAAAGCCCCAGTGTTGCTGCGCCTGTGAAAGCGCTTCCAAGGAAGGGTGCTGGCTAGCAAGAGCTTTCAGTGCTGGCACTTTTCATCTCTGAGCAATTGCTCGACGTTTGCAATTTCTCAGCCCGTGTCTACGAGATGCAAAGAGAATGACCGTGACGTTTGGTGCGCATAGAAGCGCAAAGCCCCAGTGTTGCTGCGCCTGTGAAAGCGCTTCCAAGGAAGGGTGCTGGCTAGCAAGAGCTTTCAGTGCTGGCACTTTTCATCTCTGAGCAATTGCTCGACGTTTGCAATTTCTCACCTGAGCTCTCTTTAGAGTGCGCGAGAGGATGAGCAGAAGATGAGGTGGCTAGAGAAGCCCAGAGCCCCAGTGTTCTAAGGTCTACAAAAGCGCTTCCAAGGAAGGCTGCTGGCTAGCAACAGCTTTCAGTGCTGGCACTTTTCATCTCTGAGCAATTGCTCCACGTTTGCAATTTCTCAGCTCGTGTCTACGAGACGGAAAGAGAATGACCGTGACGTTTGGTGGCTAGAGAAGCGCAAAGCCCCAGTGTTACTGCGCCTGTGAAAGCGCTTCCAAGGAAGGGTGCTGGCTAGCAACAGCTTTCAGTGCTGGCACTTTTCATCTCTGAGCAATTGCTCGACGTTTGCAATTTCTCAGCTCGTGTCTATGACACGGAAAGAGAATGACCGTGACGTTTGGTGGCTAGAGAAGAGCAAAGCCCCAGTGTTGCTGCGCCTGTGAAAGCGCTTCCAAGGAAGGGTGCTGGCTAGCAACAGCTTTCAGTGCTGGCACTTTTCATCTCTGAGCAATTGGTGGATGTTTGCAATTTCTCACCTGAGCTCTCTTTAGAGTGCGCGAGAGGATGAGCAGAAGATGAGGTGGCTAGAGAAGCCCAGAGCCCCAGTGTTCTTAGGCCTACAAAAGCGCTTCCAAGGAAGGGGGCTGGCTAGCAACAGCTTTCAGTGCTGGCACTTTTCATCTCTGAGCAATTGCTCGACGTTTGCAATTTCTCAGCTCGTGTCTACGAGACGGAAAGAGAATGACCGTGACGTTTGGTGCGCATAGAAGCGCAAAGCCCCAGTGTTGCTGCGCCTGTGAAAGCGCTTCCAAGGAAGGGGGCTGGCTAGCAAGAGCTTTCAGTGCTGGCACTTTTCATCTCTGAGCAATTGCTCGACGTTTGCAATTTCTCACCTGAGCTCTCTTTAGAGTGCGCGAGAGGATGAGCAGAAGATTAGGTGGCTAGAGAAGCCCAGAGCCCCAGTGTTCTAAGGGCTACAAAAGCGCTTCCAAGGAAGGGGGCTGGCTAGCAACAGCTTTCAGTGCTGGCACTTTTCATCTCTGAGCAATTGCTCGACGTTTGCAATTTCTCAGCTCGTGTCTACGAGACGGAAAGAGAATGACCGTGACGTTTGGTGCGCATAGAAGCGCAAAGCCCCAGTGTTACTGCGCCTGTGAAAGCTCTTCCAAGGAAGGGTGCTGGCTAGCAACAGCTTTCAGTGCTGGCACTTTTCATGTCTGAGCAATTGCTCGACGTTTGCAATTTCTCACCTGAGCTCTCTTTAGAGTGCGCGAGAGGATGAGCAGAAGATTAGGTGGCTAGAGAAGCCCAGAGCCCCAGTGTGCTTAGGCCTACAAAAGCGCTTCCAAGGAAGGGTGCTGGCTAGCAAGAGCTTTCAGTGCTGGCACTTTTCATCTCTGAGCAATTGCTCAACGTTTGCAATTTCTCAGCTCGTGTCTACGAGACGCAAAGAGAATGACCGTGACGTTTGGTGGGTAGAGAAGCGCAAAGCCCCAGTGTTGCTGCGCCTGTGAAAGCGCTTTCAAGGAAGGGTGCTGGCTAGCAACAGCTTTCAGTGCTGGCACTTTTCATCTCTGAGCAATTGCTCGACGTTTGCAATTTTTCACCTGAGCTCTCTTTAGAGTGTGCGAGAGGATGAGCAGAAGATTAGGTGGCTAGAGAAGCCCAGAGCCCCAGTGTTCTAAGGTCTACAAAAGCGCTTCCAAGGAAGGGTGCTGGCTAGCAACAGCTTTCAGTGCTGGTACTTTTCATCTCTGAGCAATTGCTCGACGTTTGCAATTTCTCAGCCCGTGTCTATGAGACGGAAAGAGAATGACCGTGACGTTTGGTGGCTAGAGAAGCGCAAAGCCCCAGTGTTGCTGCGCCTGTGAAAGCGCTTCCAAGGAAGGGTGCTGGCTAGCAAGAGCTTTCAGTGCTGGCACTTTTCATCTCTGAGCAATTGCTCGACGTTTGCAATTTCTCAGCTCGTGTCTACGAGACGCAAAGAGAATGACCGTGACGTTTGGTGCGTATAGAAGCGCAAAGCCCCAGTGTTGCTGCGCCTGTGAAAGCGCTTCCAAGGAAGGGGGCTGGCTAGCAACAGCTTTCAGTGCTGGCACTTTTCATCTCTGAGCAATTGCTCGACGTTTGCAATTTTTCACCTGAGCTCTCTTTAGAGTGTGCGAGAGGATGAGCAGAAGATTAGGTGGCTAGAGAAGCCCAGAGCCCCAGTGTGCTTAGGTCTACAAAAGCGCTTCCAAGGAAGGGGGCTGGCTAGCAACAGCTTTCAGTGCTGGCACTTTTCATCTCTGAGCAATTGCTCGACGTTTGCAATTTCTCAGCTCGTGTCTACGAGACGGAAAGAGAATGACCGTGACGGTTGGTGGCTAGAGAAGCGCAAAGCCCCAGTGTTACTGCGCCTGTGAAAGCGCTTCCAAGGAAGGGTGCTGGCTAGCAACAGCTTTCAGTGCTGGCACTTTTCATCTCTGAGCAATTGCTCGACGTTTGCAATTTCTCACCTGAGCTCTCTTTAGAGTGCGCGAGAGGATGAGCAGAAGATTCGGTGGCTAGAGAAGCCCAGAGCCCCAGTGTTCTTAGGCCTACAAAAGCGCTTCCAAGGAAGGGTGCTGGCTAGCAACAGCTTTCAGTGCTGGCACTTTTCATCTCTGAGCAATTGCTCGACGTTTGCAATTTCTCAGCTCGTGTCTACGAGACGGAAAGAGAATGACCGTGACGTTTGGTGGCTAGAGAAGCGCAAAGCCCCAGTGTTGCTGCACCTGTGAAAGCGCTTCCAAGGAAGGGTGCTGGCTAGCAACAGCTTTCAGTGCTGGCACTTTTCATCTCTGAGCAATTGCTCGACGTTTGCAATTTCTCACCTGAGCTCTCTTTAGAGTGCGCGAGAGGATGAGCAGAAGATTAGGTGGCTAGAGAAGCGCAAAGCCCCAGTGTTCTTAGGGCTACAAAAGCGCTTCCAAGGAAGGGTGCTGGGTAGCAAGAGCTTTCAGTGCTGGCACTTTTCATCTCTGAGCAATTGCTCGACGTTTGCAATCTCTCAGCTCGTGTCTACGAGACGGAAAGAGAATGACCGTGACGTTTGGTGGCTAGAGAAGCGCAAAGCCCCAGTGTTGCTGCGCCTGTGAAAGCGCTTCCAAGGAAGGGTGCTGGGTAGCAAGAGCTTTCAGTGCTGGCACTTTTCATCTCTGAGCAATTGCTCGACGTTTGCAATTTCTCAGCTCGTGTCTACGAGACGGAAAGAGAATGACCGTGACGTTTGGTGGCTAGAGAAGCGCAAAGCCCCAGTGTTGCTGCGCCTGTGAAAGCGCTTCCAAGGAAGGGTGCTGGCTAGCAACAGCTTTCAGTGCTGGCACTTTTCCTCTCTGAGCAATTGCTGGACGTTTGCAATTTCTCACCTGAGCTCTCTTTAGAGTGTGCGAGAGGATGAGCAGAAGATTAGGTGGCTAGAGAAGCGCAAAGCCCCAGTGTTCTTAGGGCTACAAAAGCGCTTCCAAGGAAGGGTGCTGGCTAGCAACAGCTTTCAGTGCTGGCACTTTTCATCTCTGAGCAATTGCTCGACGTTTGCAATTTCTCAGCTCGTGTCTACGAGACGGAAAGAGAATGACCGTGACGTTTGGTGGCTAGAGAAGCGCAAAGCCCCAGTGTTGCTGCGCCTGTGAAAGCGCTTCCAAGGAAGGGTGCTGGGTAGCAAGAGCTTTCAGTGCTGGCACTTTTCATCTCTGAGCAATTGCTCGACGTTTGCAATTTCTCAGCTCGTGTCTACGAGACGGAAAGAGAATGACCGTGACGTTTGGTGGCTAGAGAAGCGCAAAGCCCCAGTGTTGCTGCGCCTGTGAAAGCGCTTCCAAGGAAGGGTGCTGGCTAGCAACAGCTTTCAGTGCTGGCACTTTTCATCTCTGAGCAATTGCTCGACGTTTGCAATTTCTCACCTGAGCTCTCTTTAGAGTGTGCGAGAGGATGAGCAGAAGATGAGATGGCTAGAGAAGCCCAGAGCCCCAGTGTTCTTAGGCCTACAAAAGCGCTTCCAAGGAAGGGTGCTGGCTAGCAAGAGCTTTCAGTGCTGGCACTTTTCATCTCTGAGCAATTGCTGGACGTTTGCAATTTCTCAGCTCGTGTCTACGAGACGGAAAGAGAAGGACCGTGACGTTTGGTGGGTAGAGAAGCGCAAAGCCCCAGTGTTGCTGCACCTGTGAAAGCGCTTCCAAGGAAGGGTGCTGGCTAGCAAGAGCTTTCAGTGCTGGCACTTTTCATCTCTGAGCAATTGCTCGACGTTTGCAATTTCTCAGCTCGTGTCTACGACACGGAAAGAGAATGACCGTGACGTTTGGTGGCTAGAGAAGCGCAAAGCCCCAGTGTTGCTGCGCCTGTGAAAGCGCTTCCAAGGAAGGGTGCTGGCTAGCAACAGCTTTCAGTGCTGGCACTTTTCATCTCTGAGCAATTGCTCGACGTTTGCAATTTCTCACCTGAGCTCTCTTTAGAGTGCGCGAGAGGATGAGCAGAAGATTAGGTGGCTAGAGAAGCGCAAAGCCCCAGTGTTCTTAGGGCTACAAAAGCGCTTCCAAGGAAGGGTGCTGGCTAGCAACAGCTTTCAGTGCTGGCACTTTTCATCTCTGAGCAATTGCTCGACGTTTGCAATTTCTCAGCTCGTGTCTACGAGACGGAAAGAGAATGACCGTGACGTTTGGTGGCTAGAGAAGCGCAAAGCCCCAGTGTTGCTGCGCCTGTGAAAGCGCTTCCAAGGAAGGGTGCTGGGTAGCAAGAGCTTTCAGTGCTGGCACTTTTCATCTCTGAGCAATTGCTCGACGTTTGCAATTTCTCAGCTCGTGTCTACGAGACGGAAAGAGAATGACCGTGACGTTTGGTGGCTAGAGAAGCGCAAAGCCCCAGTGTTGCTGCGCCTGTGAAAGCGCTTCCAAGGAAGGCTGCTGGCTAGCAACAGCTTTCAGTGCTGGCACTTTTCATCTCTGAGCAATTGCTCGGCGTTTGCAATTTCTCACCTGAGCTCTCTTTAGAGTGCGCGAGAGGATGAGCAGAAGATTAGGTGGCTAGAGAAGCGCAAAGCCCCAGTGTTCTTAGGGCTACAAAAGCGCTTCCAAGGAAGGGTGCTGGCTAGCAAGAGCTTTCAGTGCTGGCACTTTTCATCTCTGAGCAATTGCTCGACGTTTGCAATTTCTGAGCTCGTGTCTAGGAGACGGAAAGAGAATGACCGTGACGTTTGGTGGCTAGAGAAGCGCAAAGCCCCAGTGTTGCTGCGCCTGTGAAAGCGCTTCCAAGGAAGGGTGCTGGCTAGCAAGAGCTTTCAGTGCTGGCACTTTTCATCTCTGAGCAATTGCTCGACGTTTGCAATTTCTCACCTGAGCTCTCTTTAGAGTGCGCGAGAGGATGAGCACAAGATTAGGTGTCTAGAGAAGCCCAGAGCCCCAGTCTTCTTAGGCCTACAAAAGCGCTTCCAAGGAAGGGTGCTGGGTAGCAAGAGCTTTCAGTGCTGGCACTTTTCATCTCTGAGCAATTGCTCGACGTTTGCAATCTCTCAGCTCGTGTCTACGAGACGGAAAGAGAATGACCGTGACGTTTGGTGGCTAGAGAAGCGCAAAGCCCCAGTGTTGCTGCGCCTGTGAAAGCGCTTCCAAGGAAGGGTGCTGGCTAGCAACAGCTTTCAGTGCTGGCACTTTTCATCTCTGAGCAATTGCTCGACGTTTGCAATTTCTCAGCTCGTGTCTACGAGACGGAAAGAGAATGACCGTGACGTTTGGTGGCTAGAGAAGCGCAAAGCCCCAGTGTTGCTGCGCCTGTGAAAGCGCTTCCAAGGAAGGGTGCTGGCTAGCAACAGCTTTCAGTGCTGGCACTTTTCCTCTCTGAGCAATTGCTGGACGTTTGCAATTTCTCACCTGAGCTCTCTTTAGAGTGTGCGAGAGGATGAGCAGAAGATTAGGTGGCTAGAGAAGCGCAAAGCCCCAGTGTTCTTAGGGCTACAAAAGCGCTTCCAAGGAAGGGTGCTGGCTAGCAACAGCTTTCAGTGCTGGCACTTTTCATCTCTGAGCAATTGCTCGACGTTTGCAATTTCTCAGCTCGTGTCTACGAGACGGAAAGAGAATGACCGTGACGTTTGGTGGCTAGAGAAGCGCAAAGCCCCAGTGTTGCTGCGCCTGTGAAAGCGCTTCCAAGGAAGGGTGCTGGGTAGCAAGAGCTTTCAGTGCTGGCACTTTTCATCTCTGAGCAATTGCTCGACGTTTGCAATTTCTCAGCTCGTGTCTACGAGACGGAAAGAGAATGACCGTGACGTTTGGTGGCTAGAGAAGCGCAAAGCCCCAGTGTTGCTGCGCCTGTGAAAGCGCTTCCAAGGAAGGGTGCTGGCTAGCAACAGCTTTCAGTGCTGGCACTTTTCATCTCTGAGCAATTGCTCGACGTTTGCAATTTCTCACCTGAGCTCTCTTTAGAGTGTGCGAGAGGATGAGCAGAAGATGAGATGGCTAGAGAAGCCCAGAGCCCCAGTGTTCTTAGGCCTACAAAAGCGCTTCCAAGGAAGGGTGCTGGCTAGCAAGAGCTTTCAGTGCTGGCACTTTTCATCTCTGAGCAATTGCTCGACGTTTGCAATTTCTCAGCTCGTGTCTACGAGACGGAAAGAGAAGGACCGTGACGTTTGGTGGGTAGAGAAGCGCAAAGCCCCAGTGTTGCTGCACCTGTGAAAGCGCTTCCAAGGAAGGGTGCTGGCTAGCAAGAGCTTTCAGTGCTGGCACTTTTCATCTCTGAGCAATTGCTCGACGTTTGCAATTTCTCAGCTCGTGTCTACGACACGGAAAGAGAATGACCGTGACGTTTGGTGGCTAGAGAAGCGCAAAGCCCCAGTGTTGCTGCGCCTGTGAAAGCGCTTCCAAGGAAGGGTGCTGGCTAGCAACAGCTTTCAGTGCTGGCACTTTTCATCTCTGAGCAATTGCTCGACGTTTGCAATTTCTCACCTGAGCTCTCTTTAGAGTGCGCGAGAGGATGAGCAGAAGATTAGGTGGCTAGAGAAGCGCAAAGCCCCAGTGTTCTTAGGGCTACAAAAGCGCTTCCAAGGAAGGGTGCTGGCTAGCAACAGCTTTCAGTGCTGGCACTTTTCATCTCTGAGCAATTGCTCGACGTTTGCAATTTCTCAGCTCGTGTCTACGAGACGGAAAGAGAATGACCGTGACGTTTGGTGGCTAGAGAAGCGCAAAGCCCCAGTGTTGCTGCGCCTGTGAAAGCGCTTCCAAGGAAGGGTGCTGGGTAGCAAGAGCTTTCAGTGCTGGCACTTTTCATCTCTGAGCAATTGCTCGACGTTTGCAATTTCTCAGCTCGTGTCTACGAGACGGAAAGAGAATGACCGTGACGTTTGGTGGCTAGAGAAGCGCAAAGCCCCAGTGTTGCTGCGCCTGTGAAAGCGCTTCCAAGGAAGGCTGCTGGCTAGCAACAGCTTTCAGTGCTGGCACTTTTCATCTCTGAGCAATTGCTCGGCGTTTGCAATTTCTCACCTGAGCTCTCTTTAGAGTGCGCGAGAGGATGAGCAGAAGATTAGGTGGCTAGAGAAGCGCAAAGCCCCAGTGTTCTTAGGGCTACAAAAGCGCTTCCAAGGAAGGGTGCTGGCTAGCAAGAGCTTTCAGTGCTGGCACTTTTCATCTCTGAGCAATTGCTCGACGTTTGCAATTTCTGAGCTCGTGTCTAGGAGACGGAAAGAGAATGACCGTGACGTTTGGTGGCTAGAGAAGCGCAAAGCCCCAGTGTTGCTGCGCCTGTGAAAGCGCTTCCAAGGAAGGGTGCTGGCTAGCAAGAGCTTTCAGTGCTGGCACTTTTCATCTCTGAGCAATTGCTCGACGTTTGCAATTTCTCACCTGAGCTCTCTTTAGAGTGCGCGAGAGGATGAGCACAAGATTAGGTGTCTAGAGAAGCCCAGAGCCCCAGTCTTCTTAGGCCTACAAAAGCGCTTCCAAGGAAGGGTGCTGGCTAGCAACAGCTTTCAGTGCTGGCACTTTTCATCTCTGAGCAATTGCTCGACGTTTGCAATTTCTCAGCTCGTGTCTACGAGACGGAAAGAGAAGGACCGTGACGTTTGGTGGGTAGAGAAGCGCAAAGCCCCAGTGTTGCTGCGCCTGTGAAAGCGCTTCCAAGGAAGGGTGCTGGCTAGCAAGAGCTTTCAGTGCTGGCACTTTTCATCTCTGAGCAATTGCTCGACGTTTGCAATTTCTCACCTGAGCTCTCTTTAGAGTGCGCGAGAGGATGAGCAGAAGATTAGGTGGCTAGAGAAGCGCAAAGCCCCAGTGTTCTTAGGGCTACAAAAGCGCTTCCAAGGAAGGGTGCTGGCTAGCAACAGCTTTCAGTGCTGGCGCTTTTCATCTCTGAGCAATTGCTCGACGTTTGCAATTTCTCAGCTCGTGTCTACGAGACGGAAAGAGAATGACCGTGACGTTTGGTGGCTAGAGAAGCGCAAAGCCCCAGTGTTGCTGCGCCTGTGAAAGCGCTTCCAAGGAAGGGTGCTGGCTAGCAAGAGCTTTCAGTGCTGGCACTTTTCATCTCTGAGCAATTGCTCGACGTTTGCAATTTCTCACCTGAGCTCTCTTTAGAGTGCGCGAGAGGATGAGCAGAAGATGAGGTGGCTAGAGAAGCCCAGAGCCCCAGTGTTCTTAGGCCTACAAAAGCGCTTCCAAGGAAGGGTGCTGGCTAGCAACAGCTTTCAGTGCTGGCACTTTTCATCTCTGAGCAATTGCTCGACGTTTGCAATTTCTCAGCTCGTGTCTACGAGACGGAAAGAGAATGACCGTGACGTTTGGTGGCTAGAGAAGCGCAAAGCCCCAGTGTTGCTGCACCTGTGAAAGCGCTTCCAAGGAAGGGTGCTGGCTAGCAACAGCTTTCAGTGCTGGCACTTTTCATCTCTGAGCAATTGCTCGACGTTTGCAATTTCTCACCTGAGCTCTCTTTAGAGTGCGTGAGAGGATGAGCAGAAGATTAGGTGGCTAGAGAAGCGCAAAGCCCCAGTGTTCTTAGGGCTACAAAAGCGCTTCCAAGGAAGGGTGCTGGGTAGCAAGAGCTTTCAGTGCTGGCACTTTTCATCTCTGAGCAATTGCTCGACGTTTGCAATCTCTCAGCTCGTGTCTACGAGACGGAAAGAGAATGACCGTGACGTTTGGTGGCTAGAGAAGCGCAAAGCCCCAGTGTTGCTGCGCCTGTGAAAGCGCTTCCAAGGAAGGGTGCTGGGTAGCAAGAGCTTTCAGTGCTGGCACTTTTCATCTCTGAGCAATTGCTCGACGTTTGCAATTTCTCAGCTCGTGTCTACGAGACGGAAAGAGAATGACCGTGACGTTTGGTGGCTAGAGAAGCGCAAAGCCCCAGTGTTGCTGCGCCTGTGAAAGCGCTTCCAAGGAAGGCTGCTGGCTAGCAACAGCTTTCAGTGCTGGCACTTTTCCTCTCTGAGCAATTGCTGGACGTTTGCAATTTCTCACCTGAGCTCTCTTTAGAGTGTGCGAGAGGATGAGCAGAAGATTAGGTGGCTAGAGAAGCGCAAAGCCCCAGTGTTCTTAGGGCTACAAAAGCGCTTCCAAGGAAGGGTGCTGGCTAGCAACAGCTTTCAGTGCTGGCACTTTTCATCTCTGAGCAATTGCTCGACGTTTGCAATTTCTCAGCTCGTGTCTACGAGACGGAAAGAGAAGGACCGTGACGTTTGGTGGGTAGAGAAGCGCAAAGCCCCAGTGTTGCTGCGCCTGTGAAAGCGCTTCCAAGGAAGGGGGCTGGCTAGCAAGAGCTTTCAGTGCTGGCACTTTTCATCTCTGAGCAATTGCTCGACGTTTGCAATTTCTCAGCTCGTGTCTACGACACGGAAAGAGAATGACCGTGACGTTTGGTGGCTAGAGAAGCGCAAAGCCCCAGTGTTGCTGCGCCTGTGAAAGCGCTTCCAAGGAAGGGTGCTGGCTAGCAACAGCTTTCAGTGCTGGCACTTTTCATCTCTGAGCAATTGCTCGACGTTTGCAATTTCTCACCTGAGCTCTCTTTAGAGTGCGCGAGAGGATGAGCAGAAGATGAGGTGGCTAGAGAAGCCCAGAGCCCCAGTGTTCTTAGGCCTACAAAAGCGCTTCCAAGGAAGGGTGCTGGCTAGCAAGAGCTTTCAGTGCTGGCACTTTTCATCTCTGAGCAATTGCTCGACGTTTGCAATTTCTCAGCTCGTGTCTACGAGACGGAAAGAGAATGACCGTGACGTTTGGTGGGTAGAGAAGCGCAAAGCCCCAGTGTTGCTGCGCCTGTGAAAGCGCTTCCAAGGAAGGGTGCTGGCTAGCAAGAGCTTTCAGTGCTGGCACTTTTCATCTCTGAGCAATTGCTCGACGTTTGCAATTTCTCACCTGAGCTCTCTTTAGAGTGCGCGAGAGGATGAGCAGAAGATTAGGTGGCTAGAGAAGCGCAAAGCCCCAGTGTTCTTAGGGCTACAAAAGCGCTTCCAAGGAAGGGTGCTGGCTAGCAACAGCTTTCAGTGCTGGCACTTTTCATCTCTGAGCAATTGCTCGACGTTTGCAATCTCTCAGCTCGTGTCTACGAGACGGAAAGAGAATGACCGTGACGTTTGGTGGCTAGAGAAGCGCAAAGCCCCAGTGTTGCTGCACCTGTGAAAGCGCTTCCAAGGAAGGGTGCTGGGTAGCAAGAGCTTTCAGTGCTGGCACTTTTCATCTCTGAGCAATTGCTCGACGTTTGCAATTTCTCAGCTCGTGTCTACGAGACGGAAAGAGAATGACCGTGACGTTTGGTGGCTAGAGAAGCGCAAAGCCCCAGTGTTGCTGCGCCTGTGAAAGCGCTTCCAAGGAAGGCTGCTGGCTAGCAAGAGCTTTCAGTGCTGGCACTTTTCCTCTCTGAGCAATTGCTGGACGTTTGCAATTTCTCACCTGAGCTCTCTTTAGAGTGTGCGAGAGGATGAGCAGAAGATTAGGTGGCTAGAGAAGCGCAAAGCCCCAGTGTTCTTAGGGCTACAAAAGCGCTTCCAAGGAAGGGTGCTGGCTAGCAAGAGCTTTCAGTGCTGGCACTTTTCATCTCTGAGCAATTGCTCGACGTTTGCAATTTCTCAGCTCGTGTCTACGAGACGGAAAGAGAAGGACCGTGACGTTTGGTGGGTAGAGAAGCGCAAAGCCCCAGTGTTGCTGCGCCTGTGAAAGCGCTTCCAAGGAAGGGGGCTGGCTAGCAAGAGCTTTCAGTGCTGGCACTTTTCATCTCTGAGCAATTGCTCGACGTTTGCAATTTCTCAGCTCGTGTCTACGACACGCAAAGAGAATGACCGTGACGTTTGGTGGCTAGAGAAGCGCAAAGCCCCAGTGTTGCTGCGCCTGTGAAAGCGCTTCCAAGGAAGGGTGCTGGCTAGCAACAGCTTTCAGTGCTGGCACTTTTCATCTCTGAGCAATTGCTCGACGTTTGCAATTTCTCACCTGAGCTCTCTTTAGAGTGCGCGAGAGGATGAGCAGAAGATGAGGTGGCTAGAGAAGCCCAGAGCCCCAGTGTTCTTAGGCCTACAAAAGCGCTTCCAAGGAAGGGTGCTGGCTAGCAAGAGCTTTCAGTGCTGGCACTTTTCATCTCTGAGCAATTGCTCGACGTTTGCAATTTCTCAGCTCGTGTCTACGAGACGGAAAGAGAATGACCGTGACGTTTGGTGGGTAGAGAAGCGCAAAGCCCCAGTGTTGCTGCGCCTGTGAAAGCGCTTCCAAGGAAGGGTGCTGGCTAGCAAGAGCTTTCAGTGCTGGCACTTTTCATCTCTGAGCAATTGCTCGACGTTTGCAATTTCTCACCTGAGCTCTCTTTAGAGTGCGCGAGAGGATGAGCAGAAGATTAGGTGGCTAGAGAAGCGCAAAGCCCCAGTGTTCTTAGGGCTACAAAAGCGCTTCCAAGGAAGGGTGCTGGCTAGCAACAGCTTTCAGTGCTGGCACTTTTCATCTCTCAGCAATTGCTCGACGTTTGCAATCTCTCAGCTCGTGTCTACGAGACGGAAAGAGAATGACCGTGACGTTTGGTGGCTAGAGAAGCGCAAAGCCCCAGTGTTGCTGCACCTGTGAAAGCGCTTCCAAGGAAGGGTGCTGGGTAGCAAGAGCTTTCAGTGCTGGCACTTTTCATCTCTGAGCAATTGCTCGACGTTTGCAATTTCTCAGCTCGTGTCTACGAGACGGAAAGAGAATGACCGTGACGTTTGGTGGCTAGAGAAGCGCAAAGCCCCAGTGTTGCTGCGCCTGTGAAAGCGCTTCCAAGGAAGGCTGCTGGCTAGCAACAGCTTTCAGTGCTGGCACTTTTCATCTCTGAGCAATTGCTCGGCGTTTGCAATTTCTCACCTGAGCTCTCTTTAGAGTGCGCGAGAGGATGAGCAGAAGATTAGGTGGCTAGAGAAGCGCAAAGCCCCAGTGTTCTTAGGGCTACAAAAGCGCTTCCAAGGAAGGGTGCTGGCTAGCAACAGCTTTCAGTGCTGGCACTTTTCATCTCTGAGCAATTGCTCGACGTTTGCAATTTCTCAGCTCGTGTCTACGAGACGGAAAGAGAATGACCGTGACGTTTGGTGGCTAGAGAAGCGCAAAGCCCCAGTGTTGCTGCGCCTGTGAAAGCGCTTCCAAGGAAGGGGGCTGGCTAGCAAGAGCTTTCAGTGCTGGCACTTTTCATCTCTGAGCAATTGCTCGACGTTTGCAATTTCTCAGCTCGTGTCTACGAGACGGAAAGAGAATGACCGTGACGTTTGGTGGCTAGAGAAGCGCAAAGCCCCAGTGTTGCTGCGCCTGTGAAAGCGCTTCCAAGGAAGGGTGCTGGCTAGCAAGAGCTTTCAGTGCTGGCACTTTTCATCTCTGAGCAATTGCTCGACGTTTGCAATTTCTCACCTGAGCTCTCTTTAGAGTGCGCGAGAGGATGAGCACAAGATTAGGTGGCTAGAGAAGCCCAGAGCCCCAGTGTTCTTAGGCCTACAAAAGCACTTCCAAGGAAGGGTGCTGGCTAGCAACAGCTTTCAGTGCTGGCGCTTTTCATCTCTGAGCAATTGCTCGACGTTTGCAATTTCTCAGCTCGTGTCTACGAGACGGAAAGAGAATGACCGTGACGTTTGGTGGCTAGAGAAGCGCAAAGCCCCAGTGTTGCTGCGCCTGTGAAAGCGCTTCCAAGGAAGGGTGCTGGCTAGCAACAGCTTTCAGTGCTGGCACTTTTCATCTCTGAGCAATTGCTCGACGTTTGCAATTTCTCACCTGAGCTCTCTTTAGAGTGCGCGAGAGGATGAGCAGAAGATTAGGTGGCTAGAGAAGCGCAAAGCCCCAGTGTTCTTAGGGCTACAAAAGCGCTTCCAAGGAAGGGTGCTGGGTAGCAACAGCTTTCAGTGCTGGCACTTTTCATCTCTGAGCAATTGCTCGACGTTTGCAATTTCTGAGCTCGTGTCTACGAGACGGAAAGAGAATGACCGTGACGTTTGGTGGCTAGAGAAGCGCAAAGCCCCAGTGTTGCTGCGCCTGTGAAAGCGCTTCCAAGGAAGGGTGCTGGCTAGCAAGAGCTTTCAGTGCTGGCACTTTTCATCTCTGAGCAATTGCTCGACGTTTGCAATTTCTCACCTGAGCTCTCTTTAGAGTGCGCGAGAGGATGAGCACAAGATTAGGTGGCTAGAGAAGCCCAGAGCCCCAGTCTTCTTAGGCCTACAAAAGCGCTTCCAAGGAAGGCTGCTGGCTAGCAACAGCTTTCAGTGCTGGCACTTTTCATCTCTGAGCAATTGCTCGACGTTTGCAATTTCTCAGCTCGTGTCTACGAGACGGAAAGAGAATGACCGTGACGTTTGGTGGCTAGAGAAGCGCAAAGCCCCAGTGTTGCTGCGCCTGTGAAAGCGCTTCCAAGGAAGGGTGCTGGCTAGCAAGAGCTTTCAGTGCTGGCACTTTTCATCTCTGAGCAATTGCTCGACGTTTGCAATTTCTCACCTGAGCTCTCTTTAGAGTGCGCGAGAGGATGAGCAGAAGATTAGGTGGCTAGAGAAGCGCAAAGCCCCAGTGTTCTTAGGGCTACAAAAGCGCTTCCAAGGAAGGGTGCTGGCTAGCAACAGCTTTCAGTGCTGGCGCTTTTCATCTCTGAGCAATTGCTCGACGTTTGCAATTTCTCAGCTCGTGTCTACGAGACGGAAAGAGAATGACCGTGACGTTTGGTGGGTAGAGAAGCGCAAAGCCCCAGTGTTGCTGCGCCTGTGAAAGCGCTTCCAAGGAAGGCTGCTGGCTAGCAACAGCTTTCAGTGCTGGCACTTTTCATCTCTGAGCAATTGCTCGACATTTGCAATTTCTCAGCTCGTGTCTACGAGACGGAAAGAGAATGACCGTGACGTTTGGTGGCTAGAGAAGCGCAAAGCCCCAGTGTTGCTGCGCCTGTGAAAGCGCTTCCAAGGAAGGCTGCTGGCTAGCAACAGCTTTCAGTGCTGGCACTTTTCATCTCTGAGCAGTTGCTCGACGTTTGTAATTTCTCACCTGAGCACCCTTTAGAGTGCGCGAGAGAATGAGCAGAAGATTAGGTGGCTAGAGAAGCGCAAAGCCCCAGTCTTCTTAGGCCTACAAAAGCGCTTCCAAGGAAGGGTGCTGGCTAGCAACAGCTTTCAGTGCTGGCACTTTTCATCTCTGAGCAATTGCTCGACGTTTGCAATTTCTGAGCTCGTGTCTACGAGACGGAAAGAGAATGACCGTGACGTTTGGTGGCTAGAGAAGCGCAAAGCCCCAGTGTTGCTGCGCCTGTGAAAGCGCTTCCAAGGAAGGGTGCTGGCTAGCAACAGCTTTCAGTGCTGGCACTTTTCATCTCTGAGCAATTGCTCGACATTTGCAATTTCTCACCTGAGCTCTCTTTAGAGTGCGCGAGAGGATGAGCAGAAGATTAGGTGGCTAGAGAAGCCCTGAGCCCCAGTGTTCTTAGGCCTACAAAAGCGCTTCCAAGGAAGGGGGCTGGCTAGCAACAGCTTTCAGTGCTGGCACTTTTCATCTCTGAGCAATTGCTCGACGTTTGCAATCTCTCAGCTCGTGTCTACGAGACGGAAAGAGAATGACCGTGACGTTTGGTGGCTAGAGAAGCGCAAAGCCCCAGTGTTGCTGCGCCTGTGAAAGCGCTTCCAAGGAAGGGTGCTGGCTAGCAACAGCTTTCAGTGCTGGCACTTTTCATCTCTGAGCAATTGCTCGACGTTTGCAATTTCTCACCTGAGCTCTCTTTAGAGTGCGCGAGAGGATGAGCACAAGATTAGGTGGCTAGAGAAGCCCAGAGCCCCAGTGTTCTTAGGCCTACAAAAGCGCTTCCAAGGAAGGGTGCTGGGTAGCAAGAGCTTTCAGTGCTGGCACTTTTCATCTCTGAGCAATTGCTCGACGTTTGCAATTTCTCAGCTCGTGTCTACAAGACGGAAAGAGAATGACCGTGACGTTTGGTGGCTAGAGAAGCGCAAAGCCCCAGTGTTGCTGCGCCTGTGAAAGCGCTTCCAAGGAAGGCTGCTGGCTAGCAACAGCTTTCAGTGCTGGCACTTTTCATCTCTGAGCAATTGCTCGACGTTTGTAATTTCTCACCTGAGCACCCTTTAGAGTGCGCGAGAGAATGAGCAGAAGATTAGGTGGCTAGAGAAGCGCAAAGCCCCAGTGTTCTTAGGGCTACAAAAGCGCTTCCAAGGAAGGGTGCTGGCTAGCAACAGCTTTCAGTGCTGGCACTTTTCATCTCTGAGCAATTGCTCGACGTTTGCAATTTCTCAGCTCGTGTCTACGAGACGGAAAGAGAAGGACCATGACGTTTGGTGGCTAGAGAAGCGCAAAGCCCCAGTGTTGCTGCACCTGTGAAAGCGCTTCCAAGGAAGGCTGCTGGCTAGCAACAGCTTTCAGTGCTGGCACTTTTCATCTCTGAGCAATTGCTCGACGTTTGCAATTTCTCAGCTCGTGTCTACGAGACGGAAAGAGAATGACCGTGACGTTTGGTGGCTAGAGAAGCGCAAAGCCCCAGTGTTGCTGCGCCTGTGAAAGCGCTTCCAAGGAAGGGTGCTGGCTAGCAACAGCTTTCAGTGCTGGCACTTTTCATCTCTGAGCAATTGCTCGACGTTTGCAATTTCTCACCTGAGCTCTCTTTAGAGTGCGCGAGAGGATGAGCACAAGATTAGGTGGCTAGAGAAGCCCAGAGCCCCAGTCTTCTTAGGCCTACAAAAGCGCTTCCAAGGAAGGGTGCTGGGTAGCAACAGCTTTCAGTGCTGGCACTTTTCATCTCTGAGCAATTGCTCGACGTTTGCAATTTCTCAGCTCGTGTCTACGAGACGGAAAGAGAATGACCGTGACGTTTGGTGGCTAGAGAAGCGCAAAGCCCCAGTGTTGCTGCGCCTGTGAAAGCGCTTCCAAGGAAGGCTGCTGGCTAGCAACACCTTTCAGTGCTGGCACTTTTCATCTCTGAGCAATTGCTCGACGTTTGCAATTTCTCACCTGAGCTCTCTTTAGAGTGCGCGAGAGGATGAGCACAAGATTAGGTGGCTAGAGAAGCGCAAAGCCCCAGTCTTCTTAGGCCTACAAAAGCGCTTCCAAGGAAGGGTGCTGGCTAGCAACAGCTTTCAGTGCTGGCACTTTTCATCTCTGAGCAATTGCTCGACATTTGCAATTTCTCACCTGAGCTCTCTTTAGAGTGCGCGAGAGGATGAGCAGAAGATGAGGTGGCTAGAGAAGCCCAGAGCCCCAGTCTTCTTAGGCCTACAAAAGCGCTTCCAAGGAAGGCTGCTGGCTAGCAACAGCTTTCAGTGCTGGCACTTTTCATCTCTGAGCAATTGCTCGACGTTTGCAATTTCTCAGCTCGTGTCTACGAGACGGAAAGAGAATGACCGTGACGTTTGGTGGCTAGAGAAGCGCAAAGCCCCAGTGTTGCTGCGCCTGTGAAAGCGCTTCCAAGGAAGGCTGCTGGCTAGCAACAGCTTTCAGTGCTGGCACTTTTCATCTCTGAGCAATTGCTCGACGTTTGCAATTTCTCACCTGAGCTCTCTTTAGAGTGCGCGAGAGGATGAGCAGAAGATTAGGTGGCTAGAGAAGCGCAAACCCCCAGTGTTCTTAGGGCTACAAAAGCGCTTCCAAGGAAGGGTGCTGGCTAGCAACAGCTTTCAGTGCTGGCACTTTTCATCTCTGAGCAATTGCTCGACGTTTGCAATTTCTCAGCTCGTGTCTAGGAGACGGAAAGAGAATGACCGTGACGTTTGGTGGGTAGAGAAGCGCAAAGCCCCAGTGTTGCTGCGCCTGTGAAAGCACTTCCAAGGAAGGGGGCTGGCTAGCAACAGCTTTCAGTGCTGGCACTTTTCATCTCTGAGCAATTGCTCGACGTTTGCAATTTCTCAGCTCGTGTCTACGAGACGGAAAGAGAATGACCGTGACGTTTGGTGGGTAGAGAAGCGCAAAGCCCCAGTGTTGCTGCGCCTGTGAAAGCGCTTCCAAGGAAGGGTGCTGGCTAGCAACAGCTTTCAGTGCTGGCACTTTTCATCTCTGAGCAATTGCTCGACGTTTGCAATTTCTCACCTGAGCTCTCTTTAGAGTGCGCGAGAGGATGAGCAGAAGATGAGGTGGCTAGAGAAGCCCAGAGCCCCAGTGTTCTTAGGCCTACAAAAGCGCTTCCAAGGAAGGGTGCTGGCTAGCAACAGCTTTCAGTGCTGGCACTTTTCATCTCTGAGCAATTGCTCGACGTTTGCAATTTCTCAGCTCGTGTCTACGAGACGGAAAGAGAATGACCGTGACGTTTGGTGGGTAGAGAAGCGCAAAGCCCCAGTGTTGCTGCGCCTGTGAAAGCGCTTCCAAGGAAGGGTGCTGGCTAGCAACAGCTTTCAGTGCTGGCACTTTTCATCTCTGAGCAATTGCTCGACGTTTGCAATTTCTCACCTGAGCTCTCTTTAGAGTGCGCGAGAGGATGAGCAGAAGATTAGGTGGCTAGAGAAGCGCAAAGCCCCAGTGTTCTTAGGGCTACAAAAGCGCTTCCAAGGAAGGGTGCTGGGTAGCAAGAGCTTTCAGTGCTGGCACTTTTCATCTCTGAGCAATTGCTCGACGTTTGCAATTTCTCAGCTCGTGTCTACGAGACGGAAAGAGAATGACCGTGACGTTTGGTGGCTAGAGAAGAGCAAAGCCCCAGTGTTGCTGCGCCTGTGAAAGCGCTTCCAAGGAAGGGTGCTGGGTAGCAAGAGCTTTCAGTGCTGGCACTTTTCATCTCTGAGCAATTGCTCGACGTTTGCAATTTCTCAGCTCGTGTCTACGAGACGGAAAGAGAATGACCGTGACGTTTGGTGGCTAGAGAAGCGCAAAGCCCCAGTGTTGCTGCGCCTGTGAAAGCGCTTCCAAGGAAGGCTGCTGGCTAGCAACAGCTTTCAGTGCTGGCACTTTTCATCTCTGAGCAATTGCTCAGCGTTTGCAATTTCTCACCTGAGCTGTCTTTAGAGTGCGCGAGAGGATGAGCAGAAGATTAGGTGGCTAGAGAAGCGCAAAGCCCCAGTGTTCTTAGGGCTACAAAAGCGCTTCCAAGGAAGGGTGCTGGCTAGCAACAGCTTTCAGTGCTGGCACTTTTCATCTCTGAGCAATTGCTCGACGTTTGCAATTTCTCAGCTCGTGTCTAGGAGACGGAAAGAGAATGACCGTGACGTTTGGTGGGTAGAGAAGCGCAAAGCCCCAGTGTTGCTGCGCCTGTGAAAGCGCTTCCAAGGAAGAGGGCTGGCTAGCAAGAGCTTTCAGTGCTGGCACTTTTCATCTCTGAGCAATTGCTCGACGTTTGCAATTTCTCAGCTCGTGTCTACGACACGGAAAGAGAATGACCGTGACGTTTGGTGGCTAGAGAAGCGCAGAGCCCCAGTGTTGCTGCGCCTGTGAAAGCGCTTCCAAGGAAGGGGGCTGGCTAGCAAGAGCTTTCAGTGCTGGCACTTTTCATCTCTGAGCAATTGCTCGACGTTTGCAATTTCTCACCTGAGCTCTCTTTAGAGTGCGTGAGAGGATGAGCACAAGATTAGGTGGCTAGAGAAGCCCAGAGCCCCAGTGTTCTTAGGCCTACAAAAGCGCTTCCAAGGAAGGGTGCTGGCTAGCAACAGCTTTCAGTGCTGGCGCTTTTCATCTCTGAGCAATTGCTCGACGTTTGCAATTTCTCAGCTCGTGTCTACGAGACGGAAAGAGAATGACCGTGACGTTTGGTGGCTAGAGAAGCGCAAAGCCCCAGTGTTGCTGCGCCTGTGAAAGCGCTTCCAAGGAAGGCTGCTGGCTAGCAACAGCTTTCAGTGCTGGCACTTTTCATCTCTGAGCAATTGCTCGACGTTTGCAATTTCTCACCTGAGCTCTCTTTAGAGTGCGCGAGAGGATGAGCACAAGATTAGGTGGCTAGAGAAGCCCAGAGCCCCAGTGTTCTTAGGGCTACAAAAGCGCTTCCAAGGAAGGGTGCTGGGTAGCAACAGCTTTCAGTGCTGGCACTTTTCATCTCTGAGCAATTGCTCGACGTTTGCAATTTCTGAGCTCGTGTCTACGAGACGGAAAGAGAATGACCGTGACGTTTGGTGGGTAGAGAAGCGCAAAGCCCCAGTGTTGCTGCGCCTGTGAAAGCGCTTCCAAGGAAGGGTGCTGGCTAGCAACAGCTTTCAGTGCTGGCACTTTTCATCTCTGAGCAATTGCTCGACGTTTGCAATTTCTCACCTGAGCTCTCTTTAGAGTGCGCGAGAGGATGAGCACAAGATTAGGTGGCTAGAGAAGCCCAGAGCCCCAGTCTTCTTAGGCCTACAAAAGCGCTTCCAAGGAAGGGTGCTGGCTAGCAACAGCTTTCAGTGCTGGCACTTTTCATCTCTGAGCAATTGCTCGATGTTTGCAATTTCTCAGCTCGTGTCTACGAGACGCAAAGAGAATGACCGTGACGTTTGGTGGCTACAGAAGCGCAAAGCCCCAGTGTTGCTGCGCCTGTGAAAGCGCTTCCAAGGAAGGGGGCTGGCTAGCAAGAGCTTTCAGTGCTGGCACTTTTCATCTCTGAGCAATTGCTCGACATTTGCAATTTCTCAGCTCGTGTCTACGACACGGAAAGAGAATGACCGTGACGTTTGGTGGCTAGAGAAGCGCAAAGCCCCAGTGTTGCTGCGCCTGTGAAAGCGCTTCCAAGGAAGGCTGCTGGCTAGCAACAGCTTTCAGTGCTGGCACTTTTCATCTCTGAGCAGTTGCTCGACGTTTGTAATTTCTCACCTGAGCACCCTTTAGAGTGCGCGAGAGAATGAGCAGAAGATTAGGTGGCTAGAGAAGCGCAAAGCCCCACTGTTCTTAGGCCTACAAAAGCGCTTCCAAGGAAGGCTGCTGGCTAGCAACAGCTTTCAGTGCTGGCACTTTTCATCTCTGAGCAATTGCTGGACGTTTGCAATTTCTCAGCTCGTGTCTACGAGACGGAAAGAGAATGACCGTGACGTTTGGTGGGTAGAGAAGCGCAAAGCCCCAGTGTTGCTGCGCCTGTGAAAGCGCTTCCAAGGAAGGGTGCTGGCTAGCAACAGCTTTCAGTGCTGGCACTTTTCATCTCTGAGCAATTGCTCGACATTTGTAATTTCTCACCTGAGCTCTCTTTAGAGTGCGCGAGAGGATGAGCAGAAGATTAGGTGGCTAGAGAAGCCCTGAGCCCCAGTGTTCTAAGGGCTACAAAAGCGCTTCCAAGGAAGGCTGCTGGCTAGCAACAGCTTTCAGTGCTGGCACTTTTCATCTCTGAGCAATTGCTCGACGTTTGCAATCTCTCAGCTCGTGTCTACGAGACGGAAAGAGAATGACCGTGACGTTTGGTGGGTAGAGAAGCGCAAAGCCCCAGTGTTGCTGCGCCTGTGAAAGCGCTTCCAAGGAAGGGTGCTGGCTAGCAACAGCTTTCAGTGCTGGCACTTTTCATCTCTGAGCAATTGCTCGACTTTTGCAATTTCTCACCTGAGCTCTCTTTAGAGTGCGCGAGAGGATGAGCACAAGATTAGGTGGCTAGAGAAGCCCAGAGCCCCAGTCTTCTTAGGCCTACAAAAGCGCTTCCAAGGAAGGCTGCTGGCTAGCAAGAGCTTTCAGTGCTGGCACTTTTCATCTCTGAGCAATTGCTCGACGTTTGCAATTTCTCAGCTCGTGTCTACGAGACGGAAAGAGAATGACCGTGACGTTTGGTGGCTAGAGAAGCGCAAAGCCCCAGTGTTGCTGCGCCTGTGAAAGCGCTTCCAAGGAAGGGTGCTGGCTAGCAACAGCTTTCAGTGCTGGCACTTTTCATCTCTGAGCAATTGCTCGACGTTTGCAATTTCTCACCTGAGCTCTCTTTAGAGTGCGCGAGAGGATGAGCAGAAGATTAGGTGGCTAGAGAAGCCCAGAGCCCCAGTGTTCTTAGGCCTACAAAAGCGCTTCCAAGGAAGGGTGCTGGCTAGCAACAGCTTTCAGTGCTGGCACTTTTCATCTCTGAGCAATTGCTCGACGTTTGCAATTTCTCAGCTCGTGTCTACGAGACGGAAAGAGAATGACCGTGACGTTTGGTGGCTAGAGAAGCGCAAAGCCCCAGTGTTGCTGCGCCTGTGAAAGCGCTTCCAAGGAAGGCTGCTGGCTAGCAACAGCTTTCAGTGCTGGCACTTTTCATCTCTGAGCAATTGCTCGACGTTTGTAATTTCTCACCTGAGCACCCTTTAGAGTGCGCGAGAGAATGAGCAGAAGATTAGGTGGCTAGAGAAGCGCAAAGCCCCAGTGTTCTTAGGGCTACAAAAGCGCTTCCAAGGAAGGGTGCTGGCTAGCAACAGCTTTCAGTGCTGGCACTTTTCATCTCTGAGCAATTGCTCGACGTTTGCAATTTCTCAGCTCGTGTCTACGAGACGGAAAGAGAATGACCGTGACGTTTGGTGGCTAGAGAAGCGCAAAGCCCCAGTGTTGCTGCACCTGTGAAAGCGCTTCCAAGGAAGGGTGCTGGCTAGCAACAGCTTTCAGTGCTGGCACTTTTCATCTCTGAGCAATTGCTCGACGTTTGCAATTTCTCAGCTCGTGTCTACGAGACGGAAAGAGAATGACCGTGACGTTTGGTGGCTAGAGAAGCGCAAAGCCCCAGTGTTGCTGCGCCTGTGAAAGCGCTTCCAAGGAAGGGTGCTGGCTAGCAACAGCTTTCAGTGCTGGCACTTTTCATCTCTGAGCAATTGCTCGACGTTTGCAATTTCTCACCTGAGCTCTCTTTAGAGTGCGCGAGAGGATGAGCACAAGATTAGGTGGCTAGAGAAGCCCAGAGCCCCACTGTTCTTAGGGCTACAAAAGCGCTTCCAAGGAAGGGTGCTGGCTAGCAACAGCTTTCAGTGCTGGCACTTTTCATCTCTGAGCAATTGCTCGACGTTTGCAATTTCTCAGCTCGTGTCTACGAGACGGAAAGAGAATGACCGTGACGTTTGGTGGCTAGAGAAGCGCAAAGCCCCAGTGTTGCTGCGCCTGTGAAAGCGCTTCCAAGGAAGGCTGCTGGCTAGCAACAGCTTTCAGTGCTGGCACTTTTCATCTCTGAGCAATTGCTCGACGTTTGCAATTTCTCACCTGAGCTCTCTTTAGAGTGCGCGAGAGGATGAGCACAAGATTAGGTGGCTAGAGAAGCGCAAAGCCCCAGTCTTCTTAGGCCTACAAAAGCGCTTCCAAGGAAGGGTGCTGGCTAGCAACAGCTTTCAGTGCTGGCACTTTTCATCTCTGAGCAATTGCTCGACGTTTGCAATTTCTCACCTGAGCTCTCTTTAGAGTGCGCGAGAGGATGAGCACAAGATTAGGTGGCTAGAGAAGCCCAGAGCCCCAGTGTTCTTAGGCCTACAAAAGCGCTTGCAAGGAAGGGTGCTGGCTAGCAACAGCTTTCAGTGCTGGCACTTTTCATCTCTGAGCAATTGCTCGACGTTTGCAATTTCTCAGCTCGTGTCTACGAGACGGAAAGAGAATGACCGTGACGTTTGTTGGGTAGAGAAGCGCAAAGCCCCAGTGTTGCTGCGCCTGTGAAAGCGCTTCCAAGGAAGGCTGCTGGCTAGCAACAGCTTTCAGTGCTGGCACTTTTCATCTCTGAGCAATTGCTCGACGTTTGCAATTTCTCACCTGAGCTCTCTTTAGAGTGCGCGAGAGGATGAGCAGAAGATTCGGTGGCTAGAGAAGCCCAGAGCCCCAGTGTTCTTAGGCCTACAAAAGCGCTTCCAAGGAAGGCTGCTGGCTAGCAACAGCTTTCAGTGCTGGCACCTTTCATCTCTGAGCAATTGCTCGACGTTTGCAATTTCTCAGCTCGTGTCTACGAGACGGAAAGAGAATGACCGTGACGTTTGGTGGCTAGAGAAGCGCAAAGCCCCAGTGTTGCTGCGCCTGTGAAAGCGCTTCCAAAGAAGGCTGCTGGCTAGCAACAGCTTTCAGTGCTGGCACTTTTCATCTCTGAGCAATTGCTCAACGTTTGCAATTTCTCACCTGAGCTCTCTTTAGAGTGCGCGAGAGGATGAGCACAAGATTAGGTGGCTAGAGAAGTGCAAAGCCCCAGTGTTCTTAGGGCTACAAAAGCGCTTCCAAGGAAGGGTGCTGGCTAGCAACAGCTTTCAGTGCTGGCACTTTTCATCTCTGAGCAATTGCTCGACGTTTGCAATTTCTCAGCTCGTGTCTACGAGACGGAAAGAGAATGACCGTGACGTTGGGTGCGTATAGAAGCGCAAAGCCCCAGTGTTGCTGCGCCTGTGAAAGCGCTTCCAAGGAAGGGTGCTGGGTAGCAAGAGCTTTCAGTGCTGGCACTTTTCATCTCTGAGCAATTGCTGGACGTTTGCAATTTCTCAGCTCGTGTCTACGAGACGGAAAGAGAAGGACCGTGACGTTTGGTGGGTAGAGAAGCGCAAAGCCCCAGTGTTGCTGCGCCTGTGAAAGCGCTTCCACGGAAGGCTGCTGGCTAGCAACAGCTTTCAGTGCTGGCACTTTTCATCTCTGAGCAATTGCTCGACGTTTGTAATTTCTCACCTGAGCACCCTTTAGAGTGCGCGAGAGAATGAGCAGAAGATTAGGTGGCTAGAGAAGCGCAAAGCCCCAGTGTTCTTAGGCCTACAAAAGCGCTTCCAAGGAAGGGTGCTGGCTAGCAAGAGATTTCAGTGCTGGCACTTTTCATCTCTGAGCAATTGCTCGACGTTTGCAATTTCTCAGCTCGTGTCTACGAGACGGAAAGAGAATGACCGTGACGTTTGGTGGGTAGAGAAGCGCAAAGCCCCAGTGTTGCTGCGCCTGTGAAAGCGCTTCCAAGGAAGGGTGCTGGCTAGCAACAGCTTTCAGTGCTGGCACTTTTCATCTCTGAGCAATTGCTCGACATTTGCAATTTCTCACCTGAGCTCTCTTTAGAGTGCGCGAGAGGATGAGCAGAAGATTAGGTGGCTAGAGAAGCCCAGAGCCCCAGTCTTCTTAGGCCTACAAAAGCGCTTCCAAGGAAGGGTGCTGGCTAGCAACAGCTTTCAGTGCTGGCACTTTTCATCTCTGAGCAATTGCTCGACGTTTGCAATTTCTCACCTGAGCTCTCTTTAGAGTGCGCGAGAGGATGAGCACAAGATTAGGTGGCTAGAGAAGCCCAGAGCCCCAGTGTTCTTAGGGCTACAAAAGCGCTTCCAAGGAAGGGTGCTGGGTAGCAACAGCTTTCAGTGCTGGCACTTTTCATCTCTGAGCAATTGCTCGACGTTTGCAATTTCTGAGCTCGTGTCTACGAGACGGAAAGAGAATGACCGTGACGTTTGGTGGGTAGAGAAGCGCAAAGCCCCAGTGTTGCTGCGCCTGTGAAAGCGCTTCCAAGGAAGGGTGCTGGCTAGCAACAGCTTTCAGTGCTGGCACTTTTCATCTCTGAGCAATTGCTCGACGTTTGCAATTTCTCACCTGAGCTCTCTTTAGAGTGCGCGAGAGGATGAGCACAAGATTAGGTGGCTAGAGAAGCCCAGAGCCCCAGTCTTCTTAGGCCTACAAAAGCGCTTCCAAGGAAGGGTGCTGGCTAGCAACAGCTTTCAGTGCTGGCACTTTTCATCTCTGAGCAATTGCTCGACGTTTGCAATTTCTCAGCTCGTGTCTACGAGACGCAAAGAGAATGACCGTGACGTTTGGTGGCTACAGAAGCGCAAAGCCCCAGTGTTGCTGCGCCTGTGAAAGCGCTTCCAAGGAAGGGGGCTGGCTAGCAAGAGCTTTCAGTGCTGGCACTTTTCATCTCTGAGCAATTGCTCGACATTTGCAATTTCTCAGCTCGTGTCTACGACACGGAAAGAGAATGACCGTGACGTTTGGTGGCTAGAGAAGCGCAAAGCCCCAGTGTTGCTGCGCCTGTGAAAGCGCTTCCAAGGAAGGCTGCTGGCTAGCAACAGCTTTCAGTGCTGGCACTTTTCATCTCTGAGCAGTTGCTCGACGTTTGTAATTTCTCACCTGAGCACCCTTTAGAGTGCGCGAGAGAATGAGCAGAAGATTAGGTGGCTAGAGAAGCGCAAAGCCCCACTGTTCTTAGGCCTACAAAAGCGCTTCCAAGGAAGGCTGCTGGCTAGCAACAGCTTTCAGTGCTGGCACTTTTCATCTCTGAGCAATTGCTGGACGTTTGCAATTTCTCAGCTCGTGTCTACGAGACGGAAAGAGAATGACCGTGACGTTTGGTGGCTAGAGAAGCGCAAAGCCCCAGTGTTGCTGCGCCTGTGAAAGCGCTTCCAAGGAAGGGTGCTGGCTAGCAACAGCTTTCAGTGCTGGCACTTTTCATCTCTGAGCAATTGCTCGACATTTGTAATTTCTCACCTGAGCTCTCTTTAGAGTGCGCGAGAGGATGAGCAGAAGATTAGGTGGCTAGAGAAGCCCTGAGCCCCAGTGTTCTAAGGGCTACAAAAGCGCTTCCAAGGAAGGCTGCTGGCTAGCAACAGCTTTCAGTGCTGGCACTTTTCATCTCTGAGCAATTGCTCGACGTTTGCAATCTCTCAGCTCGTGTCTACGAGACGGAAAGAGAATGACCGTGACGTTTGGTGGGTAGAGAAGCGCAAAGCCCCAGTGTTGCTGCGCCTGTGAAAGCGCTTCCAAGGAAGGGTGCTGGCTAGCAACAGCTTTCAGTGCTGGCACTTTTCATCTCTGAGCAATTGCTCGACTTTTGCAATTTCTCACCTGAGCTCTCTTTAGAGTGCGCGAGAGGATGAGCACAAGATTAGGTGGCTAGAGAAGCCCAGAGCCCCAGTCTTCTTAGGCCTACAAAAGCGCTTCCAAGGAAGGCTGCTGGCTAGCAAGAGCTTTCAGTGCTGGCACTTTTCATCTCTGAGCAATTGCTCGACGTTTGCAATTTCTCAGCTCGTGTCTACGAGACGGAAAGAGAATGACCGTGACGTTTGGTGGCTAGAGAAGCGCAAAGCCCCAGTGTTGCTGCGCCTGTGAAAGCGCTTCCAAGGAAGGGTGCTGGCTAGCAACAGCTTTCAGTGCTGGCACTTTTCATCTCTGAGCAATTGCTCGACGTTTGCAATTTCTCACCTGAGCTCTCTTTAGAGTGCGCGAGAGGATGAGCAGAAGATTAGGTGGCTAGAGAAGCCCAGAGCCCCAGTGTTCTTAGGCCTACAAAAGCGCTTCCAAGGAAGGGTGCTGGCTAGCAACAGCTTTCAGTGCTGGCACTTTTCATCTCTGAGCAATTGCTCGACGTTTGCAATTTCTCAGCTCGTGTCTACGAGACGGAAAGAGAATGACCGTGACGTTTGGTGGCTAGAGAAGCGCAAAGCCCCAGTGTTGCTGCGCCTGTGAAAGCGCTTCCAAGGAAGGCTGCTGGCTAGCAACAGCTTTCAGTGCTGGCACTTTTCATCTCTGAGCAATTGCTCGACGTTTGTAATTTCTCACCTGAGCACCCTTTAGAGTGCGCGAGAGAATGAGCAGAAGATTAGGTGGCTAGAGAAGCGCAAAGCCCCAGTGTTCTTAGGGCTACAAAAGCGCTTCCAAGGAAGGGTGCTGGCTAGCAACAGCTTTCAGTGCTGGCACTTTTCATCTCTGAGCAATTGCTCGACGTTTGCAATTTCTCAGCTCGTGTCTACGAGACGGAAAGAGAATGACCGTGACGTTTGGTGGCTAGAGAAGCGCAAAGCCCCAGTGTTGCTGCACCTGTGAAAGCGCTTCCAAGGAAGGGTGCTGGCTAGCAACAGCTTTCAGTGCTGGCACTTTTCATCTCTGAGCAATTGCTCGACGTTTGCAATTTCTCAGCTCGTGTCTACGAGACGGAAAGAGAATGACCGTGACGTTTGGTGGCTAGAGAAGCGCAAAGCCCCAGTGTTGCTGCGCCTGTGAAAGCGCTTCCAAGGAAGGGTGCTGGCTAGCAACAGCTTTCAGTGCTGGCACTTTTCATCTCTGAGCAATTGCTCGACGTTTGCAATTTCTCACCTGAGCTCTCTTTAGAGTGCGCGAGAGGATGAGCACAAGATTAGGTGGCTAGAGAAGCCCAGAGCCCCACTGTTCTTAGGGCTACAAAAGCGCTTCCAAGGAAGGGTGCTGGCTAGCAACAGCTTTCAGTGCTGGCACTTTTCATCTCTGAGCAATTGCTCGACGTTTGCAATTTCTCAGCTCGTGTCTACGAGACGGAAAGAGAATGACCGTGACGTTTGGTGGCTAGAGAAGCGCAAAGCCCCAGTGTTGCTGCGCCTGTGAAAGCGCTTCCAAGGAAGGCTGCTGGCTAGCAACAGCTTTCAGTGCTGGCACTTTTCATCTCTGAGCAATTGCTCGACGTTTGCAATTTCTCACCTGAGCTCTCTTTAGAGTGCGCGAGAGGATGAGCACAAGATTAGGTGGCTAGAGAAGCGCAAAGCCCCAGTCTTCTTAGGCCTACAAAAGCGCTTCCAAGGAAGGGTGCTGGCTAGCAACAGCTTTCAGTGCTGGCACTTTTCATCTCTGAGCAATTGCTCGACGTTTGCAATTTCTCACCTGAGCTCTCTTTAGAGTGCGCGAGAGGATGAGCACAAGATTAGGTGGCTAGAGAAGCCCAGAGCCCCAGTGTTCTTAGGCCTACAAAAGCGCTTGCAAGGAAGGGTGCTGGCTAGCAACAGCTTTCAGTGCTGGCACTTTTCATCTCTGAGCAATTGCTCGACGTTTGCAATTTCTCAGCTCGTGTCTACGAGACGGAAAGAGAATGACCGTGACGTTTGTTGGGTAGAGAAGCGCAAAGCCCCAGTGTTGCTGCGCCTGTGAAAGCGCTTCCAAGGAAGGCTGCTGGCTAGCAACAGCTTTCAGTGCTGGCACTTTTCATCTCTGAGCAATTGCTCGACGTTTGCAATTTCTCACCTGAGCTCTCTTTAGAGTGCGCGAGAGGATGAGCAGAAGATTCGGTGGCTAGAGAAGCCCAGAGCCCCAGTGTTCTTAGGCCTACAAAAGCGCTTCCAAGGAAGGCTGCTGGCTAGCAACAGCTTTCAGTGCTGGCACCTTTCATCTCTGAGCAATTGCTCGACGTTTGCAATTTCTCAGCTCGTGTCTACGAGACGGAAAGAGAATGACCGTGACGTTTGGTGGCTAGAGAAGCGCAAAGCCCCAGTGTTGCTGCGCCTGTGAAAGCGCTTCCAAAGAAGGCTGCTGGCTAGCAACAGCTTTCAGTGCTGGCACTTTTCATCTCTGAGCAATTGCTCAACGTTTGCAATTTCTCACCTGAGCTCTCTTTAGAGTGCGCGAGAGGATGAGCACAAGATTAGGTGGCTAGAGAAGTGCAAAGCCCCAGTGTTGCTGCGCCTGTGAAAGCGCTTCCAAGGAAGGGTGCTGGCTAGCAACAGCTTTCAGTGCTGGCACTTTTCATCTCTGAGCAATTGCTCGACGTTTGCAATTTCTCACCTGACCTCTCTTTAGAGTGCGCGAGAGGATGAGCAGAAGATTCGGTGGCTAGAGAAGCGCAAAGCCCCAGTGTTCTTAGGCCTACAAAAGCGCTTCCAAGGAAGGGTGCTGGCTAGCAAGAGCTTTCAGTGCTGGCACTTTTCATCTCTGAGCAATTGCTCGACGTTTGCAATTTCTCAGCTCGTGTCTACGAGACGCAAAGAGAATGACCGTGACGTTTGGTGCACATAGAAGCGCAAAGCCCCAGTGTTGCTGCGCCTGTGAAAGCGCTTGCAAGGAAGGGTGCTGGCTAGCAACAGCTTTCAGTGCTGGCACTTTTCATCTCTGAGCAATTGCTCGACGTTTGCAATTTCTCACCTGAGCTCTCTTTAGAGTGCGCGAGAGGATGAGCACAAGATTAGGTGGCTAGAGAAGCGCAAAGCCCCAGTGTTCTTAGGCCTACAAAAGCGCTTCCAAGGAAGGGTGCTGGCTAGCAACAGCTTTCAGTGCTGGCACTTTTCATCTCTGAGCAATTGCTCGACGTTTGCAATTTCTCAGCTCGTGTCTACGAGACGGAAAGAGAATGACCGTGACGTTTGGTGGCTAGAGAAGCGCAAAGCCCCAGTGTTGCTGCGCCTGTGAAAGCGCTTCCAAGGAAGGGTGCTGGGTAGCAAGAGCTTTCAGTGCTGGCACTTTTCATCTCTGAGCAATTGCTCGATGTTTGCAATTTCTCAGCTCGTGTCTACGAGACGGAAAGAGAATGACCGTGACGTTTGGTGGCTAGAGAAGCGCAAAGCCCCAGTGTTGCTGCGCCTGTGAAAGCGCTTCCAAGGAAGGTTCTGGCTAGCAACAGCTTTCAGTGCTGGCACTTTTCATCTCTGAGCAATTGCTCGACGTTTGTAATTTCTCACCTGAGCACCCTTTAGAGTGCGCGAGAGAATGAGCAGAAGATTAGGTGGCTAGAGAAGCGCAAAGCCCCAGTGTTCTTAGGGCTACAAAAGCGCTTCCAAGGAAGGGTGCTGGCTAGCAAGAGCTTTCAGTGCTGGCACTTTTCATCTCTGAGCAATTGCTCGACGTTTGCAATCTCTCAGCTCGTGTCTACGAGACGGAAAGAGAATGACCGTGACGTTTGGTGGCTAGAGAAGCGCAAAGCCCCAGTGTTGCTGCGCCTGTGAAAGCGCTTCCAAGGAAGGGTGCTGGGTAGCAAGAGCTTTCAGTGCTGGCACTTTTCATCTCTGAGCAATTGCTCGATGTTTGCAATTTCTCAGCTCGTGTCTACGAGACGGAAAGAGAAGGACCGTGACGTTTGGTGGGTAGAGAAGCGCAAAGCCCCAGTGTTGCTGCGCCTGTGAAAGCGCTTCCAAGGAAGGGTGCTGGCTAGCAACAGCTTTCAGTGCTGGCACTTTTCATCTCTGAGCAATTGCTCGACGTTTGTAATTTCTCACCTGAGCTGTCTTTAGAGTGCGCGAGAGGATGAGCAGAAGATTAGGTGGCTAGAGAAGCCCAGAGCCCCAGTGTTCTTAGGCCTACAAAAGCGCTTCCAAGGAAGGGTGCTGGCTAGCAACAGCTTTCAGTGCTGGCACTTTTCATCTCTGAGCAATTGCTCGACGTTTGCAATTTCTCAGCTCGTGTCTACGAGACGGAAAGAGAATGACCGTGACGTTTGGTGGCTAGAGAAGCGCAAAGCCCCAGTGTTGCTGCGCCTGTGAAAGCGCTTCCAAGGAAGGGTGCTGGCTAGCAACAGCTTTCAGTGCTGGCACTTTTCATCTCTGAGCAATTGCTCGACGTTTGCAATTTCTCACCTGAGCTCTCTTTAGAGTGCGTGAGAGGATGAGCAGAAGATTAGGTGGCTAGAGAAGCGCAAAGCCCCAGTGTTCTTAGGCCTACAAAAGCGCTTCCAAGGAAGGGTGCTGGCTAGCAACAGCTTTCAGTGCTGGCACTTTTCATCTCTGAGCAATTGCTCGACGTTTGCAATTTCTGAGCTCGTGTCTACGAGACGGAAAGAGAATGACAGTGACGTTTGGTGGCTAGAGAAGCGCAAAGCCCCAGTGTTACTGCACCTGTGAAAGCGCTTCCAAGGAAGGGTGCTGGGTAGCAAGAGCTTTCAGTGCTGGCACTTTTCATCTGTGAGCAATTGCTCGACGTTTGCAATTTCTCAGCTCGTGTCTACGAGACGGAAAGAGAATGACCGTGACGTTTGGTGGCTAGAGAAGCGCAAAGCCCCAGTGTTGCTGCACCTGTGAAAGCGCTTCCAAGGAAGGGTGCTGGCTAGCAACAGCTTTCAGTGCTGGCACTTTTCATCTCTGAGCAATTGCTCGACGTTTGCAATTTCTCACCTGAGCTCTCTTTAGAGTGCGCGAGAGGATGAGCACAAGATTAGGTGGCTAGAGAAGCCCAGAGCCCCAGTGTTCTTAGGCCTACAAAAGCGCTTCCAAGGAAGGGTGCTGGCTAGCAACAGCTTTCAGTGCTGGCACTTTTCATCTCTGAGCAATTGCTCGACGTTTGCAATTTCTCAGCTCGTGTCTACGAGACGGAAAGAGAAGGACCGTGACGTTTGGTGGCTAGAGAAGCGCAAAGCCCCAGTGTTGCTGCGCCTGTGAAAGCGCTTCCAAGGAAGGGTGCTGGCTAGCAAGAGCTTTCAGTGCTGGCACTTTTCATCTCTGAGCAATTGCTCGACGTTTGCAATTTCTCAGCTCGTGTCTACGAGACGGAAGGAGAAGGACCGTGACGTTTGGTGGCTAGAGAAGCGCAAAGCCCCAGTGTTGCTGCGCCTGTGAAAGCGCTTCCAAGGAAGGTTCTGGCTAGCAACAGCTTTCAGTGCTGGCACTTTTCATCTCTGAGCAATTGCTCGACGTTTGTAATTTCTCACCTGAGCACCCTTTAGAGTGCGCGAGAGAATGAGCAGAAGATTAGGTGGCTAGAGAAGCGCAAAGCCCCAGTGTTCTTAGGGCTACAAAAGCGCTTCCAAGGAAGGGTGCTGGCTAGCAAGAGCTTTCAGTGCTGGCACTTTTCATCTCTGAGCAATTGCTCGACGTTTGCAATTTCTCAGCTCGTGTCTACGAGACGGAAAGAGAATGACCGTGACGTTTGGTGGCTAGAGAAGCGCAAAGCCCCAGTGTTGCTGCGCCTGTGAAAGCGCTTCCAAGGAAGGGTGCTGGCTAGCAACAGCTTTCAGTGCTGGCACTTTTCATCTCTGAGCAATTGCTGGACGTTTGCAATTTCTCACCTGAGCTCTCTTTAGAGTGCGCGAGAGGATGAGCAGAAGATTCGGTGGCTAGAGAAGCCCAGAGCCCCAGTGTTCTTAGGCCTACAAAAGCGCTTCCAAGGAAGGGTGCTGGCTAGCAACAGCTTTCAGTGCTGGCACTTTTCATCTCTGAGCAATTGCTCGACGTTTGCAATTTCTCACCTGAGCTCTCTTTAGAGTGCGCGAGAGGATGAGCAGAAGATTAGGTGGCTAGAGAAGCGCAAAGCCCCAGTGTTCTTAGGCCTACAAAAGCGCTTCCAAGGAAGGGTGCTGGCTAGCAACAGCTTTCAGTGCTGGCACTTTTCATCTCTGAGCAATTGCTCGACGTTTGCAATTTCTGAGCTCGTGTCTACGAGACGGAAAGAGAATGACAGTGACGTTTGGTGGCTAGAGAAGCGCAAAGCCCCAGTGTTACTGCACCTGTGAAAGCGCTTCCAAGGAAGGGTGCTGGGTAGCAAGAGCTTTCAGTGCTGGCACTTTTCATCTGTGAGCAATTGCTCGACGTTTGCAATTTCTCAGCTCGTGTCTACGAGACGGAAAGAGAATGACCGTGACGTTTGGTGGCTAGAGAAGCGCAAAGCCCCAGTGTTGCTGCACCTGTGAAAGCGCTTCCAAGGAAGGGTGCTGGCTAGCAACAGCTTTCAGTGCTGGCACTTTTCATCTCTGAGCAATTGCTCGACGTTTGCAATTTCTCACCTGAGCTCTCTTTAGAGTGCGCGAGAGGATGAGCACAAGATTAGGTGGCTAGAGAAGCCCAGAGCCCCAGTGTTCTTAGGCCTACAAAAGCGCTTCCAAGGAAGGGTGCTGGCTAGCAACAGCTTTCAGTGCTGGCACTTTTCATCTCTGAGCAATTGCTCGACGTTTGCAATTTCTCAGCTCGTGTCTACCAGACGGAAAGAGAAGGACCGTGACGTTTGGTGGCTAGAGAAGCGCAAAGCCCCAGTGTTGCTGCGCCTGTGAAAGCGCTTCCAAGGAAGGGTGCTGGGTAGCAAGAGCTTTCAGTGCTGGCACTTTTCATCTCTGAGCAATTGCTCGACGTTTGCAATTTCTCAGCTCGTGTCTACGAGACGGAAGGAGAAGGACCGTGACGTTTGGTGGCTAGAGAAGCGCAAAGCCCCAGTGTTGCTGCGCCTGTGAAAGCGCTTCCAAGGAAGGGTGCTGGCTAGCAACAGCTTTCAGTGCTGGCACTTTTCATCTCTGAGCAATTGCTCGACGTTTGCAATTTCTCAGCTCGTGTCTACGAGACGGAAACAGAATGACTGTGACGTTTGGTGGCTAGAGAAGCGCAAAGCCCCAGTGTTGCTGCGCCTGTGAAAGCGCTTCCAAGGAAGGGTGCTGGGTAGCAAGAGCTTTCAGTGCTGGCACTTTTCATCTCTGAGCAATTGCTCGACGTTTGCAATTTCTCAGCTCGTGTCTACAAGACGGAAAGAGAATGACCGTGACGTTTGGTGGCTAGAGAAGCGCAAAGCCCCAGTGTTACTGCACCTGTGAAAGCGCTTCCAAGGAAGGGTGCTGGCTAGCAAGAGCTTTCAGTGCTGGCACTTTTCATCTCTGAGCAATTGCTCGACGTTTGCAATTTCTCGCCTGAGCTCTCTTTAGAGTGCGCGAGAGGATGAGCAGAAGATTAGGTGGCTAGAGAAGCCCAGAGCCCCAGTGTTCTTAGGCCTACAAAAGCGCTTCCAAGGAAGGGTGCTGGCTAGCAACAGCTTTCAGTGCTGGCACTTTTCATCTCTGAGCAATTGCTCGACGTTTGCAATTTCTCACCTGAGCTCTCTTTAGAGTGCGCGAGAGGATGAGCAGAAGATTAGGTGGCTAGAGAAGCGCAAATCCCCAGTGTTCTTAGGGCTACAAAAGCGCTTCCAAGGAAGGGTGCTGGCTAGCAACAGCTTTCAGTGCTGGCACTTTTCGTCTCTGAGCAATTGCTCGACGTTTGCAATTTCTCAGCTCGTGTCTACGAGACGGAAAGAGAAGGACCGTGACGTTTGGTGGCTAGAGAAGCGCAAAGCCCCAGTGTTGCTGCGCCTGTGAAAGCGCTTCCAAGGAAGGGTGCTGGGTAGCAAGAGCTTTCAGTGCTGGCACTTTTCATCTCTGAGCAATTGCTCGACGTTTGCAATTTCTCAGCTCGTGTCTACGAGACGGAAAGAGAAGGACCGTGACGTTTGGTGGCTAGAGAAGCGCAAAGCCCCAGTGTTGCTGCACCTGTGAAAGCGCTTCCAAGGAAGGGTGCTGGCTAGCAAGAGCTTTCAGTGCTGGCACTTTTCATCTCTGAGCAATTGCTGGACGTTTGCAATTTCTCACCTGAGCTCTCTTTAGAGTGCGCGAGAGGATGAGCACAAGATTAGGTGGCTAGAGAAGCCCAGAGCCCCAGTGTTCTTAGGGCTACAAAAGCGCTTCCAAGGAAGGCTGCTGGCTAGCAAGAGCTTTCAGTGCTGGCACTTTTCATCTCTGAGCAATTGCTCGACGTTTGCAATTTCTCAGCTCGTGTCTACGAGACGGAAAGAGAATGACCGTGACGTTTGGTGGCTAGAGAAGCGCAAAGCCCCAGTGTTGCTGCGCCTGTGAAAGCGCTTCCAAGGAAGGGTGCTGGGTAGCAAGAGCTTTCAGTGCTGGCACTTTTCATCTCTGAGCAATTGCTCGACGTTTGCAATTTCTCAGCTCGTGTCTACGAGACGGAAAGAGAATGACCGTGACGTTTGGTGGCTAGAGAAGCGCAAAGCCCCAGTGTTGCTGCGCCTGTGAAAGCGCTTCCAAGGAAGGGGGCTGGCTAGCAACAGCTTTCAGTGCTGGCACTTTTCATCTCTGAGCAATTGCTCGACGTTTGCAATTTCTCACCTGAGCTCTCTTTAGAGTGCGCGAGAGGATGAGCAGAAGATTCGGTGGCTAGAGAAGCCCAGAGCCCCAGTCTTCTTAGGCCTACAAAAGCGCTTCCAAGGAAGGCTGCTGGCTAGCAACAGCTTTCAGTGCTGGCACTTTTCATCTCTGAGCAATTGCTCGACGTTTGCAATTTCTCAGCTCGTGTCTACGAGACGGAAAGAGAATGACCGTGACGTTTGGTGGCTAGAGAAGCGCAAAGCCCCAGTGTTGCTGCACCTGTGAAAGCGCTTCCAAGGAAGGGTGCTGGCTAGCAACAGCTTTCAGTGCTGGCACTTTTCATCTCTGAGCAATTGCTCGACGTTTGCAATTTCTCACCTGAGCTCTCTTTAGAGTGCACGAGAGGATGAGCACAAGATTAGGTGGCTAGAGAAGCGCAAAGCCCCAGTCTTCTTAGGCCTACAAAAGCGTTTCCAAGGAAGGGTGCTGGCTAGCAAGAGCTTTCAGTGCTGGCACTTTTCATCTCTGAGCAATTGCTCGACGTTTGCAATTTCTCAGCTCGTGTCTACGAGACAGAAAGAGAATGACCGTGACGTTTGGTGGCTAGAGAAGTGCAAAGCCCCAGTGTTGCTGCGCCTGTGAAAGCGCTTCCAAGGAAGGCTGCTGGCTAGCAACAGCTTTCAGTGCTGGCACTTTTCATCTCTGAGCAATTGCTCGACGTTTGCAATTTCTCACCTGAGCTCTCTTTAGAGTGCGCGAGAGGATGAGCACAAGATTAGGTGGCTAGAGAAGCCCAGAGCCCCAGTCTTCTTAGGCCTACAAAAGCGCTTCCAAGGAAGGGTGCTGGCTAGCAACAGCTTTCAGTGCTGGCACTTTTCATCTCTGAGCAATTGCTGGACGCTTGCAATTTCTCAGCTCATGTCTACGAGACGGAAAGAGAATGACCGTGACGTTTGGTGGGTAGAGAAGCGCAAAGCCCCAGTGTTGCTGCGCCTGTGAAAGCGCTTCCAAGGAAGGCTGCTGGCTAGCAACAGCTTTCAGTGCTGGCACTTTTCATCTCTGAGCAATTGCTCGATGTTTGCAATTTCTCAGCTCGTGTCTACGAGACGGAAAGAGAATGACCGTGACGTTTGGTGGGTAGAGAAGCGCAAAGCCCCAGTGTTGCTGCGCCTGTGAAAGCGCTTCCAAGGAAGGCTGCTGGCTAGCAACAGCTTTCACTGCTGGCACTTTTCATCTCTGAGCAATTGCTCGACGTTTGTAATTTCTCACCTGAGCACCCTTTAGAGTGCGCGAGAGAATGAGCAGAAGATTAGGTGGCTAGAGAAGCCCAGAGCCCCAGTCTTCTTAGGGCTACAAAAGCGCTTCCAAGGAAGGGTGCTGGCTAGCAACAGCTTTCAGTGCTGGCACTTTTCATCTCTGAGCAATTGCTCGACGTTTGCAATCTCTCAGCTCGTGTCTACGAGACGGAAAGAGAATGACCGTGACGTTTGGTGGCTAGAGAAGCGCAAAGCCCCAGTGTTGCTGCGCCTGTGAAAGCGCTTCCAAGGAAGGGTGCTGGCTAGCAAGAGCTTTCAGTGCTGGCACTTTTCATCTCTGAGCAATTGCTCGACGTTTGCAATTTCTCAGCTCGTGTCTACGAGACGGAAAGAGAATGACCGTGACGTTTGGTGGCTAGAGAAGCGCAAAGCCCCAGTGTTGCTGCACCTGTGAAAGCGCTTCGAAGGAAGGGTGCTGGCTAGCAACAGCTTTCAGTGCTGGCACTTTTCATCTCTGAGCAATTGCTCGACGTTTGCAATTTCTCACCTGAGCTCTCTTTAGAGTGCGCGAGAGGATGAGCAGAAGATTCGGTGGCTAGAGAAGCCCAGAGCCCCAGTGTTCTTAGGCCTACAAAAGCGCTTCCAAGGAAGGGTGCTGGCTAGCAACAGCTTTCAGTGCTGGCACTTTTCATCTCTGAGCAATTGCTCGACGTTTGCAATTTCTCAGCTCGTGTCTACGAGACGGAAAGAGAATGACCATGACGTTTGGTGGCTAGAGAAGCGCAAAGCCCCAGTGTTGCTGCGCCTGTGAAAGCGCTTCCAAGGAAGGCTGCTGGCTAGCAACAGCTTTCAGTGCTGGCACTTTTCATCTCTGAGCAATTGCTGGACATTTGCAATTTCTCACCTGAGCTCTCTTTAGAGTGCGCGAGAGGATGAGCACAAGATTAGGTGGCTAGAGAAGCCCAGAGCCCCAGTGTTCTTAGGCCTACAAAAGCGCTTCCAAGGAAGGGTGCTGGCTAGCAACAGCTTTCAGTGCTGGCACTTTTCATCTCTGAGCAATTGCTCGACGTTTGCAATTTCTCAGCTCGTGTCTACGAGACGGAAAGAGAATGACAGTGACGTTTGGTGGGTAGAGAAGCGCAAAGCCCCAGTGTTGCTGCGCCTGTGAAAGCGCTTCCAAGGAAGGCTGCTGGCTAGCAACAGCTTTCAGTGCTGGCACTTTTCATCTCTGAGCAATTGCTCGACGTTTGCAATTTCTCACCTGAGCTCTCTTTAGAGTGCACGAGAGGATGAGCAGAAGATTAGGTGGCTAGAGAAGTGCAAAGCCCCAGTGTTCTTAGGCCTACAAAAGCGCTTCCAAGGAAGGGTGCTGGTTAGCAACAGCTTTCAGTGCTGGCACTTTTCATCTCTGAGCAATTGCTCGACGTTTGCAATTTCTCAGCTCGTGTCTACGAGACGGAAAGAGAATGACAGTGACGTTTGGTGGCTAGAGAAGCGCAAAGCCCCAGTGTTGCTGCGCCTGTGAAAGCGCTTCCAAGGAAGGGTGCTGGCTAGCAACAGCTTTCAGTGCTGGCACTTTTCATCTCTGAGCAATTGCTCGATGTTTGCAATTTCTCAGCTCGTGTCTACGAGACGGAAAGAGAATGACCGTGACGTTTGGTGGCTAGAGAAGCGCAAAGCCCCAGTGTTGCTGCGCCTGTGAAAGCGCTTCCAAGGAAGGCTGCTGGCTAGCAACAGCTTTCAGTGCTGGCACTTTTCATCTCGGAGCAATTGCTCGACGTTTGTAATTTCTCACCTGAGCACCCTTTAGAGTGCGCGAGAGAATGAGCAGAAGATTAGGTGGCTAGAGAAGCCCAGAGCCCCAGTCTTCTTAGGCCTACAAAAGCGCTTCCAAGGAAGGCTGCTGGCTAGCAACAGCTTTCAGTGCTGGCACTTTTCATCTCTGAGCAATTGCTCGACGTTTGCAATCTCTCAGCTCGTGTCTATGAGACGGAAAGAGAATGACCGTGACGTTTGGTGGCTAGAGAAGCGCAAAGCCCCAGTGTTGCTGCGCCTGTGAAAGCGCTTCCAAGGAAGGCTGCTGGCTAGCAACAGCTTTCAGTGCTGGCACTTTTCATCTCTGAGCAATTGCTCGACGTTTGCAATTTCTCACCTGAGCACCCTTTACAGTGCGCGAGAGAATGAGCAGAAGATTAGGTGGCTAGAGAAGCGCAAAGCCCCAGTGTTCTTAGGCCTACAAAAGCGCTTCCAAGGAAGGGTGCTGGCTAGCAACAGCTTTCAGTGCTGGCACTTTTCATCTCTGAGCAATTGCTCGACGTTTGCAATTTCTCAGCTCGTGTCTACAAGACGGAAAGAGAATGACCGTGATGTTTGGTGGCTAGAGAAGCGCAAAGCCCCAGTGTTGCTGCGCCTGTGAAAGCGCTTCCAAGGAAGGGTGCTGGCTAGCAACAGCTTTCAGTGCTGGCACTTTTCATCTCTGAGCAATTGCTCGACGTTTGCAATTTCTCACCTGAGCTCTCTTTAGAGTGCGCGAGAGGATGAGCAGAAGATTCGGTGGCTAGAGAAGCCCAGAGCCCCAGTCTTCTTAGGCCTACAAAAGCGCTTCCAAGGAAGGGTGCTGGCTAGCAACAGCTTTCAGTGCTGGCACTTTTCATCTCTGAGCAATTGCTCGACGTTTGCAATTTCTCAGCTCGTGTCTACGAGACGGAAAGAGAATGACCGTGACGTTTGGTGGCTAGAGAAGCGCAAAGCCCCAGTGTTGCTGCGCCTGTGAAAGCGCTTCCAAGGAAGGCTGCTGGCTAGCAACAGCTTTCAGTGCTGGCACTTTTCATCTCTGAGCAATTGCTCGACATTTGCAATTTCTCACCTGAGCTCTCTTTAGAGTGCGCGAGAGGATGAGCAGAAGATTAGGTGGCTAGAGAAGTGCAAAGCCCCAGTGTTCTTAGGCCTACAAAAGCGCTTCCAAGGAAGGGTGCTGGTTAGCAACAGCTTTCAGTGCTGGCACTTTTCATCTCTGAGCAATTGCTCGACGTTTGCAATTTCTCAGCTCGTGTCTACGAGACGGAAGGAGAATGACAGTGACGTTTGGTGGGTAGAGAAGCGCAAAGCCCCAGTGTTGCTGCGCCTGTGAAAGCGCTTCCAAGGAAGGGTGCTGGCTAGCAACAGCTTTCAGTGCTGGCACTTTTCACCTCTGAGCAATTGCTCGATGTTTGCAATTTCTCAGCTCGTGTCTACGAGACGGAAAGAGAATGACCGTGACGTTTGGTGGCTAGAGAAGCGCAAAGCCCCAGTGTTGCTGCGCCTGTGAAAGCGCTTCCAAGGAAGGCTGCTGGCTAGCAACAGCTTTCAGTGCTGGCACTTTTCATCTCTGAGCAATTGCTCGACGTTTGTAATTTCTCACCTGAGCACCCTTTAGAGTGCGCGAGAGGATGAGCACAAGATTAGGTGGCTAGAGAAGCCCAGAGCCCCAGTGTTCTTAGGCCTACAAAAGCGCTTCCAAGGAAGGGTGCTGGCTAGCAACAGCTTTCAGTGCTGGCACTTTTCATCTCTGAGCAATTGCTCGACGTTTGCAATCTCTCAGCTCGTGTCTACGAGACGGAAAGAGAATGACCGTGACGTTTGGTGGCTAGAGAAGCGCAAAGCCCCAGTGTTGCTGCACCTGTGAAAGCGCTTCCAAGGAAGGGTGCTGGCTAGCAACAGCTTTCAGTGCTGGCACTTTTCATCTCTGAGCAATTGCTCGACGTTTGCAATTTCTCAGCTCGTGTCTACGAGACGGAAAGAGAATGACCGTGACGTTTGGTGGCTAGAGAAGCGCAAAGCCCCAGTGTTGCTGCACCTGTGAAAGCGCTTCCAAGGAAGGGTGCTGGCTAGCAACAGCTTTCAGTGCTGGCACTTTTCATCTCTGAGCAATTGCTCGACGTTTGCAATTTCTCACCTGAGCTCTCTTTAGAGTGCGCGAGAGGATGAGCACAAGATTAGGTGGCTAGAGAAGCCCAGAGCCCCAGTGTTCTTAGGCCTACAAAAGCGCTTCCAAGGAAGGGTGCTGGCTAGCAACAGCTTTCAGTGCTGGCACTTTTCATCTCTGAGCAATTGCTCGACGTTTGCAATTTCTCAGCTCGTGTCTACGAGACGGAAAGAGAATGACCGTGACGTTTGGTGGGTAGAGAAGCGCAAAGCCCCAGTGTTGCTGCGCCTGTGAAAGCGCTTCCAAGGAAGGGTGCTGGCTAGCAACAGCTTTCAGTGCTGGCACTTTTCATCTCGGAGCAATTGCTCGATGTTTGCAATTTCTCAGCTCGTGTCTACGAGACGGAAAGAGAATGACCGTGACGTTTGGTGGCTAGAGAAGCGCAAAGCCCCAGTGTTGCTGCACCTGTGAAAGCGCTTCCAAGGAAGGGTGCTGGCTAGCAACAGCTTTCAGTGCTGGCACTTTTCATCTCTGAGCAATTGCTCGACGTTTGCAATTTCTCACCTGAGCTCTCTTTAGAGTGCACGAGAGGATGAGCACAAGATTAGGTGGCTAGAGAAGCGCAAAGCCCCAGTGTTCTTAGGGCTACAAAAGCGCTTCCAAGGAAGGCTGCTGGCTAGCAACAGCTTTCAGTGCTGGCACTTTTCATCTCTGAGCAATTGCTCGACGTTTGCAATTTCTCAGCTCGTGTCTAGGAGACGGAAAGAGAATGACCGTGACGTTTGGTGGCTAGAGAAGCGCAAAGCCCCAGTGTTGCTGCGCCTGTGAAAGCGCTTCCAAGGAAGGCTGCTGGCTAGCAACAGCTTTCAGTGCTGGCACTTTTCATCTCTGAGCAATTGCTCGACGTTTGCAATTTCTCACCTGACCTCTCTTTAGAGTGCGCGAGAGGATGAGCACAAGATTAGGTGGCTAGAGAAGCGCAAAGCCCCAGTGTTCTTAGGCCTACAAAAGCGTTTCCAAGGAAGGGTGCTGGCTAGCAAGAGCTTTCAGTGCTGGCACTTTTCATCTCTGAGCAATTGCTCGACGTTTGCAATTTCTCAGCTCGTGTCTACGAGACGGAAAGAGAAGGACCGTGACGTTTGGTGGGTAGAGAAGCGCAAAGCCCCAGTGTTGCTGCGCCTGTGAAAGCGCTTCCAAGGAAGGGTGCTGGCTAGCAACAGCTTTCAGTGCTGGCACTTTTCATCTCTGAGCAATTGCTCGACGTTTGCAATTTCTCACCTGAGCTCTCTTTAGAGTGCACGAGAGGATGAGCACAAGATTAGGTGGCTAGAGAAGCGCAAAGCCCCAGTGTTCTTAGGCCTACAAAAGCGTTTCCAAGGAAGGGGGCTGGCTAGCAAGAGCTTTCAGTGCTGGCACTTTTCATCTCTGAGCAATTGCTCGACGTTTGCAATTTCTCAGCTCGTGTCTACGAGACGGAAAGAGAATGACCGTGACGTTTGGTGGGTAGAGAAGCGCAAAGCCCCAGTGTTGCTGCGCCTGTGAAAGCGCTTCCAAGGAAGGGTGCTGGCTAGCAACAGCTTTCAGTGCTGGCACTTTTCATCTCTGAGCAATTGCTCAACGTTTGCAATTTCTCACCTGAGCTCTCTTTAGAGTGCGCGAGAGGATGAGCACAAGATTAGGTGGCTAGAGAAGCCGAGAGCCCCAGTCTTCTTAGGCCTACAAAAGCGCTTCCAAGGAAGGGTGCTGGCTAGCAACAGCTTTCAGTGCTGGCACTTTTCATCTCTGAGCAATTGCTCGACGTTTGCAATTTCTCAGCTCGTGTCTACGAGACGGAAAGAGAATGACCGTGACGTTTGGTGGCTAGAGAAGCGCAAAGCCCCAGTGTTGCTGCGCCTGTGAAAGCGCTTCCAAGGAAGGCTGCTGGCTAGCAACAGCTTTCAGTGCTGGCACTTTTCATCTCTGAGCAATTGCTCGACGTTTGCAATTTCTCACCTGAGCTCTCTTTAGAGTGCACGAGAGGATGAGCAGAAGATTAGGTGGCTAGAGAAGCGCAAAGCCCCAGTCTTCTTAGGCCTACAAAAGCGCTTCCAAGGAAGGGTGCTGGCTAGCAACAGCTTTCAGTGCTGGCACTTTTCATCTCTGAGCAATTGCTCGACGTTTGCAATTTCTCAGCTCGTGTCTACGAGACGGAAAGAGAATGACCGTGACGTTTGGTGGCTAGAGAAGCGCAAAGCCCCAGTGTTGCTGCGCCTGTGAAAGCGCTTCCAAGGAAGGCTGCTGGCTAGCAACAACTTTCAGTGCTGGCACTTTTCATCTCTGAGCAATTGCTCGACATTTGCAATTTCTCACCTGAGCTCTCTTTAGAGTGCGCGAGAGGATGAGCAGAAGATGAGGTGGCTAGAGAAGCCCAGAGCCCCAGTGTTCTTAGGCCTACAAAAGCGCTTCCAAGGAAGGGTGCTGGCTAGCAACAGCTTTCAGTGCTGGCACTTTTCATCTCTGAGCAATTGCTCGACGTTTGCAATTTCTCAGCTCGTGTCTACGAGACGGAAAGAGAATGACAGTGACGTTTGGTGGGTAGAGAAGCGCAAAGCCCCAGTGTTGCTGCGCCTGTGAAAGCGCTTCCAAGGAAGGCTGCTGGCTAGCAACAGCTTTCAGTGCTGGCACTTTTCATCTCTGAGCAATTGCTCGACGTTTGCAATTTCTCACCTGAGCTCTCTTTAGAGTGCACGAGAGGATGAGCAGAAGATTAGGTGGCTAGAGAAGTGCAAAGCCCCAGTGTTCTTAGGCCTACAAAAGCGCTTCCAAGGAAGGGTGCTGGTTAGCAACAGCTTTCAGTGCTGGCACTTTTCATCTCTGAGCAATTGCTCGACGTTTGCAATTTCTCAGCTCGTGTCTATGAGACGGAAAGAGAATGACAGTGACGTTTGGTGGGTAGAGAAGCGCAAAGCCCCAGTGTTGCTGCGCCTGTGAAAGCGCTTCCAAGGAAGGGTGCTGGCTAGCAACAGCTTTCAGTGCTGGCACTTTTCATCTCTGAGCAATTGCTCGATGTTTGCAATCTCTCAGCTCGTGTCTACGAGACGGAAAGAGAATGACCGTGACGTTTGGTGGCTAGAGAAGCGCAAAGCCCCAGTGTTGCTGCACCTGTGAAAGCGCTTCCAAGGAAGGGTGCTGGCTAGCAACAGCTTTCAGTGCTGGCACTTTTCATCTCTGAGCAATTGCTCGACGTTTGCAATTTCTCAGCTCGTGTCTACGAGACGGAAAGAGAATGACCGTGACGTTTGGTGGCTAGAGAAGCGCAAAGCCCCAGTGTTGCTGCACCTGTGAAAGCGCTTCCAAGGAAGGGTGCTGGCTAGCAACAGCTTTCAGTGCTGGCACTTTTCATCTCTGAGCAATTGCTCGACGTTTGCAATTTCTCACCTGAGCTCTCTTTAGAGTGCGCGAGAGGATGAGCACAAGATTAGGTGGCTAGAGAAGCCCAGAGCCCCAGTGTTCTTAGGCCTACAAAAGCGCTTCCAAGGAAGGGTGCTGGCTAGCAACAGCTTTCAGTGCTGGCACTTTTCATCTCTGAGCAATTGCTCGACGTTTGCAATTTCTCAGCTCGTGTCTACGAGACGGAAAGAGAATGACCGTGACGTTTGGTGGGTAGAGAAGCGCAAAGCCCCAGTGTTGCTGCGCCTGTGAAAGCGCTTCCAAGGAAGGGTGCTGGCTAGCAACAGCTTTCAGTGCTGGCACTTTTCATCTCGGAGCAATTGCTCGATGTTTGCAATTTCTCAGCTCGTGTCTACGAGACGGAAAGAGAATGACCGTGACGTTTGGTGGCTAGAGAAGCGCAAAGCCCCAGTGTTGCTGCACCTGTGAAAGCGCTTCCAAGGAAGGGTGCTGGCTAGCAACAGCTTTCAGTGCTGGCACTTTTCATCTCTGAGCAATTGCTCGACGTTTGCAATTTCTCACCTGAGCTCTCTTTAGAGTGCACGAGAGGATGAGCACAAGATTAGGTGGCTAGAGAAGCGCAAAGCCCCAGTGTTCTTAGGGCTACAAAAGCGCTTCCAAGGAAGGCTGCTGGCTAGCAACAGCTTTCAGTGCTGGCACTTTTCATCTCTGAGCAATTGCTCGACGTTTGCAATTTCTCAGCTCGTGTCTAGGAGACGGAAAGAGAATGACCGTGACGTTTGGTGGCTAGAGAAGCGCAAAGCCCCAGTGTTGCTGCGCCTGTGAAAGCGCTTCCAAGGAAGGCTGCTGGCTAGCAACAGCTTTCAGTGCTGGCACTTTTCATCTCTGAGCAATTGCTCGACGTTTGCAATTTCTCACCTGACCTCTCTTTAGAGTGCGCGAGAGGATGAGCACAAGATTAGGTGGCTAGAGAAGCGCAAAGCCCCAGTGTTCTTAGGCCTACAAAAGCGTTTCCAAGGAAGGGTGCTGGCTAGCAAGAGCTTTCAGTGCTGGCACTTTTCATCTCTGAGCAATTGCTCGACGTTTGCAATTTCTCAGCTCGTGTCTACGAGACGGAAAGAGAAGGACCGTGACGTTTGGTGGGTAGAGAAGCGCAAAGCCCCAGTGTTGCTGCGCCTGTGAAAGCGCTTCCAAGGAAGGGTGCTGGCTAGCAACAGCTTTCAGTGCTGGCACTTTTCATCTCTGAGCAATTGCTCGACGTTTGCAATTTCTCACCTGAGCTCTCTTTAGAGTGCACGAGAGGATGAGCACAAGATTAGGTGGCTAGAGAAGCGCAAAGCCCCAGTGTTCTTAGGCCTACAAAAGCGTTTCCAAGGAAGGGGGCTGGCTAGCAAGAGCTTTCAGTGCTGGCACTTTTCATCTCTGAGCAATTGCTCGACGTTTGCAATTTCTCAGCTCGTGTCTACGAGACGGAAAGAGAATGACCGTGACGTTTGGTGGGTAGAGAAGCGCAAAGCCCCAGTGTTGCTGCGCCTGTGAAAGCGCTTCCAAGGAAGGGTGCTGGCTAGCAACAGCTTTCAGTGCTGGCACTTTTCATCTCTGAGCAATTGCTCAACGTTTGCAATTTCTCACCTGAGCTCTCTTTAGAGTGCGCGAGAGGATGAGCACAAGATTAGGTGGCTAGAGAAGCCCAGAGCCCCAGTCTTCTTAGGCCTACAAAAGCGCTTCCAAGGAAGGGTGCTGGCTAGCAACAGCTTTCAGTGCTGGCACTTTTCATCTCTGAGCAATTGCTCGACGTTTGCAATTTCTCAGCTCGTGTCTACGAGACGGAAAGAGAATGACCGTGACGTTTGGTGGCTAGAGAAGCGCAAAGCCCCAGTGTTGCTGCGCCTGTGAAAGCGCTTCCAAGGAAGGCTGCTGGCTAGCAACAGCTTTCAGTGCTGGCACTTTTCATCTCTGAGCAATTGCTCAACGTTTGCAATTTCTCACCTGAGCTCTCTTTAGAGTGCACGAGAGGATGAGCAGAAGATTAGGTGGCTAGAGAAGCGCAAAGCCCCAGTCTTCTTAGGCCTACAAAAGCGCTTCCAAGGAAGGGTGCTGGCTAGCAACAGCTTTCAGTGCTGGCACTTTTCATCTCTGAGCAATTGCTCGACGTTTGCAATTTCTCAGCTCGTGTCTACGAGACGGAAAGAGAATGACCGTGACGTTTGGTGGCTAGAGAAGCGCAAAGCCCCAGTGTTGCTGCGCCTGTGAAAGCGCTTCCAAGGAAGGCTGCTGGCTAGCAACAACTTTCAGTGCTGGCACTTTTCATCTCTGAGCAATTGCTCGACATTTGCAATTTCTCACCTGAGCTCTCTTTAGAGTGCGCGAGAGGATGAGCAGAAGATGAGGTGGCTAGAGAAGCCCAGAGCCCCAGTGTTCTTAGGCCTACAAAAGCGCTTCCAAGGAAGGGTGCTGGCTAGCAACAGCTTTCAGTGCTGGCACTTTTCATCTCTGAGCAATTGCTCGACGTTTGCAATTTCTCAGCTCGTGTCTACGAGACGGAAAGAGAATGACAGTGACGTTTGGTGGGTAGAGAAGCGCAAAGCCCCAGTGTTGCTGCGCCTGTGAAAGCGCTTCCAAGGAAGGCTGCTGGCTAGCAACAGCTTTCAGTGCTGGCACTTTTCATCTCTGAGCAATTGCTCGACGTTTGCAATTTCTCACCTGAGCTCTCTTTAGAGTGCACGAGAGGATGAGCAGAAGATTAGGTGGCTAGAGAAGTGCAAAGCCCCAGTGTTCTTAGGCCTACAAAAGCGCTTCCAAGGAAGGGTGCTGGTTAGCAACAGCTTTCAGTGCTGGCACTTTTCATCTCTGAGCAATTGCTCGACGTTTGCAATTTCTCAGCTCGTGTCTATGAGACGGAAAGAGAATGACAGTGACGTTTGGTGGGTAGAGAAGCGCAAAGCCCCAGTGTTGCTGCGCCTGTGAAAGCGCTTCCAAGGAAGGGTGCTGGCTAGCAACAGCTTTCAGTGCTGGCACTTTTCATCTCTGAGCAATTGCTCGATGTTTGCAATTTCTCAGCTCGTGTCTACGAGACGGAAAGAGAATGACCGTGACGTTTGGTGGCTAGAGAAGCGCAAAGCCCCAGTGTTGCTGCGCCTGTGAAAGCGCTTCCAAGGAAGGCCGCTGGCTAGCAACAGCTTTCAGTGCTGGCACTTTTCATCTCTGAGCAATTGCTCGACGTTTGTAATTTCTCACCTGAGCACCCTTTACAGTGCACGAGAGAATGAGCAGAAGATTAGGTGGCTAGAGAAGCCCAGAGCCCCAGTCTTCTTAGGGCTACAAAAGCGCTTCCAAGGAAGGGTGCTGGCTAGCAACAGCTTTCAGTGCTGGCACTTTTCATCTCTGAGCAATTGCTCGACGTTTGCAATCTCTCAGCTCGTGTCTACGAGACGGAAAGAGAAGGACCGTGACGTTTGGTGGCTAGAGAAGCGCAAAGCCCCAGTGTTGCTGCGCCTGTGAAAGCGCTTCCAAGGAAGGCTGCTGGCTAGCAACAACTTTCAGTGCTGGCACTTTTCATCTCTGAGCAATTGCTCGACATTTGCAATTTCTCACCTGAGCTCTCTTTAGAGTGCGCGAGAGGATGAGCAGAAGATGAGGTGGCTAGAGAAGCCCAGAGCCCCAGTGTTCTTAGGCCTACAAAAGCGCTTCCAAGGAAGGGTGCTGGCTAGCAACAGCTTTCAGTGCTGGCACTTTTCATCTCTGAGCAATTGCTCCACGTTTGCAATTTCTCAGCTCGTGTCTACGAGACGGAAAGAGAATGACAGTGACGTTTGGTGGGTAGAGAAGCGCAAAGCCCCAGTGTTGCTGCGCCTGTGAAAGCGCTTCCAAGGAAGGCTGCTGGCTAGCAACAGCTTTCAGTGCTGGCACTTTTCATCTCTGAGCAATTGCTCGACGTTTGCAATTTCTCACCTGAGCTCTCTTTAGAGTGCACGAGAGGATGAGCAGAAGATTAGGTGGCTAGAGAAGTGCAAAGCCCCAGTGTTCTTAGGCCTACAAAAGCGCTTCCAAGGAAGGGTGCTGGTTAGCAACAGCTTTCAGTGCTGGCACTTTTCATCTCTGAGCAATTGCTCGACGTTTGCAATTTCTCAGCTCGTGTCTACGAGACGGAAAGAGAATGACAGTGACGTTTGGTGGGTAGAGAAGCGCAAAGACCCAGTGTTGCTGCGCCTGTGAAAGCGCTTCCAAGGAAGGGTGCTGGCTAGCAACAGCTTTCAGTGCTGGCACTTTTCATCTCTGAGCAATTGCTCGATGTTTGCAATTTCTCAGCTCGTGTCTACGAGACGGAAAGAGAATGACCGTGACGTTTGGTGGCTAGAGAAGCGCAAAGCCCCAGTGTTGCTGCGCCTGTGAAAGCGCTTCCAAGGAAGGCCGCTGGCTAGCAACAGCTTTCAGTGCTGGCACTTTTCATCTCTGAGCAATTGCTCGACGTTTGTAATTTCTCACCTGAGCACCCTTTAGAGTGCGCGAGAGAATGAGCAGAAGATTAGGTGGCTAGAGAAGCCCAGAGCCCCAGTCTTCTTAGGGCTACAAAAGCGCTTCCAAGGAAGGGTGCTGGCTAGCAACAGCTTTCAGTGCTGGCACTTTTCATCTCTGAGCAATTGCTCGACGTTTGCAATCTCTCAGCTCGTGTCTACGAGACGGAAAGAGAATGACCGTGACGTTTGGTGGCTAGAGAAGCGCAAAGCCCCAGTGTTGCTGCGCCTGTGAAAGCGCTTCCAAGGAAGGCTGCTGGCTAGCAACAGCTTTCAGTGCTGGCACTTTTCATCTCTGAGCAATTGCTCGACGTTTGTAATTTCTCACCTGAGCACCCTTTACAGTGCGCGAGAGAATGAGCAGAAGGTTAGGTGGCTAGAGAAGCGCAAAGCCCCAGTGTTCTTAGGCCTACAAAAGCGCTTCCAAGGAAGGGGGCTGGCTAGCAACAGCTTTCAGTGCTGGCACTTTTCATCTCTGAGCAATTGCTCGATATTTGCAATTTCTCAGCTCGTGTCTACGAGACGGAAAGAGAATGACCGTGATGTTTGGTGGCTAGAGAAGCGCAAAGCCCCAGTGTTGCTGCGCCTGTGAAAGCGCTTCCAAGGAAGGCTGCTGGCTAGCAACAGCTTTCAGTGCTGGCACTTTTCATCTCTGAGCAATTGCTCGACGTTTGCAATTTCTCACCTGAGCTCTCTTTAGAGTGCGCGAGAGGATGAGCAGAAGATTCGGTGGCTAGAGAAGCCCAGAGCCCCAGTCTTCTTAGGCCTACAAAAGCGCTTCCAAGGAAGGGTGCTGGCTAGCAAGAGCTTTCAGTGCTGGCACTTTTCATCTCTGAGCAATTGCTCGACGTTTGCAATTTCTCAGCTCGTGTCTACGAGACGGAAAGAGAATGACCGTGACGTTTGGTGGCTAGAGAAGTGCAAAGCCCCAGTGTTGCTGCGCCTGTGAAAGCGCTTCCAAGGAAGGCTGCTGGCTAGCAAGAGCTTTCAGTGCTGGCACTTTTCATCTCTGAGCAATTGCTCGACATTTGCAATTTCTCACCTGAGCTCTCTTTAGAGTGCGCGAGAGGATGAGCAGAAGATGAGGTGGCTAGAGAAGCCCAGAGCCCCAGTGTTCTTAGGCCTACAAAAGCGCTTCCAAGGAAGGGTGCTGGCTAGCAACAGCTTTCAGTGCTGGCACTTTTCATCTCTGAGCAATTGCTCGATATTTGCAATTTCTCAGCTCGTGTCTACGAGACGGAAAGAGAATGACCGTGATGTTTGGTGGCTAGAGAAGCGCAAAGCCCCAGTGTTGCTGCGCCTGTGAAAGCGCTTCCAAGGAAGGGTGCTGGCTAGCAACAGCTTTCAGTGCTGGCACTTTTCATCTCTGAGCAATTGCTCGACGTTTGCAATTTCTCACCTGAGCTCTCTTTAGAGTGCGCGAGAGGATGAGCAGAAGATTCGGTGGCTAGAGAAGCCCAGAGCCCCAGTGTTCTTAGGCCTACAAAAGCGCTTCCAAGGAAGGGTGCTGGCTAGCAACAGCTTTCAGTGCTGGCACTTTTCATCTCTGAGCAATTGCTCGACGTTTGCAATTTCTCACCTGAGCTGTCTTTAGAGTGCGCGAGAGGATGAGCAGAAGATTAGGTGGCTAGAGAAGCGCAAAGCCCCAGTGTTCTTAGGGCTACAAAAGCGCTTCCAAGGAAGGGTGCTGGCTAGCAACAGCTTTCAGTGCTGGCACTTTTCCTCTCTGAGCAATTGCTCGACGTTTGCAATTTCTCAGCTCGTGTCTACGAGACGGAAAGAGAATGACCGTGACGTTTGGTGGCTAGAGAAGCGCAAAGCCCCAGTGTTGCTGCGCCTGTGAAAGCGCTTCCAAGGAAGGCTGCTGGCTAGCAACAACTTTCAGTGCTGGCACTTTTCATCTCTGAGCAATTGCTCGACATTTGCAATTTCTCACCTGAGCTCTCTTTAGAGTGCGCGAGAGGATGAGCAGAAGATGAGGTGGCTAGAGAAGCCCAGAGCCCCAGTGTTCTTAGGCCTACAAAAGCGCTTCCAAGGAAGGGTGCTGGCTAGCAACAGCTTTCAGTGCTGGCACTTTTCATCTCTGAGCAATTGCTCGACGTTTGCAATTTCTCAGCTCGTGTCTACGAGACGGAAAGAGAATGACCGTGACGTTTGGTGGGTAGAGAAGCGCAAAGCCCCAGTGTTGCTGCGCCTGTGAAAGCGCTTCCAAGGAAGGCTGCTGGCTAGCAACAGCTTTCAGTGCTGGCACTTTTCATCTCTGAGCAATTGCTCGACGTTTGCAATTTCTCACCTGAGCTCTCTTTAGAGTGCACGAGAGGATGAGCAGAAGATTAGGTGGCTAGAGAAGTGCAAAGCCCCAGTGTTCTTAGGCCTACAAAAGCGCTTCCAAGGAAGGGTGCTGGTTAGCAACAGCTTTCAGTGCTGGCACTTTTCATCTCTGAGCAATTGCTCGACGTTTGCAATTTCTCAGCTCGTGTCTACGAGACGGAAAGAGAATGACAGTGACGTTTGGTGGCTAGAGAAGCGCAAAGCCCCAGTGTTGCTGCGCCTGTGAAAGCGCTTCCAAGGAAGGGGGCTGGCTAGCAACAGCTTTCAGTGCTGGCACTTTCCATCTCTGAGCAATTGCTCGACGTTTGCAATTTCTCAGCTCGTGTCTACGAGACGGAATGAGAATGACCGTGACGTTTGGTGGCTAGAGAAGCGCAAAGCCCCAGTGTTGCTGCGCCTGTGAAAGCGCTTCCAAGGAAGGCCGCTGGCTAGCAACAGCTTTCAGTGCTGGCACTTTTCATCTCTGAGCAATTGCTCGACGTTTGTAATTTCTCACCTGAGCACCCTTTAGAGTGCGCGAGAGAATGAGCAGAAGATTAGGTGGCTAGAGAAGCCCAGAGCCCCAGTCTTCTTAGGGCTACAAAAGCGCTTCCAAGGAAGGGTGCTGGCTAGCAACAGCTTTCAGTGCTGGCACTTTTCATCTCTGAGCAATTGCTCGACGTTTGCAATCTCTCAGCTCGTGTCTACGAGACGGAAAGAGAATGACCGTGACGTTTGGTGGCTAGAGAAGCGCAAAGCCCCAGTGTTGCTGCGCCTGTGAAAGCGCTTCCAAGGAAGGCTGCTGGCTAGCAACAGCTTTCAGTGCTGGCACTTTTCATCTCTGAGCAATTGCTCGACGTTTGTAATTTCTCACCTGAGCACCCTTTACAGTGCGCGAGAGAATGAGCAGAAGGTTAGGTGGCTAGAGAAGCGCAAAGCCCCAGTGTTCTTAGGCCTACAAAAGCGCTTCCAAGGAAGGGGGCTGGCTAGCAAGAGCTTTCAGTGCTGGCACTTTTCATCTCTGAGCAATTGCTCGACGTTTGCAATTTCTCAGCTCGTGTCTACGAGACGGAAAGAGAATGACCGTGACGTTTGGTGGCTAGAGAAGCGCAAAGCCCCAGTGTTGCTGCGCCTGTGAAAGCGCTTCCAAGGAAGGCTGCTGGCTAGCAACAACTTTCAGTGCTGGCACTTTTCATCTCTGAGCAATTGCTCGACATTTGCAATTTCTCACCTGAGCTCTCTTTAGAGTGCGCGAGAGGATGAGCAGAAGATGAGGTGGCTAGAGAAGCCCAGAGCCCCAGTGTTCTTAGGCCTACAAAAGCGCTTCCAAGGAAGGGTGCTGGCTAGCAACAGCTTTCAGTGCTGGCACTTTTCATCTCTGAGCAATTGCTCGACGTTTGCAATTTCTCAGCTCGTGTCTACGAGACGGAAAGAGAATGACCGTGACGTTTGGTGGCTAGAGAAGCGCAAAGCCCCAGTGTTGCTGCGCCTGTGAAAGCGCTTCCAAGGAAGGGGGCTGGCTAGCAACAGCTTTCAGTGCTGGCACTTTTCATCTCTGAGCAATTGCTCGACGTTTGCAATTTCTCACCTGAGCTCTCTTTAGAGTGCACGAGAGGATGAGCAGAAGATTAGGTGGCTAGAGAAGTGCAAAGCCCCAGTGTTCTTAGGCCTACAAAAGCGCTTCCAAGGAAGGGTGCTGGTTAGCAACAGCTTTCAGTGCTGGCACTTTTCATCTCTGAGCAATTGCTCGACGTTTGCAATTTCTCAGCTCGTGTCTACGAGACGGAAAGAGAATGACCGTGACGTTTGGTGGGTAGAGAAGCGCAAAGCCCCAGTGTTGCTGCGCCTGTGAAAGCGCTTCCAAGGAAGGGTGCTGGCTAGCAACAGCTTTCAGTGCTGGCACTTTTCATCTCTGAGCAATTGCTCGATGTTTGCAATTTCTCAGCTCGTGTCTACGAGACGGAAAGAGAATGACCGTGACGTTTGGTGGCTAGAGAAGCGCAAAGCCCCAGTGTTGCTGCGCCTGTGAAAGCGCTTCCAAGGAAGGGTGCTGGCTAGCAACAGCTTTCAGTGCTGGCACTTTTCATCTCTGAGCAATTGCTCGACGTTTGCAATTTCTCACCTGAGCTCTCTTTAGAGTGCGCGAGAGGATGAGCAGAAGATTCGGTGGCTAGAGAAGCCCAGAGCCCCAGTGTTCTTAGGCCTACAAAAGCGCTTCCAAGGAAGGGTGCTGGCTAGCAAGAGCTTTCAGTGCTGGCACTTTTCATCTCTGAGCAATTGCTCGACGTTTGCAATTTCTCAGCTCGTGTCTACGAGACGGAAAGAGAATGACCGTGACGTTTGGTGGCTAGAGAAGTGCAAAGCCCCAGTGTTGCTGCGCCTGTGAAAGCGCTTCCAAGGAAGGGTGCTGGCTAGCAAGAGCTTTCAGTGCTGGCACTTTTCATCTCTGAGCAATTGCTCGACATTTGCAATTTCTCACCTGAGCTCTCTTTAGAGTGCGCGAGAGGATGAGCAGAAGATGAGGTGGCTAGAGAAGCCCAGAGCCCCAGTGTTCTTAGGCCTACAAAAGCGCTTCCAAGGAAGGGTGCTGGCTAGCAACAGCTTTCAGTGCTGGCACTTTTCATCTCTGAGCAATTGCTCGATATTTGCAATTTCTCAGCTCGTGTCTACGAGACGGAAAGAGAATGACCGTGATGTTTGGTGGCTAGAGAAGCGCAAAGCCCCAGTGTTGCTGCGCCTGTGAAAGCGCTTCCAAGGAAGGGTGCTGGCTAGCAACAGCTTTCAGTGCTGGCACTTTTCATCTCTGAGCAATTGCTCGACGTTTGCAATTTCTCACCTGAGCTCTCTTTAGAGTGCGCGAGAGGATGAGCAGAAGATTCGGTGGCTAGAGAAGCCCAGAGCCCCAGTCTTCTTAGGCCTACAAAAGCGCTTCCAAGGAAGGGTGCTGGCTAGCAACAGCTTTCAGTGCTGGCACTTTTCATCTCTGAGCAATTGCTGGACATTTGCAATTTCTCACCTGAGCTCTCTTTAGAGTGCGCGAGAGGATGAGCAGAAGATTAGGTGGCTAGAGAAGCGCAAAGCCCCAGTGTTCTTAGGGCTACAAAAGCGCTTCCAAGGAAGGGTGCTGGCTAGCAACAGCTTTCAGTGCTGGCACTTTTCCTCTCTGAGCAATTGCTCGACGTTTGCAATTTCTCAGCTCGTGTCTACGAGACGGAAAGAGAATGACCGTGACGTTTGGTGGCTAGAGAAGCGCAAAGCCCCAGTGTTGCTGCGCCTGTGAAAGCGCTTCCAAGGAAGGGTGCTGGCTAGCAACAGCTTTCAGTGCTGGCACTTTTCATCTCTGAGCAATTGCTCGACGTTTGCAATTTCTCAGCTCGTGTCTACGAGACGCAAAGAGAATGACCGTGACGTTTGGTGGGTAGAGAAGCGCAAAGCCCCAGTGTTGCTGCACCTGTGAAAGCGCTTCCAAGGAAGGCTGCTGGCTAGCAACAGCTTTCAGTGCTGGCACTTTTCATCTCTGAGCAATTGCTCGACGTTTGCAATTTCTCACCTGAGCTCTCTTTAGAGTGCGCGAGAGGATGAGCACAAGATTAGGTGGCTAGAGAAGCGCAAAGCCCCAGTGTTCTTAGGCCTACAAAAGCGCTTCCAAGGAAGGGTGCTGGCTAGCAACAGCTTTCAGTGCTGGCACTTTTCATCTCTGAGCAATTGCTCGACGTTTGCAATTTCTCAGCTCGTGTCTACGAGACGGAAAGAGAATGACCGTGACGTTTGGTGGCTAGAGAAGCGCAAAGCCCCAGTGTTGCTGCGCCTGTGAAAGCGCTTCCAAGGAAGGGTGCTGGCTAGCAACAGCTTTCAGTGCTGGCACTTTTCATCTCTGAGCAATTGCTCGACGTTTGCAATTTCTCAGCTCGTGTCTACGAGACGCAAAGAGAATGACCGTGACGTTTGGTGGCTAGAGAAGCGCAAAGCCCCAGTGTTGCTGCACCTGTGAAAGCGCTTCCAAGGAAGGGTGCTGGCTAGCAACAGCTTTCAGTGCTGGCACTTTTCATCTCTGAGCAATTGCTCGACGTTTGCAATTTCTCACCTGAGCTCTCTTTAGAGTGCGCGAGAGGATGAGCACAAGATTAGGTGGCTAGAGAAGCCCAGAGCCCCAGTCTTCTTAGGCCTACAAAAGCGCTTCCAAGGAAGGCTGCTGGCTAGCAACAGCTTTCAGTGCTGGCACTTTTCATCTCTGAGCAATTGCTCGACGTTTGCAATCTCTCAGCTCGTGTCTACGAGACGGAAAGAGAAGGACCGTGACGTTTGGTGGGTAGAGAAGCGCAAAGCCCCAGTGTTGCTGCGCCTGTGAAAGCGCTTCCAAGGAAGGGTGCTGGCTAGCAACAGCTTTCAGTGCTGGCACTTTTCATCTCTGAGCAATTGCTCGACGTTTGCAATTTCTCACCTGAGCTCTCTTTAGAGTGCACGAGAGGATGAGCACAAGATTAGGTGGCTAGAGAAGCGCAAAGCCCCAGTGTTCTTAGGCCTACAAAAGCGTTTCCAAGGAAGGGTGCTGGCTAGCAACAGCTTTCAGTGCTGGCACTTTTCATCTCTGAGCAATTGCTGGACGTTTGCAATTTCTCAGCTCGTGTCTACGAGACGGAAAGAGAATGACCGTGACGTTTGGTGGCTAGAGAAGCGCAAAGCCCCAGTGTTGCTGCGCCTGTGAAAGCGCTTCCAAGGAAGGCTGCTGGCTAGCAACAGCTTTCAGTGCTGGCACTTTTCATCTCTGAGCAATTGCTCGACGTTTGCAATTTCTCACCTGAGCTCTCTTTAGAGTGCGCGAGAGGATGAGCACAAGATTAGGTGGCTAGAGAAGCCCAGAGCCCCAGTCTTCTTAGGCCTACAAAAGCGCTTCCAAGGAAGGCTGCTGGCTAGCAACAGCTTTCAGTGCTGGCACTTTTCATCTCTGAGCAATTGCTCGACGTTTGCAATCTCTCAGCTCGTGTCTACGAGACGGAAAGAGAAGGACCGTGACGTTTGGTGGGTAGAGAAGCGCAAAGCCCCAGTGTTGCTGCGCCTGTGAAAGCGCTTCCAAGGAAGGGTGCTGGCTAGCAACAGCTTTCAGTGCTGGCACTTTTCATCTCTGAGCAATTGCTCGACGTTTGCAATTTCTCACCTGAGCTCTCTTTAGAGTGCACGAGAGGATGAGCACAAGATTAGGTGGCTAGAGAAGCGCAAAGCCCCAGTGTTCTTAGGCCTACAAAAGCGTTTCCAAGGAAGGGTGCTGGCTAGCAACAGCTTTCAGTGCTGGCACTTTTCATCTCTGAGCAATTGCTCGACGTTTGCAATTTCTCAGCTCGTGTCTACGAGACGGAAAGAGAATGACCGTGACGTTTGGTGGCTAGAGAAGCGCAAAGCCCCAGTGTTGCTGCGCCTGTGAAAGCGCTTCCAAGGAAGGCTGCTGGCTAGCAACAGCTTTCAGTGCTGGCACTTTTCATCTCTGAGCAATTGCTCGACGTTTGCAATTTCTCAGCTCGTGTCTACGAGACGGAAAGAGAATGACCGTGACGTTTGGTGGCTAGAGAAGCGCAAAGCCCCAGTGTTGCTGCACCTGTGAAAGCGCTTCCAAGGAAGGGTGCTGGCTAGCAACAGCTTTCAGTGCTGGCACTTTTCATCTCTGAGCAATTGCTCGACGTTTGCAATTTCTCACCTGAGCTCTCTTTAGAGTGCGCGAGAGGATGAGCACAAGATTAGGTGGCTAGAGAAGCCCAGAGCCCCAGTCTTCTTAGGCCTACAAAAGCGCTTCCAAGGAAGGCTGCTGGCTAGCAACAGCTTTCAGTGCTGGCACTTTTCATCTCTGAGCAATTGCTCGACGTTTGCAATCTCTCAGCTCGTGTCTACGAGACGGAAAGAGAAGGACCGTGACGTTTGGTGGGTAGAGAAGCGCAAAGCCCCAGTGTTGCTGCGCCTGTGAAAGCGCTTCCAAGGAAGGGTGCTGGCTAGCAACAGCTTTCAGTGCTGGCACTTTTCATCTCTGAGCAATTGCTCGACGTTTGCAATTTCTCACCTGAGCTCTCTTTAGAGTGCACGAGAGGATGAGCACAAGATTAGGTGGCTAGAGAAGCGCAAAGCCCCAGTGTTCTTAGGCCTACAAAAGCGTTTCCAAGGAAGGGTGCTGGCTAGCAACAGCTTTCAGTGCTGGCACTTTTCATCTCTGAGCAATTGCTCGACGTTTGCAATTTCTCAGCTCGTGTCTACGAGACGGAAAGAGAATGACCGTGACGTTTGGTGGCTAGAGAAGCGCAAAGCCCCAGTGTTGCTGCGCCTGTGAAAGCGCTTCCAAGGAAGGGTGCTGGCTAGCAACAGCTTTCAGTGCTGGCACTTTTCATCTCTGAGCAATTGCTCGACGTTTGTAATTTCTCACCTGAGCACCCTTTACAGTGCGCGAGAGAATGAGCAGAAGATTAGGTGGCTAGAGAAGCGCAAAGCCCCAGTCTTCTTAGGCCTACAAAAGCGCTTCCAAGGAAGGGTGCTGGCTAGCAACAGCTTTCAGTGCTGGCACTTTTCATCTCTGAGCAATTGCTGGACGTTTGCAATTTCTCAGCTCGTGTCTAGGAGACGGAAAGAGAATGACCGTGACGTTTGGTGGGTAGAGAAGCGCAAAGCCCCAGTGTTGCTGCGCCTGTGAAAGCGCTTCCAAGGAAGGCTGCTGGCTAGCAACAGCTTTCAGTGCTGGCACTTTTCATCTCTGAGCAATTGCTCGACGTTTGCAATTTCTCAGCTCGTGTCTACGAGACGGAAAGAGAATGACCGTGACGTTTGGTGGCTAGAGAAGCGCAAAGCCCCAGTGTTGCTGCACCTGTGAAAGCGCTTCCAAGGAAGGCTGCTGGCTAGCAACAGCTTTCAGTGCTGGCACTTTTCATCTCTGAGCAATTGCTCGACGTTTGCAATTTCTCACCTGAGCTCTCTTTAGAGTGCGCGAGAGGATGAGCACAAGATTAGGTGGCTAGAGAAGCGCAAAGCCCCAGTGTTCTTAGGGCTACAAAAGCGCTTCCAAGGAAGGGTGCTGGCTAGCAACAGCTTTCAGTGCTGGCACTTTTCATCTCTGAGCAATTGCTCGACGTTTGCAATTTCTCAGCTCGTGTCTACGAGACGGAAAGAGAATGACCGTGACGTTTGGTGGCTAGAGAAGCGCAAAGCCCCAGTGTTGCTGCGCCTGTGAAAGCGCTTCCAAGGAAGGGTGCTGGCTAGCAACAGCTTTCAGTGCTGGCACTTTTCATCTCTGAGCAATTGCTCGACGTTTGCAATTTCTCAGCTCGTGTCTACGAGACGGAAAGAGAATGACCGTGACGTTTGGTGGCTAGAGAAGCGCAAAGCCCCAGTGTTGCTGCGCCTGTGAAAGCGCTTCCAAGGAAGGGTGCTGGCTAGCAACAGCTTTCAGTGCTGGCACTTTTCATCTCTGAGCAATTGCTCGACGTTTGCAATTTCTCACCTGAGCTCTCTTTAGAGTGCGCGAGACGATGAGCACAAGATTAGGTGGCTAGAGAAGCCCAGAGCCCCAGTCTTCTTAGGCCTACAAAAGCGCTTCCAAGGAAGGGTGCTGGTTAGCAACAGCTTTCAGTGCTGGCACTTTTCATCTCTGAGCAATTGCTCGATGTTTGCAATTTCTCAGCTCGTGTCTACGAGACGGAAAGAGAATGACCGTGACGTTTGGTGGCTAGAGAAGCGCAAAGCCCCAGTGTTGCTGCGCCTGTGTAAGCGCTTCCAAGGAAGGCTGCTGGCTAGCAACAGCTTTCAGTGCTGGCACTTTTCATCTCTGAGCAATTGCTCGACGTTTGCAATTTCTCACCTGAGCTCTCTTTAGAGTGCGCGAGAGGATGAGCACAAGATTAGGTGGCTAGAGAAGCGCAAAGCCCCAGTGTTCTTAGGCCTACAAAAGCGCTTCCAAGGAAGGGTGCTGGCTAGCAACATCTTGCAGTGCTGGCACTTTTCATCTCTGAGCAATTGCTCGACGTTTGCAATTTCTCACCTGAGCTCTCTTTAGAGTGCGCGAGAGGATGAGCAGAAGATTCGGTGGCTAGAGAAGCCCAGAGCCCCAGTGTTCTTAGGCCTACAAAAGCGCTTCCAAGGAAGGCTGCTGGGTAGCAACAGCTTTCAGTGCTGGCACTTTTCATCTCTGAGCAATTGCTCGACGTTTGCAATTTCTCAGCTCGTGTCTACGAGACGGAAAGAGAATGACCGTGACGTTTGGTGGCTAGAGAAGCGCAAAGCCCCAGTGTTGCTGCGCCTGTGAAAGCGCTTCCAAGGAAGGGTGCTGGCTAGCAACATCTTTCACTGCTGGCACTTTTCATCTCTGAGCAATTGCTCAACGTTTGCAATTTCTCACCTGAGCTCTCTTTAGAGTGCGCGAGAGGATGAGCACAAGATTAGGTGGCTAGAGAAGCCCAGAGCCCCAGTGTTCTTAGGGCTACAAAAGCGCTTCCAAGGAAGGGTGCTGGCTAGCAAGAGCTTTCAGTGCTGGCACTTTTCATCTCTGAGCAATTGCTCGACGTTTGTAATTTCTCACCTGAGCACCCTTTAGAGTGCGCGAGAGAATGAGCAGAAGATTAGGTGGCTAGAGAAGCCCAGAGCCCCAGTGTTCTTAGGGCTACAAAAGCGCTTCCAAGGAAGGGTGCTGGCTAGCAACAGCTTTCAGTGCTGGCACTTTTCATCTCTGAGCAATTGCTCGACGTTTGCAATTTCTCAGCTCGTCTCTACGAGACGGAAAGAGAATGACCGTGACGTTTGGTGGCTAGAGAAGCGCAAAGCCCCAGTGTTGCTGCGCCTGTGAAAGCGCTTCCAAGGAAGGGTGCTGGGTAGCAAGAGCTTTCAGTGCTGGCACTTTTCATCTCTGAGCAATTGCTCGACGTTTGTAATTTCTCACCTGAGCACCCTTTAGAGTGCGCGAGAGAATGAGCAGAAGATTAGGTGGCTAGAGAAGCGCAAAGCCCCAGTGTTCTTAGGCCTACAAAAGCGCTTCCAAGGAAGGGGGCTGGCTAGCAACAGCTTTCAGTGCTGGCACTTTTCATCTCTGAGCAATTGCTCGACGTTTGCAATTTCTCAGCTCGTGTCTACGAGACGGAAAGAGAAGGACCGTGATGTTTGGTGGCTAGAGAAGCGCAAAGCCCCAGTGTTGCTGCGCCTGTGAAAGCGCTTCCAAGGAAGGGTGCTGGCTAGCAACAGCTTTCAGTGCTGGCACTTTTCATCTCTGAGCAATTGCTCGACGTTTGCAATTTCTCACCTGAGCTCTCTTTAGAGTGCGCGAGAGGATGAGCAGAAGATTCGGTGGCTAGAGAAGCCCAGAGCCCCAGTGTTCTTAGGCCTACATAAGCGCTTCCAAGGAAGGGTGCTGGCTAGCAACAGCTTTCAGTGCTGGCACTTTTCATCTCTGAGCAATTGCTCGACGTTTGCAATTTCTCACCTGAGCTCTCTTTAGAGTGCGCGAGAGGATGAGCAGAAGATTAGGTGGCTAGAGAAGCGCAAAGCCCCAGTCTTCTTAGGCCTACAAAAGCGCTTCCAAGGAAGGGTGCTGGCTAGCAACAGCTTTCAGTGCTGGCACTTTTCGTCTCTGAGCAATTGCTCGACGTTTGCAATTTCTCAGCTCGTGTCTACGAGACGGAAAGAGAATGACCGTGACGTTTGGTGGCTAGAGAAGCGCAAAGCCCCAGTGTTGCTGCGCCTGTGAAAGCGCTTCCAAGGAAGGCTGCTGGCTAGCAAGAGCTTTCAGTGCTGGCACTTTTCATCTCTGAGCAATTGCTCGACGTTTGCAATTTCTCAGCTCGTGTCTACGAGACGGAAAGAGAATGACCGTGACGTTTGGTGGCTAGAGAAGCGCAAAGCCCCAGTGTTGCTGCACCTGTGAAAGCGCTTCCAAGGAAGGCTGCTGGCTAGCAACAGCTTTCAGTGCTGGCACTTTTCATCTCTGAGCAATTGCTCGACGTTTGCAATTTCTCAGCTCGTGTCTACGAGACGGAAAGAGAATGACCGTGACGTTTGTTGGCTAGAGAAGCGCAAAGCCCCAGTGTTGCTGCACCTGTGAAAGCGCTTCCAAGGAAGGCTGCTGGCTAGCAACAGCTTTCAGTGCTGGCACTTTTCATCTCTGAGCAATTGCTCGACGTTTGCAATTTCTCACCTGAGCTCTCTTTAGAGTGCGCGAGAGGATGAGCACAAGATTAGGTGGCTAGAGAAGCCCAGAGCCCCAGTGTTCTTAGGCCTACAAAAGCGCTTCCAAGGAAGGGGGCTGGCTAGCAACAGCTTTCAGTGCTGGCACTTTTCATCTCTGAGCAATTGCTCGACGTTTGCAATTTCTCAGCTCGTGTCTACGAGACGGAAAGAGAATGACCGTGACGTTTGGTGCGTATAAAAGCGCAAAGCCCCAGTGTTGCTGCGCCTGTGAAAGCGCTTCCAAGGAAGGCTGCTGGCTAGCAAGAGCTTTCAGTGCTGGCACTTTTCATCTCTGAGCAATTGCTCGACGTTTGCAATTTCTCAGCTCGTGTCTACGAGACGGAAAGAGAAGGACCGTGACGTTTGGTGGGTAGAGAAGCGCAAAGCCCCAGTGTTGCTGCGCCTGTGAAAGCGCTTCCAAGGAAGGGTGCTGGCTAGCAACAGCTTTCAGTGCTGGCACTTTTCATCTCTGAGCAATTGCTCGACGTTTGCAATTTCTCACCTGAGCTCTCTTTAGAGTGCGCGAGAGGATGAGCACAAGATGAGGTGGCTAGAGAAGCCCAGAGCCCCAGTCTTCTTAGGCCTACAAAAGCGCTTCCAAGGAAGGGTGCTGGCTAGCAACAGCTTTCAGTGCTGGCACTTTTCATCTCTGAGCAATTGCTCGACGTTTGCAATTTCTCAGCTCGTGTCTACGAGACGGAAAGAGAATGACCGTGACGTTTGGTGCGTATAGAAGCGCAAAGCCCCAGTGTTGCTGCGCCTGTGAAAGCGCTTCCAAGGAAGGCTGCTGGCTAGCAACAGCTTTCAGTGCTGGCACTTTTCATCTCTGAGCAATTGCTGGACGTTTGCAATTTCTCACCTGAGCTCTCTTTAGAGTGCGCGAGAGGATGAGCAGAAGATGAGGTGGCTAGAGAAGCCCAGAGCCCCAGTGTTCTTAGGCCTACAAAAGCGCTTCCAAGGAAGGGTGCTGGCTAGCAAGAGCTTTCAGTGCTGGCACTTTTCATCTCTGAGCAATTGCTCGACGTTTGCAATTTCTCAGCTCGTGTCTACGAGATGGAAAGAGAATGACCGTGACGTTTGGTGGCTAGAGAAGCGCAAAGCCCCAGTGTTGCTGCGCCTGTGAAAGCGCTTCCAAGGAAGGCTGCTGGCTAGCAACAGCTTTCAGTGCTGGCACTTTTCATCTCTGAGCAATTGCTCGACGTTTGTAATTTCTCACCTGAGCACCCTTTAGAGTGCGCGAGAGAATGAGCAGAAGATTAGGTGGCTAGAGAAGCGCAAAGCCCCAGTGTTCTTAGGCCTACAAAAGCGCTTCCAAGGAAGGCTGCTGGCTAGCAACAGCTTTCAGTGCTGGCACTTTTCATCTCTGAGCAATTGCTGGACGTTTGCAATTTCTCAGCTCGTGTCTACGAGACGGAAAGAGAAGGACCGTGACGTTTGGTGGCTAGAGAAGCGCAAAGCCCCAGTGTTGCTGCGCCTGTGAAAGCGCTTCCAAGGAAGGCTGCTGGCTAGCAACAGCTTTCAGTGCTGGCACTTTTCATCTCTGAGCAATTGCTCGACGTTTGCAATTTCTCAGCTCGTGTCTACGAGACGGAAAGAGAAGGACCGTGACGTTTGGTGGCTAGAGAAGCGCAAAGCCCCAGTGTTGCTGCACCTGTGAAAGCGCTTCCAAGGAAGGGTGCTGGCTAGCAACAGCTTTCAGTGCTGGCACTTTTCATCTCTGAGCAATTGCTCGACATTTGCAATTTCTCACCTGAGCTCTCTTTAGAGTGCGCGAGAGGATGAGCACAAGATTAGGTGGCTAGAGAAGCGCAAAGCCCCAGTGTTCTTAGGGCTACAAAAGCGCTTCCAAGGAAGGGTGCTGTGTAGCAAGAGCTTTCAGTGCTGGCACTTTTCATCTCTGAGCAATTGTTCGACGTTTGCAATTTCTCAGCTCGTGTCTACGAGACGGAAAGAGAATGACCGTGATGTTTGGTGGCTAGAGAAGCGCAAAGCCCCAGTGTTGCTGCGCCTGTGAAAGCGCTTCCAAGGAAGGCTGCTGGCTAGCAACAGCTTTCAGTGCTGGCACTTTTCATCTCTGAGCAATTGCTCGACGTTTGCAATTTCTCAGCTCGTATCTACGAGACGGAAAGAGAATGACCGTGACGTTTGGTGGCTAGAGAAGCGCAAAGCCCCAGTGTTGCTGCGCCTGTGAAAGCGCTTCCAAGGAAGGGTGCTGGCTAGCAACAGCTTTCAGTGCTGGCACTTTTCATCTCTGAGCAATTGCTCGACGTTTGCAATTTCTCACCTGAGCTCTCTTTAGAGTGCGCGAGAGGATGAGCAGAAGATGAGGTGGCTAGAGAAGCCCAGAGCCCCAGTCTTCTTAGGCCTACAAAAGCGCTTCCAAGGAAGGGTGCTGGTTAGCAACAGCTTTCAGTGCTGGCGCTTTTCATCTCTGAGCAATTGCTCGACGTTTGCAATTTCTCAGCTCGTGTCTACGAGACGGAAAGAGAATGACCGTGACGTTTGGTGGCTAGAGAAGCGCAAAGCCCCAGTGTTGCTGCGCCTGTGTAAGCGCTTCCAAGGAAGGGTGCTGGCTAGCAACAGCTTTCAGTGCTGGCACTTTTCATCTCTGAGCAATTGCTCGACGTTTGCAATTTCTCACCTGAGCTCTCTTTAGAGTGCGCGAGAGGATGAGCACAAGATTAGGTGGCTAGAGAAGCGCAAAGCCCCAGTCTTCTTAGGCCTACAAAAGCGCTTCCAAGGAAGGCTGCTGGCTAGCAACATCTTTCAGTGCTGGCACTTTTCATCTCTGAGCAATTGCTCGACGTTTGCAATTTCTCACCTGAGCTCTCTTTAGAGTGCGCGAGAGGATGAGCAGAAGATTCGGTGGCTAGAGAAGCCCAGAGCCCCAGTGTTCTTAGGCCTACAAAAGCGCTTCCAAGGAAGGGTGCTGGCTAGCAACAGCTTTCAGTGCTGGCACTTTTCATCTCTGAGCAATTGCTCGACGTTTGCAATTTCTCAGCTCGTGTCTACGAGACGGAAAGAGAATGACCGTGACGTTTGGTGGCTAGAGAAGCGCAAAGCCCCAGTGTTGCTGCGCCTGTGAAAGCGCTTCCAAGGAAGGGTGCTGGCTAGCAACATCTTTCAGTGCTGGCACTTTTCATCTCTGAGCAATTGCTCGACGTTTGCAATTTCTCACCTGAGCTCTCTTTAGAGTGCGCGAGAGGATGAGCACAAGATTAGGTGGCTAGAGAAGCCCAGAGCCCCAGTGTTCTTAGGGCTACAAAAGCGCTTCCAAGGAAGGGTGCTGGGTAGCAAGAGCTTTCAGTGCTGGCACTTTTCATCTCTGAGCAATTGCTCGACGTTTGCAATTTCTCAGCTCGTGTCTACGAGACGGAAAGAGAATGACCGTGACGTTTGGTGGGTAGAGAAGCGCAAAGCCCCAGTGTTGCTGCGCCTGTGAAAGCGCTTCCAAGGAAGGGTGCTGGCTAGCAACAGCTTTCAGTGCTGGCACTTTTCATCTCTGAGCAATTGCTCGATGTTTGCAATTTCTCAGCTCGTGTCTGCGAGACGGAAAGAGAATGACCGTGACGTTTGGTGGGTAGAGAAGCGCAAAGCCCCGGTGTTGCTGCGCCTGTGAAAGCGCTTCCAAGGAAGGCTGCTGGCTAGCAACAGCTTTCAGTGCTGGCACTTTTCATCTCTGAGCAATTGCTCGACGTTTGCAATTTCTCACCTGAGCACCCTTTAGAGTGCGCGACAGAATAAGCAGAAGATTTGGTGGCTAGAGAAGCCCAGAGCCCCAGTGTTCTTAGGGCTACAAAAGCGCTTCCAAGGAAGGGTGCTGGCTAGCAACAGCTTTCAGTGCTGGCACTTTTCATCTCTGAGCAATTGCTCGACGTTTGCAATTTCTCAGCTCGTCTCTACGAGACGGAAAGAGAATGACCGTGACGTTTGGTGGGTAGAGAAGCGCAAAGCCCCAGTGTTGCTGCGCCTGTGAAAGCGCTTCCAAGGAAGGGTGCTGGGTAGCAAGAGCTTTCAGTGCTGGCACTTTTCATCTCTGAGCAATTGCTCGACGTTTGTAATTTCTCACCTGAGCACCCTTTACAGTGCGCGAGAGAATGAGCAGAAGATTAGGTGGCTAGAGAAGCGCAAAGCCCCAGTGTTCTTAGGCCTACAAAAGCGCTTCCAAGGAAGGGTGCTGGCTAGCAACAGCTTTCAGTGCTGGCACTTTTCATCTCTGAGCAATTGCTCGACGTTTGCAATTTCTCAGCTCGTGTCTACGAGACGGAAAGAGAATGACCGTGATGTTTGTTGGCTAGAGAAGCGCAAAGCCCCAGTGTTGCTGCGCCTGTGAAAGCGCTTCCAAGGAAGGGTGCTGGCTAGCAAGAGCTTTCAGTGCTGGCACTTTTCATCTCTGAGCAATTGCTCGACGTTTGCAATTTCTCACCTGAGCTCTCTTTAGAGTGCGCGAGAGGATGAGCAGAAGATTCGGTGGCTAGAGAAGCCCAGAGCCCCAGTGTTCTTAGGCCTACAAAAGCGCTTCCAAGGAAGGGTGCTGGCTAGCAACAGCTTTCAGTGCTGGCACTTTTCATCTCTGAGCAATTGCTCGACGTTTGCAATTTCTCACATGAGCTCTCTTTAGAGTGCGCGAGAGGATGAGCAGAAGATTAGGTGGCTAGAGAAGCGCAAAGCCCCAGTCTTCTTAGGCCTACAAAAGCGCTTCCAAGGAAGGGTGCTGGCTAGCAACAGCTTTCAGTGCTGGCACTTTTCGTCTCTGAGCAATTGCTCGACGTTTGCAATTTCTCAGCTCGTGTCTACGAGACGGAAAGAGAATGACCGTGACGTTTGGTGGCTAGAGAAGTGCAAAGCCCCAGTGTTGCTGCGCCTGTGAAAGCGCTTCCAAGGAAGGCTGCTGGCTAGCAACAGCTTTCAGTGCTGGCACTTTTCATCTCTGAGCAATTGCTCGACGTTTGCAATTTCTCAGCTCGTGTCTACGAGACGGAAAGAGAATGACCGTGACGTTTGGTGGCTAGAGAAGCGCAAAGCCCCAGTGTTGCTGCACCTGTGAAAGCGCTTCCAAGGAAGGCTGCTGGCTAGCAACAGCTTTCAGTGCTGGCACTTTTCATCTCTGAGCAATTGCTCGACGTTTGCAATTTCTCACCTGAGCTCTCTTTAGAGTGCGCGAGAGGATGAGCACAAGATTAGGTGGCTAGAGAAGCCCAGAGCCCCAGTGTTCTTAGGCCTACAAAAGCGCTTCCAAGGAAGGGTGCTGGGTAGCAAGAGCTTTCAGTGCTGGCACTTTTCATCTCTGAGCAATTGCTCGACGTTTGCAATTTCTCAGCTCGTGTCTACGAGACGGAAAGAGAATGACCGTGACGTTTGGTGGCTAGAGAAGCGCAAAGCCCCAGTGTTCTTAGGCCTACAAAAGCGCTTCCAAGGAAGGGTGCTGGCTAGCAACAGCTTTCAGTGCTGGCACTTTTCATCTCTGAGCAATTGCTCGACGTTTGCAATTTCTCAGCTCGTGTCTACGAGACGGAAAGAGAATGACCGTGACGTTTGGTGGGTAGAGAAGCGCAAAGCCCCAGTGTTGCTGCGCCTGTGAAAGCGCTTCCAAGGAAGGCTGCTGGCTAGCAACAGCTTTCAGTGCTGGCACTTTTCATCTCTGAGCAATTGCTCGACATTTGCAATTTCTCACATGAGCTCTCTTTAGAGTGCGCGAGAGGATGAGCAGAAGATTAGGTGGCTAGAGAAGCCCAGAGCCCCAGTGTTGCTGCGCCTGTGAAAGCGCTTCCAAGGAAGGGTGCTGGCTAGCAACAGCTTTCAGTGCTGGCACTTTTCATCTCTGAGCAATTGCTCGACGTTTGCAATTTCTCAGCTCGTGTCTACGAGACGGAAACAGAATGACTGTGACGTTTGGTGGCTAGAGAAGCGCAAAGCCCCAGTGTTGCTGCGCCTGAGAAAGCGCTTCCAAGGAAGGGTGCTGGCTAGCAAGAGCTTTCAGTGCTGGCACTTTTCATCTCTGAGCAATTGCTCGACGTTTGCAATTTCTCAGCTCGTGTCTACGAGACGGAAAGAGAATGACCGTGACGTTTGGTGGGTAGAGAAGCGCAAAGCCCCAGTGTTGCTGCGCCTGTGAAAGCGCTTCCAAGGAAGGCTGCTGGCTAGCAACAGCTTTCAGTGCTGGCACTTTTCATCTCTGAGCAATTGCTCGACGTTTGCAATTTCTCACCTGAGCTCTCTTTAGAGTGCGCGAGAGGATGAGCAGAAGATTCGGTGGCTAGAGAAGCCCAGAGCCCCAGTGTTCTTAGGCCTACAAAAGCGCTTCCAAGGAAGGGTGCTGGCTAGCAACAGCTTTCAGTGCTGGCACTTTTCATCTCTGAGCAATTGCTCGACGTTTGCAATTTCTCAGCTCGTGTCTACGAGACGGAAAGAGAATGACCGTGACGTTTGGTGGCTAGAGAAGCGCAAAGCCCCAGTGTTGCTGCGCCTGTGAAAGCGCTTCCAAGGAAGGGTGCTGGCTAGCAACATCTTTCAGTGCTGGCACTTTTCATCTCTGAGCAATTGCTCGACGTTTGCAATTTCTCACATGAGCTCTCTTTAGAGTGCGCGAGAGGATGAGCAGAAGATTAGGTGGCTAGAGAAGCGCAAAGCCCCAGTCTTCTTAGGCCTACAAAAGCGCTTCCAAGGAAGGGTGCTGGCTAGCAACAGCTTTCAGTGCTGGCACTTTTCGTCTCTGAGCAATTGCTCGACGTTTGCAATTTCTCAGCTCGTGTCTACGAGACGGAAAGAGAATGACCGTGACGTTTGGTGGCTAGAGAAGTGCAAAGCCCCAGTGTTGCTGCGCCTGTGAAAGCGCTTCCAAGGAAGGGTGCTGGCTAGCAAGAGCTTTCAGTGCTGGCACTTTTCATCTCTGAGCAATTGCTCGACGTTTGCAATTTCTCAGCTCGTGTCTACGAGACGGAAAGAGAATGACCGTGACGTTTGGTGGCTAGAGAAGCGCAAAGCCCCAGTGTTGCTGCACCTGTGAAAGCGCTTCCAAGGAAGGCTGCTGGCTAGCAACAGCTTTCAGTGCTGGCACTTTTCATCTCTGAGCAATTGCTCGACGTTTGCAATTTCTCACCTGAGCTCTCTTTAGAGTGCGCGAGAGGATGAGCAGAAGATTCGGTGGCTAGAGAAGCCCAGAGCCCCAGTGTTCTTAGGCCTACAAAAGCGCTTCCAAGGAAGGGTGCTGGCTAGCAACAGCTTTCAGTGCTGGCACTTTTCATCTCTGAGCAATTGCTCGACGTTTGCAATTTCTCACATGAGCTCTCTTTAGAGTGCGCGAGAGGATGAGCAGAAGATTAGGTGGCTAGAGAAGCGCAAAGCCCCAGTCTTCTTAGGCCTACAAAAGCGCTTCCAAGGAAGGGTGCTGGCTAGCAACAGCTTTCAGTGCTGGCACTTTTCGTCTCTGAGCAATTGCTCGACGTTTGCAATTTCTCAGCTCGTGTCTACGAGACGGAAAGAGAATGACCGTGACGTTTGGTGGCTAGAGAAGTGCAAAGCCCCAGTGTTGCTGCGCCTGTGAAAGCGCTTCCAAGGAAGGGTGCTGGCTAGCAAGAGCTTTCAGTGCTGGCACTTTTCATCTCTGAGCAATTGCTCGACGTTTGCAATTTCTCAGCTCGTGTCTACGAGACGGAAAGAGAATGACCGTGACGTTTGGTGGCTAGAGAAGCGCAAAGCCCCAGTGTTGCTGCACCTGTGAAAGCGCTTCCAAGGAAGGCTGCTGGCTAGCAACAGCTTTCAGTGCTGGCACTTTTCATCTCTGAGCAATTGCTCGACGTTTGCAATTTCTCACCTGAGCTCTCTTTAGAGTGCGCGAGAGGATGAGCACAAGATTAGGTGGCTAGAGAAGCCCAGAGCCCCAGTGTTCTTAGGCCTACAAAAGCGCTTCCAAGGAAGGGTGCTGGGTAGCAAGAGCTTTCAGTGCTGGCACTTTTCATCTCTGAGCAATTGCTCGACGTTTGCAATTTCTCAGCTCGTGTCTACGAGACGGAAAGAGAATGACCGTGACGTTTGGTGGCTAGAGAAGCGCAAAGCCCCAGTGTTCTTAGGCCTACAAAAGCGCTTCCAAGGAAGGGTGCTGGCTAGCAACAGCTTTCAGTGCTGGCACTTTTCATCTCTGAGCAATTGCTCGACGTTTGCAATTTCTCAGCTCGTGTCTACGAGACGGAAAGAGAATGACCGTGACGTTTGGTGGGTAGAGAAGCGCAAAGCCCCAGTGTTGCTGCGCCTGTGAAAGCGCTTCCAAGGAAGGCTGCTGGCTAGCAACAGCTTTCAGTGCTGGCACTTTTCATCTCTGAGCAATTGCTCGACATTTGCAATTTCTCACATGAGCTCTCTTTAGAGTGCGCGAGAGGATGAGCAGAAGATTAGGTGGCTAGAGAAGCCCAGAGCCCCAGTGTTGCTGCGCCTGTGAAAGCGCTTCCAAGGAAGGGTGCTGGCTAGCAACAGCTTTCAGTGCTGGCACTTTTCATCTCTGAGCAATTGCTCGACGTTTGCAATTTCTCAGCTCGTGTCTACGAGACGGAAACAGAATGACTGTGACGTTTGGTGGCTAGAGAAGCGCAAAGCCCCAGTGTTGCTGCGCCTGAGAAAGCGCTTCCAAGGAAGGGTGCTGGCTAGCAAGAGCTTTCAGTGCTGGCACTTTTCATCTCTGAGCAATTGCTCGACGTTTGCAATTTCTCAGCTCGTGTCTACGAGACGGAAAGAGAATGACCGTGACGTTTGGTGGGTAGAGAAGCGCAAAGCCCCAGTGTTGCTGCGCCTGTGAAAGCGCTTCCAAGGAAGGCTGCTGGCTAGCAACAGCTTTCAGTGCTGGCACTTTTCATCTCTGAGCAATTGCTCGACGTTTGCAATTTCTCACCTGAGCTCTCTTTAGAGTGCGCGAGAGGATGAGCAGAAGATGAGGTGGCTAGAGAAGCCCAGAGCCCCAGTGTTCTTAGGCCTACAAAAGCGCTTCCAAGGAAGGGTGCTGGCTAGCAACAGCTTTCAGTGCTGGCACTTTTCATCTCTGAGCAATTGCTCGACGTTTGCAATTTCTCAGCTCGTGTCTACGAGACGGAAAGAGAATGACCGTGACGTTTGGTGGCTAGAGAAGCGCAAAGCCCCAGTGTTGCTGCGCCTGTGAAAGCGCTTCCAAGGAAGGGTGCTGGCTAGCAACATCTTTCAGTGCTGGCACTTTTCATCTCTGAGCAATTGCTCGACGTTTGCAATTTCTCACCTGAGCTCTCTTTAGAGTGCGCGAGAGGATGAGCACAAGATTAGGTGGCTAGAGAAGCCCAGAGCCCCAGTGTTCTTAGGGCTACAAAAGCGCTTCCAAGGAAGGGTGCTGGCTAGCAACAGCTTTCAGTGCTGGCACTTTTCATCTCTGAGCAATTGCTCGACGTTTGCAATTTCTCACATGAGCTCTCTTTAGAGTGCGCGAGAGGATGAGCAGAAGATTAGGTGGCTAGAGAAGCGCAAAGCCCCAGTCTTCTTAGGCCTACAAAAGCGCTTCCAAGGAAGGGTGCTGGCTAGCAACAGCTTTCAGTGCTGGCACTTTTCGTCTCTGAGCAATTGCTCGACGTTTGCAATTTCTCAGCTCGTGTCTACGAGACGGAAAGAGAATGACCGTGACGTTTGGTGGCTAGAGAAGTGCAAAGCCCCAGTGTTGCTGCGCCTGTGAAAGCGCTTCCAAGGAAGGGTGCTGGCTAGCAAGAGCTTTCAGTGCTGGCACTTTTCATCTCTGAGCAATTGCTCGACGTTTGCAATTTCTCAGCTCGTGTCTACGAGACGGAAAGAGAATGACCGTGACGTTTGGTGGCTAGAGAAGCGCAAAGCCCCAGTGTTGCTGCACCTGTGAAAGCGCTTCCAAGGAAGGCTGCTGGCTAGCAACAGCTTTCAGTGCTGGCACTTTTCATCTCTGAGCAATTGCTCGACGTTTGCAATTTCTCACCTGAGCTCTCTTTAGAGTGCGCGAGAGGATGAGCACAAGATTAGGTGGCTAGAGAAGCCCAGAGCCCCAGTGTTCTTAGGCCTACAAAAGCGCTTCCAAGGAAGGGTGCTGGGTAGCAAGAGCTTTCAGTGCTGGCACTTTTCATCTCTGAGCAATTGCTCGACGTTTGCAATTTCTCAGCTCGTGTCTACGAGACGGAAAGAGAATGACCGTGACGTTTGGTGGCTAGAGAAGCGCAAAGCCCCAGTGTTCTTAGGCCTACAAAAGCGCTTCCAAGGAAGGGTGCTGGCTAGCAACAGCTTTCAGTGCTGGCACTTTTCATCTCTGAGCAATTGCTCGACGTTTGCAATTTCTCAGCTCGTGTCTACGAGACGGAAAGAGAATGACCGTGACGTTTGGTGGGTAGAGAAGCGCAAAGCCCCAGTGTTGCTGCGCCTGTGAAAGCGCTTCCAAGGAAGGCTGCTGGCTAGCAACAGCTTTCAGTGCTGGCACTTTTCATCTCTGAGCAATTGCTCGACGTTTGCAATTTCTCACCTGAGCTCTCTTTAGAGTGCACGAGAGGATGAGCAGAAGATTAGGTGGCTAGAGAAGCCCAGAGCCCCAGTGTTGCTGCGCCTGTGAAAGCGCTTCCAAGGAAGGGTGCTGGCTAGCAACAGCTTTCAGTGCTGGCACTTTTCATCTCTGAGCAATTGCTCGACGTTTGCAATTTCTCAGCTCGTGTCTACGAGACGGAAACAGAATGACTGTGACGTTTGGTGGCTAGAGAAGCGCAAAGCCCCAGTGTTGCTGCGCCTGAGAAAGCGCTTCCAAGGAAGGGTGCTGGCTAGCAAGAGCTTTCAGTGCTGGCACTTTTCATCTCTGAGCAATTGCTCGACGTTTGCAATTTCTCAGCTCGTGTCTACGAGACGGAAAGAGAATGACCGTGACGTTTGGTGGGTAGAGAAGCGCAAAGCCCCAGTGTTGCTGCGCCTGTGAAAGCGCTTCCAAGGAAGGGTGCTGGCTAGCAACAGCTTTCAGTGCTGGCACTTTTCATCTCGGAGCAATTGCTCGACGTTTGCAATTTCTCACCTGAGCTCTCTTTAGAGTGCGCGAGAGGATGAGCAGAAGATTAGGTGGCTAGAGAAGCGCAAAGCCCCATTGTTCTTAGGGCTACAAAAGCGCTTCCAAGGAAGGGTGCTGGCTAGCAACAGCTTTCAGTGCTGGCACTTTTCGTCTCTGAGCAATTGCTCGACGTTTGCAATTTCTCAGCTCGTGTCTACGAGACGGAAAGAGAAGGACCGTGACGTTTGGTGGCTAGAGAAGCGCAAAGCCCCAGTGTTGCTGCGCCTGTGAAAGCGCTTCCAAGGAAGGGTGCTGGCTAGCAACAGCTTTCAGTGCTGGCACTTTTCATCTCTGAGCAATTGCTCGACGTTTGTAATTTCTCACCTGAGCACCCTTTAGAGTGCGCGAGAGAATGAGCAGAAGATTAGGTGGCTAGAGAAGCCCAGAGCCCCAGTGTTCTTAGGCCTACAAAAGCGCTTCCAAGGAAGGGTGCTGGCTAGCAACAGCTTTCAGTGCTGGCACTTTTCATCTCTGAGCAATTGCTCGATATTTGCAATTTCTCAGCTCGTGTCTACGAGACGGAAAGAGAATGACCGTGATGTTTGGTGGCTAGAGAAGCGCAAAGCCCCAGTGTTGCTGCACCTGTGAAAGCGCTTCCAAGGAAGGGTGCTGGCTAGCAACAGCTTTCAGTGCTGGCACTTTTCATCTCTGAGCAATTGCTGGACGTTTGCAATTACTCACCTGAGCTCTCTTTAGAGTGCGCGAGAGGATGAGCAGAAGATTCGGTGGCTAGAGAAGCCCAGAGCCCCAGTGTTCTTAGGGCTACAAAAGCGCTTCCAAGGAAGGGTGCTGGCTAGCAACAGCTTTCAGTGCTGGCACTTTTCATCTCTGAGCAATTGCTCGACGTTTGCAATTTCTCACCTGAGCTCTCTTTAGAGTGCGCGAGAGGATGAGCAGAAGATTAGGTGGCTAGAGAAGCGCAAAGCCCCAGTGTTCTTAGGCCTACAAAAGCGCTTCCAAGGAAGGGTGCTGGCTAGCAACAGCTTTCAGTGCTGGCACTTTTCGTCTCTGAGCAATTGCTCGACGTTTGCAATTTCTCAGCTCGTGTCTACGAGACGGAAAGAGAATGACCGTGACGTTTGGTGGGTAGAGAAGCGCAAAGCCCCAGTGTTGCTGCGCCTGTGAAAGCGCTTCCAAGGAAGGGTGCTGGGTAGCAAGAGCTTTCAGTGCTGGCACTTTTCATCTCTGAGCAATTGCTCGACGTTTGCAATTTCTCAGCTCGTGTCTACGAGACGGAAAGAGAATGACCGTGACGTTTGGTGGCTAGAGAAGCGCAAAGCCCCAGTGTTCTTAGGCCTACAAAAGCGCTTCCAAGGAAGGGTGCTGGCTAGCAACAGCTTTCAGTGCTGGCACTTTTCATCTCTGAGCAATTGCTCGACGTTTGCAATTTCTCAGCTCGTGTCTACGAGACGGAAAGAGAATGACCGTGACGTTTGGTGGGTAGAGAAGCGCAAAGCCCCAGTGTTGCTGCGCCTGTGAAAGCGCTTCCAAGGAAGGCTGCTGGCTAGCAAGAGCTTTCAGTGCTGGCACTTTTCATCTCTGAGCAATTGCTCGACATTTGCAATTTCTCACATGAGCTCTCTTTAGAGTGCGCGAGAGGATGAGCAGAAGATTAGGTGGCTAGAGAAGCCCAGAGCCCCAGTGTTGCTGCGCCTGTGAAAGCGCTTCCAAGGAAGGGTGCTGGCTAGCAACAGCTTTCAGTGCTGGCACTTTTCATCTCTGAGCAATTGCTCGACGTTTGCAATTTCTCAGCTCGTGTCTACGAGACGGAAACAGAATGACTGTGACGTTTGGTGGCTAGAGAAGCGCAAAGCCCCAGTGTTGCTGCGCCTGAGAAAGCGCTTCCAAGGAAGGGTGCTGGCTAGCAAGAGCTTTCAGTGCTGGCACTTTTCATCTCTGAGCAATTGCTCGACGTTTGCAATTTCTCAGCTCGTGTCTACGAGACGGAAAGAGAATGACCGTGACGTTTGGTGGGTAGAGAAGCGCAAAGCCCCAGTGTTGCTGCGCCTGTGAAAGCGCTTCCAAGGAAGGGTGCTGGCTAGCAACAGCTTTCAGTGCTGGCACTTTTCATCTCGGAGCAATTGCTCGACGTTTGCAATTTCTCACCTGAGCTCTCTTTAGAGTGCGCGAGAGGATGAGCAGAAGATTAGGTGGCTAGAGAAGCGCAAAGCCCCATTGTTCTTAGGGCTACAAAAGCGCTTCCAAGGAAGGGTGCTGGCTAGCAACAGCTTTCAGTGCTGGCACTTTTCGTCTCTGAGCAATTGCTCGACGTTTGCAATTTCTCAGCTCGTGTCTACGAGACGGAAAGAGAAGGACCGTGACGTTTGGTGGCTAGAGAAGCGCAAAGCCCCAGTGTTGCTGCGCCTGTGAAAGCGCTTCCAAGGAAGGGTGCTGGCTAGCAACAGCTTTCAGTGCTGGCACTTTTCATCTCTGAGCAATTGCTCGACGTTTGTAATTTCTCACCTGAGCACCCTTTAGAGTGCGCGAGAGGATGAGCAGAAGATGAGGTGGCTAGAGAAGCCCAGAGCCCCAGTGTTCTTAGGCCTACAAAAGCGCTTCCAAGGAAGGGTGCTGGCTAGCAACAGCTTTCAGTGCTGGCACTTTTCATCTCTGAGCAATTGCTCGACGTTTGCAATCTCTCAGCTCGTGTCTACGAGACGGAAAGAGAATGACCGTGACGTTTGGTGGGTAGAGAAGCGCAAAGCCCCAGTGTTGCTGCGCCTGTGAAAGCGCTTCCAAGGAAGGCTGCTGGCTAGCAACAGCTTTCAGTGCTGGCACTTTTCATCTCTGAGCAATTGCTCGACGTTTGTAATTTCTCACCTGAGCACACTTTACAGTGCGCGAGAGAATGAGCAGAAGATTAGGTGGCTAGAGAAGCGCAAAGCCCCAGTGTTCTTAGGCCTACAAAAGCGCTTCCAAGGAAGGGTGCTGGCTAGCAACAGCTTTCAGTGCTGGCACTTTTCATCTCTGAGCAATTGCTCGATATTTGCAATTTCTCAGCTCGTGTCTACGAGACGGAAAGAGAATGACCGTGATGTTTGGTGGCTAGAGAAGCGCAAAGCCCCAGTGTTGCTGCACCTGTGAAAGCGCTTCCAAGGAAGGGTGCTGGCTAGCAACAGCTTTCAGTGCTGGCACTTTTCATCTCTGAGCAATTGCTGGACGTTTGCAATTACTCACCTGAGCTCTCTTTAGAGTGCGCGAGAGGATGAGCAGAAGATGAGGTGGCTAGAGAAGCCCAGAGCCCCAGTGTTCTTAGGCCTACAAAAGCGCTTCCAAGGAAGGGTGCTGGCTAGCAAGAGCTTTCAGTGCTGGCACTTTTCATCTCTGAGCAATTGCTCGACGTTTGCAATTTCTCACCTGAGCTCTCTTTAGAGTGCGCGAGAGGATGAGCAGAAGATTAGGTGGCTAGAGAAGCGCAAAGCCCCAGTGTTCTTAGGCCTACAAAAGCGCTTCCAAGGAAGGGTGCTGGCTAGCAACAGCTTTCAGTGCTGGCACTTTTCGTCTCTGAGCAATTGCTCGACGTTTGCAATTTCTCAGCTCGTGTCTACGAGACGGAAAGAGAATGACCGTGACGTTTGGTGGGTAGAGAAGCGCAAAGCCCCAGTGTTGCTGCGCCTGTGAAAGCGCTTCCAAGGAAGGGTGCTGGGTAGCAAGAGCTTTCAGTGCTGGCACTTTTCATCTCTGAGCAATTGCTCGACGTTTGCAATTTCTCAGCTCGTGTCTACGAGACGGAAAGAGAATGACCGTGACGTTTGGTGGGTAGAGAAGCGCAAAGCCCCAGTGTTGCTGCGCCTGTGAAAGCGCTTCCAAGGAAGGCTGCTGGCTAGCAAGAGCTTTCAGTGCTGGCACTTTTCATCTCTGAGCAATTGCTCGACGTTTGCAATTTCTCACCTGAGCTCTCTTTAGAGTGCGCGAGAGGATGAGCACAAGATTAGGTGGCTAGAGAAGCCCAGAGCCCCAGTCTTCTTAGGCCTACAAAAGCGCTTCCAAGGAAGGGTGCTGGCTAGCAAGAGCTTTCAGTGCTGGCACTTTTCATCTCTGAGCAATTGCTCGATGTTTGCAATTTCTCAGCTCGTGTCTACGAGACGGAAAGAGAAGGACCGTGACGTTTGGTGGGTAGAGAAGCGCAAAGCCCCAGTGTTGCTGCGCCTGTGAAAGCGCTTCCAAGGAAGGCTGCTGGCTAGCAACAGCTTTCAGTGCTGGCACTTTTCATCTCTGAGCAATTGCTCGACGTTTGCAATTTCTCAGCTCGTGTCTACGAGACGGAAAGAGAAGGACCGTGACGTTTGGTGGCTAGAGAAGCGCAAAGCCCCAGTGTTGCTGCGCCTGTGAAAGCGCTTCCAAGGAAGGGTGCTGGCTAGCAACAGCTTTCAGTGCTGGCACTTTTCATCTCTGAGCAATTGCTCAACGTTTGCAATTTCTCACCTGAGCTCTCTTTAGAGTGCGCGAGAGGATGAGCACAAGATTAGGTGGCTAGAGAAGCCCAGAGCCCCAGTCTTCTTAGGCCTACAAAAGCGCTTCCAAGGAAGGCTGCTGGCTAGCAACAGCTTTCAGTGCTGGCACTTTTCATCTCTGAGCAATTGCTCGACGTTTGCAATTTCTCAGCTCGTGTCTACGAGACGGAAAGAGAATGACCGTGACGTTTGGTGGCTAGAGAAGCGCAAAGCCCCAGTGTTGCTGCGCCTGTGAAAGCGCTTCCAAGGAAGGGTGCTGGCTAGCAACAGCTTTCAGTGCTGGCGCTTTTCATCTCTGAGCAATTGCTCGACGTTTGCAATTTCTCACCTGAGCTCTCTTTAGAGTGCACGAGAGGATGAGCACAAGATTAGGTGGCTAGAGAAGCGCAAAGCCCCAGTGTTGCTGCGCCTGTGAAAGCGCTTCCAAGGAAGGGTGCTGGCTAGCAAGAGCTTTCAGTGCTGGCACTTTTCATCTCTGAGCAATTGCTCGACGTTTGCAATTTCTCACCTGAGCTCTCTTTAGAGTGCGTGAGAGGATGAGCACAAGATTAGGTGGCTAGAGAAGCCCAGAGCCCCAGTCTTCTTAGGGCTACAAAAGCGCTTCCAAGGAAGGGTGCTGGCTAGCAAGAGCTTTCAGTGCTGGCACTTTTCATCTCTGAGCAATTGCTCGACGTTTGCAATTTCTCAGCTCGTGTCTACGAGACGGAAAGAGAATGACCGTGACGTTTGGTGGCTAGAGAAGCGCAAAGCCCCAGTGTTGCTGCGCCTGTGAAAGCGCTTCCAAGGAAGGGTGCTGGGTAGCAAGAGCTTTCAGTGCTGGCACTTTTCATCTCTGAGCAATTGCTCGATGTTTGCAATTTCTCAGCTCGTGTCTACGAGACGGAAAGAGAATGACCGTGACGTTTGGTGGCTAGAGAAGCGCAAAGCCCCAGTGTTGCTGCGCCTGTGAAAGCGCTTCCAAGGAAGGCTGCTGGCTAGCAACAGCTTTCAGTGCTGGCACTTTTCATCTCTGAGCAATTGCTCGACGTTTGTAATTTCTCACCTGAGCACCCTTTAGAGTGCGCGAGAGAATGAGCAGAAGATGAGGTGGCTAGAGAAGCCCAGAGCCCCAGTCTTCTTAGGCCTACAAAAGCGCTTCCAAGGAAGGCTGCTGGCTAGCAACAGCTTTCAGTGCTGGCACTTTTCATCTCTGAGCAATTGCTCGACGTTTGCAATCTCTCAGCTCGTGTCTACGAGACGGAAAGAGAATGACCGTGACGTTTGGTGGCTAGAGAAGCGCAAAGCCCCAGTGTTGCTGCGCCTGTGAAAGCGCTTCCAAGGAAGGGTGCTGGCTAGCAACAGCTTTCAGTGCTGGCACTTTTCATCTCTGAGCAATTGCTCGACGTTTGTAATTTCTCACCTGAGCACACTTTACAGTGCGCGAGAGAATGAGCAGAAGATTAGGTGGCTAGAGAAGCGCAAAGCCCCAGTGTTCTTAGGCCTACAAAAGCGCTTCCAAGGAAGGGTGCTGGCTAGCAACAGCTTTCAGTGCTGGCACATTTCATCTCTGAGCAATTGCTCGATATTTGCAATTTCTCAGCTCGTGTCTACGAGACGGAAAGAGAATGACCGTGACGTTTGGTGGCTAGAGAAGCGCAAAGCCCCAGTGTTGCTGCACCTGTGAAAGCGCTTCCAAGGAAGGGTGCTGGCTAGCAACAGCTTTCAGTGCTGGCACTTTTCATCTCTGAGCAATTGCTGGACGTTTGCAATTTCTCACCTGAGCTCTCTTTAGAGTGCGCGAGAGGATGAGCAGAAGATTCGGTGGCTAGAGAAGCCCAGAGCCCCAGTGTTCTTAGGCCTACAAAAGCGCTTCCAAGGAAGGGTGCTGGCTAGCAACAGCTTTCAGTGCTGGCACTTTTCATCTCTGAGCAATTGCTCGACGTTTGCAATTTCTCACCTGAGCTCTCTTTAGAGTGCGCGAGAGGATGAGCAGAAGATTAGGTGGCTAGAGAAGCGCAAAGCCCCAGTGTTCTTAGGGCTACAAAAGCGCTTCCAAGGAAGGGTGCTGGCTAGCAACAGCTTTCAGTGCTGGCACTTTTCGTCTCTGAGCAATTGCTCGACGTTTGCAATTTCTCAGCTCGTGTCTACGAGACGGAAAGAGAATGACCGTGACGTTTGGTGGGTAGAGAAGCGCAAAGCCCCAGTGTTGCTGCGCCTGTGAAAGCGCTTCCAAGGAAGGGTGCTGGCTAGCAAGAGCTTTCAGTGCTGGCACTTTTCATCTCTGAGCAATTGCTCGACGTTTGCAATTTCTCAGCTCGTGTCTACGAGACGGAAAGAGAATGACCGTGACGTTTGGTGGGTAGAGAAGCGCAAAGCCCCAGTGTTGCTGCGCCTGTGAAAGCGCTTCCAAGGAAGGCTGCTGGCTAGCAACAGCTTTCAGTGCTGGCACTTTTCATCTCTCAGCAATTGCTCGACATTTGCAATTTCTCACCTGAGCTCTCTTTAGAGTGCGCGAGAGGATGAGCAGAAGATTAGGTGGCTAGAGAAGCCCAGAGCCCCAGTCTTCTTAGGCCTACAAAAGCGCTTCCAAGGAAGGCTGCTGGCTAGCAACAGCTTTCAGTGCTGGCACTTTTCATCTCTGAGCAATTGCTCGACGTTTGCAATTTCTCAGCTCGTGTCTACGAGACGGAAAGAGAAGGACCGTGACGTTTGGTGGCTAGAGAAGCGCAAAGCCCCAGTGTTGCTGCGCCTGTGAAAGCGCTTCCAAGGAAGGCTGCTGGCTAGCAACAGCTTTCAGTGCTGGCACTTTTCATCTCTGAGCAATTGCTCGACGTTTGCAATTTCTCAGCTCGTGTCTACGAGACGGAAAGAGAAGGACCGTGACGTTTGGTGGCTAGAGAAGCGCAAAGCCCCAGTGTTGCTGCGCCTGTGAAAGCGCTTCCAAGGAAGGGTGCTGGCTAGCAAGAGCTTTCAGTGCTGGCACTTTTCATCTCTGAGCAATTGCTCGACGTTTGCAATTTCTCACCTGAGCTCTCTTTAGAGTGCACGAGAGGATGAGCAGAAGATTAGGTGGCTAGAGAAGCGCAAAGCCCCAGTGTTCTTAGGCCTACAAAAGCGTTTCCAAGGAAGGGTGCTGGCTAGCAAGAGCTTTCAGTGCTGGCACTTTTCATCTCTGAGCAATTGCTCGACGTTTGCAATTTCTCAACTCGTGTCTACGAGACGGAAAGAGAATGACCGTGACGTTTGGTGGCTAGAGAAGCGCAAAGCCCCAGTGTTGCTGCGCCTGTGAAAGCGCTTCCAAGGAAGGGTGCTGGCTAGCAAGAGCTTTCAGTGCTGGCACTTTTCATCTCTGAGCAATTGCTCGACATTTGCAATTTCTCACCTGAGCTCTCTTTAGAGTGCGCGAGAGGATGAGCAGAAGATTAGGTGGCTAGAGAAGTGCAAAGCCCCAGTGTTCTTAGGCCTACAAAAGCGCTTCCAAGGAAGGGTGCTGGCTAGCAACAGCTTTCAGTGCTGGCACTTTTCATCTCTGAGCAATTGCTCGACGTTTGTAATTTCTCACCTGAGCACCCTTTAGAGTGCGCGAGAGAATGAGCAGAAGATGAGGTGGCTAGAGAAGCCCAGAGCCCCAGTGTTCTTAGGCCTACAAAAGCGCTTCCAAGGAAGGCTGCTGGCTAGCAACAGCTTTCAGTGCTGGCACTTTTCATCTCTGAGCAATTGCTCGACGTTTGCAATCTCTCAGCTCGTGTCTACGAGACGGAAAGAGAATGACCGTGACGTTTGGTGGCTAGAGAAGCGCAAAGCCCCAGTGTTGCTGCGCCTGTGAAAGCGCTTCCAAGGAAGGGTGCTGGCTAGCAAGAGCTTTCAGTGCTGGCACTTTTCATCTCTGAGCAATTGCTCGACGTTTGTAATTTCTCACCTGAGCACACTTTACAGTGCGCGAGAGAATGAGCAGAAGATTAGGTGGCTAGAGAAGCGCAAAGCCCCAGTGTTCTTAGGGCTACAAAAGCGCTTCCAAGGAAGGGTGCTGGCTAGCAACAGCTTTCAGTGCTGGCACTTTTCATCTCTGAGCAATTGCTCGATATTTGCAATTTCTCAGCTCGAGTCTACGAGACGGAAAGAGAATGACCGTGATGTTTGGTGGCTAGAGAAGCGCAAAGCCCCAGTGTTGCTGCACCTGTGAAAGCGCTTCCAAGGAAGGGTGCTGGCTAGCAACAGCTTTCAGTGCTGGCACTTTTCATCTCTGAGCAATTGCTGGACGTTTGCAATTTCTCACCTGAGCTCTCTTTAGAGTGCGCGAGAGGATGAGCAGAAGATTCGGTGGCTAGAGAAGCCCAGAGCCCCAGTGTTCTTAGGCCTACAAAAGCGCTTCCAAGGAAGGGTGCTGGCTAGCAACAGCTTTCAGTGCTGGCACTTTTCATCTCTGAGCAATTGCTCGACGTTTGCAATTTCTCACCTGAGCTCTCTTTAGAGTGCGCGAGAGGATGAGCAGAAGATTAGGTGGCTAGAGAAGCGCAAAGCCCCAGTGTTCTTAGGGCTACAAAAGCGCTTCCAAGGAAGGGTGCTGGCTAGCAACAGCTTTCAGTGCTGGCACTTTTCGTCTCTGAGCAATTGCTCGACGTTTGCAATTTCTCAGCTCGTGTCTACGAGACGGAAAGAGAATGACCGTGACGTTTGGTGGCTAGAGAAGCGCAAAGCCCCAGTGTTGCTGCGCCTGTGAAAGCGCTTCCAAGGAAGGGTGCTGGCTAGCAAGAGCTTTCAGTGCTGGCACTTTTCATCTCTGAGCAATTGCTCAACGTTTGCAATTTCTCACCTGAGCTCTCTTTAGAGTGCGCGAGAGGATGAGCACAAGATTAGGTGGCTAGAGAAGCCCAGAGCCCCAGTCTTCTTAGGCCTACAAAAGCGCTTCCAAGGAAGGCTGCTGGCTAGCAACAGCTTTCAGTGCTGGCACTTTTCATCTCTGAGCAATTGCTGGACGTTTGCAATTTCTCAGCTCGTGTCTACGAGACGGAAAGAGAATGACCGTGACGTTTGGTGGCTAGAGAAGCGCAAAGCCCCAGTGTTGCTGCGCCTGTGAAAGCGCTTCCAAGGAAGGGTGCTGGCTAGCAACAGCTTTCAGTGCTGGCACTTTTCATCTCTGAGCAATTGCTCGACGTTTGCAATTTCTCACCTGAGCTCTCTTTAGAGTGCACGAGAGGATGAGCACAAGATTAGGTGGCTAGAGAAGCGCAAAGCCCCAGTGTTGCTGCGCCTGTGAAAGCGCTTCCAAGGAAGGGTGCTGGCTAGCAAGAGCTTTCAGTGCTGGCACTTTTCATCTCTGAGCAATTGCTCGACGTTTGCAATTTCTCACCTGAGCTCTCTTTAGAGTGTGTGAGAGGATGAGCACAAGATTAGGTGGCTAGAGAAGCCCAGAGCCCCAGTGTTCTTAGGCCTACAAAAGCGCTTCCAAGGAAGGGTGCTGGCTAGCAAGAGCTTTCAGTGCTGGCACTTTTCATCTCTGAGCAATTGCTCGACGTTTGCAATTTCTCAGCTCGTGTCTACGAGACGGAAAGAGAATGACCGTGACGTTTGGTGGCTAGAGAAGCGCAAAGCCCCAGTGTTGCTGCGCCTGTGAAAGCGCTTCCAAGGAAGGGTGCTGGGTAGCAAGAGCTTTCAGTGCTGGCACTTTTCATCTCTGAGCAATTGCTCGATGTTTGCAATTTCTCAGCTCGTGTCTACGAGACGGAAAGAGAATGACCGTGACGTTTGGTGGGTAGAGAAGCGCAAAGCCCCAGTGTTGCTGCGCCTGTGAAAGCGCTTCCAAGGAAGGCTGCTGGCTAGCAACAGCTTTCAGTGCTGGCACTTTTCATCTCTGAGCAATTGCTCGACGTTTGTAATTTCTCACCTGAGCACCCTTTAGAGTGCGCGAGAGAATGAGCAGAAGATGAGGTGGCTAGAGAAGCCCAGAGCCCCAGTGTTCTTAGGCCTACAAAAGCGCTTCCAAGGAAGGCTGCTGGCTAGCAACAGCTTTCAGTGCTGGCACTTTTCATCTCTGAGCAATTGCTCGACGTTTGCAATCTCTCAGCTCGTGTCTACGAGACGGAAAGAGAATGACCGTGACGTTTGGTGGCTAGAGAAGCGCAAAGCCCCAGTGTTGCTGCGCCTGTGAAAGCGCTTCCAAGGAAGGGTGCTGGCTAGCAACAGCTTTCAGTGCTGGCACTTTTCATCTCTGAGCAATTGCTCGACGTTTGTAATTTCTCACCTGAGCACACTTTACAGTGCGCGAGAGAATGAGCAGAAGATTAGGTGGCTAGAGAAGCGCAAAGCCCCAGTGTTCTTAGGCCTACAAAAGCGCTTCCAAGGAAGGGTGCTGGCTAGCAACAGCTTTCAGTGCTGGCACTTTTCATCTCTGAGCAATTGCTCGATATTTGCAATTTCTCAGCTCGTGTCTACGAGACGGAAAGAGAATGACCGTGATGTTTGGTGGCTAGAGAAGCGCAAAGCCCCAGTGTTGCTGCACCTGTGAAAGCGCTTCCAAGGAAGGGTGCTGGCTAGCAACAGCTTTCAGTGCTGGCACTTTTCATCTCTGAGCAATTGCTGGACGTTTGCAATTTCTCACCTGAGCTCTCTTTAGAGTGCGCGAGAGGATGAGCAGAAGATTCGGTGGCTAGAGAAGCCCAGAGCCCCAGTGTTCTTAGGCCTACAAAAGCGCTTCCAAGGAAGGGTGCTGGCTAGCAACAGCTTTCAGTGCTGGCACTTTTCATCTCTGAGCAATTGCTCGACGTTTGCAATTTCTCACCTGAGCTCTCTTTAGAGTGCGCGAGAGGATGAGCACAAGATTAGGTGGCTAGAGAAGCCCAGAGCCCCAGTGTTCTTAGGCCTACAAAAGCGCTTCCAAGGAAGGGTGCTGGCTAGCAACAGCTTTCAGTGCTGGCACTTTTCGTCTCTGAGCAATTGCTCGACGTTTGCAATTTCTCAGCTCGTGTCTACGAGACGGAAAGAGAAGGACCGTGACGTTTGGTGGGTAGAGAAGCGCAAAGCCCCAGTGTTGCTGCGCCTGTGAAAGCGCTTCCAAGGAAGGGTGCTGGCTAGCAAGAGCTTTCAGTGCTGGCACTTTTCATCTCTGAGCAATTGCTCGACGTTTGCAATTTCTCAGCTCGTGTCTACGAGACGGAAAGAGAATGACCGTGACGTTTGGTGGCTAGAGAAGCGCAAAGCCCCAGTGTTGCTGCGCCTGTGAAAGCGCTTCCAAGGAAGGCTGCTGGCTAGCAAGAGCTTTCAGTGCTGGCACTTTTCATCTCTGAGCAATTGCTCGACGTTTGCAATTTCTCACCTGAGCTCTCTTTAGAGTGCGCGAGAGGATGAGCACAAGATTAGGTGGCTAGAGAAGCCCAGAGCCCCACTGTTCTTAGGCCTACAAAAGCGCTTCCAAGGAAGGGTGCTGGCTAGCAACAGCTTTCAGTGCTGGCACTTTTCATCTCTGAGCAATTGCTCGACGTTTGCAATTTCTCAGCTCGTGTCTACGAGACGGAAAGAGAAGGACCGTGACGTTTGGTGGCTAGAGAAGCGCAAAGCCCCAGTGTTGCTGCGCCTGTGAAAGCGCTTCCAAGGAAGGGTGCTGGCTAGCAACAGCTTTCAGTGCTGGCACTTTTCATCTCTGAGCAATTGCTCGACGTTTGCAATTTCTCAGCTCGTGTCTACGAGACGGAAAGAGAAGGACCGTGACGTTTGGTGGCTAGAGAAGCGCAAAGCCCCAGTGTTGCTGCGCCTGTGAAAGCGCTTCCAAGGAAGGGTGCTGGCTAGCAAGAGCTTTCAGTGCTGGCACTTTTCATCTCTGAGCAATTGCTCGACGTTTGTAATTTCTCACCTGAGCTCTCTTTAGAGTGCACGAGAGGATGAGCAGAAGATTAGGTGGCTAGAGAAGCGCAAAGCCCCAGTGTTCTTAGGCCTACAAAAGCGTTTCCAAGGAAGGGTGCTGGCTAGCAAGAGCTTTCAGTGCTGGCACTTTTCATCTCTGAGCAATTGCTCGACGTTTGCAATTTCTCAACTCGTGTCTACGAGACGGAAAGAGAATGACCGTGACGTTTGGTGGCTAGAGAAGCGCAAAGCCCCAGTGTTGCTGCGCCTGTGAAAGCGCTTCCAAGGAAGGGTGCTGGCTAGCAACAGCTTTCAGTGCTGGCACTTTTCATCTCTGAGCAATTGCTCGACGTTTGCAATTTCTCACCTGAGCTCTCTTTAGAGTGCGCGAGAGGATGAGCAGAAGATGAGGTGGCTAGAGAAGTGCAAAGCCCCAGTGTTCTTAGGCCTACAAAAGCGCTTCCAAGGAAGGGTGCTGGTTAGCAACAGCTTTCAGTCCTGGCACTTTTCATCTCTGAGCAATTGCTCGATGTTTGCAATTTCTCAGCTCGTGTCTACGAGACGGAAAGAGAATGACCGTGACGTTTGGTGGGTAGAGAAGCGCAAAGCCCCAGTGTTGCTGCGCCTGTGAAAGCGCTTCCAAGGAAGGCTGCTGGCTAGCAACAGCTTTCAGTGCTGGCACTTTTCATCTCTGAGCAATTGCTCGACGTTTGTAATTTCTCACCTGAGCACCCTTTAGAGTGCGCGAGAGAATGAGCAGAAGATGAGGTGGCTAGAGAAGCCCAGAGCCCCAGTGTTCTTAGGCCTACAAAAGCGCTTCCAAGGAAGGCTGCTGGCTAGCAACAGCTTTCAGTGCTGGCACTTTTCATCTCTGAGCAATTGCTCGACGTTTGCAATCTCTCAGCTCGTGTCTACGAGACGGAAAGAGAAGGACCGTGTCGTTTGGTGGCTAGAGAAGCGCAAAGCCCCAGTGTTGCTGCGCCTGTGAAAGCGCTTCCAAGGAAGGGTGCTGGCTAGCAACAGCTTTCAGTGCTGGCACTTTTCATCTCTGAGCAATTGCTCGACGTTTGTAATTTCTCACCTGAGCTCTCTTTACAGTGCGCGAGAGAATGAGCAGAAGATTAGGTGGCTAGAGAAGCGCAAAGCCCCAGTGTTCTTAGGCCTACAAAAGCGCTTCCAAGGAAGGGTGCTGGCTAGCAACAGCTTTCAGTGCTGGCACTTTTCATCTCTGAGCAATTGCTCGATATTTGCAATTTCTCAGCTCGTGTCTACGAGACGGAAAGAGAATGACCGTGATGTTTGGTGGCTAGAGAAGCGCAAAGCCCCAGTGTTGCTGCACCTGTGAAAGCGCTTCCAAGGAAGGGTGCTGGCTAGCAACAGCTTTCAGTGCTGGCACTTTTCATCTCTGAGCAATTGCTGGACGTTTGCAATTTCTCACCTGAGCTCTCTTTAGAGTGCGCGAGAGGATGAGCAGAAGATTCGGTGGCTAGAGAAGCCCAGAGCCCCAGTGTTCTTAGGCCTACAAAAGCGCTTCCAAGGAAGGGTGCTGGCTAGCAACAGCTTTCAGTGCTGGCACTTTTCATCTCTGAGCAATTGCTCGACGTTTGCAATTTCTCACCTGAGCTCTCTTTAGAGTGCGCGAGAGGATGAGCAGAAGATTCGGTGGCTAGAGAAGCGCAAAGCCCCAGTGTTCTTAGGGCTACAAAAGCGCTTCCAAGGAAGGGTGCTGGCTAGCAACAGCTTTCAGTGCTGGCACTTTTCGTCTCTGAGCAATTGCTCGACGTTTGCAATTTCTCAGCTCGTGTCTACGAGACGGAAAGAGAATGACCGTGACGTTTGGTGGGTAGAGAAGCGCAAAGCCCCAGTGTTGCTGCGCCTGTGAAAGCGCTTCCAAGGAAGGGTGCTGGCTAGCAAGAGCTTTCAGTGCTGGCACTTTTCATCTCTGAGCAATTGCTCGACGTTTGCAATTTCTCAGCTCGTGTCTACGAGACGGAAAGAGAATGACCGTGACGTTTGGTGGGTAGAGAAGCGCAAAGCCCCAGTGTTGCTGCGCCTGTGAAAGCGCTTCCAAGGAAGGCTGCTGGCTAGCAACAGCTTTCAGTGCTGGCACTTTTCATCTCTGAGCAATTGCTCGACGTTTGCAATTTCTCACCTGAGCTCTCTTTAGAGTGCGCGAGAGGATGAGCACAAGATTAGGTGGCTAGAGAAGCGCAAAGCCCCAGTGTTCTTAGGGCTACAAAAGCGCTTCCAAGGAAGGGTGCTGGCTAGCAACAGCTTTCAGTGCTGGCACTTTTCATCTCTCAGCAATTGCTCGACGTTTGCAATTTCTCAGCTCGTGTCTACGAGACGGAAAGAGAAGGACCGTGACGTTTGGTGGCTAGAGAAGCGCAAAGCCCCAGTGTTGCTGCGCCTGTGAAAGCGCTTCCAAGGAAGGCTGCTGGCTAGCAAGAGCTTTCAGTGCTGGCACTTTTCATCTCTGAGCAATTGCTCGACGTTTGCAATTTCTCAGCTCGTGTCTACGAGACGGAAAGAGAATGACCGTGACGTTTGGTGGCTAGAGAAGCCCAAAGCCCCAGTGTTGCTGCGCCTGTGAAAGCGCTTCCAAGGAAGGGTGCTGGCTAGCAAGAGCTTTCAGTGCTGGCACTTTTCATCTCTGAGCAATTGCTCAACGTTTGCAATTTCTCACCTGAGCTCTCTTTAGAGTGCGCGAGAGGATGAGCACAAGATTAGGTGGCTAGAGAAGCCCAGAGCCCCAGTCTTCTTAGGCCTACAAAAGCGCTTCCAAGGAAGGCTGCTGGCTAGCAACAGCTTTCAGTGCTGGCACTTTTCATCTCTGAGCAATTGCTCAACGTTTGCAATTTCTCAGCTCGTGTCTACGAGACGGAAAGAGAAGGACCGTGACGTTTGGTGGCTAGAGAAGCGCAAAGCCCCAGTGTTGCTGCGCCTGTGAAAGCGCTTCCAAGGAAGGGTGCTGGCTAGCAAGAGCTTTCAGTGCTGGCACTTTTCATCTCTGAGCAATTGCTCGACGTTTGCAATTTCTCACCTGAGCTCTCTTTAGAGTGCACGAGAGGATGAGCAGAAGATTAGGTGGCTAGAGAAGCGCAAAGCCCCAGTCTTCTTAGGCCTACAAAAGCGCTTCCAAGGAAGGGTGCTGGCTAGCAACAGCTTTCAGTGCTGGCACTTTTCATCTCTGAGCAATTGCTCGACGTTTGCAATTTCTCAACTCGTGTCTACGAGACGGAAAGAGAATGACCGTGACGTTTGGTGGCTAGAGAAGCGCAAAGCCCCAGTGTTGCTGCGCCTGTGAAAGCGCTTCCAAGGAAGGGTGCTGGCTAGCAAGAGCTTTCAGTGCTGGCACTTTTCATCTCTGAGCAATTGCTCGACATTTGCAATTTCTCACCTGAGCTCTCTTTAGAGTGCGCGAGAGGATGAGCAGAAGATTAGGTGGCTAGAGAAGCGCAAAGCCCCAGTGTTCTTAGGCCTACAAAAGCGCTTCCAAGGAAGGGTGCTGGTTAGCAACAGCTTTCAGTGCTGGCACTTTTCATCTCTCAGCAATTGCTCGACGTTTACAATTTCTCAGCTCGTGTCTACGAGACGGAAAGAGAATGACCGTGACGTTTGGTGGCTAGAGAAGCGCAAAGCCCCAGTGTTGCTGCGCCTGTGAAAGCGCTTCCAAGGAAGGGTGCTGGCTAGCAACAGCTTTCAGTGCTGGCACTTTTCATCTCTGAGCAATTGCTCGACGTTTGTAATTTCTCACCTGAGCACCCTTTAGAGTGCGCGAGAGAATGAGCAGAAGATTAGGTGGCTAGAGAAGCCCAGAGCCCCAGTGTTCTTAGGCCTACAAAAGCGCTTCCAAGGAAGGCTGCTGGCTAGCAACAGCTTTCAGTGCTGGCACTTTTCATCTCTGAGCAATTGCTCGACGTTTGCAATCTCTCAGCTCGTGTCTACGAGACGGAAAGAGAATGACCGTGACGTTTGGTGGCTAGAGAAGCGCAAAGCCCCAGTGTTGCTGCGCCTGTGAAAGCGCTTCCAAGGAAGGCTGTTGGCTAGCAACAGCTTTCAGTGCTGGCACTTTTCATCTCTGAGCAATTGCTCGACGTTTGTAATTTCTCACCTGAGCACCCTTTACAGTGCGCGAGAGGATGAGCAGAAGATTAGGTGGCTAGAGAAGCGCAAAGCCCCAGTGTTCTTAGGGCTACAAAAGCGCTTCCAAGGAAGGGGGCTGGCTAGCAACAGCTTTCAGTGCTGGCACTTTTCGTCTCTGAGCAATTGCTCGACGTTTGCAATTTCTCAGCTCGTGTCTACGAGACGGAAAGAGAATGACCGTGACGTTTGGTGGCTAGAGAAGCGCAAAGCCCCAGTGTTGCTGCGCCTGTGAAAGCGCTTCCAAGGAAGGGTGCTGGCTAGCAACAGCTTTCAGTGCTGGCACTTTTCATCTCTGAGCAATTGCTCGACGTTTGCAATTTCTCACCTGAGCTCTCTTTAGAGTGCGCGAGAGGATGAGCACAAGATTAGGTGGCTAGAGAAGCCCAGAGCCCCAGTGTTCTTAGGCCTACAAAAGCGCTTCCAAGGAAGGGTGCTGGCTAGCAACAGCTTTCAGTGCTGGCACTTTTCATCTCTGAGCAATTGCTCGACGTTTGCAATTTCTCAGCTCGTGTCTACGAGACGGAAAGAGAATGACCGTGACGTTTGGTGGCTAGAGAAGCCCAAAGCCCCAGTGTTGCTGCGCCTGTGAAAGCGCTTCCAAGGAAGGGTGCTGGCTAGCAACAGCTTTCAGTGCTGGCACTTTTCATCTCTGAGCAATTGCTCAACGTTTGCAATTTCTCACCTGAGCTCTCTTTAGAGTGCGCGAGAGGATGAGCACAAGATTAGGTGGCTAGAGAAGCGCAAAGCCCCAGTGTTCTTAGGGCTACAAAAGCGCTTCCAAGGAAGGGTGCTGGCTAGCAAGAGCTTTCAGTGCTGGCACTTTTCATCTCTGAGCAATTGCTCGACGTTTGCAATTTCTCAGCTCGTGTCTACGAGACGGAAAGAGAATGACCGTGACGTTTGGTGGGTAGAGAAGCGCAAAGCCCCAGTGTTGCTGCGCCTGTGAAAGCGCTTCCAAGGAAGGGTGCTGGCTAGCAACAGCTTTCAGTGCTGGCACTTTTCATCTCTGAGCAATTGCTGGACATTTGCAATTTCTCACCTGAGCTCTCTTTAGAGTGCACGAGAGGATGAGCACAAGATTAGGTGGCTAGAGAAGCGCAAAGCCCCAGTGTTCTTAGGGCTACAAAAGCGCTTCCAAGGAAGGCTGCTGGCTAGCAACAGCTTTCAGTGCTGGCACTTTCCATCTCTGAGCAATTGCTCGACGTTTGCAATTTCTCAGCTTGTGTCTACGAGACGGAAAGAGAATGACAGTGACGTTTGGTGGGTAGAGAAGCGCAAAGCCCCAGTGTTGCTGCGCCTGTGAAAGCGCTTCCAAGGAAGGGTGCTGGCTAGCAACAGCTTTCAGTGCTGGCACTTTTCATCTCTGAGCAATTGCTCGACGTTTGTAATTTCTCAGCTCGTGTCTACGAGACGGAAAGAGAATGACCGTGACGTTTGGTGGCTAGAGAAGCGCAAAGCCCCAGTGTTGCTGCGCCTGTGAAAGCGCTTCCAAGGAAGGGGTCTGGCTAGCAACAGCTTTCAGTGCTGGCACTTTTCATCTCTGAGCAATTGCTCGACGTTTGCAATTTCTCACCTGAGCTCTCTTTAGAGTGCGTGAGAGGATGAGCACAAGATTAGGTGGCTAGAGAAGCCCAGAGCCCCAGTGTTCTTAGGGCTACAAAAGCGCTTCCAAGGAAGGCTGCTGGCTAGCAAGAGCTTTCAGTGCTGGCACTTTTCATCTCTGAGCAATTGCTCGACGTTTGCAATTTCTCAGCTCGTGTCTACGAGACGGAAAGAGAATGACCGTGACGTTTGGTGGCTAGAGAAGCGCAAAGCCCCAGTGTTGCTGCGCCTGTGAAAGCGCTTCCAAGGAAGGGTGCTGGCTAGCAACAGCTTTCAGTGCTGGCACTTTTCATCTCTGAGCAATTGCTCGACGTTTGCAATTTCTCACCTGAGCTCTCTTTAGAGTGCACGAGAGGATGAGCAGAAGATTAGGTGGCTAGAGAAGCGCAAAGCCCCAGTCTTCTTAGGCCTACAAAAGCGCTTCCAAGGAAGGGTGCTGGCTAGCAACAGCTTTCAGTGCTGGCACTTTTCATCTCTGAGCAATTGCTCAACGTTTGCAATTTCTCAGCTCGTGTCTACGAGACGGAAAGAGAATGACCGTGACGTTTGGTGACTAGAGAAGCGCAAAGCCCCAGTGTTGCTGCGCCTGTGAAAGCGCTTCCAAGGAAGGCTGCTGGCTAGCAACAGCTTTCAGTGCTGGCACTTTTCATCTCTGAGCAATTGCTGGACATTTGCAATTTCTCACCTGAGCTCTCTTTAGAGTGCGCGAGAGGATGAGCAGAAGATGAGGTGGCTAGAGAAGCCCAGAGCCCCAGTGTTCTTAGGCCTACAAAAGCGCTTCCAAGGAAGGGTGCTGGCTAGCAACAGCTTTCAGTGCTGGCACTTTTCATCTCTGAGCAATTGCTCGACGTTTGTAATTTCTCACCTGAGCTCTCTTTAGAGTGCGTGAGAGGATGAGCACAAGATTAGGTGGCTAGAGAAGCCCAGAGCCCCAGTCTTCTTAGGCCTACAAAAGCGCTTCCAAGGAAGGGTGCTGGCTAGCAACAGCTTTCAGTGCTGGCACTTTTCATCTCTGAGCAATTGCTCGACGTTTGCAATTTCTCAGCTCGTGTCTACGAGACGGAAAGAGAATGACCGTGACGTTTGGTGGCTAGAGAAGCGCAAAGCCCCAGTGTTGCTGCACCTGTGAAAGCGCTTCCAAGGAAGGCTGCTGGCTAGCAACAGCTTTCAGTGCTGGCACTTTTCATCTCTGAGCAATTGCTCGACGTTTGCAATTTCTCACCTGAGCACCCTTTAGAGTGCGCGAGAGAATGAGCAGAAGATTAGGTGGCTAGAGAAGCCCAGAGCCCCACTGTTCTTAGGGCTACAAAAGCGCTTCCAAGGAAGGGTGCTGGCTAGCAAGAGCTTTCAGTGCTGGCACTTTTCATCTCTGAGCAATTGCTCGACGTTTGCAATTTCTCAGCTCGTGTCTACGAGACGGAAAGAGAATGACCGTGACGTTTGGTGGCTAGAGAAGCGCAAAGCCCCAGTGTTGCTGCGCCTGTGAAAGCGCTTCCAAGGAAGGGTGCTGGCTAGCAACAGCTTTCAGTGCTGGCACTTTTCATCTCTGAGCAATTGCTCGACATTTGCAATTTCTCACCTGAGCTCTCTTTAGAGTGCGCGAGAGGATGAGCACAAGATTAGGTGGCTAGAGAAGCCCAGAGCCCCAGTGTTCTTAGGCCTACAAAAGCGCTTCCAAGGAAGGCTGCTGGCTAGCAAGAGCTTTCAGTGCTGGCACTTTTCATCTCTGAGCAATTGCTCGACGTTTGCAATCTCTCAGCTCGTGTCTACGAGACGGAAAGAGAATGACCGTGACGTTTGGTGGCTAGAGAAGCGCAAAGCCCCAGTGTTGCTGCGCCTGTGAAAGCGCTTCCAAGGAAGGGTGCTGGCTAGCAACAGCTTTCAGTGCTGGCACTTTTCATCTCTGAGCAATTGCTCGACGTTTGCAATTTCTCACCTGAGCTCTCTTTAGAGTGCGCGAGAGGATGAGCACAAGATTAGGTGGCTAGAGAAGCCCAGAGCCCCAGTCTTCTTAGGCCTACAAAAGCGCTTCCAAGGAAGGCTGCTGGCTAGCAACAGCTTTCAGTGCTGGCACTTTTCATCTCTGAGCAATTGCTCGACGTTTGCAATTTCTCACCTGAGCTCTCTTTAGAGTGCACGAGAGGATGAGCAGAACATTAGGTGGCTAAAGTGCAAAGCCCCAGTGTTCTTAGGCCTACAAAAGCGCTTCCAAGGAAGGCTGCTGGCTAGCAACAGCTTTCAGTGCTGGCACTTTTCATCTCTGAGCAATTGCTCGACGTTTGCAATTTCTCAGCTCGTGTCTAGGAGACGGAAAGAGAAGGACCGTGACGTTTGGTGGCTAGAGAAGCGCAAAGCCCCAGTGTTGCTGCGCCTGTGAAAGCGCTTCCAAGGAAGGGTGCTGGCTAGCAACAGCTTTCAGTGCTGGCACTTTTCATCTCTGAGCAATTGCTCGACGTTTGCAATTTCTCAGCTCGTTTCTACGAGACGGAAAGAGAATGACCGTGACGTTTGGTGGCTAGAGAAGCGCAAAGCCCCAGTGTTGCTGCGCCTGTGAAAGCGCTTCCAAGGAAGGGTGCTGGGTAGCAACAGCTTTCAGTGCTGGCACTTTTCATCTCTGAGCAATTGCTCGACGTTTGCAATTTCTCACCTGAGCTCTCTTTAGAGTGCGCGAGAGGATGAGCACAAGATTAGGTGGCTAGAGAAGCCCAGAGCCCCAGTGTTCTTAGGCCTACAAAAGCGCTTCCAAGGAAGGGTGCTGGCTAGCAACAGCTTTCAGTGCTGGCACTTTTCATCTCTGAGCAATTGCTCGACGTTTGCAATTTCTCAGCTCGTGTCTACGAGACGGAAAGAGAATGACCGTGACGTTTGGTGGCTAGAGAAGCGCAAAGCCCCAGTGTTGCTGCGCCTGTGAAAGCGCTTCCAAGGAAGGGTGCTGGCTAGCAACAGCTTTCAGTGCTGGCACTTTTCATCTCTGAGCAATTGCTCGACGTTTGCAATTTCTCACCTGAGCTCTCTTTAGAGTGCACGAGAGGATGAGCAGAAGGTTAGGTGGCTAGAGAAGCCCAGAGCCCCAGTCTTCTTAGGCCTACAAAAGCGCTTCCAAGGAAGGCTGCTGGCTAGCAAGAGCTTTCAGTGCTGGCACTTTTCATCTCTGAGCAATTGCTCGACGTTTGCAATTTCTCACCTGAGCTCTCTGTAGAGTGCGCGAGAGGATGAGCACAAGATTAGGTGGCTAGAGAAGCCCAGAGCCCCAGTCTTCTTAGGCCTACAAAAGCGCTTCCAAGGAAGGCTGCTGGCTAGCAACAGCTTTCAGTGCTGGCACTTTTCATCTCTGAGCAATTGCTCGACGTTTGCAATTTCTCAGCTCGTGTCTACGAGACGGAAAGAGAATGACCGTGACGTTTGGTGGCTAGAGAAGCGCAAAGCCCCAGTGTTGCTGCGCCTGTGAAAGCGCTTCCAAGGAAGGCTGCTGGCTAGCAACAGCTTTCAGTGCTGGCACTTTTCATCTCTGAGCAATTGCTCGACGTTTGTAATTTCTCACCTGAGCACCCTTTACAGTGCGCGAGAGAATGAGCAGAAGATGAGGTGGCTAGAGAAGCCCAGAGCCCCAGTGTTCTTAGGCCTACAAAAGCGCTTCCAAGGAAGGGTGCTGGCTAGCAACAGCTTTCAGTGCTGGCACTTTTCATCTCTGAGCAATTGCTCGATATTTGCAATTTCTCAGCTCGTGTCTACGAGACGGAAAGAGAATGACCGTGATGTTTGGTGGCTAGAGAAGCGCAAAGCCCCAGTGTTGCTGCGCCTGTGAAAGCGCTTCCAAGGAAGGGTGCTGGGTAGCAAGAGCTTTCAGTGCTGGCACTTTTCATCTCTGAGCAATTGCTCGACGTTTGCAATTTCTCACCTGAGCTCTCTTTAGAGTGCACGAGAGGATGAGCACAAGATTAGGTGGCTAGAGAAGTGCAAAGCCCCAGTGTTCTTAGGGCTACAAAAGCGCTTCCAAGGAAGGCTGCTGGCTAGCAACAGCTTTCAGTGCTGGCACTTTTCATCTCTGAGCAATTGCTCGTCGTTTGCAATTTCTCAGCTCGTGTCTACGAGACGGAAAGAGAATGACCGTGACGTTTGGTGGCTAGAGAAGCGCAAAGCCCCAGTGTTGCTGCGCCTGTGAAAGCGCTTCCAAGGAAGGGTGCTGGCTAGCAACAGCTTTCAGTGCTGGCACTTTTCATCTCTGAGCAATTGCTCGACGTTTGCAATTTCTCACCTGAGCTCTCTTTAGAGTGCACGAGAGGATGAGCAGAAGATTAGGTGGCTAGAGAAGCGCAAAGCCCCAGTGTTCTTAGGGCTACAAAAGCGCTTCCAAGGAAGGGTGCTGGCTAGCAACAGCTTTCAGTGCTGGCACTTTCCATCTCTGAGCAATTGCTCGACGTTTGCAATTTCTCAGCTCGTGTCTACGAGACGGAAAGAGAATGACCGTGACGTTTGGTGGCTAGAGAAGCGCAAAGCCCCAGTGTTGCTGCGCCTGTGAAAGCGCTTCCAAGGAAGGCTGCTGGCTAGCAAGAGCTTTCAGTGCTGGCACTTTTCATCTCTGAGCAATTGCTCAACGTTTGCAATTTCTCAACTCGTGTCTACGAGACGGAAAGAGAATGACCGTGACGTTTGGTGGCTAGAGAAGCGCAAAGCCCCAGTGTTGCTGCGCCTGTGAAAGCGCTTCCAAGGAAGGCTGCTGGCTAGCAAGAGCTTTCAGTGCTGGCACTTTTCATCTCTGAGCAATTGCTCGACGTTTGCAATTTCTCACCTGAGCTCTCTTTAGAGTGCGTGAGAGGATGAGCACAAGATTAGGTGGCTAGAGAAGCCCAAAGCCCCAGTCTTCTTAGGCCTACAAAAGCGCTTCCAAGGAAGGGTGCTGGCTAGCAACAGCTTTCAGTGCTGGCACTTTTCATCTCTGAGCAATTGCTGGACGTTTGCAATTTCTCAGCTCGTGTCTACGAGACGGAAAGAGAATGTCCGTGACGTTTGGTGGCTAGAGAAGCGCAAAGCCCCAGTGTTGCTGCGCCTGTGAAAGCGCTTCCAAGGAAGGGTGCTGGCTAGCAACAGCTTTCAGTGCTGGCACTTTTCATCTCTGAGCAATTGCTCGACGTTTGCAATTTCTCACCTGAGCTCTCTTTAGAGTGCACGAGAGGATGAGCACAAGATTAGGTGGCTAGAGAAGCGCAAAGCCCCAGTGTTCTTAGGGCTACAAAAGCGCTTCCAAGGAAGGCTGCTGGCTAGCAACAGCTTTCAGTGCTGGCACTTTCCATCTCTGAGCAATTGCTCGACGTTTGCAATTTCTCAGCTCGTGTCTACGAGACGGAAAGAGAATGACTGTGACGTTTGGTGGGTAGAGAAGCGCAAAGCCCCAGTGTTGCTGCGCCTGTGAAAGCGCTTCCAAGGAAGGGTGCTGGCTAGCAACAGCTTTCAGTGCTGGCACTTTTCATCTCTGAGCAATTGCTCGACGTTTGTAATTTCTCAGCTCGTGTCTACGAGACGGAAAGAGAATGACCGTGACGTTTGGTGGCTAGAGAAGCGCAAAGCCCCAGTGTTGCTGCGCCTGTGAAAGCGCTTCCAAGGAAGGGGGCTGGCTAGCAACAGCTTTCAGTGCTGGCACTTTTCATCTCTGAGCAATTGCTCGACGTTTGCAATTTCTCACCTGAGCTCTCTTTAGAGTGCGTGAGAGGATGAGCACAAGATTAGGTGGCTAGAGAAGCCCAGAGCCCCAGTCTTCTTAGGCCTACAAAAGCGCTTCCAAGGAAGGCTGCTGGCTAGCAACAGCTTTCAGTGCTGGCACTTTTCATCTCTGAGCAATTGCTCGACGTTTGCAATTTCTCAGCTCGTGTCTACGAGACGGAAAGAGAATGACCGTGACGTTTGGTGGCTAGAGAAGCGCAAAGCCCCAGTGTTACTGTGCCTGTGAAAGCGCTTCCAAGGAAGGGTGCTGGCTAGCAACAGCTTTCAGTGCTGGCACTTTTCATCTCTGAGCAATTGCTCGACGTCTGCAATTTCTCACCTGAGCTCTCTTTAGAGTGCACGAGAGGATGAGCAGAAGATTAGGTGGCTAGAGAAGCGCAAAGCCCCAGTCTTCTTAGGCCTACAAAAGCGTTTCCAAGGAAGGGTGCTGGCTAGCAACAGCTTTCAGTGCTGGCACTTTTCATCTCTGAGCAATTGCTCGACGTTTGCAATTTCTCAGCTCGTGTCTACGAGACGGAAAGAGAATGACCGTGACGTTTGGTGACTAGAGAAGCGCAAAGCCCCAGTGTTGCTGCGCCTGTGAAAGCGCTTCCAAGGAAGGCTGCTGGCTAGCAACAGCTTTCAGTGCTGGCACTTTTCATCTCTGAGCAATTGCTGGACATTTGCAATTTCTCACCTGAGCTCTCTTTAGAGTGCGCGAGAGGATGAGCAGAAGATTAGGTGGCTAGAGAAGCCCAGAGCCCCAGTGTTCTTAGGCCTACAAAAGCGCTTCCAAGGAAGGCTGCTGGCTAGCAACAGCTTTCAGTGCTGGCACTTTTCATCTCTGAGCAATTGCTCGACGTTTGTAATTTCTCATCTGAGCTCTCTTTAGAGTGCGCGAGAGGATGAGCACAAGATTAGGTGGCTAGAGAAGCCCAGAGCCCCAGTGTTCTTAGGCCTACAAAAGCGCTTCCAAGGAAGGCTGCTGGCTAGCAAGAGCTTTCAGTGCTGGCACTTTTCATCTCTGAGCAATTGCTCGACGTTTGCAATTTCTCAGCTCGTGTCTACGAGACGGAAAGAGAATGACCGTGACGTTTGGTGGGTAGAGAAGCGCAAAGCCCCAGTGTTGCTGCACCTGTGAAAGCGCTTCCAAGGAAGGCTGCTGGCTAGCAACAGCTTTCAGTGCTGGCACTTTTCATCTCTGAGCAATTGCTCGACGTTTGCAATTTCTCACCTGAGCACCCTTTAGAGTGCGCGAGAGAATGAGCAGAAGATTAGGTGGCTAGAGAAGCCCAGAGCCCCAGTGTTCTTAGGCCTACAAAAGCGTTTCCAAGGAAGGCTGCCGGCTAGCAACAGCTTTCAGTGCTGGCACTTTTCATCTCTGAGCAATTGCTCGACGTTTGCAATTTCTCAGCTCGTGTCTACGAGACGGAAAGAGAATGACCGTGACGTTTGGTGGCTAGAGAAGCGCAAAGCCCCAGTGTTGCTGCGCCTGTGAAAGCGCTTCCAAGGAAGGGTGCTGGCTAGCAACAGCTTTCAGTGCTGGCACTTTTCATCTCTGAGCAATTGCTGGACATTTGCAATTTCTCACCTGAGCTCTCTTTAGAGTGCACGAGAGGATGAGCACAAGATTAGGTGGCTAGAGAAGCCCAGAGCCCCAGTGTTCTTAGGGCTACCAAAGCGCTTCCAAGGAAGGGTGCTGGCTAGCAACAGCTTTCAGTGCTGGCACTTTTCACCTCTGAGCAATTGCTCGACGTTTGCAATCTCTCAGCTCGTGTCTACAAGACGGAAAGAGAATGACCGTGACGTTTGGTGGCTAGAGAAGCGCAAAGCCCCAGTGTTGCTGCACCTGTGAAAGCGCTTCCAAGGAAGGGGGCTGGCTAGCAACAGCTTTCAGTGCTGGCACTTTTCATCTCTCAGCAATTGCTCGACGTTTGCAATTTCTCACCTGAGCTCTCTTTAGAGTGCGCGAGAGGATGAGCACAAGATTAGGTGGCTAGAGAAGCCCAGAGCCCCAGTCTTCTTAGGCCTACAAAAGCGCTTCCAAGGAAGGCTGCTGGCTAGCAACAGCTTTCAGTGCTGGCACTTTTCATCTCTGAGCAATTGCTCGACGTTTGCAATTTCTCACCTGAGCTCTCTTTAGAGTGCACGAGAGGATGAGCAGAAGATTAGGTGGCTAGAGAAGCCCAGAGCCCCAGTCTTCTTAGGCCTACAAAAGCGCTTCCAAGGAAGGGTGCTGGCTAGCAACAGCTTTCAGTGCTGGCACTTTTCATCTCTGAGCAATTGCTCGACGTTTGCAATTTCTCAGCTCGTTTCTACGACACGGAAAGAGAATGACCGTGACGTTTGGTGGCTAGAGAAGTGCAAAGCCCCAGTGTTGCTGCGCCTGTGAAAGCGCTTCCAAGGAAGGGTGCTGGGTAGCAACAGCTTTCAGTGCTGGCACTTTTCATCTCTGAGCAATTGCTCGACGTTTGCAATTTCTCACCTGAGCTCTCTTTAGAGTGCACGAGAGGATGAGCAGAAGGTTAGGTGGCTAGAGAAGCGCAAAGCCCCAGTCTTCTTAGGCCTACAAAAGCGCTTCCAAGGAAGGCTGCTGGGTAGCAAGAGCTTTCAGTGCTGGCACTTTTCATCTCTGAGCAATTGCTCGACGTTTGCAATTTCTCACCTGAGCTCTCTTTAGAGTGCGCGAGAGGATGAGCACAAGATTAGGTGGCTAGAGAAGCCCAGAGCCCCAGTCTTCTTAGGCCTACAAAAGCGCTTCCAAGGAAGGGTGCTGGCTAGCAACAGCTTTCAGTGCTGGCACTTTTCATCTCTGAGCAATTGCTCGACGTTTGCAATTTCTCAGCTCGTGTCTAGGAGACGGAAAGAGAATGACCGTGACGTTTGGTGGCTAGAGAAGCGCAAAGCCCCAGTGTTGCTGCGCCTGTGAAAGCGCTTCCAAGGAAGGCTGCTGGCTAGCAACAGCTTTCAGTGCTGGCACTTTTCATCTCTGAGCAATTGCTCGACGTTTGTAATTTCTCACCTGAGCACCCTTTACAGTGCGCGAGAGAATGAGCAGAAGATTAGGTGGCTAGAGAAGCGCAAAGCCCCAGTGTTCTTAGCCCTACAAAAGCGCTTCCAAGGAAGGGTGCTGGCTAGCAAGAGCTTTCAGTGCTGGCACTTTTCATCTCTGAGCAATTGCTCGATATTTGCAATTTCTCAGCTCGTGTCTACGAGACGGAAAGAGAATGACCGTGATGTTTGGTGGCTAGAGAAGCGCAAAGCCCCAGTGTTGCTGCGCCTGTGAAAGCGCTTCCAAGGAAGGCTGCTGGCTAGCAACAGCTTTCAGTGCTGGCACTTTTCATCTCTGAGCAATTGCTCGACGTTTGCAATTTCTCACCTGAGCTCTCTTTAGAGTGCGCGAGAGGATGAGCACAAGATTAGGTGGCTAGAGAAGTGCAAAGCCCCAGTGTTCTAAGGGCTACAAAAGCGCTTCCAAGGAAGGCTGCTGGCTAGCAACAGCTTTCAGTGCTGGCACTTTTCATCTCTGAGCAATTGCTCGTCGTTTGCAATTTCTCAGCTCGTGTCTACGAGACGGAAAGAGAAGGACCGTGACGTTTGGTGGCTAGAGAAGCGCAAAGCCCCAGTGTTGCTGCGCCTGTGAAAGCGCTTCCAAGGAAGGCTGCTGGCTAGCAACAGCTTTCAGTGCTGGCACTTTTCATCTCTGAGCAATTGCTCGACGTTTGCAATTTCTCACCTGAGCTCTCTTTAGAGTGCACGAGAGGATGAGCAGAAGATTAGGTGGCTAGAGAAGCGCAAAGCCCCAGTGTTCTTAGGCCTACAAAAGCGCTTCCAAGGAAGGGTGCTGGCTAGCAACAGCTTTCAGTGCTGGCACTTTCCATCTCTGAGCAATTGCTCGACGTTTGCAATTTCTCAGCTCGTGTCTACGAGACGGAAAGAGAATGACCGTGACGTTTGGTGGCTAGAGAAGCGCAAAGCCCCAGTGTTGCTGCGCCTGTGAAAGCGCTTCCAAGGAAGGGTGCTGGCTAGCAAGAGCTTTCAGTGCTGGCACTTTTCATCTCTGAGCAATTGCTCAACGTTTGCAATTTCTCAACTCGTGTCTACGAGACGGAAAGAGAATGACCGTGACGTTTGGTGGCTAGAGAAGCGCAAAGCCCCAGTGTTGCTGTGCCTGTGAAAGCGCTTCCAAGGAAGGGTGCTGGCTAGCAAGAGCTTTCAGTGCTGGCACTTTTCATCTCTGAGCAATTGCTCGACGTTTGCAATTTCTCACCTGAGCTCTCTTTAGAGTGCGTGAGAGGATGAGCACAAGATTAGGTGGCTAGAGAAGCCCAGAGCCCCAGTCTTCTTAGGCCTACAAAAGCGCTTCCAAGGAAGGGTGCTGGCTAGCAACAGCTTTCAGTGCTGGCACTTTTCATCTCTGAGCAATTGCTCGACGTTTGCAATTTCTCAGCTCGTGTCTACGAGACGGAAAGAGAATGACCGTGACGTTTGGTGGCTAGAGAAGCGCAAAGCCCCAGTGTTGCTGCGCCTGTGAAAGCGCTTCCAAGGAAGGGTGCTGGCTAGCAACAGCTTTCAGTGCTGGCACTTTTCATCTCTGAGCAATTGCTCGACGTTTGCAATTTCTCACCTGAGCTCTCTTTAGAGTGCACGAGAGGATGAGCAGAAGATTAGGTGGCTAGAGAAGCCCAGAGCCCCAGTGTTCTTAGGCCTACAAAAGCGCTTCCAAGGAAGGCTGCTGGCTAGCAACAGCTTTCAGTGCTGGCACTTTTCATCTCTGAGCAATTGCTGGACGTTTGCAATTTCTCAGCTCGTGTCTACGAGACGGAAAGAGAAGGACCGTGACGTTTGGTGGCTAGAGAAGCGCAAAGCCCCAGTGTTGCTGCGCCTGTGAAAGCGCTTCCAAGGAAGGGTGCTGGCTAGCAACAGCTTTCAGTGCTGGCACTTTTCATCTCTGAGCAATTGCTCGACGTTTGCAATTTCTCACCTGAGCTCTCTTTAGAGTGCGCGAGAGGATGAGCACAAGATTAGGTGGCTAGAGAAGCGCAAAGCCCCAGTGTTCTTAGGCCTACAAAAGCGCTTCCAAGGAAGGCTGCTGGCTAGCAACAGCTTTCAGTGCTGGCACTTTTCATCTCTGAGCAATTGCTCGACGTTTGTAATTTCTCACCTGAGCACCCTTTAGAGTGCGCGAGAGAATGAGCAGAAGATTAGGTGGCTAGAGAAGCCCAGAGCCCCAGTCTTCTTAGGCCTACAAAAGCGCTTCCAAGGAAGGGTGCTGGCTAGCAACAGCTTTCAGTGCTGGCACTTTTCATCTCTGAGCAATTGCTCGACGTTTGCAATTTCTCAGCTCGTGTCTACGAGACGGAAAGAGAATGACCGTGACGTTTGGTGGCTAGAGAAGCGCAAAGCCCCAGTGTTGCTGCGCCTGTGAAAGCGCTTCCAAGGAAGGCTGCTGGCTAGCAACAGCTTTCAGTGCTGGCACTTTTCATCTCTGAGCAATTGCTGGACATTTGCAATTTCTCACCTGAGCTCTCTTTAGAGTGCGCGAGAGGATGAGCAGAAGATTCGGTGGCTAGAGAAGCCCAGAGCCCCACTGTTCTTAGGCCTACAAAAGCGCTTCCAAGGAAGGGTGCTGGCTAGCAACAGCTTTCAGTGCTGGCACTTTTCATCTCTGAGCAATTGCTCGACGTTTGCAATTTCTCAGCTCGTGTCTACAAGACGGAAAGAGAATGACCGTGACGTTTGGTGGGTAGAGAAGCGCAAAGCCCCACTGTTGCTGTGCCTGTGAAAGCGCTTCCAAGGAAGGGTGCTGGCTAGGAACAGCTTTCAGTGCTGGCACTTTTCATCTCTGAGCAATTGCTCGACGTTTGCAAGTTCTCACCTGAGCTCTCTTTAGAGTGCGCGAGAGGATGAGCAGAAGATTAGGTGGCTAGAGAAGCCCAGAGCCCCAGTGTTCTTAGGCCTACAAAAGCGCTTCCAAGGAAGGCTGCTGGCTAGCAACAGCTTTCAGTGCTGGCACTTTTCATCTCTGAGCAATTGCTCGACGTTTGCAATTTCTCAGCTCGTGTCTAGGAGACGGAAAGAGAAGGACCGTGACGTTTGGTGGCTAGAGAAGCGCAAAGCCCCAGTGTTGCTGCGCCTGTGAAAGCGCTTCCAAGGAAGGGTGCTGGCTAGCAACAGCTTTCAGTGCTGGCACTTTTCATCTCTGAGCAATTGCTCGACGTTTGCAATTTCTCAGCTCGTTTCTACGAGACGGAAAGAGAATGACCGTGACGTTTGGTGGGTAGAGAAGCGCAAAGCCCCAGTGTTGCTGCGCCTGTGAAAGCGCTTCCAAGGAAGGGGGCTGGCTAGGAACAGCTTTCAGTGCTGGCACTTTTCATCTCTGAGCAATTGCTCGACGTTTGCAATTTCTCACCTGAGCTCTCTTTAGAGTGCGCGAGAGGATGAGCACAAGATTAGGTGGCTAGAGAAGCCCAGAGCCCCAGTCTTCTTAGGCCTACAAAAGCGCTTCCAAGGAAGGGTGCTGGCTAGCAACAGCTTTCAGTGCTGGCGCTTTTCATCTCTGAGCAATTGCTCGACGTTTGCAATTTCTCAGCTCGTGTCTACGAGACGCAAAGAGAATGACCGTGACGTTTGGTGGCTAGAGAAGCGCAAAGCCCCAGTGTTGCTGCGCCTGTGAAAGCGCTTCCAAGGAAGGGTGCTGGCTAGCAACAGCTTTCACTGCTGGCACTTTTCATCTCTGAGCAATTGCTCGACGTTTGCAATTTCTCACCTGAGCTCTCTTTAGAGTGCACGAGAGGATGAGCAGAAGGTTAGGTGGCTAGAGAAGCCCAGAGCCCCAGTCTTCTTAGGCCTACAAAAGCGCTTCCAAGGAAGGGTGCTGGCTAGCAACAGCTTTCAGTGCTGGCACTTTTCATCTCTGAGCAATTGCTCGACGTTTGTAATTTCTCAGCTCGTGTCTACGAGACGGAAAGAGAAGGACCGTGACGTTTGGTGGCTAGAGAAGCGCAAAGCCCCAGTGTTGCTGCGCCTGTGAAAGCGCTTCCAAGGAAGGCTGCTGGCTAGCAAGAGCTTTCAGTGCTGGCACTTTTCATCTCTGAGCAATTGCTCGACGTTTGCAATTTCTCACCTGAGCTCTCTTTAGAGTGCGTGAGAGGATGAGCACAAGATTAGGTGGCTAGAGAAGCCCAGAGCCCCAGTCTTCTTAGGCCTACAAAAGCGCTTCCAAGGAAGGCTGCTGGCTAGCAACAGCTTTCAGTGCTGGCACTTTCCATCTCTGAGCAATTGCTCGACGTTTGCAATTTCTCAGCTTGTGTCTACGAGACGGAAAGAGAATGACAGTGACGTTTGGTGGCTAGAGAAGCGCAAAGCCCCAGTGTTGCTGCGCCTGTGAAAGCGCTTCCAAGGAAGGGTGCTGGCTAGCAACAGCTTTCAGTGCTGGCACTTTTCATCTCTGAGCAATTGCTCGACGTTTGTAATTTCTCAGCTCGTGTCTACGAGACGGAAAGAGAATGACCGTGACGTTTGGTGGCTAGAGAAGCGCAAAGCCCCAGTGTTGCTGCGCCTGTGAAAGCGCTTCCAAGGAAGGGGTCTGGCTAGCAACAGCTTTCAGTGCTGGCACTTTTCATCTCTGAGCAATTGCTCGACGTTTGCAATTTCTCACCTGAGCTCTCTTTAGAGTGCGTGAGAGGATGAGCACAAGATTAGGTGGCTAGAGAAGCCCAGAGCCCCAGTGTTCTTAGGGCTACAAAAGCGCTTCCAAGGAAGGCTGCTGGCTAGCAAGAGCTTTCAGTGCTGGCACTTTTCATCTCTGAGCAATTGCTCGACGTTTGCAATTTCTCAGCTCGTGTCTACGAGACGGAAAGAGAATGACCGTGACGTTTGGTGGCTAGAGAAGCGCAAAGCCCCAGTGTTGCTGCGCCTGTGAAAGCGCTTCCAAGGAAGGGTGCTGGCTAGCAACAGCTTTCAGTGCTGGCACTTTTCATCTCTGAGCAATTGCTCGACGTTTGCAATTTCTCACCTGAGCTCTCTTTAGAGTGCACGAGAGGATGAGCAGAAGATTAGGTGGCTAGAGAAGCGCAAAGCCCCAGTCTTCTTAGGCCTACAAAAGCGCTTCCAAGGAAGGGTGCTGGCTAGCAAGAGCTTTCAGTGCTGGCACTTTTCATCTCTGAGCAATTGCTGGACGTTTGCAATTTCTCAGCTCGTGTCTACGAGACGGAAAGAGAATGACCGTGACGTTTGGTGACTAGAGAAGCGCAAAGCCCCAGTGTTGCTGCGCCTGTGAAAGCGCTTCCAAGGAAGGCTGCTGGCTAGCAACAGCTTTCAGTGCTGGCACTTTTCATCTCTGAGCAATTGCTGGACATTTGCAATTTCTCACCTGAGCTCTCTTTAGAGTGCGCGAGAGGATGAGCAGAAGATGAGGTGGCTAGAGAAGCCCAGAGCCCCAGTGTTCTTAGGCCTACAAAAGCGCTTCCAAGGAAGGGTGCTGGCTAGCAACAGCTTTCAGTGCTGGCACTTTTCATCTCTGAGCAATTGCTCGACGTTTGTAATTTCTCACCTGAGCTCTCTTTAGAGTGCGTGAGAGGATGAGCACAAGATTAGGTGGCTAGAGAAGCCCAGAGCCCCAGTCTTCTTAGGCCTACAAAAGCGCTTCCAAGGAAGGGTGCTGGCTAGCAACAGCTTTCAGTGCTGGCACTTTTCATCTCTGAGCAATTGCTCGACGTTTGCAATTTCTCAGCTCGTGTCTACGAGACGGAAAGAGAATGACCGTGACGTTTGGTGGCTAGAGAAGCGCAAAGCCCCAGTGTTGCTGCACCTGTGAAAGCGCTTCCAAGGAAGGCTGCTGGCTAGCAACAGCTTTCAGTGCTGGCACTTTTCATCTCTGAGCAATTGCTCGACGTTTGCAATTTCTCACCTGAGCACCCTTTAGAGTGCGCGAGAGAATGAGCAGAAGATTAGGTGGCTAGAGAAGCCCAGAGCCCCACTGTTCTTAGGGCTACAAAAGCGCTTCCAAGGAAGGGTGCTGGCTAGCAAGAGCTTTCAGTGCTGGCACTTTTCATCTCTGAGCAATTGCTCGACGTTTGCAATTTCTCAGCTCGTGTCTACGAGACGGAAAGAGAATGACCGTGACGTTTGGTGGCTAGAGAAGCGCAAAGCCCCAGTGTTGCTGCGCCTGTGAAAGCGCTTCCAAGGAAGGGTGCTGGCTAGCAACAGCTTTCAGTGCTGGCACTTTTCATCTCTGAGCAATTGCTCGACATTTGCAATTTCTCACCTGAGCTCTCTTTAGAGTGCGCGAGAGGATGAGCACAAGATTAGGTGGCTAGAGAAGCCCAGAGCCCCAGTGTTCTTAGGCCTACAAAAGCGCTTCCAAGGAAGGCTGCTGGCTAGCAAGAGCTTTCAGTGCTGGCACTTTTCATCTCTGAGCAATTGCTCGACGTTTGCAATCTCTCAGCTCGTGTCTACGAGACGGAAAGAGAATGACCGTGACGTTTGGTGGCTAGAGAAGCGCAAAGCCCCAGTGTTGCTGCGCCTGTGAAAGCGCTTCCAAGGAAGGGTGCTGGCTAGCAACAGCTTTCAGTGCTGGCACTTTTCATCTCTGAGCAATTGCTCGACGTTTGCAATTTCTCACCTGAGCTCTCTTTAGAGTGCGCGAGAGGATGAGCACAAGATTAGGTGGCTAGAGAAGCCCAGAGCCCCAGTCTTCTTAGGCCTACAAAAGCGCTTCCAAGGAAGGCTGCTGGCTAGCAACAGCTTTCAGTGCTGGCACTTTTCATCTCTGAGCAATTGCTCGACGTTTGCAATTTCTCACCTGAGCTCTCTTTAGAGTGCACGAGAGGATGAGCAGAACATTAGGTGGCTAAAGTGCAAAGCCCCAGTGTTCTTAGGCCTACAAAAGCGCTTCCAAGGAAGGCTGCTGGCTAGCAACAGCTTTCAGTGCTGGCACTTTTCATCTCTGAGCAATTGCTCGACGTTTGCAATTTCTCAGCTCGTGTCTAGGAGACGGAAAGAGAAGGACCGTGACGTTTGGTGGCTAGAGAAGCGCAAAGCCCCAGTGTTGCTGCGCCTGTGAAAGCGCTTCCAAGGAAGGGTGCTGGCTAGCAACAGCTTTCAGTGCTGGCACTTTTCATCTCTGAGCAATTGCTCGACGTTTGCAATTTCTCAGCTCGTTTCTACGAGACGGAAAGAGAATGACCGTGACGTTTGGTGGCTAGAGAAGCGCAAAGCCCCAGTGTTGCTGCGCCTGTGAAAGCGCTTCCAAGGAAGGGTGCTGGGTAGCAACAGCTTTCAGTGCTGGCACTTTTCATCTCTGAGCAATTGCTCGACGTTTGCAATTTCTCACCTGAGCTCTCTTTAGAGTGCGCGAGAGGATGAGCACAAGATTAGGTGGCTAGAGAAGCCCAGAGCCCCAGTGTTCTTAGGCCTACAAAAGCGCTTCCAAGGAAGGGTGCTGGCTAGCAACAGCTTTCAGTGCTGGCACTTTTCATCTCTGAGCAATTGCTCGACGTTTGCAATTTCTCAGCTCGTGTCTACGAGACGGAAAGAGAATGACCGTGACGTTTGGTGGCTAGAGAAGCGCAAAGCCCCAGTGTTGCTGCGCCTGTGAAAGCGCTTCCAAGGAAGGGTGCTGGCTAGCAACAGCTTTCAGTGCTGGCACTTTTCATCTCTGAGCAATTGCTCGACGTTTGCAATTTCTCACCTGAGCTCTCTTTAGAGTGCACGAGAGGATGAGCAGAAGGTTAGGTGGCTAGAGAAGCCCAGAGCCCCAGTCTTCTTAGGCCTACAAAAGCGCTTCCAAGGAAGGCTGCTGGCTAGCAAGAGCTTTCAGTGCTGGCACTTTTCATCTCTGAGCAATTGCTCGACGTTTGCAATTTCTCACCTGAGCTCTCTGTAGAGTGCGCGAGAGGATGAGCACAAGATTAGGTGGCTAGAGAAGCCCAGAGCCCCAGTCTTCTTAGGCCTACAAAAGCGCTTCCAAGGAAGGCTGCTGGCTAGCAACAGCTTTCAGTGCTGGCACTTTTCATCTCTGAGCAATTGCTCGACGTTTGCAATTTCTCAGCTCGTGTCTACGAGACGGAAAGAGAATGACCGTGACGTTTGGTGGCTAGAGAAGCGCAAAGCCCCAGTGTTGCTGCGCCTGTGAAAGCGCTTCCAAGGAAGGCTGCTGGCTAGCAACAGCTTTCAGTGCTGGCACTTTTCATCTCTGAGCAATTGCTCGACGTTTGTAATTTCTCACCTGAGCACCCTTTACAGTGCGCGAGAGAATGAGCAGAAGATGAGGTGGCTAGAGAAGCCCAGAGCCCCAGTGTTCTTAGGCCTACAAAAGCGCTTCCAAGGAAGGGTGCTGGCTAGCAACAGCTTTCAGTGCTGGCACTTTTCATCTCTGAGCAATTGCTCGATATTTGCAATTTCTCAGCTCGTGTCTACGAGACGGAAAGAGAATGACCGTGATGTTTGGTGGCTAGAGAAGCGCAAAGCCCCAGTGTTGCTGCGCCTGTGAAAGCGCTTCCAAGGAAGGGTGCTGGGTAGCAAGAGCTTTCAGTGCTGGCACTTTTCATCTCTGAGCAATTGCTCGACGTTTGCAATTTCTCACCTGAGCTCTCTTTAGAGTGCACGAGAGGATGAGCACAAGATTAGGTGGCTAGAGAAGTGCAAAGCCCCAGTGTTCTTAGGGCTACAAAAGCGCTTCCAAGGAAGGCTGCTGGCTAGCAACAGCTTTCAGTGCTGGCACTTTTCATCTCTGAGCAATTGCTCGTCGTTTGCAATTTCTCAGCTCGTGTCTACGAGACGGAAAGAGAATGACCGTGACGTTTGGTGGCTAGAGAAGCGCAAAGCCCCAGTGTTGCTGCGCCTGTGAAAGCGCTTCCAAGGAAGGGTGCTGGCTAGCAACAGCTTTCAGTGCTGGCACTTTTCATCTCTGAGCAATTGCTCGACGTTTGCAATTTCTCACCTGAGCTCTCTTTAGAGTGCACGAGAGGATGAGCAGAAGATTAGGTGGCTAGAGAAGCGCAAAGCCCCAGTGTTCTTAGGGCTACAAAAGCGCTTCCAAGGAAGGGTGCTGGCTAGCAACAGCTTTCAGTGCTGGCACTTTCCATCTCTGAGCAATTGCTCGACGTTTGCAATTTCTCAGCTCGTGTCTACGAGACGGAAAGAGAATGACCGTGACGTTTGGTGGCTAGAGAAGCGCAAAGCCCCAGTGTTGCTGCGCCTGTGAAAGCGCTTCCAAGGAAGGCTGCTGGCTAGCAAGAGCTTTCAGTGCTGGCACTTTTCATCTCTGAGCAATTGCTCAACGTTTGCAATTTCTCAACTCGTGTCTACGAGACGGAAAGAGAATGACCGTGACGTTTGGTGGCTAGAGAAGCGCAAAGCCCCAGTGTTGCTGCGCCTGTGAAAGCGCTTCCAAGGAAGGCTGCTGGCTAGCAAGAGCTTTCAGTGCTGGCACTTTTCATCTCTGAGCAATTGCTCGACGTTTGCAATTTCTCACCTGAGCTCTCTTTAGAGTGCGTGAGAGGATGAGCACAAGATTAGGTGGCTAGAGAAGCCCAAAGCCCCAGTCTTCTTAGGCCTACAAAAGCGCTTCCAAGGAAGGGTGCTGGCTAGCAACAGCTTTCAGTGCTGGCACTTTTCATCTCTGAGCAATTGCTGGACGTTTGCAATTTCTCAGCTCGTGTCTACGAGACGGAAAGAGAATGTCCGTGACGTTTGGTGGCTAGAGAAGCGCAAAGCCCCAGTGTTGCTGCGCCTGTGAAAGCGCTTCCAAGGAAGGGTGCTGGCTAGCAACAGCTTTCAGTGCTGGCACTTTTCATCTCTGAGCAATTGCTCGACGTTTGCAATTTCTCACCTGAGCTCTCTTTAGAGTGCACGAGAGGATGAGCACAAGATTAGGTGGCTAGAGAAGCGCAAAGCCCCAGTGTTCTTAGGGCTACAAAAGCGCTTCCAAGGAAGGCTGCTGGCTAGCAACAGCTTTCAGTGCTGGCACTTTCCATCTCTGAGCAATTGCTCGACGTTTGCAATTTCTCAGCTCGTGTCTACGAGACGGAAAGAGAATGACTGTGACGTTTGGTGGGTAGAGAAGCGCAAAGCCCCAGTGTTGCTGCGCCTGTGAAAGCGCTTCCAAGGAAGGGTGCTGGCTAGCAACAGCTTTCAGTGCTGGCACTTTTCATCTCTGAGCAATTGCTCGACGTTTGTAATTTCTCAGCTCGTGTCTACGAGACGGAAAGAGAATGACCGTGACGTTTGGTGGCTAGAGAAGCGCAAAGCCCCAGTGTTGCTGCGCCTGTGAAAGCGCTTCCAAGGAAGGGGGCTGGCTAGCAACAGCTTTCAGTGCTGGCACTTTTCATCTCTGAGCAATTGCTCGACGTTTGCAATTTCTCACCTGAGCTCTCTTTAGAGTGCGTGAGAGGATGAGCACAAGATTAGGTGGCTAGAGAAGCCCAGAGCCCCAGTCTTCTTAGGCCTACAAAAGCGCTTCCAAGGAAGGCTGCTGGCTAGCAACAGCTTTCAGTGCTGGCACTTTTCATCTCTGAGCAATTGCTCGACGTTTGCAATTTCTCAGCTCGTGTCTACGAGACGGAAAGAGAATGACCGTGACGTTTGGTGGCTAGAGAAGCGCAAAGCCCCAGTGTTACTGTGCCTGTGAAAGCGCTTCCAAGGAAGGGTGCTGGCTAGCAACAGCTTTCAGTGCTGGCACTTTTCATCTCTGAGCAATTGCTCGACGTCTGCAATTTCTCACCTGAGCTCTCTTTAGAGTGCACGAGAGGATGAGCAGAAGATTAGGTGGCTAGAGAAGCGCAAAGCCCCAGTCTTCTTAGGCCTACAAAAGCGTTTCCAAGGAAGGGTGCTGGCTAGCAACAGCTTTCAGTGCTGGCACTTTTCATCTCTGAGCAATTGCTCGACGTTTGCAATTTCTCAGCTCGTGTCTACGAGACGGAAAGAGAATGACCGTGACGTTTGGTGACTAGAGAAGCGCAAAGCCCCAGTGTTGCTGCGCCTGTGAAAGCGCTTCCAAGGAAGGCTGCTGGCTAGCAACAGCTTTCAGTGCTGGCACTTTTCATCTCTGAGCAATTGCTGGACATTTGCAATTTCTCACCTGAGCTCTCTTTAGAGTGCGCGAGAGGATGAGCAGAAGATTAGGTGGCTAGAGAAGCCCAGAGCCCCAGTGTTCTTAGGCCTACAAAAGCGCTTCCAAGGAAGGCTGCTGGCTAGCAACAGCTTTCAGTGCTGGCACTTTTCATCTCTGAGCAATTGCTCGACGTTTGTAATTTCTCATCTGAGCTCTCTTTAGAGTGCGCGAGAGGATGAGCACAAGATTAGGTGGCTAGAGAAGCCCAGAGCCCCAGTGTTCTTAGGCCTACAAAAGCGCTTCCAAGGAAGGCTGCTGGCTAGCAAGAGCTTTCAGTGCTGGCACTTTTCATCTCTGAGCAATTGCTCGACGTTTGCAATTTCTCAGCTCGTGTCTACGAGACGGAAAGAGAATGACCGTGACGTTTGGTGGGTAGAGAAGCGCAAAGCCCCAGTGTTGCTGCACCTGTGAAAGCGCTTCCAAGGAAGGCTGCTGGCTAGCAACAGCTTTCAGTGCTGGCACTTTTCATCTCTGAGCAATTGCTCGACGTTTGCAATTTCTCACCTGAGCACCCTTTAGAGTGCGCGAGAGAATGAGCAGAAGATTAGGTGGCTAGAGAAGCCCAGAGCCCCAGTGTTCTTAGGCCTACAAAAGCGTTTCCAAGGAAGGCTGCCGGCTAGCAACAGCTTTCAGTGCTGGCACTTTTCATCTCTGAGCAATTGCTCGACGTTTGCAATTTCTCAGCTCGTGTCTACGAGACGGAAAGAGAATGACCGTGACGTTTGGTGGCTAGAGAAGCGCAAAGCCCCAGTGTTGCTGCGCCTGTGAAAGCGCTTCCAAGGAAGGGTGCTGGCTAGCAACAGCTTTCAGTGCTGGCACTTTTCATCTCTGAGCAATTGCTGGACATTTGCAATTTCTCACCTGAGCTCTCTTTAGAGTGCACGAGAGGATGAGCACAAGATTAGGTGGCTAGAGAAGCCCAGAGCCCCAGTGTTCTTAGGGCTACCAAAGCGCTTCCAAGGAAGGGTGCTGGCTAGCAACAGCTTTCAGTGCTGGCACTTTTCACCTCTGAGCAATTGCTCGACGTTTGCAATCTCTCAGCTCGTGTCTACAAGACGGAAAGAGAATGACCGTGACGTTTGGTGGCTAGAGAAGCGCAAAGCCCCAGTGTTGCTGCACCTGTGAAAGCGCTTCCAAGGAAGGGGGCTGGCTAGCAACAGCTTTCAGTGCTGGCACTTTTCATCTCTCAGCAATTGCTCGACGTTTGCAATTTCTCACCTGAGCTCTCTTTAGAGTGCGCGAGAGGATGAGCACAAGATTAGGTGGCTAGAGAAGCCCAGAGCCCCAGTCTTCTTAGGCCTACAAAAGCGCTTCCAAGGAAGGCTGCTGGCTAGCAACAGCTTTCAGTGCTGGCACTTTTCATCTCTGAGCAATTGCTCGACGTTTGCAATTTCTCACCTGAGCTCTCTTTAGAGTGCACGAGAGGATGAGCAGAAGATTAGGTGGCTAGAGAAGCCCAGAGCCCCAGTCTTCTTAGGCCTACAAAAGCGCTTCCAAGGAAGGGTGCTGGCTAGCAACAGCTTTCAGTGCTGGCACTTTTCATCTCTGAGCAATTGCTCGACGTTTGCAATTTCTCAGCTCGTTTCTACGACACGGAAAGAGAATGACCGTGACGTTTGGTGGCTAGAGAAGTGCAAAGCCCCAGTGTTGCTGCGCCTGTGAAAGCGCTTCCAAGGAAGGGTGCTGGGTAGCAACAGCTTTCAGTGCTGGCACTTTTCATCTCTGAGCAATTGCTCGACGTTTGCAATTTCTCACCTGAGCTCTCTTTAGAGTGCACGAGAGGATGAGCAGAAGGTTAGGTGGCTAGAGAAGCGCAAAGCCCCAGTCTTCTTAGGCCTACAAAAGCGCTTCCAAGGAAGGCTGCTGGGTAGCAAGAGCTTTCAGTGCTGGCACTTTTCATCTCTGAGCAATTGCTCGACGTTTGCAATTTCTCACCTGAGCTCTCTTTAGAGTGCGCGAGAGGATGAGCACAAGATTAGGTGGCTAGAGAAGCCCAGAGCCCCAGTCTTCTTAGGCCTACAAAAGCGCTTCCAAGGAAGGGTGCTGGCTAGCAACAGCTTTCAGTGCTGGCACTTTTCATCTCTGAGCAATTGCTCGACGTTTGCAATTTCTCAGCTCGTGTCTAGGAGACGGAAAGAGAATGACCGTGACGTTTGGTGGCTAGAGAAGCGCAAAGCCCCAGTGTTGCTGCGCCTGTGAAAGCGCTTCCAAGGAAGGCTGCTGGCTAGCAACAGCTTTCAGTGCTGGCACTTTTCATCTCTGAGCAATTGCTCGACGTTTGTAATTTCTCACCTGAGCACCCTTTACAGTGCGCGAGAGAATGAGCAGAAGATTAGGTGGCTAGAGAAGCGCAAAGCCCCAGTGTTCTTAGCCCTACAAAAGCGCTTCCAAGGAAGGGTGCTGGCTAGCAAGAGCTTTCAGTGCTGGCACTTTTCATCTCTGAGCAATTGCTCGATATTTGCAATTTCTCAGCTCGTGTCTACGAGACGGAAAGAGAATGACCGTGATGTTTGGTGGCTAGAGAAGCGCAAAGCCCCAGTGTTGCTGCGCCTGTGAAAGCGCTTCCAAGGAAGGCTGCTGGCTAGCAACAGCTTTCAGTGCTGGCACTTTTCATCTCTGAGCAATTGCTCGACGTTTGCAATTTCTCACCTGAGCTCTCTTTAGAGTGCGCGAGAGGATGAGCACAAGATTAGGTGGCTAGAGAAGTGCAAAGCCCCAGTGTTCTAAGGGCTACAAAAGCGCTTCCAAGGAAGGCTGCTGGCTAGCAACAGCTTTCAGTGCTGGCACTTTTCATCTCTGAGCAATTGCTCGTCGTTTGCAATTTCTCAGCTCGTGTCTACGAGACGGAAAGAGAAGGACCGTGACGTTTGGTGGCTAGAGAAGCGCAAAGCCCCAGTGTTGCTGCGCCTGTGAAAGCGCTTCCAAGGAAGGCTGCTGGCTAGCAACAGCTTTCAGTGCTGGCACTTTTCATCTCTGAGCAATTGCTCGACGTTTGCAATTTCTCACCTGAGCTCTCTTTAGAGTGCACGAGAGGATGAGCAGAAGATTAGGTGGCTAGAGAAGCGCAAAGCCCCAGTGTTCTTAGGCCTACAAAAGCGCTTCCAAGGAAGGGTGCTGGCTAGCAACAGCTTTCAGTGCTGGCACTTTCCATCTCTGAGCAATTGCTCGACGTTTGCAATTTCTCAGCTCGTGTCTACGAGACGGAAAGAGAATGACCGTGACGTTTGGTGGCTAGAGAAGCGCAAAGCCCCAGTGTTGCTGCGCCTGTGAAAGCGCTTCCAAGGAAGGGTGCTGGCTAGCAAGAGCTTTCAGTGCTGGCACTTTTCATCTCTGAGCAATTGCTCAACGTTTGCAATTTCTCAACTCGTGTCTACGAGACGGAAAGAGAATGACCGTGACGTTTGGTGGCTAGAGAAGCGCAAAGCCCCAGTGTTGCTGTGCCTGTGAAAGCGCTTCCAAGGAAGGGTGCTGGCTAGCAAGAGCTTTCAGTGCTGGCACTTTTCATCTCTGAGCAATTGCTCGACGTTTGCAATTTCTCACCTGAGCTCTCTTTAGAGTGCGTGAGAGGATGAGCACAAGATTAGGTGGCTAGAGAAGCCCAGAGCCCCAGTCTTCTTAGGCCTACAAAAGCGCTTCCAAGGAAGGGTGCTGGCTAGCAACAGCTTTCAGTGCTGGCACTTTTCATCTCTGAGCAATTGCTCGACGTTTGCAATTTCTCAGCTCGTGTCTACGAGACGGAAAGAGAATGACCGTGACGTTTGGTGGCTAGAGAAGCGCAAAGCCCCAGTGTTGCTGCGCCTGTGAAAGCGCTTCCAAGGAAGGGTGCTGGCTAGCAACAGCTTTCAGTGCTGGCACTTTTCATCTCTGAGCAATTGCTCGACGTTTGCAATTTCTCACCTGAGCTCTCTTTAGAGTGCACGAGAGGATGAGCAGAAGATTAGGTGGCTAGAGAAGCCCAGAGCCCCAGTGTTCTTAGGCCTACAAAAGCGCTTCCAAGGAAGGCTGCTGGCTAGCAACAGCTTTCAGTGCTGGCACTTTTCATCTCTGAGCAATTGCTGGACGTTTGCAATTTCTCAGCTCGTGTCTACGAGACGGAAAGAGAAGGACCGTGACGTTTGGTGGCTAGAGAAGCGCAAAGCCCCAGTGTTGCTGCGCCTGTGAAAGCGCTTCCAAGGAAGGGTGCTGGCTAGCAACAGCTTTCAGTGCTGGCACTTTTCATCTCTGAGCAATTGCTCGACGTTTGCAATTTCTCACCTGAGCTCTCTTTAGAGTGCGCGAGAGGATGAGCACAAGATTAGGTGGCTAGAGAAGCGCAAAGCCCCAGTGTTCTTAGGCCTACAAAAGCGCTTCCAAGGAAGGCTGCTGGCTAGCAACAGCTTTCAGTGCTGGCACTTTTCATCTCTGAGCAATTGCTCGACGTTTGTAATTTCTCACCTGAGCACCCTTTAGAGTGCGCGAGAGAATGAGCAGAAGATTAGGTGGCTAGAGAAGCCCAGAGCCCCAGTCTTCTTAGGCCTACAAAAGCGCTTCCAAGGAAGGGTGCTGGCTAGCAACAGCTTTCAGTGCTGGCACTTTTCATCTCTGAGCAATTGCTCGACGTTTGCAATTTCTCAGCTCGTGTCTACGAGACGGAAAGAGAATGACCGTGACGTTTGGTGGCTAGAGAAGCGCAAAGCCCCAGTGTTGCTGCGCCTGTGAAAGCGCTTCCAAGGAAGGGTGCTGGCTAGCAACAGCTTTCAGTGCTGGCACTTTTCATCTCTGAGCAATTGCTGGACATTTGCAATTTCTCACCTGAGCTCTCTTTAGAGTGCGCGAGAGGATGAGCAGAAGATTCGGTGGCTAGAGAAGCCCAGAGCCCCACTGTTCTTAGGCCTACAAAAGCGCTTCCAAGGAAGGGTGCTGGCTAGCAACAGCTTTCAGTGCTGGCACTTTTCATCTCTGAGCAATTGCTCGACGTTTGCAATTTCTCAGCTCGTGTCTACAAGACGGAAAGAGAATGACCGTGACGTTTGGTGGGTAGAGAAGCGCAAAGCCCCACTGTTGCTGTGCCTGTGAAAGCGCTTCCAAGGAAGGGTGCTGGCTAGGAACAGCTTTCAGTGCTGGCACTTTTCATCTCTGAGCAATTGCTCGACGTTTGCAAGTTCTCACCTGAGCTCTCTTTAGAGTGCGCGAGAGGATGAGCAGAAGATTAGGTGGCTAGAGAAGCCCAGAGCCCCAGTGTTCTTAGGCCTACAAAAGCGCTTCCAAGGAAGGCTGCTGGCTAGCAACAGCTTTCAGTGCTGGCACTTTTCATCTCTGAGCAATTGCTCGACGTTTGCAATTTCTCAGCTCGTGTCTAGGAGACGGAAAGAGAAGGACCGTGACGTTTGGTGGCTAGAGAAGCGCAAAGCCCCAGTGTTGCTGCGCCTGTGAAAGCGCTTCCAAGGAAGGGTGCTGGCTAGCAACAGCTTTCAGTGCTGGCACTTTTCATCTCTGAGCAATTGCTCGACGTTTGCAATTTCTCAGCTCGTTTCTACGAGACGGAAAGAGAATGACCGTGACGTTTGGTGGGTAGAGAAGCGCAAAGCCCCAGTGTTGCTGCGCCTGTGAAAGCGCTTCCAAGGAAGGGGGCTGGCTAGGAACAGCTTTCAGTGCTGGCACTTTTCATCTCTGAGCAATTGCTCGACGTTTGCAATTTCTCACCTGAGCTCTCTTTAGAGTGCGCGAGAGGATGAGCACAAGATTAGGTGGCTAGAGAAGCCCAGAGCCCCAGTCTTCTTAGGCCTACAAAAGCGCTTCCAAGGAAGGGTGCTGGCTAGCAACAGCTTTCAGTGCTGGCGCTTTTCATCTCTGAGCAATTGCTCGACGTTTGCAATTTCTCAGCTCGTGTCTACGAGACGGAAAGAGAATGACCGTGACGTTTGGTGGCTAGAGAAGCGCAAAGCCCCAGTGTTGCTGCGCCTGTGAAAGCGCTTCCAAGGAAGGGTGCTGGCTAGCAACAGCTTTCACTGCTGGCACTTTTCATCTCTGAGCAATTGCTCGACGTTTGCAATTTCTCACCTGAGCTCTCTTTAGAGTGCACGAGAGGATGAGCAGAAGGTTAGGTGGCTAGAGAAGCCCAGAGCCCCAGTCTTCTTAGGCCTACAAAAGCGCTTCCAAGGAAGGGTGCTGGCTAGCAACAGCTTTCAGTGCTGGCACTTTTCATCTCTGAGCAATTGCTCGACGTTTGTAATTTCTCAGCTCGTGTCTACGAGACGGAAAGAGAAGGACCGTGACGTTTGGTGGCTAGAGAAGCGCAAAGCCCCAGTGTTGCTGCGCCTGTGAAAGCGCTTCCAAGGAAGGCTGCTGGCTAGCAAGAGCTTTCAGTGCTGGCACTTTTCATCTCTGAGCAATTGCTCGACGTTTGCAATTTCTCACCTGAGCTCTCTTTAGAGTGCGTGAGAGGATGAGCACAAGATTAGGTGGCTAGAGAAGCCCAGAGCCCCAGTCTTCTTAGGCCTACAAAAGCGCTTCCAAGGAAGGCTGCTGGCTAGCAACAGCTTTCAGTGCTGGCACTTTTCATCTCTGAGCAATTGCTCGACGTTTGCAATTTCTCAGCTCGTGTCTACGAGACGGAAAGAGAATGACCGTGACGTTTGGTGGCTAGAGAAGCGCAAAGCCCCAGTGTTGCTGCGCCTGTGAAAGCGCTTCCAAGGAAGGGTGCTGGCTAGCAACAGCTTTCAGTGCTGGCACTTTTCATCTCTGAGCAATTGCTCGACGTTTGCAATTTCTCACCTGAGCTCTCTTTAGAGTGCACGAGAGGATGAGCAGAAGATTAGGTGGCTAGAGAAGCGCAAAGCCCCAGTCTTCTTAGGGCTACCAAAGCGCTTCCAAGGAAGGGTGCTGGCTAGCAACAGCTTTCAGTGCTGGCACTTTTCATCTCTGAGCAATTGCTCGACGTTTGCAATTTCTCAGCTCGTGTCTACGAGACGGAAAGAGAATGACCATGACGTTTGGTGACTAGAGAAGCGCAAAGCCCCAGTGTTGCTGCGCCTGTGAAAGCGCTTCCAAGGAAGGCTGCTGGCTAGCAACAGCTTTCAGTGCTGGCACTTTTCATCTCTGAGCAATTGCTGGACATTTGCAATTTCTCACCTGAGCTCTCTTTAGAGTGCGCGAGAGGATGAGCAGAAGATTAGGTGGCTAGAGAAGCCCAGAGCCCCAGTGTTCTTAGGCCTACAAAAGCGCTTCCAAGGAAGGCTGCTGGCTAGCAACAGCTTTCAGTGCTGGCACTTTTCATCTCTGAGCAATTGCTCGACGTTTGTAATTTCTCATCTGAGCTCTCTTTAGACTGCGCGAGAGGATGAGCAGAAGATGAGGTGGCTAGAGAAGCCCAGAGCCCCAGTGTTCTTAGGCCTACAAAAGCGCTTCCAAGGAAGGGTGCTGGCTAGCAACAGCTTTCAGTGCTGGCACTTTTCATCTCTGAGCAATTGCTCGACGTTTGCAATTTCTCAGCTCGTGTCTACGAGACGGAAAGAGAATGACCGTGACGTTTGGTGGGTAGAGAAGCGCAAAGCCCCAGTGTTGCTGCACCTGTGAAAGCGCTTCCAAGGAAGGCTGCTGGCTAGCAACAGCTTTCAGTGCTGGCACTTTTCATCTCTGAGCAATTGCTCGACGTTTGCAATTTCTCACCTGAGCACCCTTTAGAGTGCGCGAGAGAATGAGCACAAGATTAGGTGGCTAGAGAAGCCCAGAGCCCCAGTGTTCTTAGGCCTACAAAAGCGCTTCCAAGGAAGGGTGCTGGCTAGCAACAGCTTTCAGTGCTGGCACTTTTCATCTCTGAGCAATTGCTCGACGTTTGCAATTTCTCAGCTCGTGTCTACGAGACGGAAAGAGAATGACCGTGACGTTTGGTGGCTAGAGAAGCGCAAAGCCCCAGTGTTGCTGCGCCTGTGAAAGCGCTTCCAAGGAAGGGTGCTGGCTAGCAACAGCTTTCAGTGCTGGCACTTTTCATCTCTGAGCAATTGCTGGACATTTGCAATTTCTCACCTGAGCTCTCTTTAGAGTGCGCGAGAGGATGAGCACAAGATTAGGTGGCTAGAGAAGCCCAGAGCCCCAGTGTTCTTAGGTCTACAAAAGCGCTTCCAAGGAAGGGTGCTGGCTAGCAACAGCTTTCAGTGCTGGCACTTTTCACCTCTGAGCAATTGCTCGACGTTTGCAATCTCTCAGCTCGTGTCTACAAGACGGAAAGAGAATGACCGTGACGTTTGGTGGCTAGAGAAGCGCAAAGCCCCAGTGTTGCTGCGCCTGTGAAAGCGCTTCCAAGGAAGGCTGCTGGCTAGCAACAGCTTTCAGTGCTGGCACTTTTCATCTCTCAGCAATTGCTCGACGTTTGCAATTTCTCACCTGAGCTCTCTTTAGAGTGCGCGAGAGGATGAGCACAAGATTAGGTGGCTAGAGAAGCCCAGAGCCCCAGTCTTCTTAGGCCTACAAAAGCGCTTCCAAGGAAGGGTGCTGGCTAGCAACAGCTTTCAGTGCTGGCACTTTTCATCTCTGAGCAATTGCTCGACGTTTGCAATTTCTCACCTGAGCTCTCTTTAGAGTGCACGAGAGGATGAGCAGAAGATTAGGTGGCTAGAGAAGTGCAAAGCCCCAGTGTTCTTAGGGCTACAAAAGCGCTTCCAAGGAAGGGTGCTGGCTAGCAACAGCTTTCAGTGCTGGCACTTTTCATCTCTGAGCAATTGCTCGACGTTTGCAATTTCTCAGCTCGTGTCTAGGAGACGGAAAGAGAAGGACCGTGACGTTTGGTGGCTAGAGAAGCGCAAAGCCCCAGTGTTGCTGCGCCTGTGAAAGCGCTTCCAAGGAAGGCTGCTGGCTAGCAACAGCTTTCAGTGCTGGCACTTTTCATCTCTGAGCAATTGCTCGACGTTTGCAATTTCTCAGCTCGTGTCTACGAGACGGAAAGAGAATGACCGTGACGTTTGGTGGCTAGAGAAGTGCAAAGCCCCAGTGTTGCTGCGCCTGTGAAAGCGCTTCCAAGGAAGGGTGCTGGCTAGCAAGAGCTTTCAGTGCTGGCACTTTTCATCTCTGAGCAATTGCTCGACGTTTGCAATTTCTCACCTGAGCTCTCTTTAGAGTGCGCGAGAGGATGAGCACAAGATTAGGTGGCTAGAGAAGCCCAGAGCCCCAGTGTTCTTAGGCCTACAAAAGCGCTTCCAAGGAAGGGTGCTGGCTAGCAAGAGCTTTCAGTGCTGGCACTTTTCATCTCTGAGCAATTGCTCGACGTTTGCAATTTCTCAGCTCGTGTCTACGAGACGGAAAGAGAATGACCGTGACGTTTGGTGGTTAGAGAAGCGCAAAGCCCCAGTGTTGCTGCGCCTGTGAAAGCGCTTCCAAGGAAGGCTGCTGGCTAGCAACAGCTTTCAGTGCTGGCACTTTTCATCTCTGAGCAATTGCTCGACGTTTGCAATTTCTCACCTGAGCTCTCTTTAGAGTGCACGAGAGGATGAGCAGAAGGTTAGGTGGCTAGAGAAGCCCAGAGCCCCAGTGTTCTTAGGCCTACAAAAGCGCTTCCAAGGAAGGGTGCTGGCTAGCAAGAGCTTTCAGTGCTGGCACTTTTCATCTCTGAGCAATTGCTCGACGTTTGCAATTTCTCACCTGAGCTCTCTTTAGAGTGCGCGAGAGGATGAGCACAAGATTAGGTGGCTAGAGAAGCCCAGAGCCCCAGTCTTCTTAGGCCTACAAAAGCGCTTCCAAGGAAGGGTGCTGGCTAGCAAGAGCTTTCAGTGCTGGCACTTTTCATCTCTGAGCAATTGCTCGACGTTTGCAATTTCTCAGCTCGTGTCTACGAGACGGAAAGAGAATGACCGTGACGTTTGGTGGCTAGAGAAGCGCAAAGCCCCAGTGTTGCTGCGCCTGTGAAAGCGCTTCCAAGGAAGGCTGCTGGCTAGCAACAGCTTTCAGTGCTGGCACTTTTCATCTCTGAGCAATTGCTCGACGTTTGCAATTTCTCACCTGAGCTCTCTTTAGAGTGCGCGAGAGGATGAGCACAAGATTAGGTGGCTAGAGAAGCCCAGAGCCCCAGTGTTCTTAGGCCTACAAAAGCGCTTCCAAGGAAGGGTGCTGGCTAGCAAGAGCTTTCAGTGCTGGCACTTTTCATCTCTGAGCAATTGCTCGACGTTTGCAATTTCTCAGCTCGTGTCTACGAGACGGAAAGAGAATGACCGTGACGTTTGGTGGGTAGAGAAGCGCAAAGCCCCAGTGTTGCTGCGCCTGTGAAAGCGCTTGCAAGGAAGGGTGCTGGCTAGCAACAGCTTTCAGTGCTGGCACTTTTCATCTCTGAGCAATTGCTCGACGTTTGCAATTTCTCACCTGAGCTCTCTTTAGAGTGCGCGAGAGGATGAGCAGAAGATTAGGTGGCTAGAGAAGCCCAGAGCCCCAGTCTTCTTAGGCCTACAAAAGCGCTTCCAAGGAAGGCTGCTGGCTAGCAAGAGCTTTCAGTGCTGGCACTTTTCATCTCTGAGCAATTGCTCGACGTTTCAATTTCTCACCTGAGCTCTCTTTAGAGTGCGCGAGAGGATGAGCACAAGATTAGGTGGCTAGAGAAGCCCAGAGCCCCAGTCTTCTTAGGCCTACAAAAGCGCTTCCAAGGAAGGGTGCTGGCTAGCAACAGCTTTCAGTGCTGGCACTTTTCATCTCTGAGCAATTGCTCGACGTTTGCAATTTCTCAGCTCGTGTCTACGAGACGGAAAGAGAATGACCGTGACGTTTGGTGGCTAGAGAAGCGCAAAGCCCCAGTGTTGCTGCGCCTGTGAAAGCGCTTCCAAGGAAGGCTGCTGGCTAGCAACAGCTTTCAGTGCTGGCACTTTTCATCTCTGAGCAATTGCTCGACGTTTGTAATTTCTCACCTGAGCACCCTTTAGAGTGCGCGAGAGAATGAGCAGAAGATTAGGTGGCTAGAGAAGCGCAAAGCCCCAGTGTTCTTAGGCCTACAAAAGCGCTTCCAAGGAAGGGTGCTGGCTAGCAACAGCTTTCAGTGCTGGCACTTTTCATCTCTGAGCAATTGCTCGATATTTGCAATTTCTCAGCTCGTGTCTACGAGACGGAAAGAGAATGACCGTGATGTTTGGTGGCTAGAGAAGCGCAAAGCCCCAGTGTTGCTGCGCCTGTGAAAGCGCTTCCAAGGAAGGCTGCTGGCTAGCAACAGCTTTCAGTGCTGGCACTTTTCATCTCTGAGCAATTGCTCGACGTTTGCAATTTCTCACCTGAGCTCTCTTTAGAGTGCACGAGAGGATGAGCACAAGATTAGGTGGCTAGAGAAGTGCAAAGCCCCAGTGTTCTAAGGGCTACAAAAGCGCTTCCAAGGAAGGGTGCTGGCTAGCAACAGCTTTCAGTGCTGGCACTTTTCATCTCTGAGCAATTGCTCGACGTTTGCAATTTCTCAGCTCGTGTCTACGAGACGGAAAGAGAATGACCGTGACGTTTGGTGGCTAGAGAAGCGCAAAGCCCCAGTGTTGCTGCGCCTGTGAAAGCGCTTCCAAGGAAGGGTGCTGGCTAGCAACAGCTTTCAGTGCTGGCACTTTTCATCTCTGAGCAATTGCTCGACGTTTGCAATTTCTCACCTGAGCTCTCTTTAGAGTGCACGAGAGGATGAGCAGAAGATTAGGTGGCTAGAGAAGCGCAAAGCCCCAGTGTTCTTAGGGCTACAAAAGCGCTTCCAAGGAAGGGTGCTGGCTAGCAACAGCTTTCAGTGCTGGCACTTTCCATCTCTGAGCAATTGCTCGACGTTTGCAATTTCTCAGCTCGTGTCTACGAGACGGAAAGAGAATGACCGTGACGTTTGGTGGCTAGAGAAGCGCAAAGCCCCAGTGTTGCTGCGCCTGTGAAAGCGCTTCCAAGGAAGGGTGCTGGCTAGCAAGAGCTTTCAGTGCTGGCACTTTTCATCTCTGAGCAATTGCTCAACGTTTGCAATTTCTCAACTCGTGTCTACGAGACGGAAAGAGAATGACCGTGACGTTTGGTGGCTAGAGAAGCGCAAAGCCCCAGTGTTGCTGCGCCTGTGAAAGCGCTTCCAAGGAAGGGTGCTGGCTAGCAACAGCTTTCAGTGCTGGCACTTTTCATCTCTGAGCAATTGCTCGACGTTTGCAATTTCTCACCTGAGCTCTCTTTAGAGTGCGTGAGAGGATGAGCACAAGATTAGGTGGCTAGAGAAGCCCAGAGCCCCAGTCTTCTTAGGCCTACAAAAGCGCTTCCAAGGAAGGGTGCTGGCTAGCAACAGCTTTCAGTGCTGGCGCTTTTCATCTCTGAGCAATTGCTGGACGTTTGCAATTTCTCAGCTCGTGTCTACGAGACGGAAAGAGAATGACCGTGACGTTTGGTGGCTAGAGAAGCGCAAAGCCCCAGTGTTGCTGCGCCTGTGAAAGCGCTTCCAAGGAAGGCTGCTGGCTAGCAACAGCTTTCAGTGCTGGCACTTTTCATCTCTGAGCAATTGCTCGACGTTTGCAATTTCTCACCTGAGCTCTCTTTAGAGTGCACGAGAGGATGAGCAGAAGATTAGGTGGCTAGAGAAGCCCAGAGCCCCAGTGTTCTTAGGCCTACAAAAGCGCTTCCAAGGAAGGGTGCTGGCTAGCAAGAGCTTTCAGTGCTGGCACTTTTCATCTCTGAGCAATTGCTGGACGTTTGCAATTTCTCAGCTCGTGTCTACGAGACGGAAAGAGAATGACCGTGACGTTTGGTGGCTAGAGAAGCGCAAAGCCCCAGTGTTGCTGCGCCTGTGAAAGCGCTTCCAAGGAAGGCTGCTGGCTAGCAACAGCTTTCAGTGCTGGCACTTTTCATCTCTCAGCAATTGCTGGACATTTGCAATTTCTCACCTGAGCTCTCTTTAGAGTGCGCGAGAGGATGAGCACAAGATTAGGTGGCTAGAGAAGCCCAGAGCCCCAGTGTTCTTAGGCCTACAAAAGCGCTTCCAAGGAAGGGTGCTGGCTAGCAAGAGCTTTCAGTGCTGGCACTTTTCATCTCTGAGCAATTGCTCGACGTTTGCAATTTCTCAGCTCGTGTCTACGAGACGGAAAGAGAATGACCGTGACGTTTGGTGGGTAGAGAAGCGCAAAGCCCCAGTGTTGCTGCGCCTGTGAAAGCGCTTGCAAGGAAGGGTGCTGGCTAGCAACAGCTTTCAGTGCTGGCACTTTTCATCTCTGAGCAATTGCTCGACGTTTGCAATTTCTCACCTGAGCTCTCTTTAGAGTGCGCGAGAGGATGAGCAGAAGATTAGGTGGCTAGAGAAGCCCAGAGCCCCAGTCTTCTTAGGCCTACAAAAGCGCTTCCAAGGAAGGCTGCTGGCTAGCAAGAGCTTTCAGTGCTGGCACTTTTCATCTCTGAGCAATTGCTCGACGTTTCAATTTCTCACCTGAGCTCTCTTTAGAGTGCGCGAGAGGATGAGCACAAGATTAGGTGGCTAGAGAAGCCCAGAGCCCCAGTCTTCTTAGGCCTACAAAAGCGCTTCCAAGGAAGGGTGCTGGCTAGCAAGAGCTTTCAGTGCTGGCACTTTTCATCTCTGAGCAATTGCTCGACGTTTGCAATTTCTCAGCTCGTGTCTACGAGACGGAAAGAGAATGACCGTGACGTTTGGTGGCTAGAGAAGCGCAAAGCCCCAGTGTTGCTGCGCCTGTGAAAGCGCTTCCAAGGAAGGCTGCTGGCTAGCAACAGCTTTCAGTGCTGGCACTTTTCATCTCTGAGCAATTGCTCGACGTTTGTAATTTCTCACCTGAGCACCCTTTAGAGTGCGCGAGAGAATGAGCAGAAGATTAGGTGGCTAGAGAAGCGCAAAGCCCCAGTGTTCTTAGGCCTACAAAAGCGCTTCCAAGGAAGGGTGCTGGCTAGCAACAGCTTTCAGTGCTGGCACTTTTCATCTCTGAGCAATTGCTCGATATTTGCAATTTCTCAGCTCGTGTCTACGAGACGGAAAGAGAATGACCGTGATGTTTGGTGGCTAGAGAAGCGCAAAGCCCCAGTGTTGCTGCGCCTGTGAAAGCGCTTCCAAGGAAGGCTGCTGGCTAGCAACAGCTTTCAGTGCTGGCACTTTTCATCTCTGAGCAATTGCTCGACGTTTGCAATTTCTCACCTGAGCTCTCTTTAGAGTGCACGAGAGGATGAGCACAAGATTAGGTGGCTAGAGAAGTGCAAAGCCCCAGTGTTCTAAGGGCTACAAAAGCGCTTCCAAGGAAGGGTGCTGGCTAGCAACAGCTTTCAGTGCTGGCACTTTTCATCTCTGAGCAATTGCTCGACGTTTGCAATTTCTCAGCTCGTGTCTACGAGACGGAAAGAGAATGACCGTGACGTTTGGTGGCTAGAGAAGCGCAAAGCCCCAGTGTTGCTGCGCCTGTGAAAGCGCTTCCAAGGAAGGGTGCTGGCTAGCAACAGCTTTCAGTGCTGGCACTTTTCATCTCTGAGCAATTGCTCGACGTTTGCAATTTCTCACCTGAGCTCTCTTTAGAGTGCACGAGAGGATGAGCAGAAGATTAGGTGGCTAGAGAAGCGCAAAGCCCCAGTGTTCTTAGGGCTACAAAAGCGCTTCCAAGGAAGGGTGCTGGCTAGCAACAGCTTTCAGTGCTGGCACTTTCCATCTCTGAGCAATTGCTCGACGTTTGCAATTTCTCAGCTCGTGTCTACGAGACGGAAAGAGAATGACCGTGACGTTTGGTGGCTAGAGAAGCGCAAAGCCCCAGTGTTGCTGCGCCTGTGAAAGCGCTTCCAAGGAAGGGTGCTGGCTAGCAAGAGCTTTCAGTGCTGGCACTTTTCATCTCTGAGCAATTGCTCAACGTTTGCAATTTCTCAACTCGTGTCTACGAGACGGAAAGAGAATGACCGTGACGTTTGGTGGCTAGAGAAGCGCAAAGCCCCAGTGTTGCTGCGCCTGTGAAAGCGCTTCCAAGGAAGGGTGCTGGCTAGCAACAGCTTTCAGTGCTGGCACTTTTCATCTCTGAGCAATTGCTCGACGTTTGCAATTTCTCACCTGAGCTCTCTTTAGAGTGCGTGAGAGGATGAGCACAAGATTAGGTGGCTAGAGAAGCCCAGAGCCCCAGTCTTCTTAGGCCTACAAAAGCGCTTCCAAGGAAGGGTGCTGGCTAGCAACAGCTTTCAGTGCTGGCGCTTTTCATCTCTGAGCAATTGCTGGACGTTTGCAATTTCTCAGCTCGTGTCTACGAGACGGAAAGAGAATGACCGTGACGTTTGGTGGCTAGAGAAGCGCAAAGCCCCAGTGTTGCTGCGCCTGTGAAAGCGCTTCCAAGGAAGGCTGCTGGCTAGCAACAGCTTTCAGTGCTGGCACTTTTCATCTCTGAGCAATTGCTCGACGTTTGCAATTTCTCACCTGAGCTCTCTTTAGAGTGCACGAGAGGATGAGCAGAAGATTAGGTGGCTAGAGAAGCCCAGAGCCCCAGTGTTCTTAGGCCTACAAAAGCGCTTCCAAGGAAGGGTGCTGGCTAGCAAGAGCTTTCAGTGCTGGCACTTTTCATCTCTGAGCAATTGCTGGACGTTTGCAATTTCTCAGCTCGTGTCTACGAGACGGAAAGAGAATGACCGTGACGTTTGGTGGCTAGAGAAGCGCAAAGCCCCAGTGTTGCTGCGCCTGTGAAAGCGCTTCCAAGGAAGGCTGCTGGCTAGCAACAGCTTTCAGTGCTGGCACTTTTCATCTCTCAGCAATTGCTGGACATTTGCAATTTCTCACCTGAGCTCTCTTTAGAGTGCGCGAGAGGATGAGCAGAAGATTAGGTGGCTAGAGAAGCGCAAAGCCCCAGTGTTCTTAGGGCTACAAAAGCGCTTCCAAGGAAGGCTGCTGGCTAGCAACAGCTTTCAGTGCTGGCACTTTTCATCTCTGAGCAATTGCTCGACGTTTGTAATTTCTCACCTGAGCACCCTTTAGAGTGCGCGAGAGAATGAGCAGAAGATTAGGTGGCTAGAGAAGCCCAGAGCCCCAGTCTTCTTAGGCCTACAAAAGCGCTTCCAAGGAAGGGTGCTGGCTAGCAACAGCTTTCAGTGCTGGCACTTTTCATCTCTGAGCAATTGCTCGACGTTTGCAATTTCTCAGCTCGTGTCTACGAGACGGAAAGAGAATGACCGTGACGTTTGGTGGCTAGAGAAGCGCAAAGCCCCAGTGTTGCTGCGCCTGTGAAAGCGCTTCCAAGGAAGGGTGCTGGCTAGCAACAGCTTTCAGTGCTGGCACTTTTCATCTCTGAGCAATTGCTGGACATTTGCAATTTCTCACCTGAGCTCTCTTTAGAGTGCGCGAGAGGATGAGCACAAGATTAGGTGGCTAGAGAAGCCCAGAGCCCCAGTCTTCTTAGGCCTACAAAAGCGCTTCCAAGGAAGGGTGCTGGCTAGCAACAGCTTTCAGTGCTGGCACTTTTCATCTCTGAGCAATTGCTCGACGTTTGCAATTTCTCAGCTCGTGTCTACGAGACGGAAAGAGAATGACCGTGACGTTTGGTGGCTAGAGAAGCGCAAAGCCCCACTGTTGCTGTGCCTGTGAAAGCGCTTCCAAGGAAGGGTGCTGGCTAGCAACAGCTTTCAGTGCTGGCACTTTTCATCTCTGAGCAATTGCTCGACGTTTGCAAGTTCTCACCTGAGCTCTCTTTAGAGTGCGCGAGAGGATGAGCAGAAGATTAGGTGGCTAGAGAAGCCCAGAGCCCCAGTGTTCTTAGGCCTACAAAAGCGCTTCCAAGGAAGGCTGCTGGCTAGCAACAGCTTTCAGTGCTGGCACTTTTCATCTCTGAGCAATTGCTCGACGTTTGCAATTTCTCACCTGAGCTCTCTTTAGAGTGCACGAGAGGATGAGCAGAAGATTAGGTGGCTAGAGAAGTGCAAAGCCCCAGTGTTCTTAGGGCTACAAAAGCGCTTCCAAGGAAGGGTGCTGGCTAGCAACAGCTTTCAGTGCTGGCACTTTTCATCTCTGAGCAATTGCTCGACGTTTGCAATTTCTCAGCTCGTGTCTAGGAGACGGAAAGAGAAGGACCGTGACGTTTGGTGGCTAGAGAAGCGCAAAGCCCCAGTGTTGCTGCGCCTGTGAAAGCGCTTCCAAGGAAGGGTGCTGGCTAGCAACAGCTTTCAGTGCTGGCACTTTTCATCTCTGAGCAATTGCTCGACGTTTGCAATTTCTCAGCTCGTGTCTACGAGACGGAAAGAGAATGACCGTGACGTTTGGTGGGTAGAGAAGCGCAAAGCCCCAGTGTTGCTGCGCCTGTGAAAGCGCTTCCAAGGAAGGGTGCTGGCTAGCAAGAGCTTTCAGTGCTGGCACTTTTCATCTCTGAGCAATTGCTCGACGTTTGCAATTTCTCACCTGAGCTCTCTTTAGAGTGCACGAGAGGATGAGCAGAAGGTTAGGTGGCTAGAGAAGCCCAGAGCCCCAGTCTTCTTAGGCCTACAAAAGCGCTTCCAAGGAAGGGTGCTGGCTAGCAACAGCTTTCAGTGCTGGCACTTTTCATCTCTGAGCAATTGCTCGACGTTTGCAATTTCTCAGCTCGTGTCTACGAGACGCAAAGAGAAGGACCGTGACGTTTGGTGGCTAGAGAAGCGCAAAGCCCCACTGTTGCTGCGCCTGTGAAAGCGCTTCCAAGGAAGGGTGCTGGCTAGCAACAGCTTTCAGTGCTGGCACTTTTCATCTCTGAGCAATTGCTCGACGTTTGCAATTTCTCACCTGAGCTCTCTTTAGAGTGCGCGAGAGGATGAGCAGAAGATTAGGTGGCTAGAGAAGCCCAGAGCCCCAGTGTTCTTAGGGCTACAAAAGCGCTTCCAAGGAAGGCTGCTGGCTAGCAACAGCTTTCAGTGCTGGCACTTTTCATCTCTGAGCAATTGCTCGACGTTTGCAATCTCTCAGCTCGTGTCTACGAGACGGAAAGAGAATGACCGTGACGTTTGGTGGGTAGAGAAGCGCAAAGCCCCAGTGTTGCTGCGCCTGTGAAAGCGCTTCCAAGGAAGGCTGCTGGCTAGCAACAGCTTTCAGTGCTGGCACTTTTCATCTCTGAGCAATTGCTCGACGTTTGTAATTTCTCACCTGAGCTCTCTTTAGAGTGCGCGAGAGGATGAGCAGAAGATGAGGTGGCTAGAGAAGCCCAGAGCCCCAGTGTTCTTAGGCCTACAAAAGCGCTTCCAAGGAAGGCTGCTGGCTAGCAACAGCTTTCAGTGCTGGCACTTTTCATCTCTGAACAATTGCTCGACGTTTGCAATTTCTCAGCTCGTGTCTACGAGACGGAAAGAGAAGGACCGTGACGTTTGGTGGGTAGAGAAGCGCAAAGCCCCAGTGTTGCTGCGCCTGTGAAAGCGCTTCCAAGGAAGGCTGCTGGCTAGCAACAGCTTTCAGTGCTGGCACTTTTCATCTCTGAGCAATTGCTCGACGTTTGTAATTTCTCACCTGAGCACCCTTTAGAGTGCGCGAGAGAATGAGCAGAAGATGAGGTGGCTAGAGAAGCCCAGAGCCCCAGTCTTCTTAGGCCTACAAAAGCGCTTCCAAGGAAGGGTGCTGGCTAGCAACAGCTTTCAGTGCTGGCACTTTTCATCTCTGAGCAATTGCTCGACGTTTGCAATTTCTCAGCTCGTGTCTACGAGACTGAAAGAGAATGACCGTGACGTTTGGTGGCTAGAGAAGCGCAAAGCCCCAGTGTTGCTGCGCCTGTGAAAGCGCTTCCAAGGAAGGCTGCTGGCTAGCAACAGCTTTCAGTGCTGGCACTTTTCATCTCTGAGCAATTGCTGGACATTTGCAATTTCTCACCTGAGCTCTCTTTAGAGTGCGCGAGAGGATGAGCAGAAGATTAGGTGGCTAGAGAAGCCCAGAGCCCCAGTCTTCTTAGGCCTACAAAAGCGCTTCCAAGGAAGGCTGCTGGCTAGCAAGAGCTTTCAGTGCTGGCACTTTTCATCTCTGAGCAATTGCTCGACGTTTCAATTTCTCACCTGAGCTCTCTTTAGAGTGCGCGAGAGGATGAGCACAAGATTAGGTGGCTAGAGAAGCCCAGAGCCCCAGTCTTCTTAGGCCTACAAAAGCGCTTCCAAGGAAGGGTGCTGGCTAGCAACAGCTTTCAGTGCTGGCACTTTTCATCTCTGAGCAATTGCTCGACGTTTGCAATTTCTCAGCTCGTGTCTACGAGACGGAAAGAGAATGACCGTGACGTTTGGTGGCTAGAGAAGCGCAAAGCCCCAGTGTTGCTGCGCCTGTGAAAGCGCTTCCAAGGAAGGCTGCTGGCTAGCAACAGCTTTCAGTGCTGGCACTTTTCATCTCTGAGCAATTGCTCGACGTTTGTAATTTCTCACCTGAGCACCCTTTAGAGTGCGCGAGAGAATGAGCAGAAGATTAGGTGGCTAGAGAAGCCCAGAGCCCCAGTGTTCTTAGGCCTACAAAAGCGCTTCCAAGGAAGGGTGCTGGCTAGCAACAGCTTTCAGTGCTGGCACTTTTCATCTCTGAGCAATTGCTCGATATTTGCAATTTCTCAGCTCGTGTCTACGAGACGGAAAGAGAATGACCGTGATGTTTGGTGGCTAGAGAAGCGCAAAGCCCCAGTGTTGCTGCGCCTGTGAAAGCGCTTCCAAGGAAGGCTGCTGGCTAGGAACAGCTTTCAGTGCTGGCACTTTTCATCTCTGAGCAATTGCTCGACGTTTGCAATTTCTCACCTGAGCTCTCTTTAGAGTGCACGAGAGGATGAGCACAAGATTAGGTGGCTAGAGAAGTGCAAAGCCCCAGTGTTCTAAGGGCTACAAAAGCGCTTCCAAGGAAGGCTGCTGGCTAGCAACAGCTTTCAGTGCTGGCACTTTTCATCTCTGAGCAATTGCTCGACGTTTGCAATTTCTCAGCTCGTGTCTACGAGACGGAAAGAGAATGACCGTGACGTTTGGTGGCTAGAGAAGCGCAAAGCCCCAGTGTTGCTGCGCCTGTGAAAGCGCTTCCAAGGAAGGGTGCTGGCTAGCAACAGCTTTCAGTGCTGGCACTTTTCATCTCTGAGCAATTGCTCGACGTTTGCAATTTCTCACCTGAGCTCTCTTTAGAGTGCACGAGAGGATGAGCAGAAGATTAGGTGGCTAGAGAAGCGCAAAGCCCCAGTGTTCTTAGGGCTACAAAAGCGCTTCCAAGGAAGGGTGCTGGCTAGCAACAGCTTTCAGTGCTGGCACTTTCCATCTCTGAGCAATTGCTCGACGTTTGCAATTTCTCAGCTCGTGTCTACGAGACGGAAAGAGAATGACCGTGACGTTTGGTGGCTAGAGAAGCGCAAAGCCCCAGTGTTGCTGCGCCTGTGAAAGCGCTTCCAAGGAAGGGTGCTGGCTAGCAAGAGCTTTCAGTGCTGGCACTTTTCATCTCTGAGCAATTGCTCAACGTTTGCAATTTCTCAACTCGTGTCTACGAGACGGAAAGAGAATGACCGTGACGTTTGGTGGCTAGAGAAGCGCAAAGCCCCAGTGTTGCTGCGCCTGTGAAAGCGCTTCCAAGGAAGGGTGCTGGCTAGCAACAGCTTTCAGTGCTGGCACTTTTCATCTCTGAGCAATTGCTCGACGTTTGCAATTTCTCACCTGAGCTCTCTTTAGAGTGCGTGAGAGGATGAGCACAAGATTAGGTGGCTAGAGAAGCCCAGAGCCCCAGTCTTCTTAGGCCTACAAAAGCGCTTCCAAGGAAGGGTGCTGGCTAGCAACAGCTTTCAGTGCTGGCGCTTTTCATCTCTGAGCAATTGCTGGACGTTTGCAATTTCTCAGCTCGTGTCTACGAGACGGAAAGAGAATGACCGTGACGTTTGGTGGCTAGAGAAGCGCAAAGCCCCAGTGTTGCTGCGCCTGTGAAAGCGCTTCCAAGGAAGGCTGCTGGCTAGCAACAGCTTTCAGTGCTGGCACTTTTCATCTCTGAGCAATTGCTCGACGTTTGCAATTTCTCACCTGAGCTCTCTTTAGAGTGCACGAGAGGATGAGCAGAAGATTAGGTGGCTAGAGAAGCCCAGAGCCCCAGTGTTCTTAGGCCTACAAAAGCGCTTCCAAGGAAGGCTGCTGGCTAGCAACAGCTTTCAGTGCTGGCACTTTTCATCTCTGAGCAATTGCTGGACGTTTGCAATTTCTCAGCTCGTGTCTACGAGACGGAAAGAGAAGGACCGTGACGTTTGGTGGCTAGAGAAGCGCAAAGCCCCAGTGTTGCTGCGCCTGTGAAAGCGCTTCCAAGGAAGGGTGCTGGCTAGCAACAGCTTTCAGTGCTGGCACTTTTCATCTCTCAGCAATTGCTGGACATTTGCAATTTCTCACCTGAGCTCTCTTTAGAGTGCGCGAGAGGATGAGCAGAAGATTAGGTGGCTAGAGAAGCGCAAAGCCCCAGTGTTCTTAGGGCTACAAAAGCGCTTCCAAGGAAGGCTGCTGGCTAGCAACAGCTTTCAGTGCTGGCACTTTTCATCTCTGAGCAATTGCTCGACGTTTGTAATTTCTCACCTGAGCACCCTTTAGAGTGCGCGAGAGAATGAGCAGAAGATTAGGTGGCTAGAGAAGCCCAGAGCCCCAGTCTTCTTAGGCCTACAAAAGCGCTTCCAAGGAAGGGTGCTGGCTAGCAACAGCTTTCAGTGCTGGCACTTTTCATCTCTGAGCAATTGCTCGACGTTTGCAATTTCTCAGCTCGTGTCTACGAGACGGAAAGAGAATGACCGTGACGTTTGGTGGCTAGAGAAGCGCAAAGCCCCAGTGTTGCTGCGCCTGTGAAAGCGCTTGCAAGGAAGGGTGCTGGCTAGCAACAGCTTTCAGTGCTGGCACTTTTCATCTCTGAGCAATTGCTGGACATTTGCAATTTCTCACCTGAGCTCTCTTTAGAGTGCGCGAGAGGATGAGCACAAGATTAGGTGGCTAGAGAAGCCCAGAGCCCCAGTCTTCTTAGGCCTACAAAAGCGCTTCCAAGGAAGGGTGCTGGCTAGCAACAGCTTTCAGTGCTGGCACTTTTCATCTCTGAGCAATTGCTCGACGTTTGCAATTTCTCAGCTCGTGTCTACGAGACGGAAAGAGAATGACCGTGACGTTTGGTGGCTAGAGAAGCGCAAAGCCCCACTGTTGCTGTGCCTGTGAAAGCGCTTCCAAGGAAGGGTGCTGGCTAGCAACAGCTTTCAGTGCTGGCACTTTTCATCTCTGAGCAATTGCTCGACGTTTGCAAGTTCTCACCTGAGCTCTCTTTAGAGTGCGCGAGAGGATGAGCAGAAGATTAGGTGGCTAGAGAAGCCCAGAGCCCCAGTGTTCTTAGGCCTACAAAAGCGCTTCCAAGGAAGGCTGCTGGCTAGCAACAGCTTTCAGTGCTGGCACTTTTCATCTCTGAGCAATTGCTCGACGTTTGCAATTTCTCACCTGAGCTCTCTTTAGAGTGCACGAGAGGATGAGCAGAAGATTAGGTGGCTAGAGAAGTGCAAAGCCCCAGTGTTCTTAGGGCTACAAAAGCGCTTCCAAGGAAGGGTGCTGGCTAGCAACAGCTTTCAGTGCTGCCACTTTTCATCTCTGAGCAATTGCTCGACGTTTGCAATTTCTCAGCTCGTGTCTAGGAGACGGAAAGAGAAGGACCGTGACGTTTGGTGGCTAGAGAAGCGCAAAGCCCCAGTGTTGCTGCGCCTGTGAAAGCGCTTCCAAGGAAGGGTGCTGGCTAGCAACAGCTTTCAGTGCTGGCACTTTTCATCTCTGAGCAATTGCTCGACGTTTGCAATTTCTCAGCTCGTGTCTACGAGACGGAAAGAGAAGGACCGTGACGTTTGGTGGCTAGAGAAGCGCAAAGCCCCAGTGTTGCTGCGCCTGTGAAAGCGCTTCCAAGGAAGGGTGCTGGCTAGCAAGAGCTTTCAGTGCTGGCACTTTTCATCTCTGAGCAATTGCTCGACGTTTGCAATTTCTCACCTGAGCTCTCTTTAGAGTGCACGAGAGGATGAGCAGAAGGTTAGGTGGCTAGAGAAGCCCAGAGCCCCAGTCTTCTTAGGCCTACAAAAGCGCTTCCAAGGAAGGGTGCTGGCTAGCAACAGCTTTCAGTGCTGGCACTTTTCATCTCTGAGCAATTGCTCGACGTTTGCAATTTCTCAGCTCGTGTCTACGAGACGCAAAGAGAAGGACCGTGACGTTTGGTGGCTAGAGAAGCGCAAAGCCCCACTGTTGCTGCGCCTGTGAAAGCGCTTCCAAGGAAGGGTGCTGGCTAGCAACAGCTTTCAGTGCTGGCACTTTTCATCTCTGAGCAATTGCTCGACGTTTGCAAGTTCTCACCTGAGCTCTCTTTAGAGTGCGCGAGAGGATGAGCAGAAGATTAGGTGGCTAGAGAAGCCCAGAGCCCCAGTGTTCTTAGGGCTACAAAAGCGCTTCCAAGGAAGGCTGCTGGCTAGCAACAGCTTTCAGTGCTGGCACTTTTCATCTCTGAGCAATTGCTCGACGTTTGCAATCTCTCAGCTCGTGTCTACGAGACGGAAAGAGAATGACCGTGACGTTTGGTGGCTAGAGAAGCGCAAAGCCCCAGTGTTGCTGCGCCTGTGAAAGCGCTTCCAAGGAAGGGTGCTGGCTAGCAACAGCTTTCAGTGCTGGCACTTTTCATCTCTGAGCAATTGCTCGACGTTTGTAATTTCTCACCTGAGCACCCTTTAGAGTGCGCGAGAGAATGAGCAGAAGATGAGGTGGCTAGAGAAGCCCAGAGCCCCAGTCTTCTTAGGCCTACAAAAGCGCTTCCAAGGAAGGGTGCTGGCTAGCAACAGCTTTCAGTGCTGGCACTTTTCATCTCTGAGCAATTGCTCGACGTTTGCAATTTCTCAGCTCGTGTCTACGAGACTGAAAGAGAATGACCGTGACGTTTGGTGGCTAGAGAAGCGCAAAGCCCCAGTGTTGCTGCGCCTGTGAAAGCGCTTCCAAGGAAGGCTGCTGGCTAGCAACAGCTTTCAGTGCTGGCACTTTTCATCTCTGAGCAATTGCTGGACATTTGCAATTTCTCACCTGAGCTCTCTTTAGAGTGCGCGAGAGGATGAGCACAAGATTAGGTGGCTAGAGAAGCCCAGAGCCCCAGTCTTCTTAGGCCTACAAAAGCGCTTCCAAGGAAGACTGCTGGCTAGCAACAGCTTTCAGTGCTGGCACTTTTCATCTCTGAGCAATTGCTCGACGTTTGCAATCTCTCAGCTCGTGTCTACGAGACGGAAAGAGAATGACCGTGACGTTTGGTGGCTAGAGAAGCGCAAAGCCCCAGTGTTGCTGCGCCTGTGAAAGCGCTTCCAAGGAAGGGTGCTGGCTAGCAACAGCTTTCAGTGCTGGCACTTTTCATCTCTGAGCAATTGCTCGACGTTTGCAATTTCTCACCTGAGCTCTCTTTAGAGTGCGCGAGAGGATGAGCAGAAGATTAGGTGGCTAGAGAAGCCCAGAGCCCCAGTGTTCCTAGGGCTACAAAAGCGCTTCCAAGGAAGGCTGCTGGCTAGCAACAGCTTTCAGTGCTGGCGCTTTTCATCTCTGAGCAATTGCTGGACGTTTGCAATTTCTCAGCTCGTGTCTAGGAGACGGAAAGAGAAGGACCGTGACGTTTGGCGGGTAGAGAAGCGCAAAGCCCCAGTGTTGCTGCGCCTGTGAAAGCGCTTCCAAGGAAGGCTGCTGGCTAGCAACAGCTTTCAGTGCTGGCACTTTTCATCTCTGAGCAATTGCTCGACGTTTGCAATTTCTCAGCTCGTTTCTACGAGACGGAAACAGAATGACAGTGACGTTTGGTGGCTAGAGAAGCGCAAAGCCCCAGTGTTGCTGCGCCTGTGAAAGCGCTTCCAAGGAAGGGTGCTGGCTAGGAACAGCTTTCAGTGCTGGCACTTTTCATCTCTGAGCAATTGCTCGACGTTTGCAATTTCTCACCTGAGCTCTCTTTAGAGTGCGCGAGAGGATGAGCACAAGATTAGGTGGCTAGAGAAGCCCAGAGCCCCAGTGTTCTTAGGCCTACAAAAGCGCTTCCAAGGAAGGGTGCTGGCTAGCAACAGCTTTCAGTGCTGGCGCTTTTCATCTCTGAGCAATTGCTCAACGTTTGCAATTTCTCAGCTCGTGTCTACGAGACGGAAAGAGAATGACCGTGACGTTTGGTGGGTAGAGAAGCGCAAAGCCCCAGTGTTGCTGCTCCTGTGAAAGCGCTTCCAAGGAAGGGTGCTGGCTAGCAACAGCTTTCAGTGCTGGCACTTTTCATCTCTGAGCAATTGCTCGACGTTTGCAATTTCTCACCTGAGCTCTCTTTAGAGTGCACGAGAGGATGAGCAGAAGGTTAGGTGGCTAGAGAAGCCCAGAGCCCCAGTCTTCTTAGGCCTACAAAAGCGCTTCCAAGGAAGGGTGCTGGCTAGCAACAGCTTTCAGTGCTGGCACTTTTCATCTCTGAGCAATTGCTCGACGTTTGCAATTTCTCAACTCGTGTCTACGAGACGGAAAGAGAATGACCGTGACGTTTGGTGGCTAGAGAAGCGCAAAGCCCCAGTGTTGCTGCGCCTGTGAAAGCGCTTCCAAGGAAGGGTGCTGGCTAGCAACAGCTTTCAGTGCTGGCACTTTTCATCTCTGAGCAATTGCTCGACGTTTGCAATTTCTCACCTGAGCACCCTTTAGAGTGCGCGAGAGAATGAGCAGAAGATGAGGTGGCTAGAGAAGCCCAGAGCCCCAGTCTTCTTAGGCCTACAAAAGCGCTTCCAAGGAAGGGTGCTGGCTAGCAACAGCTTTCAGTGCTGGCACTTTTCATCTCTGAGCAATTGCTCGACGTTTGCAATTTCTCAGCTCGTGTCTACGAGACGGAAAGAGAATGACCGTGACGTTTGGTGGCTAGAGAAGCGCAAAGCCCCAGTGTTGCTGCGCCTGTGAAAGCGCTTCCAAGGAAGGCTGCTGGCTAGCAACAGCTTTCAGTGCTGGCACTTTTCATCTCTGAGCAATTGCTGGACATTTGCAATTTCTCACCTGAGCTCTCTTTAGAGTGCGCGAGAGGATGAGCACAAGATTAGGTGGCTAGAGAAGCCCAGAGCCCCAGTCTTCTTAGGCCTACAAAAGCGCTTCCAAGGAAGACTGCTGGCTAGCAACAGCTTTCAGTGCTGGCACTTTTCATCTCTGAGCAATTGCTCGACGTTTGCAATCTCTCAGCTCGTGTCTACGAGACGGAAAGAGAATGACCGTGACGTTTGGTGGCTAGAGAAGCGCAAAGCCCCAGTGTTGCTGCGCCTGTGAAAGCGCTTCCAAGGAAGGGTGCTGGCTAGCAACAGCTTTCAGTGCTGGCACTTTTCATCTCTGAGCAATTGCTCGACGTTTGCAATTTCTCACCTGAGCTCTCTTTAGAGTGCGCGAGAGGATGAGCAGAAGATTAGGTGGCTAGAGAAGCCCAGAGCCCCAGTGTTCCTAGGGCTACAAAAGCGCTTCCAAGGAAGGCTGCTGGCTAGCAACAGCTTTCAGTGCTGGCGCTTTTCATCTCTGAGCAATTGCTCGACGTTTGCAATTTCTCAGCTCGTGTCTAGGAGACGGAAAGAGAAGGACCGTGACGTTTGGCGGGTAGAGAAGCGCAAAGCCCCAGTGTTGCTGCGCCTGTGAAAGCGCTTCCAAGGAAGGGTGCTGGCTAGCAACAGCTTTCAGTGCTGGCACTTTTCATCTCTGAGCAATTGCTCGACGTTTGCAATTTCTCAGCTCGTTTCTACGAGACGGAAACAGAATGACAGTGACGTTTGGTGGCTAGAGAAGCGCAAAGCCCCAGTGTTGCTGCGCCTGTGAAAGCGCTTCCAAGGAAGGGTGCTGGCTAGGAACAGCTTTCAGTGCTGGCACTTTTCATCTCTGAGCAATTGCTCGACGTTTGCAATTTCTCACCTGAGCTCTCTTTAGAGTGCGCGAGAGGATGAGCAGAAGATTAGGTGGCTAGAGAAGCCCAGAGCCCCAGTGTTCTTAGGCCTACAAAAGCGCTTCCAAGGAAGGGTGCTGGCTAGCAACAGCTTTCAGTGCTGGCGCTTTTCATCTCTGAGCAATTGCTCAACGTTTGCAATTTCTCAGCTCGTGTCTACGAGACGGAAAGAGAAGGACCGTGACGTTTGGTGGCTAGAGAAGCGCAAAGCCCCAGTGTTGCTGCGCCTGTGAAAGCGCTTCCAAGGAAGGGTGCTGGCTAGCAACAGCTTTCAGTGCTGGCACTTTTCATCTCTCAGCAATTGCTGGACATTTGCAATTTCTCACCTGAGCTCTCTTTAGAGTGCGCGAGAGGATGAGCAGAAGATTAGGTGGCTAGAGAAGCGCAAAGCCCCAGTGTTCTTAGGGCTACAAAAGCGCTTCCAAGGAAGGCTGCTGGCTAGCAACAGCTTTCAGTGCTGGCACTTTTCATCTCTGAGCAATTGCTCGACGTTTGTAATTTCTCACCTGAGCACCCTTTAGAGTGCGCGAGAGAATGAGCAGAAGATTAGGTGGCTAGAGAAGCCCAGAGCCCCAGTCTTCTTAGGCCTACAAAAGCGCTTCCAAGGAAGGGTGCTGGCTAGCAACAGCTTTCAGTGCTGGCACTTTTCATCTCTGAGCAATTGCTCGACGTTTGCAATTTCTCAGCTCGTGTCTACGAGACGGAAAGAGAATGACCGTGACGTTTGGTGGCTAGAGAAGCGCAAAGCCCCAGTGTTGCTGCGCCTGTGAAAGCGCTTGCAAGGAAGGGTGCTGGCTAGCAACAGCTTTCAGTGCTGGCACTTTTCATCTCTGAGCAATTGCTGGACATTTGCAATTTCTCACCTGAGCTCTCTTTAGAGTGCGCGAGAGGATGAGCACAAGATTAGGTGGCTAGAGAAGCCCAGAGCCCCAGTCTTCTTAGGCCTACAAAAGCGCTTCCAAGGAAGGGTGCTGGCTAGCAACAGCTTTCAGTGCTGGCACTTTTCATCTCTGAGCAATTGCTCGACGTTTGCAATTTCTCAGCTCGTGTCTACGAGACGGAAAGAGAATGACCGTGACGTTTGGTGGCTAGAGAAGCGCAAAGCCCCACTGTTGCTGTGCCTGTGAAAGCGCTTCCAAGGAAGGGTGCTGGCTAGCAACAGCTTTCAGTGCTGGCACTTTTCATCTCTGAGCAATTGCTCGACGTTTGCAAGTTCTCACCTGAGCTCTCTTTAGAGTGCGCGAGAGGATGAGCAGAAGATTAGGTGGCTAGAGAAGCCCAGAGCCCCAGTGTTCTTAGGCCTACAAAAGCGCTTCCAAGGAAGGCTGCTGGCTAGCAACAGCTTTCAGTGCTGGCACTTTTCATCTCTGAGCAATTGCTCGACGTTTGCAATTTCTCACCTGAGCTCTCTTTAGAGTGCACGAGAGGATGAGCAGAAGATTAGGTGGCTAGAGAAGTGCAAAGCCCCAGTGTTCTTAGGGCTACAAAAGCGCTTCCAAGGAAGGGTGCTGGCTAGCAACAGCTTTCAGTGCTGCCACTTTTCATCTCTGAGCAATTGCTCGACGTTTGCAATTTCTCAGCTCGTGTCTAGGAGACGGAAAGAGAAGGACCGTGACGTTTGGTGGCTAGAGAAGCGCAAAGCCCCAGTGTTGCTGCGCCTGTGAAAGCGCTTCCAAGGAAGGGTGCTGGCTAGCAACAGCTTTCAGTGCTGGCACTTTTCATCTCTGAGCAATTGCTCGACGTTTGCAATTTCTCAGCTCGTGTCTACGAGACGGAAAGAGAAGGACCGTGACGTTTGGTGGCTAGAGAAGCGCAAAGCCCCAGTGTTGCTGCGCCTGTGAAAGCGCTTCCAAGGAAGGGTGCTGGCTAGCAAGAGCTTTCAGTGCTGGCACTTTTCATCTCTGAGCAATTGCTCGACGTTTGCAATTTCTCACCTGAGCTCTCTTTAGAGTGCACGAGAGGATGAGCAGAAGGTTAGGTGGCTAGAGAAGCCCAGAGCCCCAGTCTTCTTAGGCCTACAAAAGCGCTTCCAAGGAAGGGTGCTGGCTAGCAACAGCTTTCAGTGCTGGCACTTTTCATCTCTGAGCAATTGCTCGACGTTTGCAATTTCTCAGCTCGTGTCTACGAGACGCAAAGAGAAGGACCGTGACGTTTGGTGGCTAGAGAAGCGCAAAGCCCCACTGTTGCTGCGCCTGTGAAAGCGCTTCCAAGGAAGGGTGCTGGCTAGCAACAGCTTTCAGTGCTGGCACTTTTCATCTCTGAGCAATTGCTCGACGTTTGCAAGTTCTCACCTGAGCTCTCTTTAGAGTGCGCGAGAGGATGAGCAGAAGATTAGGTGGCTAGAGAAGCCCAGAGCCCCAGTGTTCTTAGGGCTACAAAAGCGCTTCCAAGGAAGGCTGCTGGCTAGCAACAGCTTTCAGTGCTGGCACTTTTCATCTCTGAGCAATTGCTCGACGTTTGCAATCTCTCAGCTCGTGTCTACGAGACGGAAAGAGAATGACCGTGACGTTTGGTGGCTAGAGAAGCGCAAAGCCCCAGTGTTGCTGCGCCTGTGAAAGCGCTTCCAAGGAAGGGTGCTGGCTAGCAACAGCTTTCAGTGCTGGCACTTTTCATCTCTGAGCAATTGCTCGACGTTTGTAATTTCTCACCTGAGCTCTCTTTAGAGTGCGCGAGAGGATGAGCAGAAGATTCGGTGGCTAGAGAAGCCCAGAGCCCCAGTCTTCTTAGGCCTACAAAAGCGCTTCCAAGGAAGGCTGCTGGCTAGCAACAGCTTTCAGTGCTGGCACTTTTCATCTCTGAACAATTGCTCGACGTTTGCAATTTCTCAGCTCGTGTCTACGAGACGGAAAGAGAAGGACCGTGACGTTTGGTGGCTAGAGAAGCGCAAAGCCCCAGTGTTGCTGCGCCTGTGAAAGCGCTTCCAAGGAAGGCTGCTGGCTAGCAACAGCTTTCAGTGCTGGCACTTTTCATCTCTGAGCAATTGCTCGACGTTTGTAATTTCTCACCTGAGCACCCTTTAGAGTGCGCGAGAGAATGAGCAGAAGATGAGGTGGCTAGAGAAGCCCAGAGCCCCAGTCTTCTTAGGCCTACAAAAGCGCTTCCAAGGAAGGGTGCTGGCTAGCAACAGCTTTCAGTGCTGGCACTTTTCATCTCTGAGCAATTGCTCGACGTTTGCAATTTCTCAGCTCGTGTCTACGAGACTGAAAGAGAATGACCGTGACGTTTGGTGGCTAGAGAAGCGCAAAGCCCCAGTGTTGCTGCGCCTGTGAAAGCGCTTCCAAGGAAGGCTGCTGGCTAGCAACAGCTTTCAGTGCTGGCACTTTTCATCTCTGAGCAATTGCTGGACATTTGCAATTTCTCACCTGAGCTCTCTTTAGAGTGCGCGAGAGGATGAGCACAAGATTAGGTGGCTAGAGAAGCCCAGAGCCCCAGTCTTCTTAGGCCTACAAAAGCGCTTCCAAGGAAGACTGCTGGCTAGCAACAGCTTTCAGTGCTGGCACTTTTCATCTCTGAGCAATTGCTCGACGTTTGCAATCTCTCAGCTCGTGTCTACGAGACGGAAAGAGAATGACCGTGACGTTTGGTGGCTAGAGAAGCGCAAAGCCCCAGTGTTGCTGCGCCTGTGAAAGCGCTTCCAAGGAAGGGTGCTGGCTAGCAACAGCTTTCAGTGCTGGCACTTTTCATCTCTGAGCAATTGCTCGACGTTTGCAATTTCTCACCTGAGCTCTCTTTAGAGTGCGCGAGAGGATGAGCAGAAGATTAGGTGGCTAGAGAAGCCCAGAGCCCCAGTGTTCCTAGGGCTACAAAAGCGCTTCCAAGGAAGGCTGCTGGCTAGCAACAGCTTTCAGTGCTGGCGCTTTTCATCTCTGAGCAATTGCTGGACGTTTGCAATTTCTCAGCTCGTGTCTAGGAGACGGAAAGAGAAGGACCGTGACGTTTGGCGGGTAGAGAAGCGCAAAGCCCCAGTGTTGCTGCGCCTGTGAAAGCGCTTCCAAGGAAGGCTGCTGGCTAGCAACAGCTTTCAGTGCTGGCACTTTTCATCTCTGAGCAATTGCTCGACGTTTGCAATTTCTCAGCTCGTTTCTACGAGACGGAAACAGAATGACAGTGACGTTTGGTGGCTAGAGAAGCGCAAAGCCCCAGTGTTGCTGCGCCTGTGAAAGCGCTTCCAAGGAAGGGTGCTGGCTAGGAACAGCTTTCAGTGCTGGCACTTTTCATCTCTGAGCAATTGCTCGACGTTTGCAATTTCTCACCTGAGCTCTCTTTAGAGTGCGCGAGAGGATGAGCACAAGATTAGGTGGCTAGAGAAGCCCAGAGCCCCAGTGTTCTTAGGCCTACAAAAGCGCTTCCAAGGAAGGGTGCTGGCTAGCAACAGCTTTCAGTGCTGGCGCTTTTCATCTCTGAGCAATTGCTCAACGTTTGCAATTTCTCAGCTCGTGTCTACGAGACGGAAAGAGAATGACCGTGACGTTTGGTGGGTAGAGAAGCGCAAAGCCCCAGTGTTGCTGCTCCTGTGAAAGCGCTTCCAAGGAAGGGTGCTGGCTAGCAACAGCTTTCAGTGCTGGCACTTTTCATCTCTGAGCAATTGCTCGACGTTTGCAATTTCTCACCTGAGCTCTCTTTAGAGTGCGTGAGAGGATGAGCAGAAGGTTAGGTGGCTAGAGAAGCCCAGAGCCCCAGTCTTCTTAGGCCTACAAAAGCGCTTCCAAGGAAGGGTGCTGGCTAGCAACAGCTTTCAGTGCTGGCACTTTTCATCTCTGAGCAATTGCTCGACGTTTGCAATTTCTCAACTCGTGTCTACGAGACGGAAAGAGAATGACCGTGACGTTTGGTGGCTAGAGAAGCGCAAAGCCCCAGTGTTGCTGCGCCTGTGAAAGCGCTTCCAAGGAAGGGTGCTGGCTAGCAACAGCTTTCAGTGCTGGCACTTTTCATCTCTGAGCAATTGCTCGACGTTTGCAATTTCTCACCTGAGCACCCTTTAGAGTGCGCGAGAGAATGAGCAGAAGATGAGGTGGCTAGAGAAGCCCAGAGCCCCAGTCTTCTTAGGCCTACAAAAGCGCTTCCAAGGAAGGGTGCTGGCTAGCAACAGCTTTCAGTGCTGGCACTTTTCATCTCTGAGCAATTGCTCGACGTTTGCAATTTCTCAGCTCGTGTCTACGAGACGGAAAGAGAATGACCGTGACGTTTGGTGGCTAGAGAAGCGCAAAGCCCCAGTGTTGCTGCGCCTGTGAAAGCGCTTCCAAGGAAGGCTGCTGGCTAGCAACAGCTTTCAGTGCTGGCACTTTTCATCTCTGAGCAATTGCTGGACATTTGCAATTTCTCACCTGAGCTCTCTTTAGAGTGCGCGAGAGGATGAGCACAAGATTAGGTGGCTAGAGAAGCCCAGAGCCCCAGTCTTCTTAGGCCTACAAAAGCGCTTCCAAGGAAGACTGCTGGCTAGCAACAGCTTTCAGTGCTGGCACTTTTCATCTCTGAGCAATTGCTCGACGTTTGCAATCTCTCAGCTCGTGTCTACGAGACGGAAAGAGAATGACCGTGACGTTTGGTGGCTAGAGAAGCGCAAAGCCCCAGTGTTGCTGCGCCTGTGAAAGCGCTTCCAAGGAAGGGTGCTGGCTAGCAACAGCTTTCAGTGCTGGCACTTTTCATCTCTGAGCAATTGCTCGACGTTTGCAATTTCTCACCTGAGCTCTCTTTAGAGTGCACGAGAGGATGAGCAGAAGGTTAGGTGGCTAGAGAAGCCCAGAGCCCCAGTCTTCTTAGGCCTACAAAAGCGCTTCCAAGGAAGGGTGCTGGCTAGCAACAGCTTTCAGTGCTGGCACTTTTCATCTCTGAGCAATTGCTCGACGTTTGCAATTTCTCAACTCGTGTCTACGAGACGGAAAGAGAATGACCGTGACGTTTGGTGGCTAGAGAAGCGCAAAGCCCCAGTGTTGCTGCGCCTGTGAAAGCGCTTCCAAGGAAGGGTGCTGGCTAGCAACAGCTTTCAGTGCTGGCACTTTTCATCTCTGAGCAATTGCTCGACGTTTGCAATTTCTCACCTGAGCTCTCTTTAGAGTGCACGAGAGGATGAGCAGAAGGTTAGGTGGCTAGAGAAGCCCAGAGCCCCAGTCTTCTTAGGCCTACAAAAGCGCTTCCAAGGAAGGGTGCTGGCTAGCAACAGCTTTCAGTGCTGGCACTTTTCATCTCTGAGCAATTGCTCGACGTTTGCAATTTCTCAACTCGTGTCTACGAGACGGAAAGAGAATGACCGTGACGTTTGGTGGCTAGAGAAGCGCAAAGCCCCAGTGTTGCTGCGCCTGTGAAAGCGCTTCCAAGGAAGGGTGCTGGCTAGCAACAGCTTTCAGTGCTGGCACTTTTCATCTCTGAGCAATTGCTCGACGTTTGCAATTTCTCACCTGAGCACCCTTTAGAGTGCGCGAGAGAATGAGCAGAAGATGAGGTGGCTAGAGAAGCCCAGAGCCCCAGTCTTCTTAGGCCTACAAAAGCGCTTCCAAGGAAGGGTGCTGGCTAGCAACAGCTTTCAGTGCTGGCACTTTTCATCTCTGAGCAATTGCTCGACGTTTGCAATTTCTCAGCTCGTGTCTACGAGACGGAAAGAGAATGACCGTGACGTTTGGTGGCTAGAGAAGCGCAAAGCCCCAGTGTTGCTGCGCCTGTGAAAGCGCTTCCAAGGAAGGCTGCTGGCTAGCAACAGCTTTCAGTGCTGGCACTTTTCATCTCTGAGCAATTGCTGGACATTTGCAATTTCTCACCTGAGCTCTCTTTAGAGTGCGCGAGAGGATGAGCACAAGATTAGGTGGCTAGAGAAGCCCAGAGCCCCAGTCTTCTTAGGCCTACAAAAGCGCTTCCAAGGAAGACTGCTGGCTAGCAACAGCTTTCAGTGCTGGCACTTTTCATCTCTGAGCAATTGCTCGACGTTTGCAATCTCTCAGCTCGTGTCTACGAGACGGAAAGAGAATGACCGTGACGTTTGGTGGCTAGAGAAGCGCAAAGCCCCAGTGTTGCTGCGCCTGTGAAAGCGCTTCCAAGGAAGGGTGCTGGCTAGCAACAGCTTTCAGTGCTGGCACTTTTCATCTCTGAGCAATTGCTCGACGTTTGCAATTTCTCACCTGAGCTCTCTTTAGAGTGCGCGAGAGGATGAGCAGAAGATTAGGTGGCTAGAGAAGCCCAGAGCCCCAGTGTTCCTAGGGCTACAAAAGCGCTTCCAAGGAAGGCTGCTGGCTAGCAACAGCTTTCAGTGCTGGCGCTTTTCATCTCTGAGCAATTGCTCGACGTTTGCAATTTCTCAGCTCGTGTCTAGGAGACGGAAAGAGAAGGACCGTGACGTTTGGCGGGTAGAGAAGCGCAAAGCCCCAGTGTTGCTGCGCCTGTGAAAGCGCTTCCAAGGAAGGGTGCTGGCTAGCAACAGCTTTCAGTGCTGGCACTTTTCATCTCTGAGCAATTGCTCGACGTTTGCAATTTCTCAGCTCGTTTCTACGAGACGGAAACAGAATGACAGTGACGTTTGGTGGCTAGAGAAGCGCAAAGCCCCAGTGTTGCTGCGCCTGTGAAAGCGCTTCCAAGGAAGGGTGCTGGCTAGGAACAGCTTTCAGTGCTGGCACTTTTCATCTCTGAGCAATTGCTCGACGTTTGCAATTTCTCACCTGAGCTCTCTTTAGAGTGCGCGAGAGGATGAGCAGAAGATTAGGTGGCTAGAGAAGCCCAGAGCCCCAGTGTTCTTAGGCCTACAAAAGCGCTTCCAAGGAAGGGTGCTGGCTAGCAACAGCTTTCAGTGCTGGCGCTTTTCATCTCTGAGCAATTGCTCAACGTTTGCAATTTCTCAGCTCGTGTCTACGAGACGGAAAGAGAATGACCGTGACGTTTGGTGGTTAGAGAAGCGCAAAGCCCCAGTGTTGCTGCTCCTGTGAAAGCGCTTCCAAGGAAGGGTGCTGGCTAGCAACAGCTTTCAGTGCTGGCACTTTTCATCTCTGAGCAATTGCTCGACGTTTGCAATTTCTCACCTGAGCTCTCTTTAGAGTGCACGAGAGGATGAGCAGAAGGTTAGGTGGCTAGAGAAGCGCAAAGCCCCAGTCTTCTTAGGCCTACAAAAGCGCTTCCAAGGAAGGCTGCTGGGTAGCAACAGCTTTCAGTGCTGGCACTTTTCATCTCTGAGCAATTGCTCGACGTTTGCAATTTCTCAACTCGTGTCTACGAGACGGAAAGAGAAGGACCGTGACGTTTGGTGGCTAGAGAAGCGCAAAGCCCCAGTGTTGCTGCGCCTGTGAAAGCGCTTCCAAGGAAGGGTGCTGGCTAGCAACAGCTTTCAGTGCTGGCACTTTTCATCTCTGAGCAATTGCTCGACGTTTGTAATTTCTCACCTGAGCACCCTTTAGAGTGCGCGAGAGAATGAGCAGAAGATGAGGTGGCTAGAGAAGCCCAGAGCCCCAGTCTTCTTAGGCCTACAAAAGCGCTTCCAAGGAAGGGTGCTGGCTAGCAACAGCTTTCAGTGCTGGCACTTTTCATCTCTGAGCAATTGCTCGACGTTTGCAATTTCTCAGCTCGTGTCTACGAGACTGAAAGAGAATGACCGTGACGTTTGGTGGCTAGAGAAGCGCAAAGCCCCAGTGTTGCTGCGCCTGTGAAAGCGCTTCCAAGGAAGGCTGCTGGCTAGCAACAGCTTTCAGTGCTGGCACTTTTCATCTCTGAGCAATTGCTGGACATTTGCAATTTCTCACCTGAGCTCTCTTTAGAGTGCGCGAGAGGATGAGCACAAGATGAGGTGGCTAGAGAAGCCCAGAGCCCCAGTCTTCTTAGGCCTACAAAAGCGCTTCCAAGGAAGGGTGCTGGCTAGCAACAGCTTTCAGTGCTGGCACTTTTCATCTCTGAGCAATTGCTCGACGTTTGCAATCTCTCAGCTCGTGTCTACGAGACGGAAAGAGAATGACCGTGACGTTTGGTGGCTAGAGAAGCGCAAAGCCCCAGTGTTGCTGCGCCTGTGAAAGCGCTTCCAAGGAAGGGTGCTGGCTAGCAACAGCTTTCAGTGCTGGCACTTTTCATCTCTGAGCAATTGCTCGACGTTTGCAATTTCTCACCTGAGCTCTCTTTAGAGTGCGCGAGAGGATGAGCAGAAGATTAGGTGGCTAGAGAAGCCCAGAGCCCCAGTGTTCCTAGGGCTACAAAAGCGCTTCCAAGGAAGGCTGCTGGCTAGCAACAGCTTTCAGTGCTGGCGCTTTTCATCTCTGAGCAATTGCTCGACGTTTGCAATTTCTCAGCTCGTGTCTAGGAGACGGAAAGAGAAGGACCGTGACGTTTGGTGGGTAGAGAAGCGCAAAGCCCCAGTGTTGCTGCGCCTGTGAAAGCGCTTCCAAGGAAGGCTGCTGGCTAGCAACAGCTTTCAGTGCTGGCACTTTTCATCTCTGAGCAATTGCTCGACGTTTGCAATTTCTCAGCTCGTTTCTACGAGACGGAAACAGAATGACAGTGACGTTTGGTGGCTAGAGAAGCGCAAAGCCCCAGTGTTGCTGCGCCTGTGAAAGCGCTTCCAAGGAAGGGTGCTGGCTAGGAACAGCTTTCAGTGCTGGCACTTTTCATCTCTGAGCAATTGCTCGACGTTTGCAATTTCTCACCTGAGCTCTCTTTAGAGTGCGCGAGAGGATGAGCACAAGATTAGGTGGCTAGAGAAGCCCAGAGCCCCAGTGTTCTTAGGCCTACAAAAGCGCTTCCAAGGAAGGGTGCTGGCTAGCAACAGCTTTCAGTGCTGGCGCTTTTCATCTCTGAGCAATTGCTCAACGTTTGCAATTTCTCAGCTCGTGTCTACGAGACGGAAAGAGAATGACCGTGACGTTTGGTGGGTAGAGAAGCGCAAAGCCCCAGTGTTGCTGCTCCTGTGAAAGCGCTTCCAAGGAAGGGTGCTGGCTAGCAACAGCTTTCAGTGCTGGCACTTTTCATCTCTGAGCAATTGCTCGACGTTTGCAATTTCTCACCTGAGCTCTCTTTAGAGTGCACGAGAGGATGAGCAGAAGGTTAGGTGGCTAGAGAAGCCCAGAGCCCCAGTCTTCTTAGGCCTACAAAAGCGCTTCCAAGGAAGGGTGCTGGCTAGCAACAGCTTTCAGTGCTGGCACTTTTCATCTCTGAGCAATTGCTCGACGTTTGCAATTTCTCAGCTCGTGTCTAGGAGACGGAAAGAGAAGGACCGTGACGTTTGGTGGGTAGAGAAGCGCAAAGCCCCAGTGTTGCTGCGCCTGTGAAAGCGCTTCCAAGGAAGGGTGCTGGCTAGCAACAGCTTTCAGTGCTGGCACTTTTCATCTCTGAGCAATTGCTCGACGTTTGCAATTTCTCACCTGAGCACCCTTTAGAGTGCGCGAGAGAATGAGCAGAAGATGAGGTGGCTAGAGAAGCCCAGAGCCCCAGTCTTCTTAGGCCTACAAAAGCGCTTCCAAGGAAGGGTGCTGGCTAGCAAGAGCTTTCAGTGCTGGCACTTTTCATCTCTGAGCAATTGCTCGACGTTTGCAATTTCTCAGCTCGTGTCTACGAGACGGAAAGAGAATGACCGTGACGTTTGGTGGCTAGAGAAGCGCAAAGCCCCAGTGTTGCTGCGCCTGTGAAAGCGCTTCCAAGGAAGGCTGCTGGCTAGCAACAGCTTTCAGTGCTGGCACTTTTCATCTCTGAGCAATTGCTGGACATTTGCAATTTCTCACCTGAGCTCTCTTTAGAGTGCGCGAGAGGATGAGCACAAGATTAGGTGGCTAGAGAAGCCCAGAGCCCCAGTCTTCTTAGGCCTACAAAAGCGCTTCCAAGGAAGACTGCTGGCTAGCAACAGCTTTCAGTGCTGGCACTTTTCATCTCTGAGCAATTGCTCGACGTTTGCAATCTCTCAGCTCGTGTCTACGAGACGGAAAGAGAATGACCGTGACGTTTGGTGGCTAGAGAAGCGCAAAGCCCCAGTGTTGCTGCGCCTGTGAAAGCGCTTCCAAGGAAGGCTGCTGGCTAGCAACAGCTTTCAGTGCTGGCACTTTTCATCTCTGAGCAATTGCTCGACGTTTGCAATTTCTCACCTGAGCTCTCTTTAGAGTGCGCGAGAGGATGAGCAGAAGATTAGGTGGCTAGAGAAGCCCAGAGCCCCAGTGTTCCTAGGGCTACAAAAGCGCTTCCAAGGAAGGGTGCTGGCTAGCAACAGCTTTCAGTGCTGGCGCTTTTCATCTCTGAGCAATTGCTCGACGTTTGCAATTTCTCAGCTCGTGTCTAGGAGACGGAAAGAGAAGGACCGTGACGTTTGGCGGGTAGAGAAGCGCAAAGCCCCAGTGTTGCTGCGCCTGTGAAAGCGCTTCCAAGGAAGGCTGCTGGCTAGCAACAGCTTTCAGTGCTGGCACTTTTCATCTCTGAGCAATTGCTCGACGTTTGCAATTTCTCAGCTCGTTTCTACGAGACGGAAACAGAATGACAGTGACGTTTGTTGGCTAGAGAAGCGCAAAGCCCCAGTGTTGCTGCGCCTGTGAAAGCGCTTCCAAGGAAGGGTGCTGGCTAGGAACAGCTTTCAGTGCTGGCACTTTTCATCTCTGAGCAATTGCTCGACGTTTGCAATTTCTCACCTGAGCTCTCTTTAGAGTGCGCGAGAGGATGAGCAGAAGATTAGGTGGCTAGAGAAGCCCAGAGCCCCAGTGTTCTTAGGCCTACAAAAGCGCTTCCAAGGAAGGGTGCTGGCTAGCAACAGCTTTCAGTGCTGGCGCTTTTCATCTCTGAGCAATTGCTCAACGTTTGCAATTTCTCAGCTCGTGTCTACGAGACGGAAAGAGAATGACCGTGACGTTTGGTGGTTAGAGAAGCGCAAAGCCCCAGTGTTGCTGCTCCTGTGAAAGCGCTTCCAAGGAAGGGTGCTGGCTAGCAACAGCTTTCAGTGCTGGCACTTTTCATCTCTGAGCAATTGCTCGACGTTTGCAATTTCTCACCTGAGCTCTCTTTAGAGTGCACGAGAGGATGAGCAGAAGGTTAGGTGGCTAGAGAAGCCCAGAGCCCCAGTCTTCTTAGGCCTACAAAAGCGCTTCCAAGGAAGGGTGCTGGCTAGCAACAGCTTTCAGTGCTGGCACTTTTCATCTCTGAGCAATTGCTCGACGTTTGCAATTTCTCAACTCGTGTCTACGAGACGGAAAGAGAATGACCGTGACGTTTGGTGGCTAGAGAAGCGCAAAGCCCCAGTGTTGCTGCGCCTGTGAAAGCGCTTCCAAGGAAGGGTGCTGGCTAGCAACAGCTTTCAGTGCTGGCACTTTTCATCTCTGAGCAATTGCTCGACGTTTGCAATTTCTCACCTGAGCTCTCTTTAGAGTGCGTGAGAGGATGAGCACAAGATTAGGTGGCTAGAGAAGCCCAGAGCCCCAGTCTTCTTAGGCCTACAAAAGCGCTTCCAAGGAAGGCTGCTGGCTAGCAACAGCTTTCAGTGCTGGCACTTTTCATCTCTGAGCAATTGCTCGACGTTTGCAATCTCTCAGCTCGTGTCTACGAGACGGAAAGAGAACGACCGTGACGTTTGGTGGCTACAGAAGCGCAAAGCCCCAGTGTTGCTGCGCCTGTGAAAGCGCTTCCAAGGAAGGCTGCTGGCTAGCAACAGCTTTCAGTGCTGGCACTTTTCATCTCTGAGCAATTGCTCGACGTTTGTAATTTCTCACCTGAGCACCCTTTAGAGTGCGCGAGAGAATGAGCAGAAGATTAGGTGGCTAGAGAAGCGCAAAGCCCCAGTGTTCTTAGGCCTACAAAAGCGCTTCCAAGGAAGGGGGCTGGCTAGCAACAGCTTTCAGTGCTGGCACTTTTCATCTCTGAGCAATTGCTCGACGTTTGCAATTTCTCAGCTCGTGTCTACGAGACGGAAAGAGAATGACCGTGACGTTTGGTGGCTAGAGAAGCGCAAAGCCCCAGTGTTGCTGCGCCTGTGAAAGCGCTTCCAAGGAAGGGTGCTGGCTAGCAACAGCTTTCAGTGCTGGCACTTTTCATCTCTGAGCAATTGCTGGACATTTGCAATTTGTCACCTGAGCTCTCTTTAGAGTGCGCGAGAGGATGAGCACAAGATTAGGTGGCTAGAGAAGCCCAGAGCCCCACTGTTCTTAGGCCTACAAAAGCGCTTCCAAGGAAGGGTGCTGGCTAGCAACAGCTTTCAGTGCTGGCACTTTTCATCTCTGAGCAATTGCTCGACGTTTGCAATTTCTCAGCTCGTGTCTACGAGACGGAAAGAGAATGACCGTGACGTTTGGTGGCTAGAGAAGCGCAAAGCCCCAGTGTTGCTGCGCCTGTGAAAGCGCTTCCAAGGAAGGGTGCTGGCTAGCAACAGCTTTCAGTGCTGGCACTTTTCATCTCTGAGCAATTGCTCGACGTTTGCAATTTCTCACCTGAGCTCTCTTTAGAGTGCGCGAGAGGATGAGCAGAAGATGAGGTGGCTAGAGAAGCCCAGAGCCCCAGTGTTCTTAGGGCTACAAAAGCGCTTCCAAGGAAGGGTGCTGGCTAGCAACAGCTTTCAGTGCTGGCACTTTTCATCTCTGAGCAATTGCTCGACGTTTGCAATTTCTCACCTGAGCTCTCTTTAGAGTGCACGAGAGGATGAGCAGAAGATTAGGTGGCTAGAGAAGCCCAGAGCCCCAGTCTTCTTAGGCCTACAAAAGCGCTTCCAAGGAAGGGTGCTGGCTAGCAACAGCTTTCAGTGCTGGCGCTTTTCATCTCTCAGCAATTGCTCGACGTTTGCAATTTCTCAGCTCGTGTCTAGGAGACGGAAAGAGAAGGACCGTGACGTTTGGCGGGTAGAGAAGCGCAAAGCCCCAGTGTTGCTGCGCCTGTGAAAGCGCTTGCAAGGAAGGCTGCTGGCTAGCAACAGCTTTCAGTGCTGGCACTTTTCATCTCTGAGCAATTGCTCGACGTTTGCAATTTCTCAGCTCGTTTCTACGAGACGGAAAGAGAATGACCGTGACGTTTGGTGGCTAGAGAAGCGCAAAGCCCCAGTGTTGCTGCGCCTGTGAAAGCGCTTCCAAGGAAGGGTGCTGGCTAGCAAGAGCTTTCAGTGCTGGCACTTTTCATCTCTGAGCAATTGCTCGACGTTTGCAATTTCTCACCTGAGCTCTCTTTAGAGTGCGCGAGAGGATGAGCAGAAGATGAGGTGGCTAGAGAAGCCCAGAGCCCCAGTCTTCTTAGGCCTACAAAAGCGCTTCCAAGGAAGGGTGCTGGCTAGCAACAGCTTTCAGTGCTGGCGCTTTTCATCTCTGAGCAATTGCTGGACGTTTGCAATTTCTCAGCTCGTGTCTACGAGACGGAAAGAGAATGACCGTGACGTTTGGTGGTTAGAGAAGCGCAAAGCCCCAGTGTTGCTGCTCCTGTGAAAGCGCTTCCAAGGAAGGGTGCTGGCTAGCAACAGCTTTCAGTGCTGGCACTTTTCATCTCTGAGCAATTGCTCGACGTTTGCAATTTCTCACCTGAGCTCTCTTTAGAGTGCACGAGAGGATGAGCACAAGATTAGGTGGCTAGAGAAGCCCAGAGCCCCAGTCTTCTTAGGCCTACAAAAGCGCTTCCAAGGAAGGGTGCTGGCTAGCAACAGCTTTCAGTGCTGGCACTTTTCATCTCTGAGCAATTGCTCGACGTTTGCAATTTCTCAGCTCGTGTCTACGAGACGGAAAGAGAATGACCGTGACGTTTGGTGGCTAGAGAAGCGCAAAGCCCCAGTGTTGCTGCGCCTGTGAAAGCGCTTCCAAGGAAGGCTGCTGGCTAGCAACAGCTTTCAGTGCTGGCACTTTTCATCTCTGAGCAATTGCTCGACGTTTGCAATTTCTCACCTGAGCTCTCTTTAGAGTGCGCGAGAGGATGAGCACAAGATTAGGTGGCTAGAGAAGCCCAGAGCCCCAGTCTTCTTAGGCCTACAAAAGCGCTTCCAAGGAAGGCTGCTGGCTAGCAACAGCTTTCAGTGCTGGCACTTTTCATCTCTGAGCAATTGCTCGACGTTTGCAATTTCTCAGCTCGTGTCTACGAGACGGAAAGAGAATGACCGTGACGTTTGGTGGCTAGAGAAGCGCAAAGCCCCAGTGTTGCTGCGCCTGTGAAAGCGCTTCCAAGGAAGGGTGCTGGCTAGCAACAGCTTTCAGTGCTGGCACTTTTCATCTCTGAGCAATTGCTGGACATTTGCAATTTGTCACCTGAGCTCTCTTTAGAGTGCGCGAGAGGATGAGCAGAAGATGAGGTGGCTAGAGAAGCCCAGAGCCCCAGTGTTCTTAGGGCTACAAAAGCGCTTCCAAGGAAGGGTGCTGGCTAGCAACAGCTTTCAGTGCTGGCACTTTTCATCTCTGAGCAATTGCTCGACGTTTGCAATTTCTCAGCTCGTGTCTAGGAGACGGAAAGAGAAGGACCGTGACGTTTGGTGGGTAGAGAAGCGCAAAGCCCCAGTGTTGCTGCGCCTGTGAAAGCGCTTCCAAGGAAGGGTACTGGCTAGCAACAGCTTTCAGTGCTGGCACTTTTCATCTCTGAGCAATTGCTCGACGTTTGCAATTTCTCACCTGAGCTCTCTTTAGAGTGCGCGAGAGGATGAGCAGAAGATGAGGTGGCTAGAGAAGCCCAGAGCCCCAGTCTTCTTAGGCCTACAAAAGCGCTTCCAAGGAAGGCTGCTGGCTAGCAACAGCTTTCAGTGCTGGCACTTTTCATCTCTGAGCAATTGCTCGACGTTTGCAATTTCTCAGCTCGTGTCTACGAGACGGAAAGAGAAGGACCGTGACGTTTGGTGGGTAGAGAAGCGCAAAGCCCCAGTGTTGCTGCACCTGTGAAAGCGCTTCCAAGGAAGGGTGCTGGCTAGCAACAGCTTTCAGTGCTGGCACTTTTCATCTCTGAGCAATTGCTCGACGTTTGCAATTTCTCACCTGAGCTCTCTTTAGAGTGCGCGAGAGGATGAGCAGAAGATGAGGTGGCTAGAGAAGCCCAGAGCCCCAGTCTTCTTAGGCCTACAAAAGCGCTTCCAAGGAAGGGTGCTGGCTAGCAACAGCTTTCAGTGCTGGCACTTTTCATCTCTGAGCAATTGCTCGACGTTTGCAATTTCTCACCTGAGCTCTCTTTAGAGTGCGTGAGAGGATGAGCACAAGATTAGGTGGCTAGAGAAGCCCAGAGCCCCAGTCTTCTTAGGCCTACAAAAGCGCTTCCAAGGAAGGCTGCTGGCTAGCAACAGCTTTCAGTGCTGGCACTTTTCATCTCTGAGCAATTGCTCGACGTTTGCAATCTCTCAGCTCGTGTCTACGAGACGGAAAGAGAACGACCGTGACGTTTGGTGGCTACAGAAGCGCAAAGCCCCAGTGTTGCTGCGCCTGTGAAAGCGCTTCCAAGGAAGGCTGCTGGCTAGCAACAGCTTTCAGTGCTGGCACTTTTCATCTCTGAGCAATTGCTCGACGTTTGTAATTTCTCACCTGAGCACCCTTTAGAGTGCGCGAGAGAATGAGCAGAAGATTAGGTGGCTAGAGAAGCGCAAAGCCCCAGTGTTCTTAGGCCTACAAAAGCGCTTCCAAGGAAGGGTGCTGGCTAGCAACAGCTTTCAGTGCTGGCACTTTTCATCTCTGAGCAATTGCTCGACGTTTGCAATTTCTCAGCTCGTGTCTACGAGACGGAAAGAGAATGACCGTGACGTTTGGTGGCTAGAGAAGCGCAAAGCCCCAGTGTTGCTGCGCCTGTGAAAGCGCTTCCAAGGAAGGGTGCTGGCTAGCAACAGCTTTCAGTGCTGGCACTTTTCATCTCTGAGCAATTGCTGGACATTTGCAATTTGTCACCTGAGCTCTCTTTAGAGTGCGCGAGAGGATGAGCACAAGATTAGGTGGCTAGAGAAGCCCAGAGCCCCAGTGTTCTTAGGGCTACAAAAGCGCTTCCAAGGAAGGGTGCTGGCTAGCAACAGCTTTCAGTGCTGGCACTTTTCATCTCTGAGCAATTGCTCGACGTTTGCAATTTCTCAGCTCGTGTCTACGAGACGGAAAGAGAATGACCGTGACGTTTGGTGGCTAGAGAAGCGCAAAGCCCCAGTGTTGCTGCGCCTGTGAAAGCGCTTCCAAGGAAGGGTGCTGGCTAGCAACAGCTTTCAGTGCTGGCACTTTTCATCTCTGAGCAATTGCTCGACGTTTGCAATTTCTCACCTGAGCTCTCTTTAGAGTGCGCGAGAGGATGAGCAGAAGATGAGGTGGCTAGAGAAGCCCAGAGCCCCAGTGTTCTTAGGGCTACAAAAGCGCTTCCAAGGAAGGCTGCTGGCTAGCAACAGCTTTCAGTGCTGGCACTTTTCATCTCTGAGCAATTGCTCGACGTTTGCAATTTCTCACCTGAGCTCTCTTTAGAGTGCACGAGAGGATGAGCAGAAGATTAGGTGGCTAGAGAAGCCCAGAGCCCCAGTCTTCTTAGGCCTACAAAAGCGCTTCCAAGGAAGGGTGCTGGCTAGCAACAGCTTTCAGTGCTGGCGCTTTTCATCTCTCAGCAATTGCTCGACGTTTGCAATTTCTCAGCTCGTGTCTAGGAGACGGAAAGAGAAGGACCGTGACGTTTGGCGGGTAGAGAAGCGCAAAGCCCCAGTGTTGCTGCGCCTGTGAAAGCGCTTGCAAGGAAGGCTGCTGGCTAGCAACAGCTTTCAGTGCTGGCACTTTTCATCTCTGAGCAATTGCTCGACGTTTGCAATTTCTCAGCTCGTTTCTACGAGACGGAAAGAGAATGACCGTGACGTTTGGTGGCTAGAGAAGCGCAAAGCCCCAGTGTTGCTGCGCCTGTGAAAGCGCTTCCAAGGAAGGGTGCTGGCTAGCAACAGCTTTCAGTGCTGGCACTTTTCATCTCTGAGCAATTGCTCGACGTTTGCAATTTCTCACCTGAGCTCTCTTTAGAGTGCGCGAGAGGATGAGCAGAAGATGAGGTGGCTAGAGAAGTCCAGAGCCCCAGTCTTCTTAGGCCTACAAAAGCGCTTCCAAGGAAGGGTGCTGGCTAGCAACAGCTTTCAGTGCTGGCGCTTTTCATCTCTGAGCAATTGCTGGACGTTTGCAATTTCTCAGCTCGTGTCTACGAGACGGAAAGAGAATGACCGTGACGTTTGGTGGTTAGAGAAGCGCAAAGCCCCAGTGTTGCTGCTCCTGTGAAAGCGCTTCCAAGGAAGGGTGCTGGCTAGCAACAGCTTTCAGTGCTGGCACTTTTCATCTCTGAGCAATTGCTCGACGTTTGCAATTTCTCACCTGAGCTCTCTTTAGAGTGCACGAGAGGATGAGCACAAGATTAGGTGGCTAGAGAAGCCCAGAGCCCCAGTGTTCTTAGGCCTACAAAAGCGCTTCCAAGGAAGGGTGCTGGCTAGCAACAGCTTTCAGTGCTGGCACTTTTCATCTCTGAGCAATTGCTCGACGTTTGCAATTTCTCAGCTCGTGTCTACGAGACGGAAAGAGAATGACCGTGACGTTTGGTGGCTAGAGAAGCGCAAAGCCCCAGTGTTGCTGCGCCTGTGAAAGCGCTTCCAAGGAAGGCTGCTGGCTAGCAACAGCTTTCAGTGCTGGCACTTTTCATCTCTGAGCAATTGCTCGACGTTTGCAATTTCTCACCTGAGCACTCTTTAGAGTGTGCGAGAGGATGAGCACAAGATTAGGTGGCTAGAGAAGCCCAGAGCCCCAGTCTTCTTAGGCCTACAAAAGCGCTTCCAAGGAAGGCTGCTGGCTAGCAACAGCTTTCAGTGCTGGCACTTTTCATCTCTGAGCAATTGCTCGACGTTTGCAATTTCTCAGCTCGTGTCTACGAGACGGAAAGAGAATGACCGTGACGTTTGGTGGCTAGAGAAGCGCAAAGCCCCAGTGTTGCTGCACCTGTGAAAGCGCTTCCAAGGAAGGGTGCTGGCTAGCAACAGCTTTCAGTGCTGGCACTTTTCATCTCTGAGCAATTGCTGGACATTTGCAATTTGTCACCTGAGCTCTCTTTAGAGTGCGCGAGAGGATGAGCAGAAGATGAGGTGGCTAGAGAAGCCCAGAGCCCCAGTGTTCTTAGGGCTACAAAAGCGCTTCCAAGGAAGGGTGCTGGCTAGCAACAGCTTTCAGTGCTGGCACTTTTCATCTCTGAGCAATTGCTCGACGTTTGCAATTTCTCAGCTCGTGTCTAGGAGACGGAAAGAGAAGGACCGTGACGTTTGGTGGGTAGAGAAGCGCAAAGCCCCAGTGTTGCTGCGCCTGTGAAAGCGCTTCCAAGGAAGGGTACTGGCTAGCAACAGCTTTCAGTGCTGGCACTTTTCATCTCTGAGCAATTGCTCGACGTTTGCAATTTCTCACCTGAGCTCTCTTTAGAGTGCGCGAGAGGATGAGCAGAAGATGAGGTGGCTAGAGAAGCCCAGAGCCCCAGTCTTCTTAGGCCTACAAAAGCGCTTCCAAGGAAGGCTGCTGGCTAGCAACAGCTTTCAGTGCTGGCACTTTTCATCTCTGAGCAATTGCTCGACGTTTGCAATTTCTCAGCTCGTGTCTACGAGACGGAAAGAGAAGGACCGTGACGTTTGGTGGGTAGAGAAGCGCAAAGCCCCAGTGTTGCTGCACCTGTGAAAGCGCTTCCAAGGAAGGGTGCTGGCTAGCAACAGCTTTCAGTGCTGGCACTTTTCATCTCTGAGCAATTGCTCGACGTTTGCAATTTCTCACCTGAGCTCTCTTTAGAGTGCGCGAGAGGATGAGCAGAAGATTAGGTGGCTAGAGAAGCCCAGAGCCCCAGTCTTCTTAGGGCTACAAAAGCGCTTCCAAGGAAGGGTGCTGGCTAGCAACAGCTTTCAGTGCTGGCACTTTTCATCTCTGAGCAATTGCTCGACGTTTGCAATTTCTCACCTGAGCTCTCTTTAGAGTGCGTGAGAGGATGAGCACAAGATTAGGTGGCTAGAGAAGCCCAGAGCCCCAGTCTTCTTAGGCCTACAAAAGCGCTTCCAAGGAAGGCTGCTGGCTAGCAACAGCTTTCAGTGCTGGCACTTTTCATCTCTGAGCAATTGCTCGACGTTTGCAATCTCTCAGCTCGTGTCTACGAGACGGAAAGAGAACGACCGTGACGTTTGGTGGCTACAGAAGCGCAAAGCCCCAGTGTTGCTGCGCCTGTGAAAGCGCTTCCAAGGAAGGCTGCTGGCTAGCAACAGCTTTCAGTGCTGGCACTTTTCATCTCTGAGCAATTGCTCGACGTTTGTAATTTCTCACCTGAGCACCCTTTAGAGTGCGCGAGAGAATGAGCAGAAGATTAGGTGGCTAGAGAAGCGCAAAGCCCCAGTGTTCTTAGGCCTACAAAAGCGCTTCCAAGGAAGGGTGCTGGCTAGCAACAGCTTTCAGTGCTGGCACTTTTCATCTCTGAGCAATTGCTCGACGTTTGCAATTTCTCAGCTCGTGTCTACGAGACGGAAAGAGAATGACCGTGACGTTTGGTGGCTAGAGAAGCGCAAAGCCCCAGTGTTGCTGCGCCTGTGAAAGCGCTTCCAAGGAAGGGTGCTGGCTAGCAACAGCTTTCAGTGCTGGCACTTTTCATCTCTGAGCAATTGCTGGACATTTGCAATTCGTCACCTGAGCTCTCTTTAGAGTGCGCGAGAGGATGAGCACAAGATTAGGTGGCTAGAGAAGCCCAGAGCCCCAGTGTTCTTAGGGCTACAAAAGCGCTTCCAAGGAAGGGTGCTGGCTAGCAACAGCTTTCAGTGCTGGCACTTTTCATCTCTGAGCAATTGCTCGACGTTTGCAATTTCTCAGCTCGTGTCTACGAGACGGAAAGAGAATGACCGTGACGTTTGGTGGCTAGAGAAGCGCAAAGCCCCAGTGTTGCTGCGCCTGTGAAAGCGCTTCCAAGGAAGGGTGCTGGCTAGCAACAGCTTTCAGTGCTGGCACTTTTCATCTCTGAGCAATTGCTCGACGTTTGCAATTTCTCACCTGAGCTCTCTTTAGAGTGCGCGAGAGGATGAGCAGAAGATGAGGTGGCTAGAGAAGCCCAGAGCCCCAGTGTTCTTAGGGCTACAAAAGCGCTTCCAAGGAAGGGTGCTGGCTAGCAACAGCTTTCAGTGCTGGCACTTTTCATCTCTGAGCAATTGCTCGACGTTTGCAATTTCTCACCTGAGCTCTCTTTAGAGTGCACGAGAGGATGAGCAGAAGATTAGGTGGCTAGAGAAGCCCAGAGCCCCAGTCTTCTTAGGCCTACAAAAGCGCTTCCAAGGAAGGGTGCTGGCTAGCAACAGCTTTCAGTGCTGGCGCTTTTCATCTCTCAGCAATTGCTCGACGTTTGCAATTTCTCAGCTCGTGTCTAGGAGACGGAAAGAGAAGGACCGTGACGTTTGGCGGGTAGAGAAGCGCAAAGCCCCAGTGTTGCTGCGCCTGTGAAAGCGCTTGCAAGGAAGGCTGCTGGCTAGCAACAGCTTTCAGTGCTGGCACTTTTCATCTCTGAGCAATTGCTCGACGTTTGCAATTTCTCAGCTCGTTTCTACGAGACGGAAAGAGAATGACCGTGACGTTTGGTGGCTAGAGAAGCGCAAAGCCCCAGTGTTGCTGCGCCTGTGAAAGCGCTTCCAAGGAAGGGTGCTGGCTAGCAACAGCTTTCAGTGCTGGCACTTTTCATCTCTGAGCAATTGCTCGACGTTTGCAATTTCTCACCTGAGCTCTCTTTAGAGTGCGCGAGAGGATGAGCAGAAGATGAGGTGGCTAGAGAAGCCCAGAGCCCCAGTGTTCTTAGGCCTACAAAAGCGCTTCCAAGGAAGGGTGCTGGCTAGCAACAGCTTTCAGTGCTGGCGCTTTTCATCTCTGAGCAATTGCTGGACGTTTGCAATTTCTCAGCTCGTGTCTACGAGACGGAAAGAGAATGACCGTGACGTTTGGTGGTTAGAGAAGCGCAAAGCCCCAGTGTTGCTGCTCCTGTGAAAGCGCTTCCAAGGAAGGGTGCTGGCTAGCAACAGCTTTCAGTGCTGGCACTTTTCATCTCTGAGCAATTGCTCCACGTTTGCAATTTCTCACCTGAGCTCTCTTTAGAGTGCACGAGAGGATGAGCACAAGATTAGGTGGCTAGAGAAGCCCAGAGCCCCAGTCTTCTTAGGCCTACAAAAGCGCTTCCAAGGAAGGGTGCTGGCTAGCAACAGCTTTCAGTGCTGGCACTTTTCATCTCTGAGCAATTGCTCGACGTTTGCAATTTCTCAACTCGTGTCTACGAGACGGAAAGAGAATGACCGTGACGTTTGGTGGCTAGAGAAGCGCAAAGCCCCAGTGTTGCTGCGCCTGTGAAAGCGCTTCCAAGGAAGGCTGCTGGCTAGCAACAGCTTTCAGTGCTGGCACTTTTCATCTCTGAGCAATTGCTCGACGTTTGCAATTTCTCACCTGAGCTCTCTTTAGAGTGCGCGAGAGGATGAGCACAAGATTAGGTGGCTAGAGAAGCCCAGAGCCCCAGTCTTCTTAGGCCTACAAAAGCGCTTCCAAGGAAGGCTGCTGGCTAGCAACAGCTTTCAGTGCTGGCACTTTTCATCTCTGAGCAATTGCTCGACGTTTGCAATTTCTCAGCTCGTGTCTACGAGACGGAAAGAGAATGACCGTGACGTTTGGTGGCTAGAGAAGCGCAAAGCCCCAGTGTTGCTGCGCCTGTGAAAGCGCTTCCAAGGAAGGGTGCTGGCTAGCAACAGCTTTCAGTGCTGGCACTTTTCATCTCTGAGCAATTGCTGGACATTTGCAATTTGTCACCTGAGCTCTCTTTAGAGTGCGCGAGAGGATGAGCAGAAGATGAGGTGGCTAGAGAAGCCCAGAGCCCCAGTGTTCTTAGGGCTACAAAAGCGCTTCCAAGGAAGGGTGCTGGCTAGCAACAGCTTTCAGTGCTGGCACTTTTCATCTCTGAGCAATTGCTCGACGTTTGCAATTTCTCAGCTCGTGTCTAGGAGACGGAAAGAGAAGGACCGTGACGTTTGGTGGGTAGAGAAGCGCAAAGCCCCAGTGTTGCTGCGCCTGTGAAAGCGCTTCCAAGGAAGGCTGCTGGCTAGCAACAGCTTTCAGTGCTGGCACTTTTCATCTCTGAGCAATTGCTCGACGTTTGCAATTTCTCACCTGAGCTCTCTTTAGAGTGCGCGAGAGGATGAGCAGAAGATGAGGTGGCTAGAGAAGCCCAGAGCCCCAGTCTTCTTAGGCCTACAAAAGCGCTTCCAAGGAAGGCTGCTGGCTAGCAACAGCTTTCAGTGCTGGCACTTTTCATCTCTGAGCAATTGCTCGACGTTTGCAATTTCTCAGCTCGTGTCTACGAGACGGAAAGAGAAGGACCGTGACGTTTGGTGGCTAGAGAAGCGCAAAGCCCCAGTGTTGCTGCACCTGTGAAAGCGCTTCCAAGGAAGGGTGCTGGCTAGCAACAGCTTTCAGTGCTGGCACTTTTCATCTCTGAGCAATTGCTCGACGTTTGCAATTTCTCACCTGAGCTCTCTTTAGAGTGCGCGAGAGGATGAGCAGAAGATTAGGTGGCTAGAGAAGCCCAGAGCCCCAGTGTTCTTAGGGCTACAAAAGCGCTTCCAAGGAAGGGTGCTGGCTAGCAACAGCTTTCAGTGCTGGCACTTTTCATCTCTGAGCAATTGCTCGACGTTTGCAATTTCTCACCTGAGCTCTCTTTAGAGTGCACGAGAGGATGAGCAGAAGATTAGGTGGCTAGAGAAGCCCAGAGCCCCAGTCTTCTTAGGCCTACAAAAGCGCTTCCAAGGAAGGGTGCTGGCTAGCAACAGCTTTCAGTGCTGGCGCTTTTCATCTCTGAGCAATTGCTCGACGTTTGCAATTTCTCAGCTCGTGTCTAGGAGACGGAAAGAGAAGGACCGTGACGTTTGGCGGGTAGAGAAGCGCAAAGCCCCAGTGTTGCTGCGCCTGTGAAAGCGCTTCCAAGGAAGGGTGCTGGCTAGCAACAGCTTTCAGTGCTGGCACTTTTCATCTCTGAGCAATTGCTCGACGTTTGCAATTTGTCACCTGAGCTCTCTTTAGAGTGCGCGAGAGGATGAGCAGAAGATGAGGTGGCTAGAGAAGCCCAGAGCCCCAGTCTTCTTAGGCCTACAAAAGCGCTTCCAAGGAAGGCTGCTGGCTAGCAACAGCTTTCAGTGCTGGCACTTTTCATCTCTGAGCAATTGCTCGACGTTTGCAATTTCTCAGCTCGTGTCTACGAGACGGAAAGAGAAGGACCGTGACGTTTGGTGGGTAGAGAAGCGCAAAGCCCCAGTGTTGCTGCGCCTGTGAAAGCGCTTCCAAGGAAGGGTGCTGGCTAGCAACAGCTTTCAGTGCTGGCACTTTTCATCTCTGAGCAATTGCTCGAAGTTTGCAATTTCTCACCTGAGCTCTCTTTAGAGTGCGCGAGAGAATGAGCAGAAGATGAGGTGGCTAGAGAAGCCCAGAGCCCCAGTCTTCTTAGGCCTACAAAAGCGCTTCCAAGGAAGGCTGCTGGCTAGCAACAGCTTTCAGTGCTGGCACTTTTCATCTCTGAGCAATTGCTCGACGTTTGCAATTTCTCAGCTCGTGTCTACGAGACGGAAAGAGAAGGACCGTGACGTTTGGTGGGTAGAGAAGCGCAAAGCCCCAGTGTTGCTGCACCTGTGAAAGCGCTTCCAAGGAAGGGTGCTGGCTAGCAACAGCTTTCAGTGCTGGCACTTTTCATCTCTGAGCAATTGCTCGACGTTTGCAATTTCTCACCTGAGCTCTCTTTAGAGTGCGCGAGAGGATGAGCAGAAGATTAGGTGGCTAGAGAAGCCCAGAGCCCCAGTGTTCTTAGGGCTACAAAAGCGCTTCCAAGGAAGGGTGCTGGCTAGCAACAGCTTTCAGTGCTGGCACTTTTCATCTCTGAGCAATTGCTCGACGTTTGCAATTTCTCACCTGAGCTCTCTTTAGAGTGCACGAGAGGATGAGCAGAAGATTAGGTGGCTAGAGAAGCCCAGAGCCCCAGTCTTCTTAGGCCTACAAAAGCGCTTCCAAGGAAGGGTGCTGGCTAGCAACAGCTTTCAGTGCTGGCGCTTTTCATCTCTGAGCAATTGCTCGACGTTTGCAATTTCTCAGCTCGTGTCTAGGAGACGGAAAGAGAAGGACCGTGACGTTTGGCGGGTAGAGAAGCGCAAAGCCCCAGTGTTGCTGCGCCTGTGAAAGCGCTTCCAAGGAAGGGTGCTGGCTAGCAACAGCTTTCAGTGCTGGCACTTTTCATCTCTGAGCAATTGCTCGACGTTTGCAATTTCTCAGCTCGTTTCTACGAGACGGAAAGAGAATGACCGTGACGTTTGGTGGGTAGAGAAGCGCAAAGCCCCAGTGTTACTGTGCCTGTGAAAGCACTTCCAAGGAAGGGTGCTGGCTAGGAACAGCTTTCAGTGCTGGCACTTTTCATCTCTGAGCAATTGCTCGACGTTTGCAATTTCTCACCTGAGCTCTCTTTAGAGTGCGCGAGAGGATGAGCAGAAGATGAGGTGGCTAGAGAAGCCCAGAGCCCCAGTCTTCTTAGGCCTACAAAAGCGCTTCCAAGGAAGGGTGCTGGCTAGCAACAGCTTTCAGTGCTGGCGCTTTTCATCTCTGAGCAATTGCTCGACGTTTGCAATTTCTCAGCTCGTGTCTACGAGACGGAAAGAGAATGACCGTGACGTTTGGTGGCTAGAGAAGCGCAAAGCCCCAGTGTTGCTGCTCCTGTGAAAGCGCTTCCAAGGAAGGGTGCTGGCTAGCAACAGCTTTCAGTGCTGGCACTTTTCATCTCTGAGCAATTGCTCGACGTTTGCAATTTCTCACCTGAGCTCTCTTTAGAGTGCACGAGAGGATGAGCAGAAGGTTAGGTGGCTAGAGAAGCCCAGAGCCCCAGTCTTCTTAGGCCTACAAAAGCGCTTCCAAGGAAGGGTGCTGGCTAGCAACAGCTTTCAGTGCTGGCACTTTTCATCTCTGAGCAATTGCTCGACGTTTGCAATTTCTCAGCTCGTGTCTACGAGACGGAAAGAGAATGACCGTGACGTTTGGTGGCTAGAGAAGCGCAAAGCCCCAGTGTTGCTGCGCCTGTGAAAGCGCTTCCAAGGAAGGGTGCTGGCTAGCAACAGCTTTCAGTGCTGGCACTTTTCATCTCTGAGCAATTGCTCCACGTTTGCAATTTCTCACCTGAGCTCTCTTTAGAGTGCGCGAGAGGATGAGCAGAAGATGAGGTGGCTAGAGAAGCCCAGAGCCCCAGTCTTCTTAGGCCTACAAAAGCGCTTCCAAGGAAGGCTGCTGGCTAGCAACAGCTTTCAGTGCTGGCACTTTTCATCTCTGAGCAATTGCTGGACGTTTGCAATTTCTCAGCTCGTGTCTATGAGACGGAAAGAGAATGACCGTGACGTTTGGTGGCTAGAGAAGCGCAAAGCCCCAGTGTTGCTGCGCCTGTGAAAGCGCTTCCAAGGAAGGGTGCTGGCTAGCAACAGCTTTCAGTGCTGGCACTTTTCATCTCTGAGCAATTGCTGGACATTTGCAATTTGTCACCTGAGCTCTCTTTAGAGTGCGCGAGAGGATGAGCACAAGATTAGGTGGCTAGAGAAGCCCAGAGCCCCAGTGTTCTTAGGCCTACAAAAGCGCTTCCAAGGAAGGGTGCTGGCTAGCAACAGCTTTCAGTGCTGGCACTTTTCATCTCTGAGCAATTGCTCGACGTTTGCAATTTCTCAGCTCGTGTCTAGGAGACGGAAAGAGAATGACCGTGACGTTTGGTGGGTAGAGAAGCGCAAAGCCCCAGTGTTGCTGCGCCTGTGAAAGCGCTTCCAAGGAAGGGTGCTGGCTAGCAACAGCTTTCAGTGCTGCCACTTTTCATCTCTGAGCAATTGCTCGACGTTTGCAATTTCTCACCTGAGCTCTCTTTAGAGTGCACGAGAGGATGAGCAGAAGATGAGGTGGCTAGGGAAGCGCAAAGCCCCAGTGTTCTTAGGCCTACAAAAGCGCTTCCAAGGAAGGCTGCTGGCTAGCAACAGCTTTCAGTGCTGGCACTTTTCATCTCTGAGCAATTGCTCGACGTTTGCAATTTCTCAGCTCGTGTCTACGAGACGGAAAGAGAAGGACCGTGACGTTTGGTGGCTAGAGAAGCGCAAAGCCCCAGTGTTGCTGCACCTGTGAAAGCGCTTCCAAGGAAGGGGGCTGGCTAGCAACAGCTTTCAGTGCTGGCACTTTTCATCTCTGAGCAATTGCTGGACGTTTGCAATTTCTCACCTGAGCTCTCTTTAGAGTGCGCGAGAGGATGAGCAGAAGATTAGGTGGCTAGAGAAGCGCAAAGCCCCAGTGTTCTTAGGGCTACAAAAGCGCTTCCAAGGAAGGCTGCTGGCTAGCAACAGCTTTCAGTGCTGGCACTTTTCATCTCTGAGCAATTGCTCGTCGTTTGCAATTTCTCAGCTCGTGTCTACGAGACGGAAAGAGAATGACCGTGACGTTTGGTGGCTAGAGGAGCGCAAAGCCCCAGTGTTGCTGCGCCTGTGAAAGCGCTTCCAAGGAAGGCTGCTGGCTAGCAACATCTTTCAGTGCTGGCACTTTTCATCTCTGAGCAATTGCTCGATGTTTGCAATTTCTCAGCTCGTGTCTACGAGACGGAGAGATAGTGACCGTGACGTTTGGTGGGTAGAGAAGCGCAAAGCCCCAGTGTTGCTGCGCCTGTGAAAGCGCTTCCAAGGAAGGGTGCTGGCTAGCAACAGCTTTCAGTGCTGGCACTTTTCATCTCTGAGCAATTGCTCGACGTTTGCAATTTGTCACCTGAGCTCTCTTTAGAGTGCGCGAGAGGATGAGCAGAAGATTAGGTGGCTAGAGAAGGCCAGAGCCCCAGTGTTCTTAGGCCTACAAAAGCGCTTCCAAGGAAGGGTGCTGGCTAGCAACAGCTTTCAGTGCTGGCACTTTTCATCTCTGAGCAATTGCTCGACATTTGCAATTTCTCAGCTCGTGTCCAGGAGACGGAAAGAGAAGGACCGTGACGTTTGGTGGCTAGAGAAGCGCAAAGCCCCAGTGTTGCTGCGCCTGTGAAAGCGCTTCCAAGGAAGGGTGCTGGGTAGCAAGAGCTTTCAGTGCCGGCACTTTTCATCTCTGAGCAATTGCTCGACGTTTGCAATTTCTCAGCTCGTGTCTACGAGACGGAAAGAGAAGGACCGTGACGTTTGTTGGCTAGAGAAGCGCAAAGCCCCAGTGTTGCTGCGCCTGTGAAAGCGCTTCCAAGGAAGGCTGCTGGCTAGCAACAGCTTTCAGTGCTGGCACTTTTCATCTCTGAGCAATTGCTCGACGTTTGCAATTTCTCACCTGAGCTCTCTTTAGAGTGCGCGAGAGGATGAGCAGAAGATTAGGTGGCTAGAGAAGCCCAGAGCCCCAGTGTTCTTAGGCCTACAAAAGCGCTTCCAAGGAAGGCTGCTGGCTAGCAACAGCTTTCAGTGCTGGCACTTTTCATCTCTGAGCAATTGCTCGACGTTTGCAATTTCTCAGCTCGTGTCTACGAGACGGAAAGAGAATGACCGTGACGTTTGGTGGCTAGAGAAGCGCAAAGCCCCAGTGTTGCTGCGCCTGTGAAAGCGCTTCCAAGGAAGGCTGCTGGCTAGCAACAGCTTTCAGTGCTGGCACTTTTCATCTCTGAGCAATTGCTCGACGTTTGCAATTTCTCACCTGAGCTCTCTTTAGAGTGCACGAGAAGATGAGCAGAAGATTAGGTGGCTAGAGAAGCGCAAAGCCCCAGTGTTCTTAGGGCTACAAAAGCGCTTCCAAGGAAGGGTGCTGGCTAGCAACAGCTTTCAGTGCTGGCACTTTTCATCTCTGAGCAATTGCTCGACGTTTGCAATTTCTCACCTGAGCTCTCTTTAGAGTGCACGAGAGGATGAGCAGAAGATTAGGTGGCTAGAGAAGCCCAGAGCCCCAGTCTTCTTAGGCCTACAAAAGCGCTTCCAAGGAAGGCTGCTGGCTAGCAACAGCTTTCAGTGCTGGCGCTTTTCATCTCTCAGCAATTGCTCGACGTTTGCAATTTCTCAGCTCGTGTCTAGGAGACGGAAAGAGAATGACCGTGACGTTTGGCGGGTAGAGAAGCGCAAAGCCCCAGTGTTGCTGCGCCTGTGAAAGCGCTTGCAAGGAAGGCTGCTGGCTAGCAACAGCTTTCAGTGCTGGCACTTTTCATCTCTGAGCAATTGCTCGACGTTTGCAATTTCTCAGCTCGTTTCTACGAGACGGAAAGAGAATGACCGTGACGTTTGGTGGCTAGAGAAGCGCAAAGCCCCAGTGTTGCTGCGCCTGTGAAAGCGCTTCCAAGGAAGGGTGCTGGCTAGCAACAGCTTTCAGTGCTGGCACTTTTCATCTCTGAGCAATTGCTCGACGTTTGCAATTTCTCACCTGAGCTCTCTTTAGAGTGCGCGAGAGGATGAGCAGAAGATGAGGTGGCTAGAGAAGCCCAGAGCCCAGTCTTCTTAGGCCTACAAAAGCGCTTCCAAGGAAGGGTGCTGGCTAGCAACAGCTTTCAGTGCTGGCGCTTTTCATCTCTGAGCAATTGCTGGACGTTTGCAATTTCTCAGCTCGTGTCTACGAGACGGAAAGAGAATGACCGTGACGTTTGGTGGTTAGAGAAGCGCAAAGCCCCAGTGTTGCTGCTCCTGTGAAAGCGCTTCCAAGGAAGGGTGCTGGCTAGCAACAGCTTTCAGTGCTGGCACTTTTCATCTCTGAGCAATTGCTCCACGTTTGCAATTTCTCACCTGAGCTCTCTTTAGAGTGCACGAGAGGATGAGCACAAGATTAGGTGGCTAGAGAAGCCCAGAGCCCCAGTCTTCTTAGGCCTACAAAAGCGCTTCCAAGGAAGGGTGCTGGCTAGCAACAGCTTTCAGTGCTGGCACTTTTCATCTCTGAGCAATTGCTCGACGTTTGCAATTTCTCAACTCGTGTCTACGAGACGGAAAGAGAATGACCGTGACGTTTGGTGGCTAGAGAAGCGCAAAGCCCCAGTGTTGCTGCGCCTGTGAAAGCGCTTCCAAGGAAGGGTGCTGGCTAGCAACAGCTTTCAGTGCTGGCACTTTTCATCTCTGAGCAATTGCTCGACGTTTGCAATTTCTCACCTGAGCTCTCTTTAGAGTGCGCGAGAGGATGAGCACAAGATTAGGTGGCTAGAGAAGCCCAGAGCCCCAGTCTTCTTAGGCCTACAAAAGCGCTTCCAAGGAAGGCTGCTGGCTAGCAACAGCTTTCAGTGCTGGCACTTTTCATCTCTGAGCAATTGCTCGACGTTTGCAATTTCTCAGCTCGTGTCTACGAGACGGAAAGAGAATGACCGTGACGTTTGGTGGCTAGAGAAGCGCAAAGCCCCAGTGTTGCTGCGCCTGTGAAAGCGCTTCCAAGGAAGGGTGCTGGCTAGCAACAGCTTTCAGTGCTGGCACTTTTCATCTCTGAGCAATTGCTGGACATTTGCAATTTGTCACCTGAGCTCTCTTTAGAGTGCGCGAGAGGATGAGCAGAAGATGAGGTGGCTAGAGAAGCCCAGAGCCCCAGTGTTCTTAGGGCTACAAAAGCGCTTCCAAGGAAGGGTGCTGGCTAGCAACAGCTTTCAGTGCTGGCACTTTTCATCTCTGAGCAATTGCTGGACGTTTGCAATTTCTCAGCTCGTGTCTACGAGACGGAAAGAGAAGGACCGTGACGTTTGGTGGGTAGAGAAGCGCAAAGCCCCAGTGTTGCTGCGCCTGTGAAAGCGCTTCCAAGGAAGGGTGCTGGCTAGCAACAGCTTTCAGTGCTGGCACTTTTCATCTCTGAGCAATTGCTCGACGTTTGCAATTTCTCACCTGAGCTCTCTTTAGAGTGCGCGAGAGGATGAGCAGAAGATGAGGTGGCTAGAGAAGCCCAGAGCCCCAGTCTTCTTAGGCCTACAAAAGCGCTTCCAAGGAAGGGTGCTGGCTAGCAACAGCTTTCAGTGCTGGCACTTTTCATCTCTGAGCAATTGCTCGACGTTTGCAATTTCTCAGCTCGTGTCTACGAGACGGAAAGAGAAGGACCGTGACGTTTGGTGGCTAGAGAAGCGCAAAGCCCCAGTGTTGCTGCACCTGTGAAAGCGCTTCCAAGGAAGGGGGCTGGCTAGCAACAGCTTTCAGTGCTGGCACTTTTCATCTCTGAGCAATTGCTCGACGTTTGCAATTTCTCACCTGAGCTCTCTTTAGAGTGCGCGAGAGGATGAGCAGAAGATTAGGTGGCTAGAGAAGCCCAGAGCCCCAGTGTTCTTAGGGCTACAAAAGCGCTTCCAAGGAAGGGTGCTGGCTAGCAACAGCTTTCAGTGCTGGCACTTTTCATCTCTCAGCAATTGCTCGACGTTTGCAATTTCTCACCTGAGCTCTCTTTAGAGTGCACGAGAGGATGAGCAGAAGATTAGGTGGCTAGAGAAGCCCAGAGCCCCAGTCTTCTTAGGCCTACAAAAGCGCTTCCAAGGAAGGCTGCTGGCTAGCAACAGCTTTCAGTGCTGGCGCTTTTCATCTCTGAGCAATTGCTCGACGTTTGCAATTTCTCAGCTCGTGTCTAGGAGACGGAAAGAGAAGGACCGTGACGTTTGGCGGGTAGAGAAGCGCAAAGCCCCAGTGTTGCTGCGCCTGTGAAAGCGCTTCCAAGGAAGGGTGCTGGCTAGCAACAGCTTTCAGTGCTGGCACTTTTCATCTCTGAGCAATTGCTCGACGTTTGCAATTTCTCAGCTCGTTTCTACGAGACGGAAAGAGAATGACCGTGACGTTTGGTGGGTAGAGAAGCGCAAAGCCCCAGTGTTACTGTGCCTGTGAAAGCACTTCCAAGGAAGGGTGCTGGCTAGGAACAGCTTTCAGTGCTGGCACTTTTCATCTCTGAGCAATTGCTCGACGTTTGCAATTTCTCACCTGAGCTCTCTTTAGAGTGCGCGAGAGGATGAGCAGAAGATGAGGTGGCTAGAGAAGCCCAGAGCCCCAGTCTTCTTAGGCCTACAAAAGCGCTTCCAAGGAAGGGTGCTGGCTAGCAACAGATTTCAGTGCTGGCGCTTTTCATCTCTGAGCAATTGCTGGACGTTTGCAATTTCTCAGCTCGTGTCTACGAGACGAAAAGAGAAGGACCGTGACGTTTGGTGGCTAGAGAAGCGCAAAGCCCCAGTGTTGCTGCTCCTGTGAAAGCGCTTCCAAGGAAGGGTGCTGGCTAGCAACAGCTTTCAGTGCTGGCACTTTTCATCTCTGAGCAATTGCTCGACGTTTGCAATTTCTCACCTGAGCTCTCTTTAGAGTGCACGAGAGGATGAGCAGAAGGTTAGGTGGCTAGAGAAGCCCAGAGCCCCAGTCTTCTTAGGCCTACAAAAGCGCTTCCAAGGAAGGGTGCTGGCTAGCAACAGCTTTCAGTGCTGGCACTTTTCATCTCTGAGCAATTGCTCGACGTTTGCAATTTCTCAGCTCGTGTCTACGAGACGGAAAGAGAATGACCGTGACGTTTGGTGGCTAGAGAAGCGCAAAGCCCCAGTGTTGCTGCGCCTGTGAAAGCGCTTCCAAGGAAGGGTGCTGGCTAGCAACAGCTTTCAGTGCTGGCACTTTTCATCTCTGAGCAATTGCTCGACGTTTGCAATTTCTCACCTGAGCTCTCTTTAGAGTGTGCGAGAGGATGAGCAGAAGATTAGGTGGCTAGAGAAGCCCAGAGCCCCAGTGTTCTTAGGCCTACAAAAGCGCTTCCAAGGAAGGCTGCTGGCTAGCAACAGCTTTCAGTGCTGGCACTTTTCATCTCTGAGCAATTGCTGGACGTTTGCAATTTCTCAGCTCGTGTCTATGAGACGGAAAGAGAATGACCGTGACGTTTGGTGGCTAGAGAAGCGCAAAGCCCCAGTGTTGCTGCGCCTGTGAAAGCGCTTCCAAGGAAGGGTGCTGGCTAGCAACAGCTTTCAGTGCTGGCACTTTTCATCTCTGAGCAATTGCTGGACATTTGCAATTTGTCACCTGAGCTCTCTTTAGAGTGTGCGAGAGGATGAGCAGAAGATTAGGTGGCTAGAGAAGCCCAGAGCCCCAGTGTTCTTAGGCCTACAAAAGCGCTTCCAAGGAAGGGTGCTGGCTAGCAACAGCTTTCAGTGCTGGCACTTTTCATCTCTGAGCAATTGCTCGACGTTTGCAATTTCTCAGCTCGTGTCTACGAGACGGAAAGAGAATGACCGTGACGTTTGGTGGGTAGAGAAGCGCAAAGCCCCAGTGTTGCTGCGCCTGTGAAAGCGCTTCCAAGGAAGGGTGCTGGCTAGCAACAGCTTTCAGTGCTGGCACTTTTCATCTCTGAGCAATTGCTCGACGTTTGCAATTTCTCACCTGAGCTCTCTTTAGAGTGCACGAGAGGATGAGCAGAAGATGAGGTGGCTAGGGAAGCGCAAAGCCCCAGTGTTCTTAGGCCTACAAAAGCGCTTCCAAGGAAGGCTGCTGGCTAGCAACAGCTTTCAGTGCTGGCACTTTTCATCTCTGAGCAATTGCTCGACGTTTGCAATTTCTCAGCTCGTGTCTACGAGACGGAAAGAGAAGGACCGTGACGTTTGGTGGCTAGAGAAGCGCAAAGCCCCAGTGTTGCTGCACCTGTGAAAGCGCTTCCAAGGAAGGCTGCTGGCTAGCAACAGCTTTCAGTGCTGGCACTTTTCATCTCTGAGCAATTGCTCGACGTTTGCAATTTCTCACCTGAGCTCTCTTTAGAGTGCGCGAGAGGATGAGCAGAAGATTAGGTGGCTAGAGAAGCGCAAAGCCCCAGTGTTCTTAGGGCTACAAAAGCGCTTCCAAGGAAGGCTGCTGGCTAGCAACAGCTTTCAGTGCTGGCACTTTTCATCTCTGAGCAATTGCTCGTCGTTTGCAATTTCTCAGCTCGTGTCTACGAGACGGAAAGAGAAGGACCGTGACGTTTGGTGGCTAGAGGAGCGCAAAGCCCCAGTGTTGCTGCGCCTGTGAAAGCGCTTCCAAGGAAGGCTGCTGGCTAGCAACATCTTTCAGTGCTGGCACTTTTCATCTCTGAGCAATTGCTCGATGTTTGCAACTTCTCAGCTCGTGTCTACGAGACGGAGAGATAGTGACCGTGACGTTTGGTGGGTAGAGAAGCGCAAAGCCCCAGTGTTGCTGCGCCTGTGAAAGCGCTTCCAAGGAAGGGTGCTGGCTAGCAACAGCTTTCAGTGCTGGCACTTTTCATCTCTGAGCAATTGCTCGACGTTTGCAATTTGTCACCTGAGCTCTCTTTAGAGTGCGCGAGAGGATGAGCAGAAGATTAGGTGGCTAGAGAAGGCCAGAGCCCCAGTGTTCTTAGGCCTACAAAAGCGCTTCCAAGGAAGGGTGCTGGCTAGCAACAGCTTTCAGTGCTGGCACTTTTCATCTCTGAGCAATTGCTCGACATTTGCAATTTCTCAGCTCGTGTCCAGGAGACGGAAAGAGAAGGACCGTGACGTTTGGTGGCTAGAGAAGCGCAAAGCCCCAGTGTTGCTGCACCTGTGAAAGCGCTTCCAAGGAAGGGTGCTGGGTAGCAAGAGCTTTCAGTGCCGGCACTTTTCATCTCTGAGCAATTGCTCGACGTTTGCAATTTCTCAGCTCGTGTCTACGAGACGGAAAGAGAAGGACCGTGACGTTTGTTGGCTAGAGAAGCGCAAAGCCCCAGTGTTGCTGCGCCTGTGAAAGCGCTTCCAAGGAAGGCTGCTGGCTAGCAACAGCTTTCAGTGCTGGCACTTTTCATCTCTGAGCAATTGCTCGACGTTTGCAATTTCTCACCTGAGCTCTCTTTAGAGTGCGCGAGAGGATGAGCAGAAGATTAGGTGGCTAGAGAAGCCCAGAGCCCCAGTGTTCTTAGGCCTACAAAAGCGCTTCCAAGGAAGGCTGCTGGCTAGCAACAGCTTTCAGTGCTGGCACTTTTCATCTCTGAGCAATTGCTCGACGTTTGCAATTTCTCAGCTCGTGTCTACGAGACGGAAAGAGAAGGACCGTGACGTTTGGTGGGTAGAGAAGCGCAAAGCCCCAGTGTTGCTGCACCTGTGAAAGCGCTTCCAAGGAAGGGGGCTGGCTAGCAACAGCTTTCAGTGCTGGCACTTTTCATCTCTGAGCAATTGCTGGACGTTTGCAATTTCTCACCTGAGCTCTCTTTAGAGTGCGCGAGAGGATGAGCAGAAGATTAGGTGGCTAGAGAAGCGCAAAGCCCCAGTGTTCTTAGGGCTACAAAAGCGCTTCCAAGGAAGGGTGCTGGCTAGCAACAGCTTTCAGTGCTGGCACTTTTCATCTCTGAGCAATTGCTCGTCGTTTGCAATTTCTCAGCTCGTGTCTACGAGACGGAAAGAGAATGACCGTGACGTTTGGTGGCTAGAGGAGCGCAAAGCCCCAGTGTTGCTGCGCCTGTGAAAGCGCTTCCAAGGAAGGCTGCTGGCTAGCAACATCTTTCAGTGCTGGCACTTTTCATCTCTGAGCAATTGCTCGATGTTTGCAACTTCTCAGCTCGTGTCTACGAGACGGAGAGATAGTGACCGTGACGTTTGGTGGGTAGAGAAGCGCAAAGCCCCAGTGTTGCTGCGCCTGTGAAAGCGCTTCCAAGGAAGGGTGCTGGCTAGCAACAGCTTTCAGTGCTGGCACTTTTCATCTCTGAGCAATTGCTCGACGTTTGCAATTTGTCACCTGAGCTCTCTTTAGAGTGCGCGAGAGGATGAGCAGAAGATTAGGTGGCTAGAGAAGGCCAGAGCCCCAGTGTTCTTAGGCCTACAAAAGCGCTTCCAAGGAAGGGTGCTGGCTAGCAACAGCTTTCAGTGCTGGCACTTTTCATCTCTGAGCAATTGCTCGACATTTGCAATTTCTCAGCTCGTGTCCAGGAGACGGAAAGAGAAGGACCGTGACGTTTGGTGGCTAGAGAAGCGCAAAGCCCCAGCGTGGCTGCACCTGTGAAAGCGCTTCCAAGGAAGGGTGCTGGGTAGCAAGAGCTTTCAGTGCCGGCACTTTTCATCTCTGAGCAATTGCTCGACGTTTGCAATTTCTCAGCTCGTGTCTACGAGACGGAAAGAGAAGGACCGTGACGTTTGTTGGCTAGAGAAGCGCAAAGCCCCAGTGTTGCTGCGCCTGTGAAAGCGCTTCCAAGGAAGGCTGCTGGCTAGCAACAGCTTTCAGTGCTGGCACTTTTCATCTCTGAGCAATTGCTCGACGTTTGCAATTTCTCACCTGAGCTCTCTTTAGAGTGCGCGAGAGGATGAGCAGAAGATTAGGTGGCTAGAGAAGCCCAGAGCCCCAGTGTTCTTAGGGCTACAAAAGCGCTTCCAAGGAAGGGTGCTGGCTAGCAACAGCTTTCAGTGCTGGCACTTTTCATCTCTGAGCAATTGCTCGACGTTTGCAATTTCTCAGCTCGTGTCTAGGAGACGGAAAGAGAAGGACCGTGACGTTTGGCGGGTAGAGAAGCGCAAAGCCCCAGTGTTGCTGCGCCTGTGAAAGCGCTTCCAAGGAAGGGTGCTGGCTAGCAACAGCTTTCAGTGCTGGCACTTTTCATCTCTGAGCAATTGCTCGACGTTTGCAATTTCTCAGCTCGTTTCTACGAGACGGAAAGAGAATGACCGTGACGTTTGGTGGGTAGAGAAGCGCAAAGCCCCAGTGTTACTGCACCTGTGAAAGCGCTTCCAAGGAAGGGTGCTGGCTAGCAAGAGCTTTCAGTGCTGGCACTTTTCATCTCTGAGCAATTGCTCGACGTTTGCAATTTCTCACCTGAGCTCTCTTTAGAGTGCGCGAGAGGATGAGCAGAAGATGAGGTGGCTAGAGAAGCCCAGAGCCCCAGTCTTCTTAGGCCTACAAAAGCGCTTCCAAGGAAGGGTGCTGGCTAGCAACAGCTTTCAGTGCTGGCGCTTTTCATCTCTGAGCAATTGCTGGACGTTTGCAATTTCTCAGCTCGTGTCTACGAGACGGAAAGAGAAGGACCGTGACGTTTGGTGGCTAGAGAAGCGCAAAGCCCCAGTGTTGCTGCTCCTGTGAAAGCGCTTCCAAGGAAGGGTGCTGGCTAGCAACAGCTTTCAGTGCTGGCACTTTTCATCTCTGAGCAATTGCTCGACGTTTGCAATTTCTCACCTGAGCTCTCTTTAGAGTGCACGAGAGGATGAGCAGAAGGTTAGGTGGCTAGAGAAGCCCAGAGCCCCAGTCTTCTTAGGCCTACAAAAGCGCTTCCAAGGAAGGGTGCTGGCTAGCAACAGCTTTCAGTGCTGGCACTTTTCATCTCTGAGCAATTGCTCGACGTTTGCAATTTCTCAGCTCGTGTCTAGGAGACGGAAAGAGAATGACCGTGACGTTTGGTGGCTAGAGAAGCGCAAAGCCCCAGTGTTGCTGCGCCTGTGAAAGCGCTTCCAAGGAAGGGTGCTGGCTAGCAACAGCTTTCAGTGCTGGCACTTTTCATCTCTGAGCAATTGCTCGACGTTTGCAATTTCTCACCTGAGCTCTCTTTAGAGTGTGCGAGAGGATGAGCAGAAGATTAGGTGGCTAGAGAAGCCCAGAGCCCCACTGTTCTTAGGCCTACAAAAGCGCTTCCAAGGAAGGCTGCTGGCTAGCAACAGCTTTCAGTGCTGGCACTTTTCATCTCTGAGCAATTGCTGGACGTTTGCAATTTCTCAGCTCGTGTCTATGAGACGGAAAGAGAATGACCGTGACGTTTGGTGGCTAGAGAAGCGCAAAGCCCCAGTGTTGCTGCGCCTGTGAAAGCGCTTCCAAGGAAGGGTGCTGGCTAGCAACAGCTTTCAGTGCTGGCACTTTTCATCTCTGAGCAATTGCTGGACATTTGCAATTTGTCACCTGAGCTCTCTTTAGAGTGCGCGAGAGGATGAGCACAAGATTAGGTGGCTAGAGAAGCCCAGAGCCCCAGTGTTCTTAGGCCTACAAAAGCGCTTCCAAGGAAGGGTGCTGGCTAGCAACAGCTTTCAGTGCTGGCACTTTTCATCTCTGAGCAATTGCTCGACGTTTGCAATTTCTCAGCTCGTGTCTACGAGACGGAAAGAGAATGACCGTGACGTTTGGTGGCTAGAGAAGCGCAAAGCCCCAGTGTTGCTGCGCCTGTGAAAGCGCTTCCAAGGAAGGGTGCTGGCTAGCAACAGCTTTCAGTGCTGGCACTTTTCATCTCTGAGCAATTGCTCGACGTTTGCAATTTCTCACCTGAGCTCTCTTTAGAGTGCACGAGAGGATGAGCAGAAGATGAGGTGGCTAGGGAAGCGCAAAGCCCCAGTGTTCTTAGGCCTACAAAAGCGCTTCCAAGGAAGGCTGCTGGCTAGCAACAGCTTTCAGTGCTGGCACTTTTCATCTCTGAGCAATTGCTCGACGTTTGCAATTTCTCAGCTCGTGTCTACGAGACGGAAAGAGAAGGACCGTGACGTTTGGTGGCTAGAGAAGCGCAAAGCCCCAGTGTTGCTGCACCTGTGAAAGCGCTTCCAAGGAAGGCTGCTGGCTAGCAACAGCTTTCAGTGCTGGCACTTTTCATCTCTGAGCAATTGCTGGACGTTTGCAATTTCTCACCTGAGCTCTCTTTAGAGTGCGCGAGAGGATGAGCAGAAGATTAGGTGGCTAGAGAAGCGCAAAGCCCCAGTGTTCTTAGGGCTACAAAAGCGCTTCCAAGGAAGGCTGCTGGCTAGCAAGAGCTTTCAGTGCTGGCACTTTTCATCTCTGAGCAATTGCTCGTCGTTTGCAATTTCTCAGCTCGTGTCTACGAGACGGAAAGAGAATGACCGTGACGTTTGGTGGCTAGAGGAGCGCAAAGCCCCAGTGTTGCTGCGCCTGTGAAAGCGCTTCCAAGGAAGGCTGCTGGCTAGCAACATCTTTCAGTGCTGGCACTTTTCATCTCTGAGCAATTGCTCGATGTTTGCAACTTCTCAGCTCGTGTCTACGAGACGGAGAGATAGTGACCGTGACGTTTGGTGGGTAGAGAAGCGCAAAGCCCCAGTGTTGCTGCGCCTGTGAAAGCGCTTCCAAGGAAGGGTGCTGGCTAGCAACAGCTTTCAGTGCTGGCACTTTTCATCTCTGAGCAATTGCTGGACGTTTGCAATTTGTCACCTGAGCTCTCTTTAGAGTGCGCGAGAGGATGAGCAGAAGATTAGGTGGCTAGAGAAGGCCAGAGCCCCAGTGTTCTTAGGCCTACAAAAGCGCTTCCAAGGAAGGGTGCTGGCTAGCAACAGCTTTCAGTGCTGGCACTTTTCATCTCTGAGCAATTGCTCGACATTTGCAATTTCTCAGCTCGTGTCCAGGAGACGGAAAGAGAAGGACCGTGACGTTTGGTGGCTAGAGAAGCGCAAAGCCCCAGTGTTGCTGCACCTGTGAAAGCGCTTCCAAGGAAGGGTGCTGGGTAGCAAGAGCTTTCAGTGCCGGCACTTTTCATCTCTGAGCAATTGCTCGACGTTTGCAATTTCTCAGCTCGTGTCTACGAGACGGAAAGAGAAGGACCGTGACGTTTGTTGGCTAGAGAAGCGCAAAGCCCCAGTGTTGCTGCGCCTGTGAAAGCGCTTCCAAGGAAGGCTGCTGGCTAGCAACAGCTTTCAGTGCTGGCACTTTTCATCTCTGAGCAATTGCTCGACGTTTGCAATTTCTCACCTGAGCTCTCTTTAGAGTGCGCGAGAGGATGAGCAGAAGATGAGGTGGCTAGAGAAGCCCAGAGCCCCAGTGTTCTTAGGCCTACAAAAGCGCTTCCAAGGAAGGCTGCTGGCTAGCAACAGCTTTCAGTGCTGGCACTTTTCATCTCTGAGCAATTGCTCCACGTTTGCAATTTCTCAGCTCGTGTCTACGAGACGGAAAGAGAAGGACCGTGACGTTTGGTGGGTAGAGAAGCGCAAAGCCCCAGTGTTGCTGCACCTGTGAAAGCGCTTCCAAGGAAGGGGGCTGGCTAGCAACAGCTTTCAGTGCTGGCACTTTTCATCTCTGAGCAATTGCTGGACGTTTGCAATTTCTCACCTGAGCTCTCTTTAGAGTGCGCGAGAGGATGAGCAGAAGATTAGGTGGCTAGAGAAGCGCAAAGCCCCAGTGTTCTTAGGGCTACAAAAGCGCTTCCAAGGAAGGCTGCTGGCTAGCAACAGCTTTCAGTGCTGGCACTTTTCATCTCTGAGCAATTGCTCGTCGTTTGCAATTTCTCAGCTCGTGTCTACGAGACGGAAAGAGAATGACCGTGACGTTTGGTGGCTAGAGGAGCGCAAAGCCCCAGTGTTGCTGCGCCTGTGAAAGCGCTTCCAAGGAAGGCTGCTGGCTAGCAACATCTTTCAGTGCTGGCACTTTTCATCTCTGAGCAATTGCTCGATGTTTGCAACTTCTCAGCTCGTGTCTACGAGACGGAGAGATAGTGACCGTGACGTTTGGTGGGTAGAGAAGCGCAAAGCCCCAGTGTTGCTGCGCCTGTGAAAGCGCTTCCAAGGAAGGGTGCTGGCTAGCAACAGCTTTCAGTGCTGGCACTTTTCATCTCTGAGCAATTGCTCGACGTTTGCAATTTGTCACCTGAGCTCTCTTTAGAGTGCGCGAGAGGATGAGCAGAAGATTAGGTGGCTAGAGAAGGCCAGAGCCCCAGTGTTCTTAGGCCTACAAAAGCGCTTCCAAGGAAGGGTGCTGGCTAGCAACAGCTTTCAGTGCTGGCACTTTTCATCTCTGAGCAATTGCTCGACATTTGCAATTTCTCAGCTCGTGTCCAGGAGACGGAAAGAGAAGGACCGTGACGTTTGGTGGCTAGAGAAGCGCAAAGCCCCAGTGTTGCTGCACCTGTGAAAGCGCTTCCAAGGAAGGGTGCTGGGTAGCAAGAGCTTTCAGTGCCGGCACTTTTCATCTCTGAGCAATTGCTCGACGTTTGCAATTTCTCAGCTCGTGTCTACGAGACGGAAAGAGAAGGACCGTGACGTTTGTTGGCTAGAGAAGCGCAAGGCCCCAGTGTTGCTGCGCCTGTGAAAGCGCTTCCAAGGAAGGCTGCTGGCTAGCAACAGCTTTCAGTGCTGGCACTTTTCATCTCTCAGCAATTGCTCGACGTTTGCAATTTCTCACCTGAGCTCTCTTTAGAGTGCGCGAGAGGATGAGCAGAAGATTAGGTGGCTAGAGAAGCCCAGAGCCCCAGTCTTCTTAGGCCTACAAAAGCGCTTCCAAGGAAGGCTGCTGGCTAGCAACAGCTTTCAGTGCTGGCACTTTTCATCTCTGAGCAATTGCTCGACGTTTGCAATCTCTCAGCTCGTGTCTACGAGGCGGAAAGAGAATGACCGTGACGTTTGGTGGCTACAGAAGCGCAAAGCCCCAGTGTTGCTGCACCTGTGAAAGCGCTTCCAAGGAAGGGTGCTGGCTAGCAACAGCTTTCAGTGCTGGCACTTTTCATCTCTGAGCAATTGCTCGACGTTTGCAATTTCTCACCTGAGCTCTCTTTAGAGTGCGCGAGAGGATGAGCACAAGATTAGGTGGCTGGAGAAGCGCAAAGCCCCAGTGTTCTTAGGCCTACAAAAGCGCTTCCAAGGAGGGGTGCTGGCTAGCAACAGCTTTCAGTGCTGGCACTTTTCATCTCTGAGCAATTGCTCGACGTTTGCAATTTCTCAGCTCGTGTCTACGAGACGGAAAGAGAATGACCATGACGTTTGGTGGCTAGAGAAGCGCAAAGCCCCAGTGTTGCTGCGCCTGTGAAAGCGCTTCCAAGGAAGGCTGCTGGCTAGCAAGAGCTTTCAGTGCTGGCACTTTTCATCTCTGAGCAATTGCTCGACGTTTGCAATTTCTCACCTGAGCACCCTTTAGAGTGCGTGAGAGAATGAGCAGAAGATTAGGTGGCTAGAGAAGCGCAAAGCCCCAGTGTTCTTAGGGCTACAAAAGCACTTCCAAGGAAGGGTGCTGGCTAGCAACAGCTTTCAGTGCTGGCGCTTTTCATCTCTGAGCAATTGCTCGACGTTTGCAATTTCTCAGCTCGTGTCTACGAGACGGAAAGAGAATGACCGTGACGTTTGGTGGCTAGAGAAGCGCAAAGCCCCAGTGTTGCTGCGCCTGTGAAAGCGCTTCCAAGGAAGGGTGCTGGCTAGCAACAGCTTTCAGTGCTGGCACTTTTCATCTCTCAGCAATTGCTCGACGTTTGCAATTTGTCACCTGAGCTCTCTTTAGAGTGTGCGAGAGGATGAGCAGAAGATGAGGTGGCTAGAGAAGCCCAGAGCCCCAGTGTTCTTAGGCCTACAAAAGCGCTTCCAAGGAAGGGGGCTGGCTAGCAACAGCTTTCAGTGCTGGCACTTTTCATCTCTGAGCAATTGCTCGACGTTTGCAATTTCTCAGCTCGTGTCTACGAGACGCAGAGATAGTGACCGTGACGTTTGGTGGGTAGAGAAGCGCAAAGCCCCAGTGTTGCTGCACCTGTGAAAGCACTTCCAAGGAAGGGTGCTGGCTAGCAACAGCTTTCAGTGCTGGCACTTTTCATCTCTGAGCAATTGCTGGACATTTGCAATTTCTCACCTGAGCTCTCTTTAGAGTGCGCGAGAGGATGAGCAGAAGATGAGGTGGCTAGAGAAGCCCAGAGCCCCAGTGTTCTTAGGGCTACAAAAGCGCTTCCAAGGAAGGGTGCTGGCTAGCAACAGCTTTCAGTGCTGGCACTTTTCATCTCTGAGCAATTGCTCGACGTTTGCAATTTCTCAGCTCGTGTCTACGAGACGGAGAGATAGTGACCGTGACGTTTGGTGGGTAGAGAAGCGCAAAGCCCCAGTGTTGCTGCGCCTGTGAAAGCGCTTCCAAGGAAGGGTGCTGGCTAGCAACAGCTTTCAGTGCTGGCACTTTTCATCTCTGAGCAATTGCTCGACGTTTGCAATTTCTCACCTGAGCTCTCTTTAGAGTGCGCGAGAGGATGAGCAGAAGATGAGGTGGCTAGAGAAGCCCAGAGCCCCAGTCTTCTTAGGCCTACAAAAGCGCTTCCAAGGAAGGCTGCTGGCTAGCAACAGCTTTCAGTGCTGGCACTTTTCATCTCTGAGCAATTGCTCGACGTTTGCAATTTCTCAGCTCGTGTCTACGAGACGGAAAGAGAATGACCGTGACGTTTGGTGGCTAGAGAAGCGCAAAGCCCCAGTGTTGCTGCGCCTGTGAAAGCGCTTCCAAGGAAGGGTGCTGGCTAGCAACAGCTTTCAGTGCTGGCACTTTTCATCTCTGAGCAATTGCTCGACGTTTGCAATTTCTCACCTGAGCTCTCTTTAGAGTGCACGAGAGGATGAGCAGAAGATGAGGTGGCTAGGGAAGCGCAAAGCCCCAGTGTTCTTAGGCCTACAAAAGCGCTTCCAAGGAAGGCTGCTGGCTAGCAACAGCTTTCAGTGCTGGCACTTTTCATCTCTGAGCAATTGCTCGACGTTTGCAATTTCTCAGCTCGTGTCTACGAGACGGAAAGAGAAGGACCGTGACGTTTGGTGGCTAGAGAAGCGCAAAGCCCCAGTGTTGCTGCACCTGTGAAAGCGCTTCCAAGGAAGGCTGCTGGCTAGCAACAGCTTTCAGTGCTGGCACTTTTCATCTCTGAGCAATTGCTGGACGTTTGCAATTTCTCACCTGAGCTCTCTTTAGAGTGCGCGAGAGGATGAGCAGAAGATTAGGTGGCTAGAGAAGCGCAAAGCCCCAGTGTTCTTAGGGCTACAAAAGCGCTTCCAAGGAAGGCTGCTGGCTAGCAAGAGCTTTCAGTGCTGGCACTTTTCATCTCTGAGCAATTGCTCGTCGTTTGCAATTTCTCAGCTCGTGTCTACGAGACGGAAAGAGAATGACCGTGACGTTTGGTGGCTAGAGGAGCGCAAAGCCCCAGTGTTGCTGCGCCTGTGAAAGCGCTTCCAAGGAAGGCTGCTGGCTAGCAACATCTTTCAGTGCTGGCACTTTTCATCTCTGAGCAATTGCTCGATGTTTGCAACTTCTCAGCTCGTGTCTACGAGACGGAGAGATAGTGACCGTGACGTTTGGTGGGTAGAGAAGCGCAAAGCCCCAGTGTTGCTGCGCCTGTGAAAGCGCTTCCAAGGAAGGGTGCTGGCTAGCAACAGCTTTCAGTGCTGGCACTTTTCATCTCTGAGCAATTGCTGGACGTTTGCAATTTGTCACCTGAGCTCTCTTTAGAGTGCGCGAGAGGATGAGCAGAAGATTAGGTGGCTAGAGAAGGCCAGAGCCCCAGTGTTCTTAGGCCTACAAAAGCGCTTCCAAGGAAGGGTGCTGGCTAGCAACAGCTTTCAGTGCTGGCACTTTTCATCTCTGAGCAATTGCTCGACATTTGCAATTTCTCAGCTCGTGTCCAGGAGACGGAAAGAGAAGGACCGTGACGTTTGGTGGCTAGAGAAGCGCAAAGCCCCAGTGTTGCTGCACCTGTGAAAGCGCTTCCAAGGAAGGGTGCTGGGTAGCAAGAGCTTTCAGTGCCGGCACTTTTCATCTCTGAGCAATTGCTCGACGTTTGCAATTTCTCAGCTCGTGTCTACGAGACGGAAAGAGAAGGACCGTGACGTTTGTTGGCTAGAGAAGCGCAAAGCCCCAGTGTTGCTGCGCCTGTGAAAGCGCTTCCAAGGAAGGCTGCTGGCTAGCAACAGCTTTCAGTGCTGGCACTTTTCATCTCTGAGCAATTGCTCGACGTTTGCAATTTCTCACCTGAGCTCTCTTTAGAGTGCGCGAGAGGATGAGCAGAAGATGAGGTGGCTAGAGAAGCCCAGAGCCCCAGTGTTCTTAGGCCTACAAAAGCGCTTCCAAGGAAGGCTGCTGGCTAGCAACAGCTTTCAGTGCTGGCACTTTTCATCTCTGAGCAATTGCTCCACGTTTGCAATTTCTCAGCTCGTGTCTACGAGACGGAAAGAGAAGGACCGTGACGTTTGGTGGGTAGAGAAGCGCAAAGCCCCAGTGTTGCTGCACCTGTGAAAGCGCTTCCAAGGAAGGGGGCTGGCTAGCAACAGCTTTCAGTGCTGGCACTTTTCATCTCTGAGCAATTGCTGGACGTTTGCAATTTCTCACCTGAGCTCTCTTTAGAGTGCGCGAGAGGATGAGCAGAAGATTAGGTGGCTAGAGAAGCGCAAAGCCCCAGTGTTCTTAGGGCTACAAAAGCGCTTCCAAGGAAGGCTGCTGGCTAGCAACAGCTTTCAGTGCTGGCACTTTTCATCTCTGAGCAATTGCTCGTCGTTTGCAATTTCTCAGCTCGTGTCTACGAGACGGAAAGAGAATGACCGTGACGTTTGGTGGCTAGAGGAGCGCAAAGCCCCAGTGTTGCTGCGCCTGTGAAAGCGCTTCCAAGGAAGGCTGCTGGCTAGCAACATCTTTCAGTGCTGGCACTTTTCATCTCTGAGCAATTGCTCGATGTTTGCAACTTCTCAGCTCGTGTCTACGAGACGGAGAGATAGTGACCGTGACGTTTGGTGGGTAGAGAAGCGCAAAGCCCCAGTGTTGCTGCGCCTGTGAAAGCGCTTCCAAGGAAGGGTGCTGGCTAGCAACAGCTTTCAGTGCTGGCACTTTTCATCTCTGAGCAATTGCTCGACGTTTGCAATTTGTCACCTGAGCTCTCTTTAGAGTGCGCGAGAGGATGAGCAGAAGATTAGGTGGCTAGAGAAGGCCAGAGCCCCAGTGTTCTTAGGCCTACAAAAGCGCTTCCAAGGAAGGGTGCTGGCTAGCAACAGCTTTCAGTGCTGGCACTTTTCATCTCTGAGCAATTGCTCGACATTTGCAATTTCTCAGCTCGTGTCCAGGAGACGGAAAGAGAAGGACCGTGACGTTTGGTGGCTAGAGAAGCGCAAAGCCCCAGTGTTGCTGCACCTGTGAAAGCGCTTCCAAGGAAGGGTGCTGGGTAGCAAGAGCTTTCAGTGCCGGCACTTTTCATCTCTGAGCAATTGCTCGACGTTTGCAATTTCTCAGCTCGTGTCTACGAGACGGAAAGAGAAGGACCGTGACGTTTGTTGGCTAGAGAAGCGCAAGGCCCCAGTGTTGCTGCGCCTGTGAAAGCGCTTCCAAGGAAGGCTGCTGGCTAGCAACAGCTTTCAGTGCTGGCACTTTTCATCTCTCAGCAATTGCTCGACGTTTGCAATTTCTCACCTGAGCTCTCTTTAGAGTGCGCGAGAGGATGAGCAGAAGATTAGGTGGCTAGAGAAGCCCAGAGCCCCAGTCTTCTTAGGCCTACAAAAGCGCTTCCAAGGAAGGCTGCTGGCTAGCAACAGCTTTCAGTGCTGGCACTTTTCATCTCTGAGCAATTGCTCGACGTTTGCAATCTCTCAGCTCGTGTCTACGAGGCGGAAAGAGAATGACCGTGACGTTTGGTGGCTACAGAAGCGCAAAGCCCCAGTGTTGCTGCACCTGTGAAAGCGCTTCCAAGGAAGGGTGCTGGCTAGCAACAGCTTTCAGTGCTGGCACTTTTCATCTCTGAGCAATTGCTCGACGTTTGCAATTTCTCACCTGAGCTCTCTTTAGAGTGCGCGAGAGGATGAGCACAAGATTAGGTGGCTGGAGAAGCGCAAAGCCCCAGTGTTCTTAGGCCTACAAAAGCGCTTCCAAGGAGGGGTGCTGGCTAGCAACAGCTTTCAGTGCTGGCACTTTTCATCTCTGAGCAATTGCTCGACGTTTGCAATTTCTCAGCTCGTGTCTACGAGACGGAAAGAGAATGACCATGACGTTTGGTGGCTAGAGAAGCGCAAAGCCCCAGTGTTGCTGCGCCTGTGAAAGCGCTTCCAAGGAAGGCTGCTGGCTAGCAAGAGCTTTCAGTGCTGGCACTTTTCATCTCTGAGCAATTGCTCGACGTTTGCAATTTCTCACCTGAGCACCCTTTAGAGTGCGTGAGAGAATGAGCAGAAGATTAGGTGGCTAGAGAAGCGCAAAGCCCCAGTGTTCTTAGGGCTACAAAAGCACTTCCAAGGAAGGGTGCTGGCTAGCAACAGCTTTCAGTGCTGGCGCTTTTCATCTCTGAGCAATTGCTCGACGTTTGCAATTTCTCAGCTCGTGTCTACGAGACGGAAAGAGAATGACCGTGACGTTTGGTGGCTAGAGAAGCGCAAAGCCCCAGTGTTGCTGCGCCTGTGAAAGCGCTTCCAAGGAAGGGTGCTGGCTAGCAACAGCTTTCAGTGCTGGCACTTTTCATCTCTCAGCAATTGCTCGACGTTTGCAATTTGTCACCTGAGCTCTCTTTAGAGTGTGCGAGAGGATGAGCAGAAGATGAGGTGGCTAGAGAAGCCCAGAGCCCCAGTGTTCTTAGGCCTACAAAAGCGCTTCCAAGGAAGGGGGCTGGCTAGCAACAGCTTTCAGTGCTGGCACTTTTCATCTCTGAGCAATTGCTCGACGTTTGCAATTTCTCAGCTCGTGTCTACGAGACGGAGAGATAGTGACCGTGATGTTTGGTGGTTAGAGAAGCGCAAAGCCCCAGTGTTGCTGCGCCTGTGAAAGCGCTTCCAAGGAAGGGTGCTGGCTAGCAAGAGCTTTCAGTGCTGGCACTTTTCATCTCTGAGCAATTGCTGGACGTTTGCAATTTCTCACCTGAGCTCTCTTTAGAGTGCGCGAGAGGATGAGCAGAAGATGAGGTGGCTAGAGAAGCCCAGAGCCCCAGTGTTCTTAGGGCTACAAAAGCACTTCCAAGGAAGGGTGCTGGCTAGCAACAGCTTTCAGTGCTGGCACTTTTCATCTCTGAGCAATTGCTCGACGTTTGCAATTTCTCAGCTCGTGTCTACGAGACGCAGAGATAGTGACCGTGACGTTTGGTGGGTAGAGAAGCGCAAAGCCCCAGTGTTGCTGCACCTGTGAAAGCACTTCCAAGGAAGGGTGCTGGCTAGCAACAGCTTTCAGTGCTGGCACTTTTCATCTCTGAGCAATTGCTGGACATTTGCAATTTCTCACCTGAGCTCTCTTTAGAGTGCGCGAGAGGATGAGCAGAAGATGAGGTGGCTAGAGAAGCCCAGAGCCCCAGTGTTCTTAGGGCTACAAAAGCGCTTCCAAGGAAGGGTGCTGGCTAGCAACAGCTTTCAGTGCTGGCACTTTTCATCTCTGAGCAATTGCTCGACGTTTGCAATTTCTCAGCTCGTGTCTACGAGACGGAAAGAGAATGACCATGACGTTTGGTGGGTAGAGAAGCGCAAAGCCCCAGTGTTGCTGCGCCTGTGAAAGCGCTTCCAAGGAAGGGTGCTGGCTAGCAACAGCTTTCAGTGCTGGCACTTTTCATCTCTGAGCAATTGCTCGACGTTTGCAATTTCTCACCTGAGCTCTCTTTAGAGTGCGCGAGAGGATGAGCAGAAGATGAGGTGGCTAGAGAAGCCCAGAGCCCCAGTCTTCTTAGGCCTACAAAAGCGCTTCCAAGGAAGGCTGCTGGCTAGCAACAGCTTTCAGTGCTGGCACTTTTCATCTCTGAGCAATTGCTCGACGTTTGCAATTTCTCAGCTCGTGTCTACGAGACGGAAAGAGAATGACCGTGACGTTTGGTGGCTAGAGAAGCGCAAAGCCCCAGTGTTGCTGCGCCTGTGAAAGCGCTTCCAAGGAAGGGTGCTGGCTAGCAACAGCTTTCAGTGCTGGCACTTTTCATCTCTGAGCAATTGCTGGACATTTGCAATTTCTCACCTGAGCTCTCTTTAGAGTGCGCGAGAGGATGAGCAGAAGATTAGGTGGCTAGAGAAGCCCAGAGCCCCAGTGTTCTTAGGCCTACAAAAGCGCTTCCAAGGAAGGGTGCTGGCTAGCAACAGCTTTCAGTGCTGGCGCTTTTCATCTCTGAGCAATTGCTCGACGTTTGCAATTTCTCAGCTCGTGTCTACGAGACGGAGAGATAGTGACCGTGATGTTTGGTGGTTAGAGAAGAGCAAAGCCCCAGTGTTGCTGCGCCTGTGAAAGCGCTTCCAAGGAAGGGTGCTGGCTAGCAACAGCTTTCAGTGCTGGCACTTTTCATCTCTGAGCAATTGCTCGACGTTTGCAATTTCTCACCTGAGCACCCTTTAGAGTGCGCGAGAGGATGAGCAGAAGATTAGGTGGCTAGAGAAGCCCAGAGCCCCAGTGTTCTTAGGGCTACAAAAGCGCTTCCAAGGAAGGGTGCTGGCTAGCAACAGCTTTCAGTGCTGGCACTTTTCATCTCTGAGCAATTGCTGGACATTTGCAATTTCTCACCTGAGCTCTCTTTAGAGTGCGCGAGAGGATGAGCACAAGATTAGGTGGCTAGAGAAGCCCAGAGCCCCAGTGTTCTTATGCCTACAAAAGCGCTTCCAAGGAAGGCTGCTGGCTAGCAAGAGCTTTCAGTGCTGGCGCTTTTCATCTCTGAGCAATTGCTGGACGTTTGCAATTTCTCAGCTCGTGTCTACGAGACGGAAAGAGAAGGACCGTGACGTTTGGTGGGTAGAGAAGCGCAAAGCCCCAGTGTTGCTGCGCCTGTGAAAGCGCTTCCAAGGAAGGGTGCTGGCTAGCAACAGCTTTCAGTGCTGGCACTTTTCATCTCTGAGCAATTGCTCGACGTTTGCAATTTGTCACCTGAGCTCTCTTTAGAGTGCGCGAGAGGATGAGCAGAAGATTAGGTGGCTGGAGAAGCGCAAAGCCCCAGTGTTCTTAGGCCTACAAAAGCGCTTCCAAGGAAGGGGGCTGGCTAGCAACAGCTTTCAGTGCTGGCACTTTTCATCTCTGAGCAATTGCTCGACGTTTGCAATTTCTCAGCTCGTGTCTACGAGACGGAAAGAGAATGACCATGACGTTTGGTGGCTAGAGAAGCGCAAAGCCCCAGTGTTGCTGCGCCTGTGAAAGCGCTTCCAAGGAAGGCTGCTGGCTAGCAAGAGCTTTCAGTGCTGGCACTTTTCATCTCTGAGCAATTGCTCGACGTTTGCAATTTCTCACCTGAGCACCCTTTAGAGTGCGCGAGAGAATGAGCAGAAGATTAGGTGGCTAGAGAAGCCCAGAGCCCCAGTCTTCTTAGGCCTACAAAAGCGCTTCCAAGGAAGGGTGCTGGCTAGCAACAGCTTTCAGTGCTGGCACTTTTCATCTCTGAGCAATTGCTCGACGTTTGCAATTTCTCAGCTCGTGTCTACGAGACGGAAAGAGAAGGACCGTGACGTTTGGTGGCTAGAGAAGCGCAAAGCCCCAGTGTTGCTGCGCCTGTGAAAGCGCTTCCAAGGAAGGGTGCTGGCTAGCAACAGCTTTCAGTGCTGGCACTTTTCATCTCTGAGCAATTGCTGGACATTTGCAATTTCTCACCTGAGCTCTCTTTAGAGTGCGCGAGAGGATGAGCACAAGATTAGGTGGCTAGAGAAGCCCAGAGCCCCAGTGTTCTTAGGCCTACAAAAGCGCTTCCAAGGAAGGCTGCTGGCTAGCAACAGCTTTCAGTGCTGGCACTTTTCATCTCTGAGCAATTGCTCGACGTTTGCAATTTCTCAGCTCGTGTCTACGAGACGGAAACAGAATGACAGTGACGTTTGGTGGCTAGAGAAGCGCAAAGCCCCAGTGTTGCTGCGCCTGTGAAAGCGCTTCCAAGGAAGGGTGCTGGCTAGCAACAGCTTTCAGTGCTGGCACTTTTCATCTCTGAGCAATTGCTCCACGTTTGCAATTTCTCACCTGAGCTCTCTTTAGAGTGCGCGAGAGGATGAGCAGAAGATGAGGTGGCTAGAGAAGCCCAGAGCCCCAGTGTTCTTAGGCCTACAAAAGTGCTTCCAAGGAAGGCTGCTGGCTAGCAACAGCTTTCAGTGCTGGCACTTTTCATCTCTGAGCAATTGCTCGACGTTTGCAATTTCTCAGCTCGTGTCTACGAGACGGAAAGAGAATGACCATGACGTTTGGTGGGTAGAGAAGCGCAAAGCCCCAGTGTTGCTGCGCCTGTGAAAGCGCTTCCAAGGAAGGGTGCTGGCTAGCAAGAGCTTTCAGTGCTGGCACTTTTCATCTCTGAGCAATTGCTCGACGTTTGCAATTTCTCACCTGAGCACCCTTTAGAGTGCGCGAGAGAATGAGCAGAAGATTAGGTGGCTAGAGAAGCCCAGAGCCCCAGTCTTCTTAGGCCTACAAAAGCGCTTCCAAGGAAGGGTGCTGGCTAGCAACAGCTTTCAGTGCTGGCACTTTTCCTCTCTGAGCAATTGCTCGACGTTTGCAATTTCTCAGCTCGTGTCTACGAGACGGAAGGAGAAGGACCGTGACGTTTGGTGGCTAGAGAAGCGCAAAGCCCCAGTGTTGCTGCGCCTGTGAAAGCGCTTCCAAGGAAGGGTGCTGGCTAGCAACAGCTTTCAGTGCTGGCACTTTTCATCTCTGAGCAATTGCTGGACATTTGCAATTTCTCACCTGAGCTCTCTTTAGAGTGCGCGAGAGGATGAGCAGAATATTCGGTGGCTAGAGAAGCCCAGAGCCCCAGTGTTCTTAGGCCTACAAAAGCGCTTCCAAGGAAGGGTGCTGGCTAGCAACAGCTTTCAGTGCTGGCGCTTTTCATCTCTGAGCAATTGCTCGACGTTTGCAATTTCTCAGCTCGTGTCTACGAGACGGAGAGATAGTGACCGTGATGTTTGGTGGTTAGAGAAGAGCAAAGCCCCAGTGTTGCTGCGCCTGTGAAAGCGCTTCCAAGGAAGGGTGCTGGCTAGCAACAGCTTTCAGTGCTGGCACTTTTCATCTCTGAGCAATTGCTCGACGTTTGCAATTTCTCACCTGAGCACCCTTTAGAGTGCGCGAGAGGATGAGCAGAAGATTAGGTGGCTAGAGAAGCCCAGAGCCCCAGTGTTCTTAGGCCTACAAAAGCGCTTCCAAGGAAGGGTGCTGGCTAGCAACAGCTTTCAGTGCTGGCACTTTTCATCTCGGAGCAATTGCTCCACGTTTGCAATTTCTCAGCTCGTGTCTACAAGACGGAAAGAGAATGACCATGACGTTTGGTGGGTAGAGAAGCGCAAAGCCCCAGTGTTGCTGCACCTGTGAAAGCACTTCCAAGGAAGGGTGCTGGCTAGCAACAGCTTTCAGTGCTGGCACTTTTCATCTCTGAGCAATTGCTGGACATTTGCAATTTCTCACCTGAGCTCTCTTTAGAGTGCGCGAGAGGATGAGCACAAGATTAGGTGGCTAGAGAAGCCCAGAGCCCCAGTGTTCTTATGCCTACAAAAGCGCTTCCAAGGAAGGCTGCTGGCTAGCAAGAGCTTTCAGTGCTGGCGCTTTTCATCTCTGAGCAATTGCTGGACGTTTGCAATTTCTCAGCTCGTGTCTACGAGACGGAAAGAGAAGGACCGTGACGTTTGGTGGCTAGAGAAGCGCAAAGCCCCAGTGTTGCTGCGCCTGTGAAAGCGCTTCCAAGGAAGGGTGCTGGCTAGCAACAGCTTTCAGTGCTGGCACTTTTCATCTCTGAGCAATTGCTCGACGTTTGCAATTTCTCACCTGAGCTCTCTTTAGAGTGCGCGAGAGGATGAGCACAAGATTAGGTGGCTGGAGAAGCGCAAAGCCCCAGTGTTCTTAGGCCTACAAAAGCGCTTCCAAGGAAGGGTGCTGGCTAGCAACAGCTTTCAGTGCTGGCACTTTTCATCTCTGAGCAATTGCTCGACGTTTGCAATTTCTCAGCTCGTGTCTACGAGACGGAAAGAGAATGACCATGACGTTTGGTGGCTAGAGAAGCGCAAAGCCCCAGTGTTGCTGCGCCTGTGAAAGCGCTTCCAAGGAAGGCTGCTGGCTAGCAACAGCTTTCAGTGCTGGCACTTTTCATCTCTGAGCAATTGCTCGACGTTTGCAATTTCTCACCTGAGCACCCTTTAGAGTGCGTGAGAGAATGAGCAGAAGATTAGGTGGCTAGAGAAGCCCAGAGCCCCAGTGTTCTTAGGGCTACAAAAGCACTTCCAAGGAAGGGTGCTGGCTAGCAACAGCTTTCAGTGCTGGCGCTTTTCATCTCTGAGCAATTGCTGGACGTTTGCAATTTCTCAGCTCGTGTCTACGAGACGGAAAGAGAATGACCGTGACGTTTGGTGGCTAGAGAAGCGCAAAGCCCCAGTGTTGCTGCGCCTGTGAAAGCGCTTCCAAGGAAGGGTGCTGGCTAGCAACAGCTTTCAGTGCTGGCACTTTTCATCTCTCAGCAATTGCTCGACGTTTGCAATTTGTCACCTGAGCTCTCTTTAGAGTGCGCGAGAGGATGAGCAGAAGATGAGGTGGCTAGAGAAGCCCAGAGCCCCAGTGTTCTTAGGGCTACAAAAGCGCTTCCAAGGAAGGGGGCTGGCTAGCAACAGCTTTCAGTGCTGGCACTTTTCATCTCTGAGCAATTGCTCGACGTTTGCAATTTCTCAGCTCGTGTCTACGAGACGGAGAGATAGTGACCGTGATGTTTGGTGGTTAGAGAAGCGCAAAGCCCCAGTGTTGCTGCGCCTGTGAAAGCGCTTCCAAGGAAGGGTGCTGGCTAGCAAGAGCTTTCAGTGCTGGCACTTTTCATCTCTGAGCAATTGCTCGACGTTTGCAATTTCTCACCTGAGCTCTCTTTAGAGTGCGCGAGAGGATGAGCAGAAGATGAGGTGGCTAGAGAAGCCCAGAGCCCCAGTGTTCTTAGGGCTACAAAAGCACTTCCAAGGAAGGGTGCTGGCTAGCAACAGCTTTCAGTGCTGGCACTTTTCATCTCTGAGCAATTGCTCGACGTTTGCAATTTCTCAGCTCGTGTCTACGAGACGCAGAGATAGTGACCGTGACGTTTGGTGGTTAGAGAAGCGCAAAGCCCCAGTGTTGCTGCACCTGTGAAAGCACTTCCAAGGAAGGGTGCTGGCTAGCAACAGCTTTCAGTGCTGGCACTTTTCATCTCTGAGCAATTGCTGGACATTTGCAATTTCTCACCTGAGCTCTCTTTAGAGTGCGCGAGAGGATGAGCAGAAGATGAGGTGGCTAGAGAAGCCCAGAGCCCCAGTGTTCTTAGGCCTACAAAAGCGCTTCCAAGGAAGGGTGCTGGCTAGCAACAGCTTTCAGTGCTGGCACTTTTCATCTCTGAGCAATTGCTCGACGTTTGCAATTTCTCAGCTCGTGTCTACGAGACGGAAAGAGAATGACCATGACGTTTGGTGGGTAGAGAAGCGCAAAGCCCCAGTGTTGCTGCGCCTGTGAAAGCGCTTCCAAGGAAGGGTGCTGGCTAGCAACAGCTTTCAGTGCTGGCACTTTTCATCTCTGAGCAATTGCTCGACGTTTGCAATTTCTCACCTGAGCACCCTTTAGAGTGCGCGAGAGAATGAGCAGAAGATTAGGTGGCTAGAGAAGCCCAGAGCCCCACTGTTCTTAGGCCTACAAAAGCGCTTCCAAGGAAGGGTGCTGGCTAGCAACAGCTTTCAGTGCTGGCACTTTTCATCTCTGAGCAATTGCTCGACGTTTGCAATTTCTCAGCTCGTGTCTACGAGACGGAAAGAGAAGGACCGTGACGTTTGGTGGCTAGAGAAGCGCAAAGCCCCAGTGTTGCTGCGCCTGTGAAAGCGCTTCCAAGGAAGGGTGCTGGCTAGCAACAGCTTTCAGTGCTGGCACTTTTCATCTCTGAGCAATTGCTGGACATTTGCAATTTCTCACCTGAGCTCTCTTTAGAGTGCGCGAGAGGATGAGCAGAATATTCGGTGGCTAGAGAAGCCCAGAGCCCCAGTGTTCTTAGGCCTACAAAAGCGCTTCCAAGGAAGGGGGCTGGCTAGCAACAGCTTTCAGTGCTGGCGCTTTTCATCTCTGAGCAATTGCTCGACGTTTGCAATTTCTCAGCTCGTGTCTACGAGACGGAGAGATAGTGACCGTGATGTTTGGTGGTTAGAGAAGAGCAAAGCCCCAGTGTTGCTGCGCCTGTGAAAGCGCTTCCAAGGAAGGGTGCTGGCTAGCAACAGCTTTCAGTGCTGGCACTTTTCATCTCTGAGCAATTGCTCGACGTTTGCAATTTCTCACCTGAGCACCCTTTAGAGTGCGCGAGAGGATGAGCAGAAGATTAGGTGGCTAGAGAAGCCCAGAGCCCCAGTGTTCTTAGGGCTACAAAAGCGCTTCCAAGGAAGGGTGCTGGCTAGCAACAGCTTTCAGTGCTGGCGCATTTCATCTCTGAGCAATTGCTGGACGTTTGCAATTTCTCAGCTCGTGTCTACGAGACGGAAAGAGAAGGACCGTGACGTTTGGTGGCTAGAGAAGCGCAAAGCCCCAGTGTTGCTGCGCCTGTGAAAGCGCTTCCAAGGAAGGGTGCTGGCTAGCAACAGCTTTCAGTGCTGGCACTTTTCATCTCTGAGCAATTGCTCGACGTTTGCAATTTGTCACCTGAGCTCTCTTTAGAGTGCGCGAGAGGATGAGCAGAAGATTAGGTGGCTGGAGAAGCGCAAAGCCCCAGTGTTCTTAGGCCTACAAAAGCGCTTCCAAGGAAGGGTGCTGGCTAGCAACAGCTTTCAGTGCTGGCACTTTTCATCTCTGAGCAATTGCTCGACGTTTGCAATTTCTCAGCTCGTGTCTACGAGACGGAAAGAGAATGACCGTGACGTTTGGTGGCTAGAGAAGCGCAAAGCCCCAGTGTTGCTGCGCCTGTGAAAGCGCTTCCAAGGAAGGCTGCTGGCTAGCAAGAGCTTTCAGTGCTGGCACTTTTCATCTCTGAGCAATTGCTCGACGTTTGCAATTTCTCACCTGAGCACCCTTTAGAGTGCGCGAGAGAATGAGCAGAAGATTAGGTGGCTAGAGAAGCCCAGAGCCCCAGTCTTCTTAGGCCTACAAAAGCGCTTCCAAGGAAGGCTGCTGGCTAGCAACAGCTTTCAGTGCTGGCACTTTTCATCTCTGAGCAATTGCTCGACGTTTGCAATTTCTCAGCTCGTGTCTACGAGACGGAAAGAGAATGACCGTGACGTTTGGTGGGTAGAGAAGCGCAAAGCCCCAGTGTTGCTGCGCCTGTGAAAGCGCTTCCAAGGAAGGGTGCTGGCTAGCAACAGCTTTCAGTGCTGGCACTTTTCATCTCTGAGCAATTGCTGGACGTTTGCAATTTCTCACCTGAGCTCTCTTTAGAGTGCGCGAGAGGATGAGCACAAGATTAGGTGGCTAGAGAAGCCCAGAGCCCCAGTGTTCTTAGGCCTACAAAAGCGCTTCCAAGGAAGGCTGCTGGCTAGCAACAGCTTTCAGTGCTGGCACTTTTCATCTCTGAGCAATTGCTCGACGTTTGCAATTTCTCAGCTCGTGTCTACGAGACGGAAACAGAATGACAGTGACGTTTGGTGCACATAGAAGCGCAAAGCCCCAGTGTTGCTGCGCCTGTGAAAGCGCTTCCAAGGAAGGGTGCTGGCTAGCAACAGCTTTCAGTGCTGGCACTTTTCATCTCTGAGCAATTGCTCGACGTTTGCAATTTCTCAGCTCGTGTCTACGAGACGGAAACAGAATGACAGTGACGTTTGGTGGCTAGAGAAGCGCAAAGCCCCAGTGTTGCTGCGCCTGTGAAAGCGCTTCCAAGGAAGGGTGCTGGCTAGCAACAGCTTTCAGTGCTGGCACTTTTCATCTCTGAGCAATTGCTCCACGTTTGCAATTTGTCACCTGAGCTCTCTTTAGAGTGCGCGAGAGGATGAGCAGAAGATTAGGTGGCTAGAGAAGCCCAGAGCCCCAGTGTTCTTAGGCCTACAAAAGTGCTTCCAAGGAAGGGTGCTGGCTAGCAACAGCTTTCAGTGCTGGCACTTTTCATCTCTGAGCAATTGCTCGACGTTTGCAATTTCTCAGCTCGTGTCTACCGACGGAAAGAGAAGGACCGTGACGTTTGGTGGGTAGAGAAGCGCAAAGCCCCAGTGTTGCTGCGCCTGTGAAAGCGCTTCCAAGGAAGGGTGCTGGCTAGCAACAGCTTTCAGTGCTGGCACTTTTCATCTCTGAGCAATTGCTCGACGTTTGCAATTTCTCACCTGAGCTCTCTTTAGAGTGCGCGAGAGGATGAGCAGAAGATGAGGTGGCTAGAGAAGCGCAAAGCCCCAGTGTTCTTAGGCCTACAAAAGCGCTTCCAAGGAAGGGTGCTGGCTAGCAACAGCTTTCAGTGCTGGCGCTTTTCATCTCTGAGCAATTGCTGGACGTTTGCAATTTCTCAGCTCGTGTCTATGAGACGGAAAGAGAAGGACCGTGACGTTTGGTGGCTAGAGAAGCGCAAAGCCCCAGTGTTGCTGCGCCTGTGAAAGCGCTTCCAAGGAAGGGTGCTGGCTAGCAACAGCTTTCAGTGCTGGCACTTTTCATCTCTGAGCAATTGCTCGACGTTTGCAAGTTCTCACCTGAGCTCTCTTTAGAGTGCGCGAGAGGATGAGCAGAAGATTAGGTGGCTAGAGAAGCCCAGAGCCCCAGTCTTCTTAGGCCTACAAAAGCGCTTCCAAGGAAGGGTGCTGGCTAGCAACAGCTTTCAGTGCTGGCACTTTTCATCTCTGAGCAATTGCTCGACGTTTGCAATTTCTCAGCTCGTGTCTACAAGACGGAAAGAGAATGACCATGACGTTTGGTGGCTAGAGAAGCGCAAAGCCCCAGTGTTGCTGCGCCTGTGAAAGCGCTTCCAAGGAAGGGTGCTGGCTAGCAAGAGCTTTCAGTGCTGGCACTTTTCATCTCTGAGCAATTGCTCGACGTTTGCAATTTCTCACCTGAGCACCCTTTAGAGTGCGCGAGAGGATGAGCAGAAGATTAGGTGGCTAGAGAAGGCCAGAGCCCCAGTGTTCTTAGGGCTACAAAAGCGCTTCCAAGGAAGGGTGCTGGCTAGCAACAGCTTTCAGTGCTGGCACTTTTCATCTCTGAGCAATTGCTCGACGTTTGCAATTTCTCAGCTCGTGTCTACGAGACGGAAAGAGAATGACCGTGACGTTTGGTGGCTAGAGAAGCGCAAAGCCCCAGTGTTGCTGCGCCTGTGAAAGCGCTTGCAAGGAAGGCTGCTGGCTAGCAACAGCTTTCAGTGCTGGCACTTTTCATCTCTGAGCAATTGCTCGACGTTTGCAATTTGTCACCTGAGCTCTCTTTAGAGTGCGCGAGAGGATGAGCAGAAGATTAGGTGGCTGGAGAAGCGCAAAGCCCCAGTGTTCTTAGGCCTACAAAAGCGCTTCCAAGGAAGGGTGCTGGCTAGCAACAGCTTTCAGTGCTGGCACTTTTCATCTCTGAGCAATTGCTCGACGTTTGCAATTTCTCAGCTCGTGTCTACGAGACGGAAAGAGAATGACCATGACGTTTGGTGGCTAGAGAAGCGCAAAGCCCCAGTGTTGCTGCGCCTGTGAAAGCGCTTCCAAGGAAGGGTGCTGGCTAGCAACAGCTTTCAGTGCTGCCACTTTTCATCTCTGAGCAATTGCTCGACGTTTGCAATTTCTCACCTGAGCACCCTTTAGAGTGCGCGAGAGAATGAGCAGAAGATTAGGTGGCTAGAGAAGCCCAGAGCCCCAGTCTTCTTAGGCCTACAAAAGCGCTTCCAAGGAAGGGTGCTGGCTAGCAACAGCTTTCAGTGCTGGCACTTTTCATCTCTGAGCAATTGCTCGACGTTTGCAATTTCTCAGCTCGTGTCTACGAGACGGAAAGAGAAGGACCGTGACGTTTGGTGGGTAGAGAAGCGCAAAGCCCCAGTGTTGCTGCGCCTGTGAAAGCGCTTCCAAGGAAGGGTGCTGGCTAGCAACAGCTTTCAGTGCTGGCACTTTTCATCTCTGAGCAATTGCTCGACGTTTGCAATTTCTCACCTGAGCTCTCTTTAGAGTGCGCGAGAGGATGAGCAGAAGATGAGGTGGCTAGAGAAGCCCAGAGCCCCAGTCTTCTTAGGCCTACAAAAGCGCTTCCAAGGAAGGCTGCTGGCTAGCAACAGCTTTCAGTGCTGGCACTTTTCATCTCTGAGCAATTGCTCGACGTTTGCAATTTCTCAGCTCGTGTCTACGAGACGGAAAGAGAATGACCGTGACGTTTGGTGGCTAGAGAAGCGCAAAGCCCCAGTGTTACTGCGCCTGTGAAAGCGCTTGCAAGGAAGGGTGCTGGCTAGCAACAGCTTTCAGTGCTGGCACTTTTCATCTCTGAGCAATTGCTCCACGTTTGCAATTTGTCACCTGAGCTCTCTTTAGAGTGCGCGAGAGGATGAGCAGAAGATGAGGTGGCTAGAGAAGCCCAGAGCCCCAGTGTTCTTAGGCCTACAAAAGCGCTTCCAAGGAAGGCTGCTGGCTAGCAACAGCTTTCAGTGCTGGCACTTTTCATCTCTGAGCAATTGCTCGACGTTTGCAATTTCTCAGCTCGTGTCTAGGAGACGGAAAGAGAAGGACCGTGACGTTTGGTGGGTAGAGAAGCGCAAAGCCCCAGTGTTGCTGCGCCTGTGAAAGCGCTTCCAAGGAAGGGTGCTGGCTAGCAACAGCTTTCAGTGCTGGCACTTTTCATCTCTGAGCAATTGCTCCACGTTTGCAATTTCTCACCTGAGCTCTCTTTAGAGTGCACGAGAGGATGAGCAGAAGATTAGGTGGCTAGAGAAGCCCAGAGCCCCAGTCTTCTTAGGCCTACAAAAGCGCTTCCAAGGAAGGGTGCTGGCTAGCAACAGCTTTCAGTGCTGGCGCTTTTCATCTCTGAGCAATTGCTGGACGTTTGCAATTTCTCAGCTCGTGTCTACGAGACGGAAAGAGAATGACCGTGACGTTTGGTGGGTAGAGAAGCGCAAAGCCCCAGTGTTGCTGCGCCTGTGAAAGCGCTTCCAAGGAAGGGTGCTGTCTAGCAAGAGCTTTCAGTGCTGGCACTTTTCATCTCTCAGCAATTGCTCGACGTTTGCAATTTCTCACCTGAGCTCTCTTTAGAGTGCGCGAGAGGAGGAGCAGAAGATTAGGTGGCTAGAGAAGCCCAGAGCCCCAGTCTTCTTAGGCCTACAAAAGCGCTTCCAAGGAAGGGTGCTGGCTAGCAACAGCTTTCAGTGCTGGCACTTTTCATCTCTGAGCAATTGCTGGACGTTTGCAATTTCTCACCTCGTGTCTACGAGACGCAGAGATAGTGACCGTGATGTTTGGTGGGTAGAGAAGCGCAAAGCCCCAGTGTTGCTGCGCCTGTGAAAGTGCTTCCAAGGAAGGGTGCTGGCTAGCAACAGCTTTCAGTGCTGGCACTTTTCATCTCTGAGCAATTGCTCGACGTTTGCAATTTCTCACCTGAGCTCTCTTTAGAGTGCGCGAGAGGATGAGCAGAAGATTAGGTGGCTGGAGAAGCGCAAAGCCCCAGTGTTCTTAGGCCTACAAAAGCGCTTCCAAGGAAGGCTGCTGGCTAGCAACAGCTTTCAGTGCTGGCACTTTTCATCTCTGAGCAATTGCTCGACGTTTGCAATTTCTCAGCTCGTGTCTACGAGACGGAAAGAGAATGACCATGACGTTTGGTGGCTAGAGAAGCGCAAAGCCCCAGTGTTGCTGCGCCTGTGAAAGCGCTTCCAAGGAAGGGTGCTGGCTAGCAACAGCTTTCAGTGCTGCCACTTTTCATCTCTGAGCAATTGCTCGACGTTTGCAATTTCTCACCTGAGCACCCTTTAGAGTGCGCGAGAGAATGAGCAGAAGATTAGGTGGCTAGAGAAGCCCAGAGCCCCAGTCTTCTTAGGGCTACAAAAGCGCTTCCAAGGAAGGGTGCTGGCTAGCAACAGCTTTCAGTGCTGGCACTTTTCATCTCTGAGCAATTGCTCCACGTTTGCAATTTCTCAGCTCGTGTCTACGAGACGGAAAGAGAATGACCGTGACATTTGGTGGCTAGAGAAGCGCAAACCCCCAGTGTTGCTGCGCCTGTGAAAGCGCTTCCAAGGAAGGGTGCTGGAGAGCAACAGCTTTCAGTGCTGGTGCTTTTCATCTCTGAGCAATTGCTCGACGTTTGCAATTTCTCACCTGAGCTCTCTTTAGAGTGCGCGAGAGGATGAGCAGAAGATGAGGTGGCTAGAGAAGCCCAGAGCCCCAGTGTTCTTAGGTCTACAAAAGCGCTTCCAAGGAAGGGGGCTGGCTAGCAACAGCTTTCAGTGCTGGCACTTTTCATCTCTGAGCAATTGCTCGACGTTTGCAATTTCTCACCTGAGCTCTCTTTAGAGTGCGCGAAAGGATGAGCAGAAGATTAGGTGGTTAGTGAAGCCCAGAGCCCCAGTGTTCTTAGGCCTACAAAAGCGCTTCCAAGGAAGGGTGCTGGCTAGCAACAGCTTTCAGTGCTGGCACTTTTCATCTCTGAGCAATTGCTCGACGTTTGCAATTTCTCAGCTCGTGTCTAGGAGACGGAAAGAGAAGGACCGTGACGTTTGGTGGGTAGAGAAGCGCAAAGCCCCAGTGTTGCTGCGCCTGTGAAAGCGCTTCCAAGGAAGGGTGCTGGCTAGCAAGAGCTTTCAGTGCTGGCACTTTTCATCTCTGAGCAATTGCTCGACGTTTGCAATTTCTCACCTGAGCTCTCTTTAGAGTGCGCGAGAGGATGAGCAGAAGATTAGGTGGCTAGAGAAGCCCAGAGCCCCAGTGTTCTTAGGCCTACAAAAGCGCTTCCAAGGAAGGGTGCTGGCTAGCAACAGCTTTCAGTGCTGGCACTTTTCATCTCTGAGCAATTGCTCGACGTTTGCAATTTCTCAGCTCGTGTCTACGAGATGGAAAGAGAATGACCGTGACGTTTGGTGGCTAGAGAAGCGCAAAGCCCCAGTGTTGCTGTGCCTGTGAAAGCGCTTCCAAGGAAGGGTGCTGGATAGCAAGAGCTTTCAGTGCTGGCACTTTTCATCTCTGAGCAATTGCTCGACGTTTGCAATTTCTCACCTGAGCTCTCTTTAGAGTGCGCGAGAGGATGAGCAGAAGATTAGGTGGCTAGAGAAGCCCAGAGCCCCAGTGTTCTTAGGCCTACAAAAGCGCTTCCAAGGAAGGGTGCTGGCTAGCAACAGCTTTCAGTGCTGGCACTTTTCATCTCTGAGCAATTGCTCGACGTTTGCAATTTCTCAGCTCGTGTCTAGGAGACGGAAAGAGAAGGACCGTGACGTTTGGTGGCTAGAGAAGCGCAAAGCCCCAGTGTTGCTGCGCCTGTGAAAGCGCTTCCAAGGAAGGGTGCTGGCTAGCAAGAGCTTTCAGTGCTGGCACTTTTCATCTCTGAGCAATTGCTCCACGTTTGCAATTTCTCAGCTCGTGTCTACGAGACGGAAAGCGAAGGACCGTGACGTTTGGTGGCTAGAGAAGCGCAAAGCCCCAGTGTTGCTGCGCCTGTGAAAGCGCTTCCAAGGAAGGGGGCTGGCTAGCAACAGCTTTCAGTGCTGGCACTTTTCATCTCTGAGCAATTGCTCGTCGTTTGCAATTTCTCACCTGAGCTCTCTTTAGAGTGCGCGAGAGGATGAGCAGAAGATTAGGTGGCTAGAGACGCCCAGAGCCCCAGTCTTCTTAGGCCTACAAAAGCGCTTCCAAGGAAGGGTGCTGGCTAGCAACAGCTTTCAGTGCTGGCACTTTTCATCTCTGAGCAATTGCTCGACGTTTGCAATTTCTCAGCTCGTGTCTACGAGACGGAAAGAGAAGGACCGTGACGTTTGGTGGCTAGAGAAGCGCAAAGCCCCAGTGTTGCTGTGCCTGTGAAAGCGCTTCCAAGGAAGGGTGCTGGCTAGCAAGAGCTTTCAGTGCTGCCACTTTTCATCTCTGAGCAATTGCTCGACGTTTGCAATTTCTCAGCTCGTGTCTACGAGACGGAAAGAGAAGGACCGTGACGTTTGGTGGGTAGAGAAGCGCAAAGCCCCAGTGTTGCTGCGCCTGTGAAAGCGCTTCCAAGGAAGGGTGCTGGCTAGCAACAGCTTTCAGTGCTGGCACTTTTCATCTCTGAGCAATTGCTCGACGTTTGCAATTTCTCACCTGAGCTCTCTTTAGAGTGCGCGAGAGGATGAGCAGAAGATAAGGTGGCTAGAGAAGCCCAGAGCCCCAGTGTTCTTAGGGCTACAAAAGCGCTTCCAAGGAAGGGTGCTGGCTAGCAACAGCTTTCAGTGCTGGCACTTTTCATCTCTGAGCAATTGCTCGACGTTTGCAATTTCTCAGCTCGTGTCTACGAGACGGAAAGAGAAGGACCGTGACGTTTGGTGGCTAGAGAAGCGCAAAGCCCCAGTGTTGCTGCGCCTGTGAAAGCGCTTGCAAGGAAGGGTGCTGGCTAGCAACAGCTTTCAGTGCTGGCACTTTTCATCTCTGAGCAATTGCTCGACGTTTGCAATTTCTCAGCTCGTGTCTAGGAGACGGAAAGAGAAGGACCGTGACGTTTGGTGGGTAGAGAAGCGCAAAGCCCCAGTGTTGCTGCGCCTGTGAAAGCGCTTCCAAGGAAGGGTGCTGGCTAGCAACAGCTTTCAGTGCTGGCACTTTTCATCTCTGAGCAATTGCTCGACGTTTGCAATTTCTCAGCTCGTGTCTACGAGACGGAAAGAGAAGGACCGTGACGTTTGGTGGCTAGAGAAGCGCAAAGCCCCAGTGTTGCTGCGCCTGTGAAAGCGCTTCCAAGGAAGGGTGCTGGGTAGCAAGAGCTTTCAGTGCTGGCACTTTTCATCTCTGAGCAATTGCTCGACGTTTGCAATTTCTCACCTGAGCTCTCTTTAGAGTGCGCGAAAGGATGAGCAGAAGATTAGGTGGTTAGAGAAGCCCAGAGCCCCACTGTTCTTAGGTCTACAAAAGCGCTTCCAAGGAAGGGTGCTGGCTAGCAACAGCTTTCAGTGCTGGCACTTTTCATCTCTGAGCAATTGCTCGACGTTTGCAATTTCTCAGCTCGTGTCTAGGAGACGGAAAGAGAAGGACCGTGACGTTTGGTGGCTAGAGAAGCGCAAAGCCCCAGTGTTGCTGCGCCTGTGAAAGCGCTTCCAAGGAAGGGTGCTGGCTAGCAACAGCTTTCAGTGCTGGCACTTTTCATCTCTGAGCAATTGCTCGTCGTTTGCACTTTCTCACCTGAGCTCTCTTTAGAGTGCGCGCGAGGATGAGCAGAAGATGAGGTGGCTAGAGAAGCCCAGAGCCCCAGTGTTCTTAGGCCTACAAAAGCGCTTCCAAGGAAGGGTGCTGGCTAGCAACAGCTTTCAGTGCTGGCACTTTTCATCTCTGAGCAATTGCTCGACGTTTGCCATTTCTCAGCTCGTGTCTACGAGATGGAAAGAGAAGGACCGTGACGTTTGGTGGCTAGAGAAGCGCAAAGCCCCAGTGTTGCTGCGCCTGTGAAAGCGCTTCCAAGGAAGGGTGCTGGCTAGCAACAGCTTTCAGTGCTGGCACTTTTCATCTCTGAGCAATTGCTCGACGTTTGCAATTTCTCACCTGAGCTCTCTTTAGAGTGCGCGAGAGGATGAGCAGAAGATTAGGTGGCTAGAGAAGCCCAGAGCCCTACTGTTCTTAGGCCTACAAAAGCGCTTCCAAGGAAGGGGGCTGGCTAGCAACAGCTTTCAGTGCTGCCACTTTTCATCTCTGAGCAATTGCTCGACGTTTGCAATTTCTCAGCTCTTGTCTACCAGACGGAAAGAGAATGACCATGACGTTTGGTGGCTACAGAAGCGCAAAGCCCCAGTGTTGCTGCACCTGTGAAAGCGCTTCCAAGGAAGGGTGCTGGAGAGCAACAGCTTTCAGTGCTGGCACTTTTCATCTCTGAGCAATTGCTCGACGTTTGCAATTTCTCACCTGAGCTCTCTTTAGAGTGCGCGAGAGGATGAGCAGAAGATTAGGTGGCTAGAGAAGCCCAGAGCCCCAGTCTTCTTAGGCCTACAAAAGCGCTTCCAAGGAAGGCTGCTGGCTAGCAACAGCTTCCAGTGCTGGCACTTTTCATTTCTGAGCAATTGCTCGACGTTTGCAATTTCTCAGCTCGTGTCTACGAGACGGAAAGAGAAGGACCGTGACGTTTGGTGGCTAGAGAAGCGCAAAGCCCCAGTGTTGCTGCGCCTGTGAAAGCGCTTCCAAGGAAGGCTGCTGGCTAGCAAGAGCTTTCAGTGCTGGCACTTTTCATCTCTGAGCAATTGCTGGACGTTTGCAATTTCTCACCTGAGCTCTCTTTAGAGTGCGCGAGAGGATGAGCAGAAGATTAGGTGGCTAGAGAAGCCCAGAGCCCCACTGTTCTTAGGTCTACAAAAGCGCTTCCAAGGAAGTGTGCTGGCTAGCAACAGCTTTCAGTGCTGGCACTTTTCATCTCTGAGCAATTGCTCGACGTTTGCAATTTCTCACCTGAGCTCTCTTTAGAGTGCGCGAGAGGATGAGCAGAAGATTAGGTGGTTAGAGAAGCCCAGAGCCCCAGTGTTCTTAGGCCTACAAAAGCGCTTCCAAGGAAGGGTGCTGGCTAGCAACAGCTTTCAGTGCTGGCACTTTTCATCTCTGAGCAATTGCTCGACGTTTGCAATTTCTCAGCTCGTGTCTACGAGACGGAAAGAGAAGGACCGTGACGTTTGGTGGCTAGAGAAGCGCAAAGCCCCAGTGTTGCTGCGCCTGTGAAAGCGCTTGCAAGGAAGGGTGCTGGCTAGCAACAGCTTTCAGTGCTGGCACTTTTCATCTCTGAGCAATTGCTCGACGTTTGCAATTTCTCACCTGAGCTCTCTTTAGAGTGCGCGAGAGGATGAGCAGAAGATGAGGTGGCTAGAGAAGCCCAGAGCCCCACTGTTCTTAGGCCTACAAAAGCGCTTCCAAGGAAGGGTGCTGGCTAGCAACAGCTTTCAGTGCTGGCACTTTTCATCTCTGAGCAATTGCTCGACGTTTGCAATTTCTCAGCTCGTGTCTAGGAGACGGAAAGAGAAGGACCGTGACGTTTGGTGGCTAGAGAAGCGCAAAGCCCCAGTGTTGCTGTGCCTGTGAAAGCGCTTCCAAGGAAGGGTGCTGGCTAGCAAGAGCTTTCAGTGCTGCCACTTTTCATCTCTGAGCAATTGCTCGACGTTTGCAATTTCTCAGCTCGTGTCTACGAGACGGAAAGAGAAGGACCGTGACGTTTGGTGGCTAGAGAAGCGCAAAGCCCCAGTGTTGCTGCGCCTGTGAAAGCGCTTCCAAGGAAGGGTGCTGGCTGGCAACAGCTTTCAGTGCTGGCACTTTTCATCTCTGAGCAATTGCTGGACGTTTGCAATTTCTCACCTGAGCTCTCTTTAGAGTGCGCGAGAGGATGAGCAGAAGATGAGGTGGCTAGAGAAGCCCAGAGCCCTACTGTTCTTAGGCCTACAAAAGCGCTTCCAAGGAAGGGTGCTGGCTAGCAAGAGCTTTCAGTGCTGGCACTTTTCATCTCTGAGCAATTGCTCGACGTTTGCAATTTCTCAGCTCTTGTCTACCAGACGGAAAGAGAATGACCATGATGTTTGGTGGCTAGAGAAGCGCAAAGCCCCAGTGTTGCTGCACCTGTGAAAGCGCTTCCAAGGAAGGGTGCTGGCTAGCAACAGCTTTCAGTGCTGGCACTTTTCATCTCTGAGCAATTGCTCGACGTTTGCAATTTCTCACCTGAGCTCTCTTTAGAGTGCGCGAGAGGATGAGCAGAAGATTAGGTGGCTAGAGAAGCCCAGAGCCCCAGTCTTCTTAGGCCTACAAAAGCGCTTGCAAGGAAGGGTGCTGGCTAGCAACAGCTTTCAGTGCTGGCACTTTTCATCTCTGAGCAATTGCTCGACGTTTGCAATTTCTCAGCTCGTGTCTAGGAGACGGAAAGAGAAGGACCGTGACGTTTGGTGGCTAGAGAAGCGCAAAGCCCCAGTGTTGCTGCGCCTGTGAAAGCGCTTCCAAGGAAGGGTGCTGGCTAGCAACAGCTTTCAGTGCTGGCACTTTTCATCTCTGAGCAATTGCTGGACGTTTGCAATTTCTCACCTGAGCTCTCTTTAGAGTGCGCGAGAGGATGAGCAGAAGATTAGGTGGCTAGAGAAGGCCAGAGCCCCACTGTTCTTAGGTCTACAAAAGCGCTTCCAAGGAAGGGTGCTGGCTAGCAACAGCTTTCAGTGCTGGCACTTTTCATCTCTGAGCAATTGCTCGACGTTTGCAATTTCTCAGCTCGTGTCTACGAGACGGAAAGAGAAGGACCGTGACGTTTGGTGGGTAGAGAAGCGCAAAGCCCCAGTGTTGCTGCGCCTGTGAAAGCGCTTCCAAGGAAGGGTGCTGGCTAGCAACAGCTTTCAGTGCTGGCACTTTTCATCTCTGAGCAATTGCTCGACGTTTGCAATTTCTCACCTGAGCTCTCTTTAGAGTGCGCGAGAGGATGAGCAGAAGATTAGGTGGCTAGAGAAGCCCAGAGCCCCAGTGTTCTTAGGCCTACAAAAGCGCTTCCAAGGAAGGGTGCTGGCTAGCAACAGCTTTCAGTGCTGGCACTTTTCCTCTCTGAGCAATTGCTGGACATTTGCAATTTCTCAGCTCTTTTCTAGGAGATGGAAAGAGAATGACCATGACGTTTGGTGGCTAGAGAAGCGCAAAGCCCCAGTGTTGCTGCACCTGTGAAAGCGCTTCCAAGGAAGGGTGCTGGCTAGCAAGAGCTTTCAGTGCTGGCACTTTTCATCTCTGAGCAATTGCTCGACGTTTGCAATTTCTCAGCTCGTGTCTAGGAGACGGAAAGAGAAGGACCGTGACGTTTGGTGGGTAGAGAAGCGCAAAGCCCCAGTGTTGCTGCGCCTGTGAAAGCGCTTCCAAGGAAGGGTGCTGGCTAGCAACAGCTTTCAGTGCTGGCACTTTTCATCTCTGAGCAATTGCTCGACGTTTGCAATTTCTCACCTGAGCTCTCTTTAGAGTGCGCGAGAGGATGAGCAGAAGATTAGGTGGCTAGAGAAGCCCAGAGCCCCAGTGTTCTTAGGCCTACAAAAGCGCTTCCAAGGAAGGGTGCTGGCTAGCAACAGCTTTCAGTGCTGGCACTTTTCATCTCTGAGCAATTGCTCCACGTTTGCAATTTCTCACCTGAGCTCTCTTTAGAGTGCGCGAAAGGATGAGCAGAAGATTAGGTGGTTAGAGAAGCCCAGAGCCCCACTGTTCTTAGGCCTACAAAAGCGCTTCCAAGGAAGGGTGCTGGCTAGCAACAGCTTTCAGTGCTGCCACTTTTCATCTCTGAGCAATTGCTCGACGTTTGCAATTTCTCAGCTCGTGTCTACGAGACGGAAAGAGAAGGACCGTGACGTTTGGTGGCTAGAGAAGCGCAAAGCCCCAGTGTTGCTGCGCCTGTGAAAGCGCTTCCAAGGAAGGGTGCTGGCTAGCAACAGCTTTCAGTGCTGGCACTTTTCATCTCTGAGCAATTGCTCGACGTTTGCAATTTCTCACCTGAGCTCTCTTTAGAGTGCGCGAGAGGATGAGCAGAAGATGAGGTGGCTAGAGAAGCCCAGAGCCCCAGTCTTCTTAGGCCTACAAAAGCGCTTCCAAGGAAGGGTGCTGGCTAGCAACAGCTTTCAGTGCTGGCACTTTTCATCTCTGAGCAATTGCTCGACGTTTGCAATTTCTCAGCTCGTGTCTACGAGACGGAAAGAGAAGGACCGTGACGTTTGGTGGCTAGAGAAGCGCAAAGCCCCAGTGTTGCTGCGCCTGTGAAAGCGCTTCCAAGGAAGGGTGCTGGCTAGCAACAGCTTTCAGTGCTGGCACTTTTCATCTCTGAGCAATTGCTCCACGTTTGCAATTTCTCACCTGAGCTCTCTTTAGAGTGCGCGAGAGGATGAGCAGAAGATTAGGTGGCTAGAGAAGCCCAGAGCCCCACTGTTCTTAGGCCTACAAAAGCGCTTCCAAGGAAGGGTGCTGGCTAGCAACAGCTTTCAGTGCTGCCACTTTTCATCTCTGAGCAATTGCTCGACGTTTGCAATTTCTCAGCTCTTGTCTAGGAGATGGAAAGAGAATGACCATGACGTTTGGTGGGTAGAGAAGCGCAAAGCCCCAGTGTTGCTGCACCTGTGAAAGCGCTTCCAAGGAAGGGTGCTGGCTAGCAACAGCTTTCAGTGCTGGCACTTTTCATCTCTGAGCAATTGCTCGACGTTTGCAATTTCTCAGCTCGTGTCTACGAGACGGAAAGAGAAGGACCGTGACGTTTGGTGGCTAGAGAAGCGCAAAGCCCCAGTGTTGCTGCGCCTGTGAAAGCGCTTCCAAGGAAGGGTGCTGGAGAGCAACAGCTTTCAGTGCTGGCACTTTTCATCTCTGAGCAATTGCTCGACGTTTGCAATTTCTCAGCTCGTGTCTACGAGACGGAAAGAGAAGGACCATGACGTTTGGTGGGTAGAGAAGCGCAAAGCCCCAGTGTTACTGCGTCTGTGAAAGCGCTTCCAAGGAAGGGTGCTGGCTAGCAAGAGCTTTCAGTGCTGGCACTTTTCATCTCTGAGCAATTGCTCGACATTTGCAATTTCTCACCTGAGCTCTCTTTAGAGTGCGCGAGAGGATGAGCACAAGATTAGGTGGCTAGAGAAGCGCAAAGCCCCAGTGTTCTTAGGCCTACAAAAGCGCTTCCAAGGAAGGGTGCTGGCTAGCAACAGCTTTCAGTGCTGGCACTTTTCATCTCTGAGCAATTGCTCGACGTTTGCAATTTCTCAGCTCGTGTCTACGAGACGGAAAGAGAATGACAGTGACGTTTGGTGGCTAGAGAAGCGCAAAGCCCCAGTGTTGCTGCACCTGTGAAAGCGCTTCCAAGGAAGGGTGCTGGCTAGCAAGAGCTTTCAGTGCTGGCACTTTTCATCTCTGAGCAATTGCTCGACGTTTGCAATTTCTCAGCTCGTGTCTACGAGACGGAAAGAGAAGGACCGTGACGTTTGGTGGGTAGAGAAGCGCAAAGCCCCAGTGTTGCTGCGCCTGTGAAAGCGCTTCCAAGGAAGGATGCTGGCTAGCAAGAGCTTTCAGTGCTGGCACTTTTCATCTCTGAGCAATTGCTCCACGTTTGCAATTTCTCACCTGAGCTCTCTTTAGAGTGCGCGAGAGGATGAGCAGAAGATTAGGCGGCTAGAGAAGCCCAGAGCCCCAGTCTTCTTAGGTCTACAAAAGCGCTTCCAAGGAAGGGGGCTGGCTAGCAACAGCTTTCAGTGCTGGCACTTTTCATCTCTGAGCAATTGCTGGACATTTGCAATTTCTCAGCTCTTGTCTACGAGACGGAAAGAGAATGACCATGACGTTTGGTGGCTAGAGAAGCGCAAAGCCCCAGTGTTGCTGCACCTGTGAAAGCGCTTCCAAGGAAGGGTGCTGGCTAGCAACAGCTTTCAGTGCTGGCACTTTTCATCTCTGAGCAATTGCTCGACGTTTGCAATTTCTCACCTGAGCTCTCTTTAGAGTGCGCGAGAGGATGAGCAGAAGATGAGGTGACTAGAGAAGCCCAGAGCCCCAGTGTTCTTACGTCTACAAAAGCGCTTCCAAGGAAGGGGGCTGGCTAGCAACAGCTTTCAGTGCTGGCACTTTTCATCTCTGAGCAATTGCTCGACGTTTGCAATTTCTCACCTGAGCTCTCTTTAGAGTGCGCGAAAGGATGAGCAGAAGATTAGGTGGTTAGAGAAGCCCAGAGCCCCAGTGTTCTTAGGCCTACAAAAGCGCTTCCAAGGAAGGGTGCTGGCTAGCAACAGCTTTCAGTGCTGGCACTTTTCATCTCTGAGCAATTGCTGGACATTTGCAATTTCTCAGCTCGTGTCTACGAGACGGAAAGAGAAGGACCGTGACGTTTGGTGGGTAGAGAAGCGCAAAGCCCCAGTGTTGCTGTGCCTGTGAAAGCGCTTCCAAGGAAGGGTGCTGGCTAGCAACAGCTTTCAGTGCTGGCACTTTTCATCTCTGAGCAATTGCTCGACGTTTGCAATTTCTCACCTGAGCTCTCTTTAGAGTGCGCGAGAGGATGAGCAGAAGATGAGGTGGCTAGAGAAGCCCAGAGCCCCAGTGTTCTTACGTCTACAAAAGCGCTTCCAAGGAAGGGTGCTGGCTAGCAACAGCTTTCAGTGCTGGCACTTTTCATCTCTGAGCAATTGCTCCACGTTTGCAATTTCTCAGCTCATGTCTACGAGACGGAAAGAGAAGGACCGTGACGTTTGGTGGGTAGAGAAGCGCAAAGCCCCAGTGTTGCTGCGCCTGTGAAAGCGCTTCCAAGGAAGGGTGCTGGCTAGCAACAGCTTTCAGTGCTGGCACTTTTCATCTCTGAGCAATTGCTGGACGTTTGCAATTTCTCACCTGAGCTCTCTTTAGAGTGCGCGAGAGGATGAGCAGAAGATGAGGTGGCTAGAGAAGCCCAGAGCCCCACTGTTCTTAGGTCTACAAAAGCGCTTCCAAGGAAGGGGGCTGGCTAGCAACAGCTTTCAGTGCTGGCACTTTTCATCTCTGAGCAATTGCTCGACGTTTGCAATTTCTCAGCTCGTGTCTAGGAGACGGAAAGAGAAGGACCGTGACGTTTGGTGGCTAGAGAAGCGCAAAGCCCCAGTGTTGCTGCGCCTGTGAAAGCGCTTCCAAGGAAGAGTGCTGGCTAGCAACAGCTTTCAGTGCTGGCACTTTTCATCTCTGAGCAATTGCTCCACGTTTGCAATTTCTCACCTGAGCTCTCTTTAGAGTGCGCGAAAGGATGAGCAGAAGATTAGGTGGTTAGAGAAGCCCAGAGCCCCAGTGTTCTTAGGCCTACAAAAGCGCTTCCAAGGAAGGGTGCTGGCTAGCAACAGCTTTCAGTGCTGGCACTTTTCATCTCTGAGCAATTGCTGGACATTTGCAATTTCTCAGCTCGTGTCTAGGAGACGGAAAGAGAAGGACCGTGACGTTTGGTGGCTAGAGAAGCGCAAAGCCCCAGTGTTGCTGCGCCTGTGAAAGCGCTTCCAAGGAAGGGTGCTGGCTAGCAACAGCTTTCAGTGCTGGCACTTTTCATCTCTGAGCAATTGCTCCACGTTTGCAATATCTCACCTGAGCTCTATGAGACGGAAAGATAAGGACCGTGACATTTGGTGGCTAGAGAAGCGCAAAGCCCCAGTGTTGCTGCGCCTGTGAAAGCGCTTCCAAGGAAGGGTGCTGGCTAGCAACAGCTTTCAGTGCTGGCACTTTTCATCTCTGAGCAATTGCTCGACGTTTGCAATTTCTCACCTGAGATCTCTTTAGAGTGTGCGAGAGGATGAGCAGAAGATTAGGTGGCTAGAGAAGCCCAGAGCCCCAGTCTTCTTAGGGCTACAAAAGCGCTTCCAAGGAATGGGGCTGGCTAGCAACAGCTTTCAGTGCTGGCACTTTTCATCTCTGAGCAATTGCTCGACGTTTGCAATTTCTCAGCTCGTGTCTACGAGACAGAAAGAGAAGGACAGTGATGTTTGGTGGGTAGAGAAGCGCAAAGCCCCAGTGTTGCTGCGCCTGTGAAAGCGCTTCCAAGGAAGGGTGCTGGAGAGCAACAGCTTTCAGTGCTGGCACTTTTCATCTCTGAGCAATTGCTCGACGTTTGCAATTTCTCAGCTCGTGTCTACGAGACGGAAAGAGAAGGACCGTGACGTTTGGTGGGTAGAGAAGCGCAAAGCCCCAGTGTTACTGCGCCTGTGAAAGCGCTTCCAAGGAAGGGTGCTGGCTAGCAACAGCTTTCAGTGCTGGCACTTTCAATCTCTGAGCAATTGCTCGACGTTTGCAATTTCTCAGCTCGTGTCTAGGAGACGGAAAGAGAAGGACCGTGACGTTTGGTGGCTAGAGAAGCGCAAAGCCCCAGTGTTGCTGCGCCTGTGAAAGTGCTTCCAAGGAAGAGTGCTGGCTAGCAACAGCTTTCAGTGCTGGCACTTTTCCTCTCTGAGCAATTGCTCCACGTTTGCAATTTCTCACCTGAGCTCTCTTTAGAGTGCGCGAAAGGATGAGCAGAAGATTAGGTGGTTAGAGAAGCCCAGAGCCCCAGTGTTCTTAGGCCTACAAAAGCGCTTCCAAGGAAGGGTGCTGGCTAGCAACAGCTTTCAGTGCTGGCACTTTTCATCTCTGAGCAATTGCTGGACATTTGCAATTTCTCAGCTCGTGTCTAGGAGACGGAAAGAGAAGGACCGTGACGTTTGGTGGCTAGAGAAGCGCAAAGCCCCAGTGTTGCTGCGCCTGTGAAAGCGCTTCCAAGGAAGGCTGCTGGCTAGCAACAGCTTTCAGTGCTGGCACTTTTCATCTCTGAGCAATTGCTCCACGTTTGCAATATCGCACCTGAGCTCTATGAGACGGAAAGATAATGACCGTGACGTTTGGTGGCTAGAGAAGCGCAAAGCCCCAGTGTTGCTGCGCCTGTGAAAGCGCTTCCAAGGAAGGGTGCTGGCTAGCAACAGCTTTCAGTGCTGGCACTTTTCATCTCTGAGCAATTGCTCGACGTTTGCAATTTCTCACCTGAGCTCTCTTTAGAGTGTGCGAGAGGATGAGCAGAAGATGAGGTGGCTAGAGAAGCCCAGAGCCCCAGTGTTCTTAGGCCTACAAAAGCGCTTCCAAGGAATGGGGCTGGCTAGCAACAGCTTTCAGTGCTGGCACTTTTCATCTCTGAGCAATTGCTCGACGTTTGCAATTTCTCAGCTCGTGTCTACGAGACAGAAAGAGAAGGACAGTGATGTTTGGTGGGTAGAGAAGCGCAAAGCCCCAGTGTTGCTGCGCCTGTGAAAGCGCTTCCAAGGAAGGGTGCTGGCTAGCAACAGCTTTCAGTGCTGGCACTTTTCATCTCTGAGCAATTGCTCGACGTTTGCAATTTCTCAGCTCGTGTCTACGAGACGGAAAGAGAATGACAGTGACGTTTGGTGGGTAGAGAAGCGCAAAGCCCCAGTGTTGCTGCGCCTGTGAAAGCGCTTCCAAGGAAGGGTGCTGGCTAGCAACAGCTTTCAGTGCTGGCACTTTTCATCTCTGAGCAATTGCTGGACATTTGCAATTTCTCACCTGAGCTCTCTTTAGAGTGCGCGAGAGGATGAGCAGAAGATTAGGTGGCTAGAGAAGCCCAGAGCCCCAGTGTTCTTAGGCCTACAAAAGCGCTTCCAAGGAAGGGTGCTGGCTAGCAACAGCTTTCAGTGCTGGCACTTTTCATCTCTGAGCAACTGCTCGACGTTTGCAATTTCTCAGCTCGTGTCTACGAGACGGAAAGAGAAGGACCGTGACGTTTGGTGGGTAGAGAAGCGCAAAGCCCCAGTGTTGCTGCGCCTGTGAAAGCGCTTCCAAGGAAGGGTGCTGGCTAGCAAGAGCTTTCAGTGCTGGCACTTTTCATCTCTGAGCAATTGCTCGACGTTTGCAATTTCTCAGCTCGTGTCTACGAGACGGAAAGAGAAGGACCGTGATGTTTGGTGGGTAGAGAAGCGCAAAGCCCCAGTGTTGCTGCGCCTGTGAAAGCGCTTCCAAGGAAGGGTGCTGGCTAGCAACAGCTTTCAGTGCTGCCACTTTTCATCTCTGAGAAATTGCTCGACGTTTGCAATTTCTCGCCTGAGCTCTCTTTAGAGTGCGCGAGAGGATGAGCAGAAGATTAGGTGGCTAGAGAAGCCCAGAGCCCCAGTGTTCTTAGGCCTACAAAAGCGCTTCCAAGGAAGGGTGCTGGCTAGCAACAGCTTTCAGTGCTGGCACTTTTCATCTCTGAGCAATTGCTCGACGTTTGCAATTTCTCACCTGAGCTCTCTTTAGAGTGCGCGAGAGGATGAGCAGAAGATTAGGTGGCTAGAGAAGCCCAGAGCCCCAGTGCTCTTAGGCCTACAAAAGCGCTTCCAAGGAAGGGTGCTGGCTAGCAACAGCTTTCAGTGCTGGCACTTTTCATCTCTGAGCAATTGCTCGACGTTTGCAATTTCTCAGCTCGTGTCTACGACACGGAAAGAGAATGACCGTGATGTTTGGTGGGTAGAGAAGCGCAAAGCCCCAGTGTTGCTGCGCCTGTGAAAGCGCTTCCAAGGAAGGGTGCTGGCTAGCAACAGCTTTCAGTGCTGGCACTTTTCATCTCTGAGCAATTGCTCGACGTTTGCAATTTCTCAGCTCGTGTCTACGAGACAGAAAGAGAATGACCGTGACGTTTGGTGGCTAGAGAAGCGCAAAGCCCCAGTGTTGCTGCGCCTGTGAAAGCGCTTCCAAGGAAGGGTGCTGGCTAGCAAGAGCTTTCAGTGCTGGCACTTTTCATCTCTGAGCAATTGCTCGACGTTTGCAATTTCTCAGCTCGTGTCTACGAGACGGAAAGAGAAGGACCGTGACGTTTGGTGGCTAGAGAAGCGCAAAGCCCCAGTGTTGCTGCGCCTGTGAAAGCGCTTCCAAGGAAGGGTGCTGGCTAGCAAGAGCTTTCAGTGCTGGCACTTTTCATCTCTGAGCAATTGCTGGACATTTGCAATTTCTCACCTGAGCTCTCTTTTAGAGTGCGCGAGAGGATGAGCAGAAGATTAGGTGGCTAGAGTAGCCCAGAGCCCCAGTCTTCTTAGGCCTACAAAAGCGCTTCCAAGGAAGGGTGCTGGCTAGCAACAGCTTTCAGTGCTGGCACTTTTCATCTCTGAGCAATTGCTCGACGTTTGCAATTTCTCAGCTCGTGTCTACGAGACGGAAAGTGAAGGACCGTGTCGTTTGGTGGGTAGAGAAGCGCAAAGCCCCAGTGTTACTGCGCCTGTGAAAGCGCTTCCAAAAAAGGGTGCTGGCTAGCAACAGCTTTCAGTGCTGGCACTTTTCATCTCTGAGCAATTGCTCGACGTTTGCAATTTCTCAGCTCGTGTCTACGAGACTGAAAGAGAATGACTGTGACGTTTGGTCGCTAGAGAAGCGCAGAGCCCCAGTGTTGCTGCGCCTGTGAAAGCGCTTCCAAGGAAGGCTGCTGGCTAGCAACAGCTTTCAGTGCTGGCACTTTTCATCTCTGAGCAATTGCTCGACGTTTGCAATTTCTCAGCTCGTGTCTACGAGACGGAAAGAGAATGACCGTGACGTTTGGTGGGTAGAGAAGCGCAAAGCCTCAGTGTTGCTGTGCCTGTGAAAGCGCTTCCAAGGAAGGGTGCTGGCTAGCAACAGCTTTCAGTGCTGGCACTTTTCATCTCTGAGCAATTGCTCGACGTTTGCAATTTCTCACCTGAGCTCTCTTTAGAGTGCGCGAGAGGATGAGCAGAAGATGAGGTGGCTAGAGAAGCCCAGAGCCCCAGTGTTCTTAGGGCTACAAAAGCGCTTCCAAGGAAGGGTGCTGGCTAGCAACAGCTTTCAGTGCTGGCACTTTTCATCTCTGAGCAATTGCTCGACGTTTGCAATTTCTCAGCTCGTGTCTACGAGACGGAAAGAGAATGACCGTGACGTTTGGTGGGTAGAGAAGCGCAAAGCCCCAGTGTTGCTGCGCCTGTGAAAGTGCTTCCAAGGAAGGGTGCTGGCTAGCAAGAGCTTTCAGTGCTGGCACTTTTCATCTCTGAGAAATTGCTCCACGTTTGCAATTTCTCACCTGAGCTCTCTTTAGAGTGCGCGAGAGGATGAGCAGAAGATTAGGTGGCTAGAGAGGCCCAGAGCCCCAGTGTTCTTAGGCCTACAAAAGCGCTTCCAAGGAATGGGGCTGGCTAGCAACAGCTTTCAGTGCTGGCACTTTTCATCTCTGAGCAATTGCTCGACGTTTGCAATTTCTCAGCTCTTGTCTAGGACATGGAAAGAGAATGACCATGACGTTTGGTGGGTAGAGAAGCGCAAAGCCCCAGTGTTGCTGCACCTGTGAAAGCGCTTCCAAGGAAGGGTGCTGGCTAGCAACAGCTTTCAGTGCTGGCACTTTTCATCTCTGAGCAATTGCTCGACGTTTGCAATTTCTCAGCTCGTGTCTACGAGACGGAAAGAGAATGACAGTGATATTTGGTGGCTAGAGAAGCGCAAAGCCCCAGTGTTGCTGCGCCTGTGAAAGTGTTTCCAAGGAAGGGTGCTGGAGAGCAACAGCTTTCAGTGCTGGCACTTTTCATCTCTGAGCAATTGCTCGACGTTTGCAATTTCTCAGCTCGTGTCTACGAGACGGAAAGAGAAGGACCGTGACGTTTGGTGGGTAGAGAAGCGCAAAGCCCCAGTGTTGCTGCGCCTGTGAAAGCGCTTCCAAGGAAGGGGGCTGGCTAGCAACAGCTTTCAGTGCTGGCACTTTTCATCTCTGAGCAATTGCTCGACGTTTGTAATGTCTCACCTGAACTCTCTTTAGAGTGCGCGAGAGGATGAGCAGAAGATGAGGTGGCTAGAGAGGCCCAGAGCCCCAGTGTTCTTAGGCCTACAAAAGCGCTTCCAAGGAAGGCTGCTGGCTAGCAACAGCTTTCAGTGCTGGCACTTTTCATCTCTGAGCAATTGCTCGACGTTTGCAATTTCTCAGCTCGTGTCTAGGAGACGGAAAGAGAAGGACCGTGACGTTTGGTGGCTAGAGAAGCGCAAAGCCCCAGTGTTGCTGCGCCTGTGAAAGCGCTTCCAAGGAAGGGTGCTGGCTAGCAACAGCTTTCAGTGCTGGCACTTTTCATCTCTGAGCAATTGCTCCACGTTTGCAATTTCTCACCTGAGCTCTCTTTAGAGTGCGCGAGAGGATGAGCAGAAGATTAGGTGGTTAGAGAAGCCCAGAGCCCCGCTGTTCTTAGGCCTACAAAAGCGCTTCCAAGGAAGGGTGCTGGCTAGCAAGAGCTTTCAGTGCTGGCACTTTTCATCTCTGAGCAATTGCTGGACATTTGCAATTTCTCAGCTCTTGTATAGGAGACGGAAAGAGAAGAACCGTGACGTTTGGTGGGTAGAGAAGCGCAAAGCCCCAGTGTTGCTGCGCCTGTGAAAGCGCTTCCAAGGAAGGGTGCTGGCTAGCAAGAGCTTTCAGTGCTGGCACTATTCCTCTCTGAGCAATTGCTCGACGTTTGCAATTTCTCAGCTCGTGTCTACGAGACGGAAAGAGAAGGACCGTGACGTTTGGTGCGTTTAGAAGCGCAAAGCCCCAGTGTTGCTGCGCCTGTGAAAGCGCTTCCAAGGAAGGGTGCTGGCTAGCAACAGCTTTCAGTGCTGGCACTTTTCATCTCTGAGCAATTGCTCAACGTTTGCAATTTCTCACCTGAACTCTCTTTAGAGTGCGCGAGAGGATGAGCAGAAGATTAGGTGGCTAGAGAAGCCCAGAGCCCCAGTGTTCTTAGGCCTACAAAAGCGCTTCCAAGGAAGGGTGCTGGCTAGCAACAGCTTTCAGTGCTGGCACTTTTCATCTCTGAGCAATTGCTCGACGTTTGCAATCTCTCAGCTCGTGTCTACGAGACGGAAAGAGAAGGACCGTGACATTTGGTGGCTAGAGAAGCGCAAAGCCCCAGTGTTGCTGCGCCTGTGAAAGCGCTTGCAAGGAAGCGTGCTGGCTAGCAACAGCTTTCAGTGCTGGCACTTTTCATCTCTGAGCAATTGCTCCACGTTTGCAATTTCTCACCTGAGCTCTCTTTAGAGTACGCGAGAGGATGAGCAGAAGATGAGGTGGCTAGAGAAGCCCAGAGCCCCAGTGTTCTTAGGTCTACAAAAGCGCTTCCAAGGAAGGGTGCTGGCTAGCAACAGCTTTCAGTGCTGGCACTTTTCATCTCTGAGCAATTGCTGGACATTTGCAATTTCTCACCTGAGCACTCTTTAGAGTGCGCGAGAGGATGAGCAGAAGATGAGGTGGCTAGAGAGGCCCAGAGCCCCAGTGTTCTTAGGCCTACAAAAGCGCTTCCAAGGAAGGGTGCTGGCTAGCAACAGCTTTCAGTGCTGGCACTTTTCATCTCTGAGCAATTGCTGGACGTTTGCAATTTCTCAGCTCGTGTCTACGAGACGGAAAGAGAAGGACCGTGACGTTTGGTGGGTAGAGAAGCGCAAAGCCCCAGTGTTGCTGCGCCTGTGAAAGCGCTTCCAAGGAAGGGTGCTGGCTAGCAACAGCTTTCAGTGCTGGCACTTTTCATCTCTGAGCAATTGCTCGACGTTTGCAATTTCTCAGCTCGTGTCTACGAGACGGAAAGAGAAGGACCGTGATGTTTGGTGGCTAGAGAAGCGCAAAGCCCCAGTGTTGCTGCGCCTGTGAAAGCGCTTCCAAGGAAGGGTGCTGGCTAGCAACAGCTTTCAGTGCTGGCACTTTTCATCTCTGAGCAATTGCTGGACATTTGCAATTTCTCACCCGAGCTCTCTTTAGAGTGCGCGAGAGGATGAGCAGAAGATGAGGTGGCTAGAGAAGCCCAGAGCCCCACTGTTCTTAGGCCTACAAAAGCGCTTCCAAGGAAGGGTGCTGGCTAGCAACAGCTTTCAGTGCTGGCACTTTTCATCTCTGAGCAATTGCTCGACGTTTGCAATTTCTCACCTGAGCTCTCTTTAGAGTGCGCGAGAGGATGAGCAGAAGATGAGGTGGCTAGAGAGGCCCAGAGCCCCAGTGTTCTTAGGCCTACAAAAGCGCTTCCAAGGAAGGGGGCTGGCTAGCAACAGCTTTCAGTGCTGGCACTTTTCATCTCTGAGCAATTGCTCGACGTTTGCAATTTCTCAGCTCTTGTCTAGGACATGGAAAGAGAATGACCATGACGTTTGGTGGCTAGAGAAGCGCAAAGCCCCAGTGTTGCTGCACCTGTGAAAGCGCTTCCAAGGAAGGGTGCTGGCTAGCAACAGCTTTCAGTGCTGGCACTTTTCATCTCTGAGCAATTGCTCGACGTTTGCAATTTCTCAGCTCGTGTCTACGAGACGGAAAGAGAATGACCGTGACGTTTGGTGGCTAGAGAAGCGCAAAGCCCCAGTGTTGCTGCGCCTGTGAAAGTGCTTCCAAGGAAGGGTGCTGGAGAGCAACAGCTTTCAGTGCTGGCACTTTTCATCTCTGAGCAATTGCTGGACATTTGCAATTTCTCAGCTCGTGTCTACGAGACGGAAAGAGTTGGACCGTGACGTTTGGTGGCTAGAGAAGCGCAAAGCCCCAGTGTTGCTGCGCCTGTGAAAGCGCTTCCAAGGAAGGGGGCTGGCTAGCAACAGCTTTCAGTGCTGGCACTTTTCATCTCTGAGCAATTGCTCGACGTTTGCAATGTTTCTCCTGAACTCTCTTTAGAGTGCGCGAGAGGATGAGCAGAAGATGAGGTGGCCTGAGAGGCCCAGAGCCCCAGTGTGCTTAGGCCTACAAAAGCGCTTCCAAGGAAGGCTGCTGGCTAGCAACAGCTTTCAGTGCTGGCACTTTTCATCTCTGAGCAATTGCTCGGCGTTTGCAATTTCTCAGCTCATGTCTACGAGACGGAAAGAGAAGGACCGTGACGTTTGGTGGCTAGAGAAGCGCAAAGCCCCAGTGTTGCTGCGCCTGTGAAAGCGCTTCCAAGGAAGGGTGCTGGCTAGCAACAGCTTTCAGTGCTGGCACTTTTCATCTCTGAGCAATTGCTCGACGTTTGCAATTTCTCACCTGAGCTCTCTTTAGAGTGCGCGAGAGGATGAGCAGAAGATGAGGTGGTTAGAGAAGCCCAGAGCCCCGCTGTTCTTAGGCCTACAAAAGCGCTTCCAAGGAAGGGTGCTGGCTAGCAAGAGCTTTCAGTGCTGGCACTTTTCATCTCTGAGCAATTGCTGGACATTTGCAATTTCTCAGCTCTTGTATAGGAGACGGAAAGAGAAGGACCGTGTCGTTTGGTGGGTAGAGAAGCACAAAGCCCCAGTGTTGCTGCGCCTGTGAAAGCGCTTCCAAGGAAGGCTGCTGGCTAGCAACAGCTTTCAGTGCTGGCACTATTCCTCTCTGAGCAATTGCTCGACGTTTGCAATTTCTCAGCTCGTGTCTACGAGACGGAAAGAGAAGGACCGTGACGTTTGGTGCGTTTAGAAGCGCAAAGCCCCAGTGTTGCTGCGCCTGTGAAAGCGCTTCCAATGAAGGGTGCTGGCTAGCAACAGCTTTCAGTGCTGCCACTTTTCATCTCTGAGGAATTGCTGGACATTTGCAATTTCTCACCTGAGCTCTCTTTAGAGTGCGCGAGAGGATGAGCACAAGATTAGGTGGCTAGAGAAGCCCAGAGCCCCACTGTTCTTAGGCCTACAAAAGCGCTTCCAAGGAAGGGGGCTGGCTAGCAACAGCTTTCAGTGCTGGCACTTTTCATCTCTGAGCAATTGCTGGACGTTTGCAATTTCTCAGCTCGTGTCTACGAGACGGAAAGAGAAGGACCGTGACGTTTGGTGGGTAGAGAAGCGCAAAGCCCCAGTGTTGCTGCGCCTGTGAAAGCGCTTCCAAGGAAGGGTGCTGGCTAGCAACAGCTTTCAGTGCTGGCACTTTTCATCTCTGAGCAATTGCTCAACGTTTGCAATTTCTCACCTGAGCTCTCTTTAGAGTGCGCGAGAGGATGAGCAGAAGATTAGGTGGCTAGAGAAGCCCAGAGCCCCAGTGTTCTTAGGCCTACAAAAGCGCTTCCAAGGAAGGGTGCTGGCTAGCGACAGCTTTCAGTGCTGGCACTTTTCATCTCTGAGCAATTGCTCAACGTTTGCAATTTCTCAGCTCGTGTCTACGAGACGGAAAGAGAAGGACCGTGACATTTGGTGGCTAGAGAAGCGCAAAGCCCCAGTGTTGCTGCGCCTGTGAAAGCGCTTGCAAGGAAGCGTGCTGGCTAGCAAGAGCTTTCAGTGCTGGCACTTTTCATCTCTGAGCAATTGCTCCACGTTTGCAATTTCTCACCTGAGCTCTCTTTAGAGTGTGCGAGAGGATGAGCAGAAGATTAGGTGGCTGGAGAAGCCCAGAGCCCCAGTGTTCTTAGGCCTACAAAAGCGCTTCCAAGGAAGGCTGCTGGCTAGCAACAGCTTTCAGTGCTGGCACTTTTCATCTCTGAGCAATTGCTCGACGTTTGCAATTTCTCACCTGAGCACTCTTTAGAGTGCGCGAGAGGATGAGCAGAAGATGAGGTGGCTAGAGAGGCCCAGAGCCCCAGTGTTCTTAGGCCTACAAAAGCGCTTCCAAGGAAGGGTGCTGGCTAGCAACAGCTTTCAGTGCTGGCACTTTTCATCTCTGAGCAATTGCTCGACGTTTGCAATTTCTCAGCTCGTGTCTACGAGACGGAAAGAGAAGGACCGTGACGTTTGGTGGGTAGAGAAGCGCAAAGCCCCAGTGTTGCTGCGCCTGTGAAAGCGCTTCCAAGGAAGGGTGCTGGCTAGCGAGAGCTTTCAGTGCTGGCACTTTTCATCTCTGAGCAATTGCTCGACGTTTGCAATTTCTCAGCTCGTGTCTACGAGACGGAAAGAGAAGGACCGTGATGTTTGGTGGCTAGAGAAGCGCAAAGCCCCAGTGTTGCTGCGCCTGTGAAAGCGCTTCCAAGGAAGGGTGCTGGCTAGCAAGAGCTTTCAGTGCTGGCACTTTTCATCTCTGAGCAATTGCTGGACATTTGCAATTTCTCACCCGAGCTCTCTTTACAGTGCGCGAGAGGATGAGCAGAAGATGAGGTGGCTAGAGAAGCCCAGAGCCCCACTGTTCTTAGGCCTACAAAAGCGCTTCCAAGGAAGGGTGCTGGCTAGCAACAGCTTTCAGTGCTGGCACTTTTCATCTCTGAGCAATTGCTCGACGTTTGCAATTTCTCAGCTCGTGTCTACGAGACGGAAAGAGAAGGACCGTGACGTTTGGTGGCTAGAGAAGCGCAAAGCCCCAGTGTTGCTGCACCTGTGAAAGCGCTTCCAAGGAAGGGTGCTGGCTAGCAACAGCTTTCAGTGCTGGCACTTTTCATCTCTGAGCAATTGCTCGACGTTTGCAATTTCTCAGCTCGTGTCTACGAGACGGAAAGAGAAGAACCGTGACGTTTGGTGGCTAGAGAAGCGCAAAGCCCCAGTGTTGCTGCGCCTGTGAAAGCGCTTCCAAGGAAGGGTGCTGGCTAGCAAGAGCTTTCAGTGCTGGCACTTTTCATCTCTGAGCAATTGCTCGACGTTTGCAATTTCTCACCTGAGCACTGTTTAGAGTGCGCGAGAGGATGAGCAGAAGATTAGGTGGCTAGAGAAGCCCAGAGCCCCACTGTTCTTAGGCCTACAAAAGCGCTTCCAAGGAAGGGTGCTGGCTAGCAGCAGCTTTCAGTGCTGGCACTTTTCATCTCTGAGCAATTGCTCGACGTTTGCAATTTCTCAGCTCGTGTCTACGAGACGGAAGGAGAAGGACCGTGACGTTTGGTGGCTAGAGAAGTGCAAAGCCCCAGTGTTGCTGCGCCTGTGAAAGCGCTTGCAAGGAAGGGTGCTGGCTAGCAACAGCTTTCAGTGCTGGCACTTTTCATCTGTGATCAATTGCTCGACGTTTGCAATTTCTCGCCTGAGCTCTCTTTAGAGTGCGCGAGAGGATGAGCAGAAGATTAGGTGGCTAGAGAAGCCCAGAGCCCCAGTGTTCTTAGGTCTACAAAAGCGCTTCCAAGGAAGGGTGCTGGCTAGCAACAGCTTTCAGTGCTGGCACTTTTCATCTCTGAGCAATTGCTGGACTTTTGCAATTTCTCACCTGAGCTCTTGTCTAGGAGACGGAAAGAGAAGGACCGTGACGTTTGGTGGGTAGAGAAGCGCAAAGCCCCAGTGTTGCTGCGCCTGTGAAAGCGCTTCCAAGGAAGGGTGCTGGCTAGCAACAGCTTTCAGTGCTGGCACTTTTCCTCTCTGAGCAATTGCTCGACGTTTGCAATTTCTCAGCTCGTGTCTACGAGACGGAAAGAGAATGACCGTGACGTTTGGTGGGTAGAGAAGCGCAAAGCCCCAGTGTTGCTGCGCCTGTGAAAGCGCTTCCAAGGAAGGGTGCTGGCTAGCAACAGCTTTCAGTGCTGGCACTTTTCATCTCTGAGCAATTGCTCGACGTTTGCAATTTCTCACCTGAGCTCTCTTTAGAGTGCGCGAGAGGATGAGCAGAAGATGAGGTGGCTAGAGAAGCCCAGAGCCCCAGTGTTCTTAGGTCTACAAAAGCGCTTCCAAGGAAGGGTGCTGGCTAGCAACAGCTTTCAGTGCTGGCACTTTTCATCTCTGAGCAATTGCTGGACATTTGCAATTTCTCACCTGAGCTCTCTTTAGAGTGCGCGAGAGGATGAGCAGAAGATTAGGTGGTTAGAGAAGCCCAGAGCCCCACTGTTCTTAGGCCTACAAAAGCGCTTCCAAGGAAGGCTGCTGGCTAGCAACAGCTTTCAGTGCTGGCACTTTTCATCTCTGAGCAATTGCTGGACATTTGCAATTTCTCAGCTCTTGTCTAGGAGACCGAAAGAGAAGGACCGTGACGTTTGGTGGGTAGAGAAGCGCAAAGCCCCAGTGTTACTGCGCCTGTGAAAGCGCTTCCAAGGAAGGGTGCTGGCTAGCAACAGCTTTCAGTGCTGGCACTTTTCATCTCGGAGCAATTGCTCGACGTTTGCAATTTCTCAGCTCGTGTCTACGAGACGGAAAGAGAAGAACCGTGACGTTTGGTGGCTAGAGAAGCGCAAAGCCCCAGTGTTGCTGCGCCTGTGAAAGCGCTTCCAAGGAAGGGTGCTGGCTAGCAACAGCTTTCAGTGCTGGCACTTTTCATCTCTGAGCAATTGCTGGACATTTGCAATTTCTCACCTGAGCTCTCTTTAGAGTGCGCGAGAGGATGAGCAGAAGATGAGGTGGCTAGAGAAGCCCAGAGCCCCAGTCTTCTTAGGCCTACAAAAGCGCTTCCAAGGAAGGGTGCTGGCTAGCAACAGCTTTCAGTGCTGGCACTTTTCATCTCTGAGCAATTGCTCCACGTTTGCAATTTCTCAGCTCGTGTCTACGAGACGGAAAGAGAAGGACCGTGACGTTTGGTGGCTAGAGAAGCGCAAAGCCCCAGTGTTGCTGCGCCTGTGAAAGCGCTTCCAAGGAAGGGGGCTGGCTAGCAACAGCTTTCAGTGCTGGCACTTTTCATCTCTGAGCGATTGCTCGACGTTTGCAATTTCTCACCTGAGCTCTCTTTAGAGTGCGCGAGAGGATGAGCAGAAGATTAGGTGGCTAGAGAAGCCCAGAGCCCCAGTGCTCTTAGGCCTACAAAAGCGCTTCCAAGGAAGGGTGCTGGCTAGCAACAGCTTTCAGTGCTGGCACTTTTCATCTCTGAGCAATTGCTCGACGTTTGCAATTTCTCAGCTCGTGTCTACGAGACGGAAAGAGAAGGACCATGACGTTTGGTGGGTAGAGAAGCGCAAAGCCCCAGTGTTGCTGCGCCTGTGAAAGCGCTTCCAAGGAAGGGGGCTGGCTAGCAACAGCTTTCAGTGCTGGCACTTTTCCTCTCTGAGCAATTGCTCCACGTTTGCAATTTCTCACCTGAGCTCTCTTTAGAGTGCGCGAGAGGATGAGCAGAAGATTAGGTGGCTAGAGAAGCCCAGAGCCCCAGTGTTCTTAGGTCTACAAAAGCGCTTCCAAGGAAGGGTGCTGGCTAGCAACAGCTTTCAGTGCTGGCACTTTTCATCTCTGAGCAATTGCTGGACATTTGCAATTTCTCACCTGAGCACTCTTTAGAGTGCGCGAGAGGATGAGCAGAAGATGAGGTGGCTAGAGAGGCCCAGAGCCCCAGTGTTCTTAGGCCTACAAAAGCGCTTCCAAGGAAGGGTGCTGGCTAGCAACAGCTTTCAGTGCTGGCACTTTTCATCTCTGAGCAATTGCTCGACGTTTGCAATTTCTCAGCTCGTGTCTAGGAGACGGAAAGAGAAGGACCGTGACGTTTGGTGGCTAGAGAAGCGCAAAGCCCCAGTGTTGCTGCGCCTGTGAAAGCGCTTCCAAGGAAGGGGGCTGGCTAGCAACAGCTTTCAGTGCTGGCACTTTTCATCTCTGAGCAATTGCTCAACGTTTGCAATTTCTCACCTGAGCTCTCTTTAGAGTGCGCGAGAGGATGAGCAGAAGATTAGGTGGCTAGAGAAGCCCAGAGCCCCAGTGCTCTTAGGCCTACAAAAGCGCTTCCAAGGAAGGGTGCTGGCTAGCAAGAGCTTTCAGTGCTGGCACTTTTCATCTCTGAGCAATTGCTTGACGTTTGCAATTTCTCAGCTCGTGTCTACGAGACGGAAAGAGAAGGACCGTGACGTTTGGTGGCTAGAGAAGCGCAAAGCCCCAGTGTTGCTGCGCCTGTGAAAGCGCTTCCAAGGAAGGGTGCTGGCTAGCAACAGCTTTCAGTGCTGGCACTTTTCCTCTCTGAGCAATTGCTCGACGTTTGCAATTTCTCACCTGAGCTCTCTTTAGAGTGCGCGAGAGGATGAGCAGAAGATGAGGTGGCTAGAGAAGCCCAGAGCCCCAGTCTTCTTAGGCCTACAAAAGCGCTTCCAAGGAAGGGTGCTGGCTAGCAACAGCTTTCAGTGCTGGCACTTTTCATCTCTGAGCAATTGCTGGACATTTGCAATTTCTCACCTGAGCACTCTTTAGAGTGCGCGAGAGGATGAGCAGAAGATGAGGTGGCTAGAGAGGCCCAGAGCCCCAGTGTTCTTAGGCCTACAAAAGCGCTTCCAAGGAAGGGTGCTGGCTAGCAACAGCTTTCAGTGCTGGCACTTTTCATCTCTGAGCAATTGCTCGACGTTTGCAATTTCTCAGCTCGTGTCTACGAGACGGAAAGAGAAGGACCGTGACGTTTGGTGGCTAGAGAAGCGCAAAGCCCCAGTGTTGCTGCGCCTGTGAAAGCGCTTCCAAGGAAGGGGGCTGGCTAGCAACAGCTTTCAGTGCTGGCACTTTTCATCTCTGAGCAATTGCTCAACGTTTGCAATTTCTCACCTGAGCTCTCTTTAGAGTGCGCGAGAGGATGAGCAGAAGATTAGGTGGCTAGAGAAGCCCAGAGCCCCAGTGCTCTTAGGCCTACAAAAGCGCTTCCAAGGAAGGGTGCTGGCTAGCAAGAGCTTTCAGTGCTGGCACTTTTCATCTCTGAGCAATTGCTCGACGTTTGCAATTTCTCAGCTCGTGTCTACGAGACGGAAAGAGAAGGACTGTGACGTTTGGTGGCTAGAGAAGCGCAAAGCCCCAGTGTTGCTGCGCCTGTGAAAGCGCTTCCAAGGAAGGGTGCTGGCTAGCAACAGCTTTCAGTGCTGGCACTTTTCCTCTCTGAGCAATTGCTCGACGTTTGCAATTTCTCACCTGAGCTCTCTTTAGAGTGCGCGAGAGGATGAGCAGAAGATTAGGTGGCTAGAGAAGCCCAGAGCCCCAGTGTTCTTAGGCCTACAAAAGCGCTTCCAAGGAAGGGTGCTGGCTAGCAAGAGCTTTCAGTGCTGGCACTTTTCATCTCTGAGCAATTGCTGGACATTTGCAATTTCTCACCTGAGCACTCTTTAGAGTGCGCGAGAGGATGAGCAGAAGATGAGGTGGCTAGAGAGGCCCAGAACCCCACTGTTCTTAGGCCTACAAAAGCGCTTCCAAGGAAGGGTGCTGGCTAGCAAGAGCTTTCAGTGCTGGCACTTTTCATCTCTGAGCAATTGCTCGACGTTTGCAATTTCTCAGCTCGTGTCTACGAGACGGAAAGAGAAGGACCGTGACGTTTGGTGGCTAGAGAAGCGCAAAGCCCCAGTGTTGCTGCGCCTGTGAAAGCGCTTCCAAGGAAGGGTGCTGGCTAGCAACAGCTTTCAGTGCTGGCACTTTTCATCTCTGAGCAATTGCTCAACGTTTGCAATTTCTCACCTGAGCTCTCTTTAGAGTGCGCGAGAGGATGAGCAGAAGATGAGGTGGCTAGAGAAGCCCAGAGCCCCAGTGCTCTTAGGCCTACAAAAGTGCTTCCAAGGAAGGGTGCTGGCTAGCAAGAGCTTTCAGTGCTGGCACTTTTCATCTCTGAGCAATTGCTCGACGTTTGCAATTTCCCAGCTCATGTCTACGAGACGGAAAGAGAAGGACCGTGACGTTTGGTGGCTAGAGAAGCGCAAAGCCCCAGTGTTGCTGTGCCTGTGAAAGCGCTTCCAAGGAAGGGTGCTGGCTAGCAACAGCTTTCAGTGCTGGCACTTTTCCTCTCTGAGCAATTGCTCGACGTTTGCAATTTCTCACCTGAGCTCTCTTTAGAGTGCGCGAGAGGATGAGCAGAAGATGAGGTGGCTAGAGAAGCCCAGAGCCCCAGTGTTCTTAGGTCTACAAAAGCGCTTCCAAGGAAGGGTGCTGGCTAGCAACAGCTTTCAGTGCTGGCACTTTTCATCTCTGAGCAATTGCTGGACATTTGCAATTTCTCACCTGAGCTCTCTTTAGAGTGCGCGAGAGGATGAGCAGAAGCTTAGGTGGTTAGAGAAGCCCAGAGCCCCACTGTTCTTAGGCCTACAAAAGCGCTTCCAAGGAAGGCTGCTGGCTAGCAACAGCTTTCAGTGCTGGCACTTTTCATCTCTGAGCAATTGCTCGACATTTGCAATTTCTCAGCTCTTGTCTAGGAGACCGAAAGAGAAGGACCGTGACGTTTGGTGGGTAGAGAAGCGCAAAGCCCCAGTGTTACTGCGCCTGTGAAAGCGCTTCCAAGGAAGGGTGCTGGCTAGCAAGAGCTTTCAGTGCTGGCACTTTTCATCTCGGAGCAATTGCTCGACGTTTGCAATTTCTCAGCTCGTGTCTACGAGACGGAAAGAGAAGAACCGTGACGTTTGGTGGCTAGAGAAGCGCAAAGCCCCAGTGTTGCTGCGCCTGTGAAAGCGCTTCCAAGGAAGGGTGCTGGCTAGCAACAGCTTTCAGTGCTGGCACTTTTCATCTCTGAGCAATTGCTCAACGTTTGCAATTTCTCACCTGAGCTCTCTTTAGAGTGCGCGAGAGGATGAGCAGAAGATGAGGTGGCTAGAGAAGCCCAGAGCCCCAGTCTTCTTAGGCCTACAAAAGCGCTTCCAAGGAAGGGTGCTGGCTAGCAACAGCTTTCAGTGCTGGCACTTTTCATCTCTGAGCAATTGCTCCACGTTTGCAATTTCTCAGCTCGTGTCTACGAGACGGAAAGAGAAGGACCGTGACGTTTGGTGGCTAGAGAAGCGCAAAGCCCCAGTGTTGCTGCGCCTGTGAAAGCGCTTCCAAGGAAGGGTGCTGGCTAGCAACAGCTTTCAGTGCTGGCACTTTTCATCTCTGAGCGATTGCTGGACGTTTGCAATTTCTCACCTGAGCTCTCTTTAGAGTGCGCGAGAGGATGAGCAGAAGATGAGGTGGCTAGAGAAGCCCAGAGCCCCAGTGCTCTTAGGCCTACAAAAGTGCTTCCAAGGAAGGGTGCTGGCTAGCAAGAGCTTTCAGTGCTGGCACTTTTCATCTCTGAGCAATTGCTCGACGTTTGCAATTTCCCAGCTCATGTCTACGAGACGGAAAGAGAAGGACCGTGACGTTTGGTGGCTAGAGAAGCGCAAAGCCCCAGTGTTGCTGCGCCTGTGAAAGCGCTTCCAAGGAAGGGTGCTGGCTAGCAACAGCTTTCAGTGCTGGCACTTTTCCTCTCTGAGCAATTGCTCGACGTTTGCAATTTCTCACCTGAGCTCTCTTTAGAGTGCGCGAGAGGATGAGCAGAAGATGAGGTGGCTAGAGAAGCCCAGAGCCCCAGTGTTCTTAGGTCTACAAAAGCGCTTCCAAGGAAGGGTGCTGGCTAGCAACAGCTTTCAGTGCTGGCACTTTTCATCTCTGAGCAATTGCTGGACATTTGCAATTTCTCACCTGAGCTCTCTTTAGAGTGCGCGAGAGGATGAGCAGAAGCTTAGGTGGTTAGAGAAGCCCAGAGCCCCACTGTTCTTAGGCCTACAAAAGCGCTTCCAAGGAAGGCTGCTGGCTAGCAACAGCTTTCAGTGCTGGCACTTTTCATCTCTGAGCAATTGCTCGACATTTGCAATTTCTCAGCTCTTGTCTAGGAGACCGAAAGAGAAGGACCGTGACGTTTGGTGGGTAGAGAAGCGCAAAGCCCCAGTGTTACTGCGCCTGTGAAAGCGCTTCCAAGGAAGGGTGCTGGCTAGCAAGAGCTTTCAGTGCTGGCACTTTTCATCTCGGAGCAATTGCTCGACGTTTGCAATTTCTCAGCTCGTGTCTACGAGACGGAAAGAGAAGAACCGTGACGTTTGGTGGCTAGAGAAGCGCAAAGCCCCAGTGTTGCTGCGCCTGTGAAAGCGCTTCCAAGGAAGGGTGCTGGCTAGCAACAGCTTTCAGTGCTGGCACTTTTCATCTCTGAGCAATTGCTCAACGTTTGCAATTTCTCACCTGAGCTCTCTTTAGAGTGCGCGAGAGGATGAGCAGAAGATGAGGTGGCTAGAGAAGCCCAGAGCCCCAGTCTTCTTAGGCCTACAAAAGCGCTTCCAAGGAAGGGTGCTGGCTAGCAACAGCTTTCAGTGCTGGCACTTTTCATCTCTGAGCAATTGCTCCACGTTTGCAATTTCTCAGCTCGTGTCTACGAGACGGAAAGAGAAGGACCGTGACGTTTGGTGGCTAGAGAAGCGCAAAGCCCCAGTGTTGCTGCGCCTGTGAAAGCGCTTCCAAGGAAGGGTGCTGGCTAGCAACAGCTTTCAGTGCTGGCACTTTTCATCTCTGAGCGATTGCTGGACGTTTGCAATTTCTCACCTGAGCTCTCTTTAGAGTGCGCGAGAGGATGAGCAGAAGATTAGGTGGCTAGAGAAGCCCAGAGCCCCAGTGCTCTTAGGCCTACAAAAGCGCTTCCAAGGAAGGGTGCTGGCTAGCAACAGCTTTCAGTGCTGGCACTTTTCATCTCTGAGCAATTGCTCGACGTTTGCAATTTCTCAGCTCGTGTCTACGAGACGGAAAGAGAAGGACCGTGACGTTTGGTGGGTAGAGAAGCGCAAAGCCCCAGTGTTGCTGCGCCTGTGAAAGCGCTTCCAAGGAAGGGGGCTGGCTAGCAACAGCTTTCAGTGCTGGCACTTTTCCTCTCTGAGCAATTGCTCCACGTTTGCAATTTCTCACCTGAGCTCTCTTTAGAGTGCGCGAGAGGATGAGCAGAAGATGAGGTGGCTAGAGAAGCCCAGAGCCCCAGTGTTCTTAGGTCTACAAAAGCGCTTCCAAGGAAGGGTGCTGGCTAGCAACAGCTTTCAGTGCTGGCACTTTTCATCTCTGAGCAATTGCTGGACATTTGCAATTTCTCACCTGAGCACTCTTTAGAGTGCGCGAGAGGATGAGCAGAAGATGAGGTGGCTAGAGAGGCCCAGAGCCCCAGTGTTCTTAGGCCTACAAAAGCGCTTCCAAGGAAGGGTGCTGGCTAGCAACAGCTTTCAGTGCTGGCACTTTTCATCTCTGAGCAATTGCTCGACGTTTGCAATTTCTCAGCTCGTGTCTAGGAGACGGAAAGAGAAGGACCGTGACGTTTGGTGGCTAGAGAAGCGCAAAGCCCCAGTGTTGCTGCGCCTGTGAAAGCGCTTCCAAGGAAGGGGGCTGGCTAGCAACAGCTTTCAGTGCTGGCACTTTTCATCTCTGAGCAATTGCTCAACGTTTGCAATTTCTCACCTGAGCTCTCTTTAGAGTGCGCGAGAGGATGAGCAGAAGATTAGGTGGCTAGAGAAGCCCAGAGCCCCAGTGCTCTTAGGCCTACAAAAGCGCTTCCAAGGAAGGGTGCTGGCTAGCAAGAGCTTTCAGTGCTGGCACTTTTCATCTCTGAGCAATTGCTCGACGTTTGCAATTTCTCAGCTCGTGTCTACGAGACGGAAAGAGAAGGACCGTGACGTTTGGTGGCTAGAGAAGCGCAAAGCCCCAGTGTTGCTGCGCCTGTGAAAGCGCTTCCAAGGAAGGGTGCTGGCTAGCAACAGCTTTCAGTGCTGGCACTTTTCCTCTCTGAGCAATTGCTCGACGTTTGCAATTTCTCACCTGAGCTCTCTTTAGAGTGCGCGAGAGGATGAGCAGAAGATGAGGTGGCTAGAGAAGCCCAGAGCCCCAGTGTTCTTAGGCCTACAAAAGCGCTTCCAAGGAAGGGTGCTGGCTAGCAACAGCTTTCAGTGCTGGCACTTTTCATCTCTGAGCAATTGCTCAACGTTTGCAATTTCTCACCTGAGCTCTCTTTAGAGTGCGCGAGAGGATGAGCAGAAGATTAGGTGGCTAGAGAAGCCCAGAGCCCCAGTGCTCTTAGGCCTACAAAAGCGCTTCCAAGGAAGGGTGCTGGCTAGCAACAGCTTTCAGTGCTGGCACTTTTCATCTCTGAGCAATTGCTCGACGTTTGCAATTTCTCAGCTCGTGTCTACGAGACGGAAAGAGAAGGACCGTGACGTTTGGTGGCTAGAGAAGCGCAAAGCCCCAGTGTTGCTGCGCCTGTGAAAGCGCTTCCAAGGAAGGGTGCTGGCTAGCAAGAGCTTTCAGTGCTGGCACTTTTCCTCTCTGAGCAATTGCTCCACGTTTGCAATTTCTCACCTGAGCTCTCTTTAGAGTGCGCGAGAGGATGAGCAGAAGATTAGGTGGCTAGAGAAGCCCAGAGCCCCAGTGTGCTTAGGCCTACAAAAGCGCTTCCAAGGAAGGGTGCTGGCTAGCAACAGCTTTCAGTGCTGGCACTTTTCATCTCTGAGCAATTGCTGGACATTTGCAATTTCTCACCTGAGCTCTCTTTAGAGTGCGCGAGAGGATGAGCAGAAGATGAGGTGGCTAGAGAAGCCCAGAGCCCCAGTGTTCTTAGGCCTACAAAAGCGCTTCCAAGGAAGGGTGCTGGCTAGCAACAGCTTTCAGTGCTGGCACTTTTCATCTCTGAGCAATTGCTCGACGTTTGCAATTTCTCAGCTCGTGTCTACGAGACGGAAAGAGAAGGACCGTGACGTTTGGTGGCTAGAGAAGCGCAAAGCCCCAGTGTTGCTGCGCCTGTGAAAGCGCTTCCAAGGAAGGGTGCTGGCTAGCAACAGCTTTCAGTGCTGGCACTTTTCATCTCTGAGCAATTGCTCGACGTTTGCAATTTCTCAGCTCGTGTCTACGAGACGGAAAGAGAAGGACCGTGATGTTTGGTGGCTAGAGAAGCGCAAAGCCCCAGTGTTGCTGCGCCTGTGAAAGCGCTTCCAAGGAAGGGTGCTGGCTAGCAACAGCTTTCAGTGCTGGCACTTTTCATCTCTGAGCAATTGCTGGACATTTGCAATTTCTCACCCGAGCTCTCTTTACAGTGCGCGAGAGGATGAGCAGAAGATGAGGTGGCTAGAGAAGCCCAGAGCCCCAGTGTTCTTAGGCCTACAAAAGCGCTTCCAAGGAAGGGTGCTGGCTAGCAAGAGCTTTCAGTGCTGGCACTTTTCATCTCTGAGCAATTGCTCGACGTTTGCAATTTCTCACCTGAGCACTGTTTAGAGTGCGCGAGAGGATGAGCAGAAGATTAGGTGGCTAGAGAAGCCCAGAGCCCCACTGTTCTTAGGCCTACAAAAGCGCTTCCAAGGAAGGGTGCTGGCTAGCAGCAGCTTTCAGTGCTGGCACTTTTCATCTCTGAGCAATTGCTCGACGTTTGCAATTTCTCAGCTCGTGTCTACGAGACGGAAAGAGAATGACCGTGACGTTTGGTGGCTAGAGAAGCGCAAAGCCCCAGTGTTGCTGCGCCTGTGAAAGCGCTTCCAAGGAAGGGTGCTGGCTAGCAACAGCTTTCAGTGCTGGCACTTTTCATCTCTGAGCAATTGCTCCACGTTTGCAATTTCTCACCTGAGCTCTCTTTAGAGTGCGCGAGAGGATGAGCAGAAGATTAGGTGGTTAGAGAAGCCCAGAGCCCCAGTGTTCTTAGGCCTACAAAAGCGCTTCCAAGGAAGGGTGCTGGCTAGCAAGAGCTTTCAGTGCTGGCACTTTTCATCTCTGAGCAATTGCTGGACATTTGCAATTTCTCAGCTCTTGTATAGGAGACGGAAAGAGAAGGACCGTGACGTTTGGTGGGTAGAGAAGCGCAAAGCCCCAGTGTTGCTGCGCCTGTGAAAGCGCTTCCAAGGAAGGGTGCTGGCTAGCAAGAGCTTTCAGTGCTGGCACTATTCCTCTCTGAGCAATTGCTCGACGTTTGCAATTTCTCAGCTCGTGTCTACGAGACGGAAAGAGAAGGACCGTGACGTTTGGTGGGTAGAGAAGCGCAAAGCCCCAGTGTTGCTGCGCCTGTGAAAGCGCTTCCAAGGAAGGGTGCTGGCTAGCAACAGCTTTCAGTGCTGGCACTTTTCATCTCTGAGGAATTGCTGGACATTTGCAATTTCTCACCTGAGCTCTCTTTAGAGTGCGCGAGAGGATGAGCACAAGATTAGGTGGCTAGAGAAGCCCAGAGCCCCAGTCTTCTTAGGCCTACAAAAGCGCTTCCAAGGAAGGGGGCTGGCTAGCAACAGCTTTCAGTGCTGGCACTTTTCATCTCTGAGCAATTGCTCGACATTTGCAATTTCTCAGCTCTTGTCTAGGAGACCGAAAGAGAAGGACCGTGACGTTTGGTGGGTAGAGAAGCGCAAAGCCCCAGTGTTACTGCGCCTGTGAAAGCGCTTCCAAGGAAGGGTGCTGGCTAGCAAGAGCTTTCAGTGCTGGCACTTTTCATCTCGGAGCAATTGCTCGACGTTTGCAATTTCTCAGCTCGTGTCTACGAGACGGAAAGAGAAGAACCGTGACGTTTGGTGGCTAGAGAAGCGCAAAGCCCCAGTGTTGCTGCGCCTGTGAAAGCGCTTCCAAGGAAGGGTGCTGGCTAGCAACAGCTTTCAGTGCTGGCACTTTTCATCTCTGAGCAATTGCTCAACGTTTGCAATTTCTCACCTGAGCTCTCTTTAGAGTGCGCGAGAGGATGAGCAGAAGATGAGGTGGCTAGAGAAGCCCAGAGCCCCAGTCTTCTTAGGCCTACAAAAGCGCTTCCAAGGAAGGGTGCTGGCTAGCAACAGCTTTCAGTGCTGGCACTTTTCATCTCTGAGCAATTGCTCCACGTTTGCAATTTCTCAGCTCGTGTCTACGAGACGGAAAGAGAAGGACCGTGACGTTTGGTGGCTAGAGAAGCGCAAAGCCCCAGTGTTGCTGCGCCTGTGAAAGCGCTTCCAAGGAAGGGTGCTGGCTAGCAACAGCTTTCAGTGCTGGCACTTTTCATCTCTGAGCGATTGCTGGACGTTTGCAATTTCTCACCTGAGCTCTCTTTAGAGTGCGCGAGAGGATGAGCAGAAGATTAGGTGGCTAGAGAAGCCCAGAGCCCCAGTGCTCTTAGGCCTACAAAAGCGCTTCCAAGGAAGGGTGCTGGCTAGCAACAGCTTTCAGTGCTGGCACTTTTCATCTCTGAGCAATTGCTCGACGTTTGCAATTTCTCAGCTCGTGTCTACGAGACGGAAAGAGAAGGACCGTGACGTTTGGTGGGTAGAGAAGCGCAAAGCCCCAGTGTTGCTGCGCCTGTGAAAGCGCTTCCAAGGAAGGGGGCTGGCTAGCAACAGCTTTCAGTGCTGGCACTTTTCCTCTCTGAGCAATTGCTCCACGTTTGCAATTTCTCACCTGAGCTCTCTTTAGAGTGCGCGAGAGGATGAGCAGAAGATGAGGTGGCTAGAGAAGCCCAGAGCCCCAGTGTTCTTAGGTCTACAAAAGCGCTTCCAAGGAAGGGTGCTGGCTAGCAACAGCTTTCAGTGCTGGCACTTTTCATCTCTGAGCAATTGCTGGACATTTGCAATTTCTCACCTGAGCACTCTTTAGAGTGCGCGAGAGGATGAGCAGAAGATGAGGTGGCTAGAGAGGCCCAGAGCCCCAGTGTTCTTAGGCCTACAAAAGCGCTTCCAAGGAAGGGTGCTGGCTAGCAACAGCTTTCAGTGCTGGCACTTTTCATCTCTGAGCAATTGCTCGACGTTTGCAATTTCTCAGCTCGTGTCTAGGAGACGGAAAGAGAAGGACCGTGACGTTTGGTGGCTAGAGAAGCGCAAAGCCCCAGTGTTGCTGCGCCTGTGAAAGCGCTTCCAAGGAAGGGGGCTGGCTAGCAACAGCTTTCAGTGCTGGCACTTTTCATCTCTGAGCAATTGCTCAACGTTTGCAATTTCTCACCTGAGCTCTCTTTAGAGTGCGCGAGAGGATGAGCAGAAGATTAGGTGGCTAGAGAAGCCCAGAGCCCCAGTGCTCTTAGGCCTACAAAAGCGCTTCCAAGGAAGGGTGCTGGCTAGCAAGAGCTTTCAGTGCTGGCACTTTTCATCTCTGAGCAATTGCTCGACGTTTGCAATTTCTCAGCTCGTGTCTACGAGACGGAAAGAGAAGGACCGTGACGTTTGGTGGCTAGAGAAGCGCAAAGCCCCAGTGTTGCTGCGCCTGTGAAAGCGCTTCCAAGGAAGGGTGCTGGCTAGCAACAGCTTTCAGTGCTGGCACTTTTCCTCTCTGAGCAATTGCTCGACGTTTGCAATTTCTCACCTGAGCTCTCTTTAGAGTGCGCGAGAGGATGAGCAGAAGATGAGGTGGCTAGAGAAGCCCAGAGCCCCAGTGTTCTTAGGCCTACAAAAGCGCTTCCAAGGAAGGGTGCTGGCTAGCAACAGCTTTCAGTGCTGGCACTTTTCATCTCTGAGCAATTGCTCAACGTTTGCAATTTCTCACCTGAGCTCTCTTTAGAGTGCGCGAGAGGATGAGCAGAAGATTAGGTGGCTAGAGAAGCCCAGAGCCCCAGTGCTCTTAGGCCTACAAAAGCGCTTCCAAGGAAGGGTGCTGGCTAGCAACAGCTTTCAGTGCTGGCACTTTTCATCTCTGAGCAATTGCTCGACGTTTGCAATTTCTCAGCTCGTGTCTACGAGACGGAAAGAGAAGGACCGTGACGTTTGGTGGCTAGAGAAGCGCAAAGCCCCAGTGTTGCTGCGCCTGTGAAAGCGCTTCCAAGGAAGGGTGCTGGCTAGCAAGAGCTTTCAGTGCTGGCACTTTTCCTCTCTGAGCAATTGCTCCACGTTTGCAATTTCTCACCTGAGCTCTCTTTAGAGTGCGCGAGAGGATGAGCAGAAGATTAGGTGGCTAGAGAAGCCCAGAGCCCCAGTGTGCTTAGGCCTACAAAAGCGCTTCCAAGGAAGGGTGCTGGCTAGCAACAGCTTTCAGTGCTGGCACTTTTCATCTCTGAGCAATTGCTGGACATTTGCAATTTCTCACCTGAGCTCTCTTTAGAGTGCGCGAGAGGATGAGCAGAAGATGAGGTGGCTAGAGAAGCCCAGAGCCCCAGTGTTCTTAGGCCTACAAAAGCGCTTCCAAGGAAGGGTGCTGGCTAGCAACAGCTTTCAGTGCTGGCACTTTTCATCTCTGAGCAATTGCTCGACGTTTGCAATTTCTCAGCTCGTGTCTACGAGACGGAAAGAGAAGGACCGTGACGTTTGGTGGCTAGAGAAGCGCAAAGCCCCAGTGTTGCTGCGCCTGTGAAAGCGCTTCCAAGGAAGGGTGCTGGCTAGCAAGAGCTTTCAGTGCTGGCACTTTTCATCTCTGAGCAATTGCTCGACGTTTGCAATTTCTCAGCTCGTGTCTACGAGACGGAAAGAGAAGGACCGTGATGTTTGGTGGCTAGAGAAGCGCAAAGCCCCAGTGTTGCTGCGCCTGTGAAAGCGCTTCCAAGGAAGGGTGCTGGCTAGCAACAGCTTTCAGTGCTGGCACTTTTCATCTCTGAGCAATTGCTGGACATTTGCAATTTCTCACCCGAGCTCTCTTTACAGTGCGCGAGAGGATGAGCAGAAGATGAGGTGGCTAGAGAAGCCCAGAGCCCCAGTCTTCTTAGGCCTACAAAAGCGCTTCCAAGGAAGGGTGCTGGCTAGCAACAGCTTTCAGTGCTGGCACTTTTCATCTCTGAGCAATTGCTCGACGTTTGCAATTTCTCACCTGAGCACTGTTTAGAGTGCGCGAGAGGATGAGCAGAAGATTAGGTGGCTAGAGAAGCCCAGAGCCCCACTGTTCTTAGGCCTACAAAAGCGCTTCCAAGGAAGGGTGCTGGCTAGCAGCAGCTTTCAGTGCTGGCACTTTTCATCTCTGAGCAATTGCTCGACGTTTGCAATTTCTCAGCTCGTGTCTACGAGACGGAAAGAGAATGACCGTGACGTTTGGTGGCTAGAGAAGCGCAAAGCCCCAGTGTTGCTGCGCCTGTGAAAGCGCTTCCAAGGAAGGGTGCTGGCTAGCAACAGCTTTCAGTGCTGGCACTTTTCATCTCTGAGCAATTGCTCCACGTTTGCAATTTCTCACCTGAGCTCTCTTTAGAGTGCGCGAGAGGATGAGCAGAAGATTAGGTGGTTAGAGAAGCCCAGAGCCCCAGTGTTCTTAGGCCTACAAAAGCGCTTCCAAGGAAGGGTGCTGGCTAGCAAGAGCTTTCAGTGCTGGCACTTTTCATCTCTGAGCAATTGCTGGACATTTGCAATTTCTCAGCTCTTGTATAGGAGACGGAAAGAGAAGGACCGTGACGTTTGGTGGGTAGAGAAGCGCAAAGCCCCAGTGTTGCTGCGCCTGTGAAAGCGCTTCCAAGGAAGGGTGCTGGCTAGCAAGAGCTTTCAGTGCTGGCACTATTCCTCTCTGAGCAATTGCTCGACGTTTGCAATTTCTCAGCTCGTGTCTACGAGACGGAAAGAGAAGGACCGTGACGTTTGGTGGGTAGAGAAGCGCAAAGCCCCAGTGTTGCTGCGCCTGTGAAAGCGCTTCCAAGGAAGGGTGCTGGCTAGCAACAGCTTTCAGTGCTGGCACTTTTCATCTCTGAGGAATTGCTGGACATTTGCAATTTCTCACCTGAGCTCTCTTTAGAGTGCGCGAGAGGATGAGCACAAGATTAGGTGGCTAGAGAAGCCCAGAGCCCCAGTCTTCTTAGGCCTACAAAAGCGCTTCCAAGGAAGGGGGCTGGCTAGCAACAGCTTTCAGTGCTGGCACTTTTCATCTCTGAGCAATTGCTCGACGTTTGCAATTTCTCAGCTCGTGTCTAGGAGACGGAAAGAGAAGGACCGTGACGTTTGGTGGCTAGAGAAGCGCAAAGCCCCAGTGTTGCTGCGCCTGTGAAAGCGCTTCCAAGGAAGGGGGCTGGCTAGCAAGAGCTTTCAGTGCTGGCACTTTTCATCTCTGAGCAATTGCTCCACGTTTGCAATTTCTCACCTGAGCTCTCTTTAGAGTGCGCGAGACGATGAGCAGAAGATTAGGTGGCTAGAGAAGCCCAGAGCCCCAGTGCTCTTAGGCCTACAAAAGCGCTTCCAAGGAAGGGTGCTGGCTAGCAACAGCTTTCAGTGCTGGCACTTTTCATCTCTGAGCAATTGCTCGACGTTTGCAATTTCTCAGCTCGTGTCTACGAGACGGAAAGAGAAGGACCGTGACATTTGGTGGCTAGAGAAGCGCAAAGCCCCAGTGTTGCTGCGCCTGTGAAAGCGCTTGCAAGGAAGGGTGCTGGCTAGCAAGAGCTTTCAGTGCTGGCACTTTTCATCTCTGAGCAATTGCTCGACGTTTGCAATTTCTCACCTGAGCTCTCTTTAGAGTGCGCGAGAGGATGAGCAGAAGATTAGGTGGCTAGAGAAGCCCAGAGCCCCAGTGTGCTTAGGCCTACAAAAGCGCTTCCAAGGAAGGGTGCTGGCTAGCAACAGCTTTCAGTGCTGGCACTTTTCATCTCTGAGCAATTGCTGGACATTTGCAATTTCTCACCTGAGCACTCTTTAGAGTGCGCGAGAGGATGAGCAGAAGATGAGGTGGCTAGAGAGGCCCAGAGCCCCAGTGTTCTTAGGCCTACAAAAGCGCTTCCAAGGAAGGGTGCTGGCTAGCAACAGCTTTCAGTGCTGGCACTTTTCATCTCTGAGCAATTGCTCGACGTTTGCAATTTCTCAGCTCGTGTCTAGGAGACGGAAAGAGAAGGACCGTGACGTTTGGTGGGTAGAGAAGCGCAAAGCCCTAGTGTTGCTGCGCCTGTGAAAGCGCTTCCAAGGAAGGGTGCTGGCTAGCAAGAGCTTTCAGTGCTGGCACTTTTCATCTCTGAGCAATTGCTCGACGTTTGCAATTTCTCAGCTCGTGTCTACGAGACGGAAAGAGAAGGACCGTGATGTTTGGTGGCTAGAGAAGCGCAAAGCCCCAGTGTTGCTGCGCCTGTGAAAGCGCTTCCAAGGAAGGGTGCTGGCTAGCAACAGCTTTCAGTGCTGGCACTTTTCATCTCTGAGCAATTGCTGGACATTTGCAATTTCTCACCTGAGCTCTCTTTAGAGTGCGCGAGAGGATGAGCAGAAGATGAGGTGGCTAGAGAAGCCCAGAGCCCCAGTGTTCTTAGGTCTACAAAAGCGCTTCCAAGGAAGGGTGCTGGCTAGCAACAGCTTTCAGTGCTGGCACTTTTCATCTCTGAGCAATTGCTGGACATTTGCAATTTCTCACCTGAGCTCTCTTTAGAGTGCGCGAGAGGATGAGCAGAAGATTAGGTGGTTAGAGAAGCCCAGAGCCCCACTGTTCTTAGGCCTACAAAAGCGCTTGCAAGGAAGGGTGCTGGCTAGCAACAGCTTTCAGTGCTGGCACTTTTCATCTCTGAGCAATTGCTGGACATTTGCAATTTCTCAGCTCGTGTCTATGAGACGGAAAGAGAAGGACCGTGACGTTTGGTGGGTAGAGAAGCGCAAAGCCCCAGTGTTGCTGCACCTGTGAAAGCGCTTCCAAGGAAGGGTGCTGGCTAGCAACAGCTTTCAGTGCTGGCACTTTTCCTCTCTGAGCAATTGCTCGACGTTTGCAATTTCTCAGCTCGTGTCTACGAGACGGAAAGAGAAGAACCGTGACGTTTGGTGGCTAGAGAAGCGCAAAGCCCCAGTGTTGCTGCACCTGTGAAAGCGCTTCCAAGGAAGGGTGCTGGCTAGCAACAGCTTTCAGTGCTGGCACTTTTCATCTCTGAGCAATTGCTGGACATTTGCAATTTCTCACCTGAGCTCTCTTTAGAGTGCGCGAGAGGATGAGCAGAAGATGAGGTGGCTAGAGAAGCCCAGAGCCCCAGTCTTCTTAGGCCTACAAAAGCGCTTCCAAGGAAGGGTGCTGGCTAGCAACAGCTTTCAGTGCTGGCACTTTTCATCTCTGAGCAATTGCTCGACGTTTGCAATTTCTCAGCTCGTGTCTAGGAGACGGAAAGAGAAGGACCGTGACGTTTGGTGGCTAGAGAAGCGCAAAGCCCCAGTGTTGCTGCGCCTGTGAAAGCGCTTCCAAGGAAGGGGGCTGGCTAGCAACAGCTTTCAGTGCTGGCACTTTTCATCTCTGAGCAATTGCTCAACGTTTGCAATTTCTCACCTGAGCTCTCTTTAGAGTGCGCGAGAGGATGAGCAGAAGATTAGGTGGCTAGAGAAGCCCAGAGCCCCAGTGCTCTTAGGCCTACAAAAGCGCTTCCAAGGAAGGGTGCTGGCTAGCAAGAGCTTTCAGTGCTGGCACTTTTCATCTCTGAGCAATTGCTCGACGTTTGCAATTTCTCAGCTCGTGTCTACGAGACGGAAAGAGAAGGACCGTGACGTTTGGTGGCTAGAGAAGCGCAAAGCCCCAGTGTTGCTGCGCCTGTGAAAGCGCTTCCAAGGAAGGGTGCTGGCTAGTAACAGCTTTCAGTGCTGGCACTTTTCATCTCTGAGCAATTGCTCCATGTTTGCAATTTCTCACCTGAGCTCTCTTTAGAGTGCGCGAGAGGATGAGCAGAAGATGAGGTGGCTAGAGAAGCCCAGAGCCCCAGTGTGCTTAGGCCTACAAAAGCGCTTCCAAGGAAGGGTGCTGGCTAGCAACAGCTTTCAGTGCTGGCACTTTTCATCTCTGAGCAATTGCTGGACATTTGCAATTTCTCACCTGAGCACTCTTTAGAGTGCGCGAGAGGATGAGCAGAAGATGAGGTGGCTAGAGAGGCCCAGAGCCCCAGTGTTCTTAGGCCTACAAAAGCGCTTCCAAGGAAGGGTGCTGGCTAGCAACAGCTTTCAGTGCTGGCACTTTTCATCTCTGAGCAATTGCTCGACGTTTGCAATTTCTCAGCTCGTGTCTAGGAGACGGAAAGAGAAGGACCGTGACGTTTGGTGGCTAGAGAAGCGCAAAGCCCCAGTGTTGCTGCGCCTGTGAAAGCGCTTCCAAGGAAGGGTGCTGGCTAGCAAGAGCTTTCAGTGCTGGCACTTTTCATCTCTGAGCAATTGCTCGACGTTTGCAATTTCTCACCTGAGCTCTCTTTAGAGTGCGCGAGAGGATGAGCAGAAGATTAGGTGGCTAGAGAAGCCCAGAGCCCCAGTGCTCTTAGGCCTACAAAAGCGCTTCCAAGGAAGGGTGCTGGCTAGCAAGAGCTTTCAGTGCTGGCACTTTTCATCTCTGAGCAATTGCTCGACGTTTGCAATTTCTCAGCTCGTGTCTACGAGACGGAAAGAGAAGGACCGTGACGTTTGGTGGCTAGAGAAGCGCAAAGCCCCAGTGTTGCTGCGCCTGTGAAAGCGCTTGCAAGGAAGGGTGCTGGCTAGCAAGAGCTTTCAGTGCTGGCACTTTTCATCTCTGAGCAATTGCTCGACGTTTGCAATTTCTCACCTGAGCTCTCTTTAGAGTGCGCGAGAGGATGAGCAGAAGATTAGGCGGCTAGAGAAGCCCAGAGCCCCAGTGTGCTTAGGGCTACAAAAGCGCTTCCAAGGAAGGGTGCTGGCTAGCAACAGCTTTCAGTGCTGGCACTTTTCATCTCTGAGCAATTGCTGGACATTTGCAATTTCTCACCTGAGCACTCTTTAGAGTGCGCGAGAGGATGAGCAGAAGATGAGGTGGCTAGAGAGGCCCAGAGCCCCAGTGTTCTTAGGCCTACAAAAGCGCTTCCAAGGAAGGCTGCTGGCTAGCAACAGCTTTCAGTGCTGGCACTTTTCATCTCTGAGCAATTGCTCGACGTTTGCAATTTCTCAGCTCGTGTCTACGAGACGGAAAGAGAAGGACCGTGACGTTTGGTGGGTAGAGAAGCGCAAAGCCCCAGTGTTGCTGCGCCTGTGAAAGCGCTTCCAAGGAAGGGTGCTGGCTAGCAAGAGCTTTCAGTGCTGGCACTTTTCATCTCTGAGCAATTGCTCGACGTTTGCAATTTCTCAGCTCGTGTCTACGAGACGGAAAGAGAAGGACCGTGACGTTTGGTGGCTAGAGAAGCGCAAAGCCCCAGTGTTGCTGCGCCTGTGAAAGCGCTTCCAAGGAAGGGTGCTGGCTAGCAACAGCTTTCAGTGCTGGCACTTTTCCTCTCTGAGCAATTGCTCGACGTTTGCAATTTCTCACCTGAGCTCTCTTTAGAGTGCGCGAGAGGATGAGCAGAAGATGAGGTGGCTAGAGAAGCCCAGAGCCCCAGTGTTCTTAGGCCTACAAAAGCGCTTCCAAGGAAGGGTGCTGGCTAGCAACAGCTTTCAGTGCTGGCACTTTTCATCTCTGAGCAATTGCTCAACGTTTGCAATTTCTCACCTGAGCTCTCTTTAGAGTGCGCGAGAGGATGAGCAGAAGATTAGGTGGCTAGAGAAGCCCAGAGCCCCAGTGCTCTTAGGCCTACAAAAGCGCTTCCAAGGAAGGGTGCTGGCTAGCAACAGCTTTCAGTGCTGGCACTTTTCATCTCTGAGCAATTGCTCGACGTTTGCAATTTCTCAGCTCGTGTCTACGAGACGGAAAGAGAAGGACCGTGACGTTTGGTGGCTAGAGAAGCGCAAAGCCCCAGTGTTGCTGCGCCTGTGAAAGCGCTTCCAAGGAAGGGTGCTGGCTAGCAAGAGCTTTCAGTGCTGGCACTTTTCCTCTCTGAGCAATTGCTCCACGTTTGCAATTTCTCACCTGAGCTCTCTTTAGAGTGCGCGAGAGGATGAGCAGAAGATTAGGTGGCTAGAGAAGCCCAGAGCCCCAGTGTGCTTAGGCCTACAAAAGCGCTTCCAAGGAAGGGTGCTGGCTAGCAACAGCTTTCAGTGCTGGCACTTTTCATCTCTGAGCAATTGCTGGACATTTGCAATTTCTCACCTGAGCTCTCTTTAGAGTGCGCGAGAGGATGAGCAGAAGATGAGGTGGCTAGAGAAGCCCAGAGCCCCAGTGTTCTTAGGCCTACAAAAGCGCTTCCAAGGAAGGGTGCTGGCTAGCAACAGCTTTCAGTGCTGGCACTTTTCATCTCTGAGCAATTGCTCGACGTTTGCAATTTCTCAGCTCGTGTCTACGAGACGGAAAGAGAAGGACCGTGACGTTTGGTGGCTAGAGAAGCGCAAAGCCCCAGTGTTGCTGCGCCTGTGAAAGCGCTTCCAAGGAAGGGTGCTGGCTAGCAACAGCTTTCAGTGCTGGCACTTTTCATCTCTGAGCAATTGCTCGACGTTTGCAATTTCTCAGCTCGTGTCTACGAGACGGAAAGAGAAGGACCGTGATGTTTGGTGGCTAGAGAAGCGCAAAGCCCCAGTGTTGCTGCGCCTGTGAAAGCGCTTCCAAGGAAGGGTGCTGGCTAGCAACAGCTTTCAGTGCTGGCACTTTTCATCTCTGAGCAATTGCTGGACATTTGCAATTTCTCACCCGAGCTCTCTTTACAGTGCGCGAGAGGATGAGCAGAAGATGAGGTGGCTAGAGAAGCCCAGAGCCCCAGTGTTCTTAGGCCTACAAAAGCGCTTCCAAGGAAGGGTGCTGGCTAGCAAGAGCTTTCAGTGCTGGCACTTTTCATCTCTGAGCAATTGCTCGACGTTTGCAATTTCTCACCTGAGCACTGTTTAGAGTGCGCGAGAGGATGAGCAGAAGATTAGGTGGCTAGAGAAGCCCAGAGCCCCACTGTTCTTAGGCCTACAAAAGCGCTTCCAAGGAAGGGTGCTGGCTAGCAGCAGCTTTCAGTGCTGGCACTTTTCATCTCTGAGCAATTGCTCGACGTTTGCAATTTCTCAGCTCGTGTCTACGAGACGGAAAGAGAATGACCGTGACGTTTGGTGGCTAGAGAAGCGCAAAGCCCCAGTGTTGCTGCGCCTGTGAAAGCGCTTCCAAGGAAGGGTGCTGGCTAGCAACAGCTTTCAGTGCTGGCACTTTTCATCTCTGAGCAATTGCTCCACGTTTGCAATTTCTCACCTGAGCTCTCTTTAGAGTGCGCGAGAGGATGAGCAGAAGATTAGGTGGTTAGAGAAGCCCAGAGCCCCAGTGTTCTTAGGCCTACAAAAGCGCTTCCAAGGAAGGGTGCTGGCTAGCAAGAGCTTTCAGTGCTGGCACTTTTCATCTCTGAGCAATTGCTGGACATTTGCAATTTCTCAGCTCTTGTATAGGAGACGGAAAGAGAAGGACCGTGACGTTTGGTGGGTAGAGAAGCGCAAAGCCCCAGTGTTGCTGCGCCTGTGAAAGCGCTTCCAAGGAAGGGTGCTGGCTAGCAAGAGCTTTCAGTGCTGGCACTATTCCTCTCTGAGCAATTGCTCGACGTTTGCAATTTCTCAGCTCGTGTCTACGAGACGGAAAGAGAAGGACCGTGACGTTTGGTGGGTAGAGAAGCGCAAAGCCCCAGTGTTGCTGCGCCTGTGAAAGCGCTTCCAAGGAAGGGTGCTGGCTAGCAACAGCTTTCAGTGCTGGCACTTTTCATCTCTGAGGAATTGCTGGACATTTGCAATTTCTCACCTGAGCTCTCTTTAGAGTGCGCGAGAGGATGAGCACAAGATTAGGTGGCTAGAGAAGCCCAGAGCCCCAGTCTTCTTAGGCCTACAAAAGCGCTTCCAAGGAAGGGGGCTGGCTAGCAACAGCTTTCAGTGCTGGCACTTTTCATCTCTGAGCAATTGCTCGACGTTTGCAATTTCTCAGCTCGTGTCTAGGAGACGGAAAGAGAAGGACCGTGACGTTTGGTGGCTAGAGAAGCGCAAAGCCCCAGTGTTGCTGCGCCTGTGAAAGCGCTTCCAAGGAAGGGGGCTGGCTAGCAAGAGCTTTCAGTGCTGGCACTTTTCATCTCTGAGCAATTGCTCCACGTTTGCAATTTCTCACCTGAGCTCTCTTTAGAGTGCGCGAGACGATGAGCAGAAGATTAGGTGGCTAGAGAAGCCCAGAGCCCCAGTGCTCTTAGGCCTACAAAAGCGCTTCCAAGGAAGGGTGCTGGCTAGCAACAGCTTTCAGTGCTGGCACTTTTCATCTCTGAGCAATTGCTCGACGTTTGCAATTTCTCAGCTCGTGTCTACGAGACGGAAAGAGAAGGACCGTGACATTTGGTGGCTAGAGAAGCGCAAAGCCCCAGTGTTGCTGCGCCTGTGAAAGCGCTTGCAAGGAAGGGTGCTGGCTAGCAAGAGCTTTCAGTGCTGGCACTTTTCATCTCTGAGCAATTGCTCGACGTTTGCAATTTCTCACCTGAGCTCTCTTTAGAGTGCGCGAGAGGATGAGCAGAAGATTAGGTGGCTAGAGAAGCCCAGAGCCCCAGTGTGCTTAGGCCTACAAAAGCGCTTCCAAGGAAGGGTGCTGGCTAGCAACAGCTTTCAGTGCTGGCACTTTTCATCTCTGAGCAATTGCTGGACATTTGCAATTTCTCACCTGAGCACTCTTTAGAGTGCGCGAGAGGATGAGCAGAAGATGAGGTGGCTAGAGAGGCCCAGAGCCCCAGTGTTCTTAGGCCTACAAAAGCGCTTCCAAGGAAGGGTGCTGGCTAGCAACAGCTTTCAGTGCTGGCACTTTTCATCTCTGAGCAATTGCTCGACGTTTGCAATTTCTCAGCTCGTGTCTAGGAGACGGAAAGAGAAGGACCGTGACGTTTGGTGGGTAGAGAAGCGCAAAGCCCTAGTGTTGCTGCGCCTGTGAAAGCGCTTCCAAGGAAGGGTGCTGGCTAGCAAGAGCTTTCAGTGCTGGCACTTTTCATCTCTGAGCAATTGCTCGACGTTTGCAATTTCTCAGCTCGTGTCTACGAGACGGAAAGAGAAGGACCGTGATGTTTGGTGGCTAGAGAAGCGCAAAGCCCCAGTGTTGCTGCGCCTGTGAAAGCGCTTCCAAGGAAGGGTGCTGGCTAGCAACAGCTTTCAGTGCTGGCACTTTTCATCTCTGAGCAATTGCTGGACATTTGCAATTTCTCACCTGAGCTCTCTTTAGAGTGCGCGAGAGGATGAGCAGAAGATGAGGTGGCTAGAGAAGCCCAGAGCCCCAGTGTTCTTAGGTCTACAAAAGCGCTTCCAAGGAAGGGTGCTGGCTAGCAACAGCTTTCAGTGCTGGCACTTTTCATCTCTGAGCAATTGCTGGACATTTGCAATTTCTCACCTGAGCTCTCTTTAGAGTGCGCGAGAGGATGAGCAGAAGATTAGGTGGTTAGAGAAGCCCAGAGCCCCACTGTTCTTAGGCCTACAAAAGCGCTTGCAAGGAAGGGTGCTGGCTAGCAACAGCTTTCAGTGCTGGCACTTTTCATCTCTGAGCAATTGCTGGACATTTGCAATTTC